>CM075978.1:141159718-141415231 GCA_038087875.1 Malacoraja senta
TTGTTTGGCCTCTGATAATGAGCACCCAAGGCAGCAGTTTGTAATTTGTAGCAGTAATAATGCATATTATCAATAATGATGCATTAATTAATCACATTCATAGTTAATAAGTGAACATGCAGCAGCAGGTCAGGCAGATAATTATGTAGTTACGTAATGGTCTCATTGGCATTCAACAGAAAATGCAAAACAATTGGTCTATATGAATGATTATACCAATTATGGCAAAATCATCTGGCTCCAAAGTAGCAAGTTCCTCTCTGAACAGAAGGAGTTTTTCGAATAACCTAACTCAGGAGAGCGAGGTGGTGAACAGAAATTATCCAGAGGAAATAGTTGTGCCACATGGGTGATAAAGGAGAATTGTTACCTTCTCCACACATAATCCAGTCCATGAGCCAGTAGTTTCATTACATCTTCAGAAGACAGAAGGAGATTGTGGGAGCGAAAGGAACAGTGATTAATGCAGCAAAGCAACTTGGCTGAATCACCCTGCTGGAATTCAAACACTACACAAATTCAACCTCAGCTGCAGGGCACATATATCCAGAACCACCGCTACAAATTGATAGAACTGAAAACCTAGGAGTGCTGTGGGTTAATGAGGAGCCATTAACAGAAGTTACAACTTAACTGTTTCACAGGAATGACCTGCATATCAGCATTATTTTTTCATTCTGCAATGTTTAGTTTAGTTTAAAGATACAGCATGGAAACAGTCCCTTCGGCCCACCGAGTCCACGTCGACTATTGATCATACACTAGTTCTATGTTATCCTGCTTTCACATCTTAGATTTTACACTTTACAGAAGCCAATTAACCTACATACCTGCACACCTTTGGAATGCGGAAGGAGCCCGGAGCACCTGAAAACCCCGCAAGTAGTCACAGGGAGAACGTACAACCTCTGCACAGACAGCATCACAGTAGTCAGGATAAAACCCGGGTTTCTACCACTGCGCCACTGTGCCACACCTATGTTATTCAGAATGCACAGTACGTTATTCCAGTCCTTAACACAGAATTAATTTTGAAGCGTTATGCAGCTGAATTTGGCAGCTAATTTGTACATGGCAAGTTTCCAAGAAGGGTCCCGGTCCAAAACGTTATCTGTCCATTTCCCTCCACAGATGCTGCCTGACCCGTTGAGTTCCTCCAGCAGTTTGCTTTGCATTAAAGTTTCCAGCATTTGCGTTTCCACAAATTAATTTGTTTCAATGTTTTTGACTGGAGAACAAATATTGAGCAGGAGTATTGCTGTTTTTCGTTGATCCATATAGTGTGATCTTTTAAATGTACCTGAACTGAAGGGCCCAGCTATAGTGTCTCATGCAGTTCAAAGCATTGTTATCACTCTAATATTTGTAGGCATTCCTCAGTTGGTTGCTATTTCAGCGCTTTAGTGCAAACCGCAGTTCTGAGTGATATTCCAGGCATCCCACTGCACAGTTCGAGGGTGGGCAGAGGAATGTGTCTGTAGACTGCTGACATGAATACACACAGCTCGCCAAACCAACATGCAGGAGACAGTGAAATTGCTGATGTAAGTGAAATGCTGACCTACAAGTACTTTATTAACAACAGAACTTAAAGGTAAACTGAGGGTATTTTTGCAACAGGTTTTAGCACATTATTTATGAAAGTAACGTTTAAAATGTGTACCGATTACTATTACACTGCAGATGCAGCAAGGCCCATAAGTTCATAAGTTACAAAATTAGGCCATTTGTCCGTCTGTGGCAATGAATTCCCACTCTGACTAAAGAAATTCTTCTTCATCTCCTTTCCAAAGGTACGTCCTTTTATTCTGAGGCTATGGTCTCTGGTCCTAGACTCTCCCACTAATGGAAACATCCTCTCCACATCCACTCTATTCCAGGCCTTTCACTATTCGGTAAGTTTTACTCAAGTGGTGTAAGCCAACATTTTATGCCTGATCAAGACAATTTTACATAAATATGGTGTGACTTCAATTGCATTGAGGATCATGCATTACTGAGTCATTGAAACCCACTGTATATAGATATAGGTGGCAGAGACAGAATTTATTCTCTGCCCCAAATTGCCCTTGAGAAGGAACTTGACCTTCTTGGATCTCTGCAACCTATCTCGATGGCAGTGAGCAGAGTATTGGTGAATAAATGATAACCCCTGTCAGCAGCATCTTCTATCACGTGTTCATTACTGAGGTTCAGCAAGTTGCCACTCTTCTTCTTGCGTATGGCGTGCACAGCCTAAAGTTGTGGGACAACTTGTTTTATTTGATCTTATTTGATTGTGCACGCCAGGTTGATTGCATTCGTCGAAACAGGGCGGACCACGTGAAGGTTGCAATCTTTCACCCCAAGTTGCCAGTAATAAGACTTGAAATAAGTGAGCCATTTTTCACATTATTGGGAAGATGCCAATGTTGCGGAGGTGCAAGAGGTACAATGACAGGTGCAACTGGCTTTTGTACACCGAGTCATACAGCATGCAAATAGGCCCTTTGGCCCAACTTGTCTAGGCTGACCAAAGTGCCCCATCTACACTAGTTCCATTTCCCCATGTTTGGCTCATATCCCTCCAAATCTTTCCAATCCATGTACCAGTCTAAATGTCTTTTAAATGTTGTTATAGAAGCTGATCAATTATCTCCTCTGGTAGCTTGTTCCATGTGTCTACCACCCTCTGTATTAAATGGTTTCCCCTCAGATCTTTATTAAATCCTTTCTTTCTCACCTTAAACCAAAGTCATCTGGTTCATGATTCCCCTACTCTGGGGAATCAGTAAAAGTGTGCAATCACCCTGTCTATCCCCTCATGGTCTTAAACAGCTCTTTAAGATCACCCCAAGGCTCCTGCACCCTAAGGAATAAAATCTCTCCCCAACCTCTCCCTGCAGCTCAGGCCCTCAAGTCCTAGCAACATGCTTGTAAATATTCTCTGCAGTCTTTCCAGTTTAACAAAATCCTTCCTGTAGCTGGCTGACCGAAACTGAACACAACACTCCAAATGCAAGCTTACGAACATGTTCTAGGGTATTTTCTGGTCCCAAAGCCTTGGTAGCATCCGATGCCCTCATTTGTTTCTTTCTATAGAGAAGAAATGAATTGACCTAATAAAAGGCTGTCATCTGTGATGGCAAGAAGCTCAAGGCGAAGTCAAGCTACATCATCTGCTCAGCTCTTTTGGACAAGGAGGTTTCAAATGCTTTGTCATTCATGTGCTAGCCCCTGTCATTGTTGAGGAAGATGGTGGCCTCAAAGCCCCATCTTTTTGCTTTAATTGTCCACCACCATTTTGTACTTGGAACTTCTTGGTAAATTGGACGTCATAGAGTCCAACGGAGGGAAATTGATCTTGATAAGATCTCCCAACATTTATGCTGGGTATTTGGCTGCTGAACCCTGTGCACAGAATATACAACCATCTTTAGTCCGGAGAGGATCATACAGAAAAAGGAATAAAAAAGATATATTCCTATCATTAGTGAATTTCAATTTATTTCATGCTTTTGCTTATTTAGTAGTGCTTTCAGCAATCTATCTTTAGGGAAAAATAGATCTTTAATAGTTTTTAAATATTGAAATATTTCTGAACTATGGAAGCCATTGCCAATCGGCAAAGCCTTTGGAGTGGTCTTTCCCAGTGTACCTTTGGAATCCATTCCACAACTCAGGTTTCAGTGGGCAACCAAGCCAGGGCTCTGCATCTCAAGAAGGCTTGGGATAATCTCTGGTGGTGTTTGCAAATAGCATGCTCAGGCCAGCGATATCTGGACCATTATATTATTTTCTGCAGTGTTACACCCAGAAAGGTAGCTATGGTGATAGGTCACTATGATTGAACAGAGATGATCGTGATGTTATGGTGATAGGTCGCTATGAATGAACAGAGATGTGCCGATATGATCATCCATCCACTCACTTATGAATGCACTGCTAGGTTTACATTTGATGGTACTCGAGCAGAAGAAAGTCAATTCTGATGAACACTGTGCAGTAAAAAACCTGTGCCATTTTGCACGATTTTCCTGGAAGTTTTCAAAGCTGTTAGAAAAAAATATCAGCAAAAGCCAAAACCTGTAGTACTGTTATTGTTGCATTTGCATTAAATCTTCAAAGTCAGTGACCTAGAAATGCAATATCCCCCAGACAGCCAGATTTCCTGATACACTGTTTACTTTTGCTATAAGACTAACATCCATCAGTTGTCAGGAATACTGATCAGTCTGTACCACTGACAGGTACAGATTGACAGAACAGAAGTGTACATATTAAACGCACAGTCAAGCTTCCAATCCAGGCTACTTCCACTGGATACCGTGCACAGTTGAAAAGCATTGCAAGGTCAAAAGCCAGGAAACATTCTGAGCAAAGAATATTTTCATTGTTTGTTCACTGAAATGTATATAATGAAATCCTTTAAAAATCTCCATTTGTTATTATTCAAAGTATACATTTTTTTCTAATTGCCATATCAAATTCAGCATTAACCTGGTACAGTTTTGTTTTCATTAGTAAAATCATTTGAAATAAAAATTGTCAACCTTGTCACCTTTGCCAGTATTTGCAGTTGGTATGTAACATGAATATATCCATTTTACTTTGATAAACCCAGTGTCATGAATAACTGTAAAATCACATTCAGATCAAATATTCAATTCAACATGATTTTTTTAATTGTTCTCGCTTATTATTAAAAGGAAAAGTTTTTAAAGAAGAGCATTAACATTAAGAACATTTTCTCAGCCAGAAGCAAATTGATCGCAACCTGGTTTCCTTTTATTAGATTTTAAAATAATTCAGTATAACTTTTCAGATTTAAACATATTTAAATATGTATAACACTTTTGTAAGTGAGTGTGGCGATTGTGATATTGTTCTTCCAGCAGTTTGTTTTTGCTCCTGGTTGTATCTAGTTTGGCAATTATTTCTGCAACTAATATATAGGAGGGTTGCTCCCTGCTGGTTGAATGGGGAATGTGCCAGAGTGTCAGGAAGACCCCAAGATTCGGCTACCCATTCATCAATGATCACAAAAGTGTGAGTTAATACATGGTGCCATGTCCATTCTCAGGAGAAAAGCCATTGTTCCTTATTGGTGCTATCTGGTCACTAACACTGTGACCAGATACCAAATATCAAATATCAAACCAAATATCAAACATGCTGTGATGTAACCATAAATCAGACTTCCCACCATGGACTACATCTACCCTTCATGCTGCCTCAGAAAAGCAGCCAACAAATCAGACTTGTTTCATCCCGGTCATTCCTTCCTCTCCTTGCTACTGTCTGGCAGAAGGTACAGAAGCTTGAAAGCACACACTGCCAGACTAGGGAACAGCTTCTTCTCCTCCATTATCAGGCTTGTGAAAGGTCCTTCTATAAGGTAGGATAGTGCATGATTCACCTCTACCTTATTGAGGACATTGAAATTTGTTTAAGGAAGTGATGCACTATAATGCGCTACGATGCTAAGGAATATATGCTGCACTCTGAATCTTCCCTTTTGCTCTATCTATTGTATTTTAGTTTGAACAGCTTGTGACTGTGTGCGGTACTATATATCTGATCTGTTTGGATAGTATGTAAAACAAAGCTTTTCACTGTACCTCAGTACACGTGCCAACAATAAACCTAAACCTAAACCTAATATGATTTGCCTTAATATAACATCTTCTCATCTATTTTAGAACTTTGCTTAATGCTTTCCAGCTAATTCAACTGTAATTACCTTAGCAACATCAGAAATAAACAGCACATTTTGACTGCAGCAAGCTCCCACAGACAGCAATGTGACGATGACCAGACAACTTTAATTAGAGCACCAGGTCCAAATTATGGTGGACTTTTGTGCAGTCCCGATGCCATGGGCACTCTGTGACTGCTGTTCTGTGAACTGCTGCCTGGGTAGAACGATCTTTGATATCCATAGCACTTATTTTCTTATGGCAATGTTTCTGTTGTTTGGTGACCTGCTGATGCAGGCAACTGAATGGATTTGGCGGTTGTCAGTGTGGTGTTAATCATCACGTCATGGGTGATGGGGATATCTTTGAAGGAAAATCCTGTGTGTGGATGCTTCATCGCACACTCCGTCACTGGCATCGTGCAGAGGGTCCCAGCGGGCTGCTCAGCAAAACCCCCAGTGGGCTGCAGCCTGTTAGTGGCAAGCCAGCGGGCTGGCCACAGAACACCCCACACTGCCAAACACAAGATCTGGTGATAGACACAAAATGCTGGAGTAACTCAGCGGGACAGGCAGCATCCCTGGAGAGTAGGAATGGGTGACGTTTCGGGTCGAGACCCTTCTTCAGACAGGCACCATCCCCAGAGATGCTGCCTGTCCTGCTGAGTTACCAGTAAACCAGCATCTGCAGTTCCTTACTACACAAGATCTGGTGTGCCATGGATGGTAGGGGGGAAGCAGCCGAGCAGGCCCTGCTCATCCCCGAAGTCCATAGGAAGGAGGAAGGAGCCGGCGATATTGGCAGACGTGACAGGTGAGGTACAAGTCTGGTGGGAGAGGGACCAGGCTCTGGTCTACCACATCCTCAAGGTCGGCTGCAGGAGGCACCCCCGGGGCACAAATGAGGACTGCCACACGTCCCAAGGAGGTCGTTCCACGAGTCCAAGGAAGATGACGGCTGGAGGCCCACAGCAGCCTGAGGCATCCCTGGAACGGGTACCACTCATAACAGCTAGAGCAACTAAAAATGGCACCAAAACATAGCACCCTTGCATGTGGACTGTTTCTGTACACTTTACTAATCGGTGGGTTGTGCTGAGGTATGGCAATACTCCACTGGACTGTTTATAAGGCATGAATTTCACGGTGTATTTGCACGTGACAATAAAGGACCAATTAACTATTGAAGTTGATTCATCAGAGTATACCCTGTGGGTGGCCAAACTACAAGCAGGAGAGCACAGCTGTGGGATCTGGAGGAAGGGAAAGCCCAGAAAAGAGGTTGCTGGAAAGCGTAGACCTTCCTCAGCTTCACTGACGAGGAAAGAGAAGAGAACTCAGAGTGCCAGTTATAAAACTGTGGAAATCAAGCAAGAAGATTTATTAGATATTGGGAAAGCTGTCACCATGAGAGTACATGGGATTCTGTTTCCCACAATTATTTTCATGTGCATGGATTGGTCCAGGATGTGGCCATTATATGCAGCTCCATGAATACCCCACAGCCTGGACCTCCCACGAATAATCTATAGTTGATTTACACTCACTGATCCTGCACAATGTCCAGACTGCCAAAGCTGATGCAGACAAATGCTGGACAGTTGCTGGAAGTTGGGACTTCACTGCTGGACAAGAGGAATCCAGCATTGGAGCATTGTTGCAATGACAGCTGCAAAGGGGGGACCTATTATATGAATTGGGATCAGTGCATTCCCAGAGTGTGACAGTGGAGTCCTGAACTTCCTGACAACTGCATGGGGAAATATGCACGATATTTTTCTTTTAAATTATGGACTTTAAATAGTAAAATCATCTTTGAGTAGAATGTTTTTATCTATCATATAGATGATAATTTTAAATCAGGTTTTGCAGTCCCCCTATTTATTGTTATCGTGCATTAACCTGTTAAATGCAACAACCTCCACCATTGCGAAACTAGTGTAATTGTTAAAGTCACATACATTCAAGTGTCAAATTGCTTTAATGAGTGAGTTTTGTCATTTTTCAGATGACTTTCTTATGCTACCTGGAGAATAGAAATGATGGATCACAACAATGACTGTGTATGTGTTTGGAATGTATCTTACACACATTAATTAAATTACATATATTTTTGGGCAGCACAGTGGCACAGATGGTAGATTTGCTGCATCACAGCACCAGAGACCTGGGTTTGATCCTAATCTCGGGTGTTGTCTGTATGGAGACTGCATGTTTTCCCTGTGATTGCATGGGTTTCTTCCAGGTGCTCCAGTTTCCTCTCACATCCCAAAGATCCTGGGTTTCTAGGTTAATTGACCTCAATAAAATTGTCACTAGTGTGTAGGGAGTGTGTGCGAAAGTGGGATAATATAGAACTAGTGTGTACGAGAGAGTAATGGTCGGCTTGGACTCGATGGGTCAAAATGATGGATTAAAGGGCCTATTCCCATGGTGCATCTGTAAAACTAAAATTCAAATTGAAAGTATGCGTAAAATTACTCCAGATGTTGAAATGAACCCTTCTCAAGAATATATTCCTGTGGTTTTCATCAGTTGGAAGAAGGGTCTCGACCTGAAACGTCACTAATCCATATTCTACAGAGATGCTGCCCAGGGCCTGATTTACGTATTAGCTAGACAAGCTTAAGCTTAGGGCCTCGAGATCTAGGGGGGCCTACTCACCTCGCTGCCTCACCGGACCCGTCAAACCTCGCCACCCCACCGACCATCCGCCCACCGGGACCTCCTACTCTTTCCCGCTGACCCTGGCCACTCCACCGCCCTCCAGCAGCCGCAGCCGTCGCCTTACCTGCAGCCTGGATGCAGCACCGGGCCTGAAGCTTCCACGCTGCAGACTCCCCCTCCCCTGGGTTTAACTGCACTGGGTCCTAGTGCTAGCCCCCCCAACCCTGGTAATCTCAGTGGCTGTTCCACTGGGTCTTCCCCATTCCCCTCAAACCTTGTGACCCCAGCTCTTCCCCACCCACACTACAGACCTCATACCCCTCTACACCCTGACCACCCCTCCACCAGACATTGCCTTGGCCTCAGTCCACTCACCTGCCTTCCTCCGGCCCCAACCTCCATCCCTGCCGTGTGTTCACCATCCCCCCTGACCTCCCCCTCTCTGATACCGAATGGTCTGTCCTCAGCAGAGGCTTCACCTTTGTCCCCCTCCGTCCCCACCTCAATGAGTTCCGCACCGCCGAGATTTGGAGCTCTTCTTCCTTCGCCTCCGCCTCACACCGTTCTTCCATGGGAAGGAGTCCTCGCCCCCATTGATGATCCCTTTTTCCGTCTCCAACGGACCCCCTCCTCTTGGACCCCCCCTCATGGCCATTGGTACAATGAAATTCGGGGGTCACCATCCGACGTCGGAACGGGAGAATATTCTCAGCGGCTTGGACTTCAGAATCGGCCACTTCCTACCAGAGACCGCGGCTCCCGAAGTCCACAGGCTGAGCTGGGCGGAGATTCACGCTGGCGGCCCTCGGCAAAGGGTTCCCAGGGCTCCGCGATATTAAAATCAGCACGGCCTGAGGCTGGGAGCTCCGCAAACCACAGCTCCATGATGTTTAAGCAGCAGGCCCAACACTCCAGAGCTTCAAACGGCGATCCAGGTAAGGCATCGCCTGCTCTGCGGTGAATCCAATATGTATTTTAAAACCAACTGTTTAATGACAACATACAGTAGGATCCAAAAGTGTCACACTGTCACTGTCGGGTAGTCATGGTCCTCTAGTCGTGGGGGTGGGGGGATTGGGAGGGGGGGGTCCTCACAAGTGAAATAGCTTAGGGCCTCTCTTCATCTAAATCCGGCCCTGATGCTGCCTGACCTGTTGAGTGCCTAAGATAGACACAAAAAGCTGGAGTAACTCAGCAGGTCAGCCAACACCCTGGAGAAAAGGAATAGGTGACTTTTCGGGTCAAGACCTTTCTTCAGACTGAGAGTCAGTGGAAAGTCAGACCTGAAGAAGGGTCTCGACCCGAAACGTCACCTATTCCTTTTCTTCAGAGATGCTGTCTGACCCGCTGAGTTTCTCCAGCTTTTTGTGTCTATCTTTGGTTTGAACCAGCGTCTGCAATATCTCCTTACACAGCTGAGTGCCTTATTTTGAAAACCAGCATCTGCTGTTCCTCGTGTCTCCATTTTCTCCATGGCACTTTCTACAGTTAATATTTAAAAAAGTAAAAAATAAAAAAACCCAAGAAGGCTTGAAAATCTAGTTTTGCCATATATCTTTGAAAGCCATAACCTAGCGAGAACAGATTGTAACTGCTCACTGTCTACCTATAAGAGTGCACTCAGCATTCTCCGTTCCTGCTGCAACCAGGGGAAAGGACAACTTCAATGACTGCTGTTAATATTATCTTATCAAAGGTGTGAACTGAAATGGGATTAGGCTGTTGACTCCATAATTAGTTTAATCTAATATCCTGCCCTGCCAAATTAGTGTAAATATTGAAGATAGAGGGGTGATGTGTGGGAATCAAGTAGGCAACAAGGATTGCATTGATTTGTTTAAGGATTAGTTTTTAAACTGTGTGTGGATTAAAGGCAGGAAGTAAACAAAGTTTAATGTGTTTTCCAGAAAAACATCACATTGAAATGTTAAGAAGATGTGTCGTCTTAGGCTAATTCTCCATTGTTTTTGGCGAGGCGAAGCTATTAAAATAGCTTTTCACTTAATTTAGTATATTCCTTGGAGCGCAAGAGGATGAGGGGTGATCTTAGAGAGAGGTGTATAAGATCATGACGGGAATAGATTGGGCAAATGCACAGAATCATTTGCCCCAGAGGGGAATCAAGAACCAGAGGACAGAGGTTTAAGGTGAGTGGGGGGGGGGGGGCAAAGATTTAATAGGAACTTGAGAGGTTAGGTGGGTTTATGGAACAAGCTGCCAGAGGAGGTAGTTGAGGCAGGTACTATCACAATGTTTAAAAAAACATTTGGACAGGTACATGGATAGTGGATTTAATTATGGAGTCAGCAGCCTAATCCCGTTTCAGTTCACATCTTTGATAAGAAAATATTAACAGCAGTCATTGAAGTTGTCCTTTCCCATGGATGCAGCAGGAACGGAGAATGCTGAGTGAACTCTTATAGGTAGACAGTGAGCAGTTACAATCTGTTCTCGCTAGGTTATGGCTTTCAAAGGTATATGGCAAAACTAGATTTTCAAGCCCCAACATATTCTTGGACAATTTAGACATGAGGAACTGCAAAAAAATGCTTTCAAAAAAAGACACAAAGTGCTGCAGTAACTCAGCAGCTCAGGTTGCATCTCTGGAGAACATAGTTAGATTATGTTTCGGGTTGGGACACTTCTTCGGACTGATGAGGTCCACAGGAATATTTTCTTGGAAAATATTTTGTGGCTGTTGTGCTTTTATTTTGTTTATTCATTCACAGGATGGGAAAGATGCTGGCATTCATTGTTTATTTCTTATTGGGTCTGGCAACTAGAGTTAGTGATGAACAGAACCACATGACCATTGGAGGGGCCTAGTAATGTTGGATTTGCAAAGCACAATGGCTGATGTTTAACAATTCTATCAATTCTAACTTCAATATTATTACTTTTTAGAATTTTTTTTGTCAAACTGATAGTTTAATCTTTCCTGGTTTTTACTTGGAACATAGAACAGGAAAATACAGCACATGAGCAGACCCTTCGTCCACAAAGTCTGTGCTGAATGATGCAAAGACCAACCCTTATCTGCCTGCACTTCACTTCACTCCATGGAAATCAAAGGGCAGTTTTAGAAAATTTATGCCAATGTTCCTTTTAAGCCAGTGCACAAAGTAGTGATCTACAGCAATGAATGTAGGCCCCAGTCAATCGGTGACCAGATATTATCTTAAAAGTAGCTTACACTTACATTCAATATACCCGAGATATAAGTATTAACATTGGGGTAGCACTTTGTCACATTAGATGCCAGTAACAATTGCAAAAATCCTGTTGACAAGAATGTTTACTTATGTGAAATCAGTGAGTGATTTATTTTCCACAGCTGACATAATGCCTACTTAAAAGGAAGATTGATTAAAAGGAACATTTGCCCTTGTCATTGGCGTGCTCATATCAACAGACCTCAATTGGGGAGAATTGTTTGCATGGTTCAGCAATATACAATATCGCTAATAATTGCTTGCATATGCAACCATTTGAACAAGTTTGCCTTCCAATCAGTGTTGCAGTCATCTGGAACATATTTATATGTTTCCAACATATGTCATATAAAAAGCTAAGGCCACATCAAGAAGCATGATATATGTGGTAAAATGAATTTGTTTTTCTGTATAGTTGTTTGCAGGATGGAGCCAGTGTTTTGACATATTGTCTATTGCTGATTGGCTTCTCTCTACCATCAACTAGTGCGGGGTCCTGAGCTACTGTCTACCTTATTGGAGACCCTCGGACTATCTTTGATTGGACTTTACTGGACTTCCACTAAACATTATTCATGTTTTTCCCTTTATCATGTATCTGTAGATTGTGGATGACTCAAATGTAATCATGTATTGCCTTTCTGCTGACTGATTAGCGTGCAACAAAAGCTTTACACTGTACCTCGGTACATCTGACAATAAACTTACCTCTAGTAAGGAGGCAGTTAAGAGACAACCATGTTGATTGGTCGGGAGTCACAAACAGGTCTATCCAGGTAAAAGTGGCAGATTTTCTAGCCCTAGTGAAGCAGATTAGTGAACCAGATGGATTTATATGGCAATCTATTAGTGTTGTGCTTTACATAAACTGTGGTCTAATATACAGATTAAGAAAGAAGTCTAGAGCTTCAATTACAACCCTCTGTAGCTCAAAATAAACGGGATATTCATCAGTAGAGCCAAAAAAGGGCTGGGGGAGTTAAGCTGCTCTGGGGACCAGCGTTCCTCCACTTGGCCCCATGAAAAAACCTTTGTCTGAGCACATGCAGAAAACATAGCATTGAAATGCTCAAAAGACGTGTAGTGTTAGACTCATGCTTCTTTGTTTTTGGAGAAGTGAAGCCATCAAAAATTCTTTTAACTTAACTTAAAGTAAGAAAATTCAACTCACCAACATATTCTTAGAAAACAGGAACTGCAGGTAGGTCTAGTGTAGATGGAGCATCTTGGTCGACATGAGCAGGTTAGGCCGAAGGGCCTGTTTCCATGCTATATGACTGTGGCTTTACAACTCTATTACATTTCATGAATTCCATGTTTGCAAGCAATTGGTTGGATCTCCAGTCTTGGGGTAGTCTTAACTTACTCTAGCTAAATGTTAGCTAAGATTTGGGAAATGTTTGTTTATACCCTAAACTGAACTCGCTTTCAAAGTGATGAATGAACTGAAGAGTTGCACAATATTCTGATTCTCTGACATTCACAAGCATGCAGAAATAATTAATAAATGAACATAGCTTGATTAATAAAATATTTTAAATAATTCAAATCAAAACATGAAAACAAATGACAATTAAATACCACAAAATTCTGAAAGAGGCATTATTTTTGCACTATTATTGTCTATTTATTTGTATGTTTTATATATATATATATATACATACTGAACCTTTTTGTTTATTATGGATGATTCTGACATTATACATGGATAGGACATGTATAGAGGGATATGGGCCAAAAGCAGGCAGGTGGGACTAGTGTAGATGGGGCACGTTGATTGGTGTGGACAAGTTGGGTCGGAGGGCCTGTTTCCATGCTGTATGACTCTATGGGTTTTACAGAGTACTATGTTTACATATCTATTACGCTGCTGCAAGTAAGAATATCATTGTTCCGTTTCAAGACTTATGACAATAAAACACTCTTGACTCTTGACTTTTGACTTGAAATGGATGGCAACTTCAAACTGCCTGTGATTTACTTCTTCCCTTCATTCAGAATATACATTCTGAAGATAGGCCGGGCCTAACCTGGCAAACCTGCAAGTGCAACTATGAGAAACTTGAGGAGGTTCACGCTGCAGCTCTGTGCAGATTTAAAATGAGGTAAATGATCAACTTTTGAAGAAGTTTGAGATTTTCCACGATTTGTTACAGTTCCAATTCTCCTCCACTAATGGAGGCAAGTGCTGGCTGTTCTATGCTGAACCAACAACTATTTAATTGAAATTTCAGGCCATTAAGTTCAATACAGTAACTTTGTTGTATCATATAAACAACAATTCATACGCATTTGCCAAAACTGCTTTACTTTCTCCATCAACATCGCTAAGAAGTTGCATTTTTTCCACTCTGCGGAAAACAGCTCTTCGAAGGACTTTTCACTGACTTCTTGAAATCGGAAGTTAAGAGTCATCTGGAAGTTCCTTGCAGGACAATGGCTCAGTTTGTGGAGATGGTTGATGTCTGCTGCTGTAAATCACTTGGCTATTTGAATATTGCTGGTAATATTGAAGCTTCAGGGAGCGCATTCGGCCGTAACAATTTCTAGCAAAGTTGTACTATTGTGTGTTGCAAAGCTAGCCATGAAGCTATGAAGAATTATTTGTTATTATAAAGCATCTCCCTCCGTATACATGATGGCAAATTAAGTGTAAAGCTGACAATTATACATTAATTACGTTAAGAAATTAATATTATGGTTTGGAGTTATTGTAATGCTCTAAAATACTTGACAGAGTAGGCGATGAAATAAAAGTTAATTAAGCAATAGAAAATGACAAAATTGTCAGTTATTTGTATATTACTATGAGCCAAAATCTGATTTGGCACAAAATGAATATGGTTATTGAAAGAGTATCTAATTCCAAGAAACTGCGCTCCCTTTGACTCCCTTGAGATATAAGTTGTTTACTAATTCATGTAGCTGTAAACTATTTCCATCTATCAGAAGCAGCTTGTAATTCTGCTTTTTAAACAATCTGGATACTGTCAAGCAGAAAGATTTATTTACACTGGGAATACACACTTAGATCATCTGTGGGCCTTTTGCCTAGTGGGGAATGTAAGAATATTCATAAAGTTAAATATCTCCTCTCCCCAACCTCTCCTATGCAAAAAATAAATCAGTTCACAGTGTTCAATTAACCAATAGAATACACACTCATGTTTTGCCACTGACCAGGGAATGAAAAACACATTCATAGACTTCTTGGTCACCAAGTTGAAATCATCTGCTCAGCCACCTCTACTCTGCCCCTCATACAAAGCCTCTCCTTTACCCTCCATCTGAACCTCTCTTTACATTTCCCTCAACCATTACCATCAACTCCCCCACAGTGTTTTTAACGTTTCTCTGATGCTCTCCCACTGCTCCAGTCCTCCCTGAGCTTATCTTGTCAACGTGAACCATCTTTTGCTCCTTTATCTAGACACGCAACCAGCCTGTCCTCTGGCCACAGAAAAATGAATCACTGAAGCACCTTTACACAATATCACCTGTGGCCATTCCCAGGCTTATGCACAGGTATCTACGTCAAAAACGAGATAGCGCTGGGAAGTAATGGCCCCCATATCTGTCGACTGTTGCTGTCTAGGTTCACACGGGAGAAAAGTGATCACTTGGACAAGCTATTGGAGAGCAGCCAAGTGCACAGTTTCACCCTGGCATGACTGGATAAATTGAAAGTAATGTAAATACTGCACATTTTTAAAAGTAAGCGGTAATGATTGAAAGCTCAGAGGAGACTGATCATTATCGTGAAATAATTAAATTCTCATTAATGAAACTGTTGTAATTTGGGATTAATTGCCTATTTACAGATATTAAGCTTGTCTGACATTTTATCTTTAATGTATGAAATATTTGCAAACTTGATTAATGTGCGATATTGTTTTGTGCGATGTCCCTAGCATGAGCCCATATACTGTAGTTCAAATATCAATATTTGCAGCTGAAACATTTTATCTGTTGCTTAATCTCTTCCAGTAGTAGCATATCAGTCATAGCTCAGCCAGCCGATGCTGTCTACTCCTTCATTGGTGAAAACATGAAAGCATTAGAGGTCTTTGAAAGGACCAGAGAGCATTGTACTAGTCATTGATATAATGTCTGGATGCATTATCCATTTGAGAAACTATTTGTTTGTTATAAAGATCCATTAAATGTTAGAGGAGTGCCAAGAAACAGGGCTGATGCACATGTTATACAATTGGATTTGTAAGCCATTGCCCTTGTTGCTACTTTGAGATAGTGCAAAGCCCAGCTGTTCCAAGTCTATGTGCTGGATCCTGCTATTGAATGCCAGATGTTCTAAATGGAACTGTTGGTCTTCAGCCCTTCACAGAGCAGCATGTCTGAGATTTCCATAAATGCACTGTCAAACATGGAAAACCATGAAGTGCTGACAGATTCAGATCCCCAGGTCTGTCACCGGAGTCCAGACTAGGTGAAACTCCCAGGATTACACAAGAGAAAGCTCTTTACTTCCCGGACCACCCTGCAGAATTGAAGGCCTGTTGATTTTAACGTGGGCTGTAGAGTTACAGTTTACGAATCAAAGGGAAGAATAGACACAAAATACTGGAGTACCTCAATGGGTCAGGCAGCATCCCTGGAGAAAAGGAATAGGAGACTTTTCAGGTTGAAACCCTTCTTCAGACTCAACCTGAAACATCACCTATTAATTTCCTCCAGAGGTGCTGCCTGACCCGCTGAGTTACTCCATTATTTATTTGTCTATCTTCGGTGTAAAACAGCATCTACTGTTCCTTCCTACACAATTATTATTTCCCTTTGATGTAATATTTTTTGCTTTGTTTTAAATGACATCTTTTTTTAAATTCATGACTTTATTTGCAATAATGCTATAGGATGCCTGAGAGATTTAAAAACCATTAAAAACCATTTAGGTTTTAAAACTGGCATATGTAGGAGTGAGACTGTCAGAACCTCAGAGCTATTTTTGAGCTTCTTCTTCCTCTGCCTAAATTTTTGAGTTTCCTCTTTCTCTGCCCAAAGGACCTGCCTCTGTTCAGACCATGCAGCTGGAGCCCATTATTTTTTTTAAATTACTGAAATAAACTTTATTCAGAATAAATAATACATTCAAAACATAAACTGTGTAAAAATTGTTCATACGTTCTCAGTGCCTGTACATTCAATAATGTCATTCCCAGCAGTGTTCGCACCATCTTTACTGAAAATACCCTTGCCACTCTTGTGGCCCCCTGTGGTGATATCCCTTCTCTTGTTTGAGGGGTGTCCTCACTGGACACTGGCCCCTCAATGTCCAACAGTGGAAGTAAGGATCCTAGACTATCCTCTCTCACAGAGCCTTGGCATTGGTTGTACCAAGCTTCAGTGCATCCGTCAGCACATACTCCTACAGTCTGAAATGGGTATGTACTCTTGCAGTGTGAAATGGGCATGTACTCTTGCAGTGTGAAATGGGTATGTACTCTTGCAGTGTGAAATGGGCATGTACTCCTGCAGTCTGGAATGGGCATGTACTCTTGCAGTCTGTGGAGGGAGACCAACAAGTTGCGGACGGATCAGAGAGCACTTTCACTGAGTTGATGATCTTCTAGCAGCACTTGATGTCTGTCTCCAAATGTGTGCCTTAGAACAGCTCATACTGTAAGTCAGAGAGTCCTCTGTTAGAGAGTTGTTCTTAGGCCAGTAGGATAATCTGATGTTGTGGGCACTGGGGGGGATATAGGCAAGCCAGTCAGACAAAGCACTCTATATTGCTTAAGCTGAAGCATTTAGCAGGTCAAGTAGCATCTGTGGAGAAGAGAAACAGTTAGCATTCATATCTGTGGCCCTTCATCATAACAGATTATGTATCCAAAGATCAGTGAGTGAATTCATTTTATAGATGCGAATGGCCTGAATATTCCATTAAATTATGTCTCAGGGAGAGCAATGAATTTCTAGAAATCTCAGGTTTAATATTTTCATCCACTCAAATAGGAGAAAGAGTCTGCAACCATATAACAATGTTTTCACAATCTCAAGATACTGCAAAAGTATTTCACAGCCAACAAAGTACTTCAGCATTGCAATCGATGAGTAATGTGGGAAATATGCCAGTTACTTTTCACACAGCATGCCTTGTTCATCCCTGGGATCTAGGCATAAATGGGAAGGCCAGAATCTATTGCTAATCTATAACTGTTGTTGAGAAAGTGCTGATGTGCTGCCCTTATTATAGATACTCAAACAAGGGAGTAGTTAGGTAGGGAGTCTCCAATACTTCAACACAGTTGTGATACATTTCTGAGATAGGGTTTTTTTTATTTTTTATTTTTATTTTATTAGAAGTAAGTACAATTGTATACAATCATATTTTCATAATACCTTTCATGTACAGCTTATTTTTTAATTTTTTTGAAATAAAGAAGAAAAAGAAAAAAGTTAGATAATGAAAAAATAGAAAAATGTGAGATATATAGTGTGTGAAAAAGAAAAATAAAGAATGAAATAAGAAAGTTGAGACATAGAAAATAGAAGAGAGAGAATAAAAGAAAAGATGAGAAGAAAAGAAAATAGAAGGAGATCATTTATAATCTTGACCATCCGCAGTCACGGATTAGCTTTTACACCTGTTTTGCACCATACGTTTCCAAAAAGACGACAAATGGAGACCAACTCGTTATGAATTGGTCAAATTTATCTATTAGGAGGAATCGCATTTCCTCAAGATGTGCGGTATCCAACATACTTGCAATCCACATTTTGAGCGTTGGTATTGGTGTATTTTTCCAAAATTTCAATATTAATTTTTTTGCTATTATTAAACCATAATTAAAAATTGACTTTTGAGATGAACTCAATTTGTTCCCGTCTTCCATTACCCCAAATATAATCAATTCATTATTGGGTTCCATTTTTGTCTTAAATAGTTTTGTAAATATTTTGAAAATATCACTCCAAAATCCATGAAGTTTTATACAAGAAACAAAAGAGTGTGTTATAGTTGCTTCTTGGGTTAAACATTTATCGCAAATGGGCGATATATTTGGATAACATTTATTTAATCTTGTTTTTGAGTAATATAATCTATGTAAAATTTTTAAATTGGATTAGATTATGTCTTGCGTTAATCGAACACTTGTGAATGTATGTCAAATACTTTTCCCATGTAGCCTTCGTAATTTTTATCAATAATTCCCGTTCCCACTCTTCTCTAATTACCTCGGTCACAGGTAAATCTATATTTAAGATACTATTATATAAATATGCTATTAATTTTTGTGTATCAGCTTTTATATTCATTACTTCTTCTAGTAAATCAGGAGTTATTTTTTGATATCCCTGTATGTATGTCTTCAAAAAATTACAAATCTGAAAATATTTAAAATAATGAGTGTTTTTCAGTTTAAATTTTAATTGTAATTGTTGAAATGATAATAAATCTCCCATTTCATACATATCCCCGATCCTTTTAATTCCTAAACTTTCCCATTGATTATATATTTTATCCATCATAGATGGTTTAAATAAAGGATTATTCGCTATCGGTGTTAACAATGATAGGTTTCTTAATTTTAAGGATAGTTTTATTTGTTTCCATATTCTTATTGTATCTTGTATAATTGGGTTTTTCTTATATATTGTATTGTTCATTTTTTTCGGGGAGAAGAGGATTGTTCCTATATTACAAGGATAACAATCCTCTTTCTCCATTTTTATCCATTCTGTCTGTTGAGTTGAACTATCCAACCAGTAAATTATATTCTTAATATGTATTGCCCAATAGTAATACAAAAATTAGGGAGTGAAAGTCCCCCGACATCTTTTGGTTTACATAAGTGTTCTTTTTTAATTCTATGTGATTTGTAATCCCAAACAAAATTAGTAATATTAGCGTTCAGTTTAGAAAAAAATATTTTGGTACATATACTGGTATAGATTGAAATAGGTATAATAACTGAGATAGGGTTGTAAGTGATTTCATAGGAATCGCAGGATTACACTGAAGGAGGGTAAGTAGCCATCTTCCCTATGCTTGTTGGAAAAATAGTGAACTAGTCTATGCTTACCTTCCAGCATTAAGTCTGTAACCCTGAGGGTGTGACACATCAAATCACATAGTTGCCTTTTGCCAGCTGCCACTTAGCCAGCTATGAATTTGATTTTCCACTCTTCCATATGCTTTTAGGTTTTTTGACCAGCCTGCCATGTGGGATCTTCTCAATATCCTTATAAGCTACATCAAACCAATCTTAAACCGAGTTAGGGAGGTGCAACTATACTTAAAACATAATTGCTGGCTATCCTTAATTAATCTGTGGCTTTTGAAATAAAGGTTTTCACAATTCCCCAGATATGATGTATTTTGTGTGTTACGTTGCTTTTTATTTGTATGACTGACTTGGCAAATGAAGTTCCTCGTATGTTGCAAAACATACTTGGCTAATAATGTATTATTGTGATAGTGATTATGATTCATTCGACAATTTGCCCAGCACTGAGATTGAACTGACTATCTGTTGACCACATTTTCACTATTTCCCAACACACATGTTAAATGTTGTGTGCCTTCCATAAAGACAAATGCAGGGTAACTGTTTCATTCCTCTGCTATTTCCTTATTCTCCTATATAAATTATCCTCTGTCGCTAAGAGGCCCACACTTATCTTCCCTAGTCTTTTCCTTTTTACATACTTATAAAACTCTGACAGTTGATTTCATGTTTCTCACCAGTCTATCTAATTTAATCCAGGCCTGGTATTTTTTTCCAATTCCAAAGATGTAAAACCACTTTATACTGGCTTTTTAACTATGTATATCCCATCAGTTTGTCTGCATATATTCTTGCTAACTACAGCATTAACCAGCCCATCCTCTTCTGTGTAAACACACACAAATTATTAATTAAGAACATTCCCCACATCCTCTGCCTCTGTGCAAAGGCTGCTATATTTGTATTCTACTCTTTCCTTAGTTATCCCTTCTCTTTTAATGTCATTCTTACACCATCTTCACTATTGTCTTTCTGCAATATTAAGCCAGTGTCTGACACAAGCTTCCTCTTTTGCTACATCTCACTCTCTGTGCACCTTGTATTCTCAGGTGCTCTATATTTGACTGTCCTCTCCCTTTCTTTGTTGGAAAATGTTTATCCTGAAACCCTTTAATCCACCTTTTGAATGTATCGCATTGATATGAGGTTGCGTCACTTTCAAAGTAAGTTTCAATTCATGTTTGCTAAATCAATTCGATAGAAATGGCTTTACCCAAATTTAAAACCTCAACTCTTATTTTATCATGTCATTTCAAAAAAAAACATAGCAATTGGAACATTACTCCTGATATGCTCTCCCCCCGCCCCCCCTGATGTTCCACAGATGTGCAGCATTGCTTTTCCTTGAAGTAGTTGAAAGGGTTTGGGACATGTTGTCACAACAGCCATAGTGAGTGCACTTTGTGGATGATGCTGGTACCATACATCAGTAGGAAAGGGTGTGGCGAGAGCCATTGAGTCATACAATGTGTAAACGTGTGACTATCCCATTAGGCGTCATCAGGACCATCCGTATCTGTGATTCCTGCATTGACTTCATCATTCACTTCAGGGACTACAGAACTGACATGAAAACAAGTCATTCTCACTCCCTTGGGATACCTAAATGATGGAGAAGTGGAGACTAAAGAAGGACCAGGTATTTCTGACCATAGACCCTAGAGGGCTGGGTGTGGTGAGAGGATGGGGGGGGGGAGGGGGTGTGGGGGGCAATCATGGTGCAGTTCTACATTGGTAGGATGCAAGACCCTAGTTGAGGGATGTCAGTTGTATTGATCAGCCTGGGGGGATATGAATCTGACCCCAGGAATCTTTGCTCAGCACAGGACTTGGTGTGGGGCAAGGGGGGAATTGTGCTAGTTGGAGAGGTTGGCAATTTTCACCTGTTGGACGGCTCGCATTGCCTTGAAGCCTCTACATTCTCTTGCATCAGATGCTAGTTTCCTAAGGTATGGGGTCAGCCAGCACTAGTTAAATCTGCAAAGCGGGCAAGATCAGTTAATGTATTTAAAGTATGAAAGTGGGTTGGATACTCACCCTTTAAACTTGCCACTGGAAAACCCATAAACAAATGGTCGGAGGTGGCTTCTAAATGTTCCGGTTTAACAGCAAACCCTTTCTACCACCAGAATCCAAACTCATTGGTCAACAATGTTAACATTTTCCCCAAGATAAACTGAAATTTCATAGAACGTTGAACATAGAACAGCACTGTAGAGGAACAGGCACTTTGGCCCACAATGTCCATGCTGAAAATTATGCCAGGTTAAACCAATCTCCTTTGCCTGCACGTGATCTATTTACCTCCAATTCCTTGGGATTACTATTCATGGCAGATATCACGGCGGCACTCAGGGAGATATACTGAAAGGGTTCATCCACTGAGGCGATATGGGTACAACTCAGAAATCTGAGATTTCAGATGCACTTTTGATTATTTCTTCTGCTGCTATATTTCTTGACTGAGCTGGAAGAAGTCTTACTGCTGAGTCAGTAAACTCTGGGTTTAAATCCCACTCTTCGGCATAAAAACTAGCCTGGTACTCCATCGGGGCACCAAGGGCAGGTTATTGAAGATGTTGTCTTTCGGATAAATATAAAAGCATCCATTGCATAACCTTCACGTGGTTCACCCTGTTTAGACGAATGCAATCAACCCGGCGCGCACAATCAAATAAGATCAAATAGAGCAAGTTGTCCTACAACTTTAGGCTGTACATGCCATACGCAAGAAGAAGAAGAAGAAGAAGAAGATCCATTGCATTATGTTGAAGGAAACCAGGCTTCACCCCAAAGGTTGGGTAGCACAGTGGTGCAGCTGTGGAGTTGCTGCAGAGGCACGTGTTTGATCCTGACTATGGGTGCTGTCTGTATGGAATTTGTACCTTCTCTCCGTGACAACATGGATTTTCTCCGGTGTTTCGCTTTCCTACCACACTCCAAAGACGTGCACGTTTGTCGGTTAATTGACTTCTGTGCATTGTAAATTGTCCCTAGAGTGTAGAATAGCGCTAGTGTGCGGAGTGATCGCTGGTTAGCTGGAACTCGGAGGGCCGAAGGGCCTGTTGCATCTCTAAACTTCAGGAAATCACCAACTACAAAAAGAATCCACCCCCATCCCTGATAATGATCATCAACTCCCAGACAAACTGAACACTTTCTATGGCAGGTTTGAACAGTCTCCAGTCCCTCCACCATCGCCCCCCTCTCCGCTTCCTCCCCCTCCATTCCACATCCAGGAGGCCGAGGTGAGGACTACCTTCAGGAGACAGAAGAAAAACAAATCTGCAGGCCCAGACAACATCAGCCCAGCAGTGCTCCATCATTGTGCAGCAGAACTGGCCCCTGTGTTCACCAACATCTTCAATACCTCCCTCTGCCAATGTTCAGTGCCCCAGTGCTTCAAACAATCCACCATCATTCCTGTGCCCAAGTCTAACACAACATCCTGCCTCAATGACTACAGACTGATTGCCCTTACATCTGTGGCCATGAAGTCATTTGAGCGCATTATTCTCTCTCACCTCAAAAGCAGCACTTCCTCCAACATGGACCCACATCAATTTGCATATAGAGCCAACAGGTCAGTAGAAGACACAATCAACCTGGCCATCCATCACACTCTGCAACACCTGGAAACCGCCAACACTTACGCCCGCATCCTGTTCATGGACCAGTTCGGCATTCAACTCCACAAACTCTTCCATAAATTAACGGACATGAACATTGACCCCTGCATCTGTCACTGGATCTATAGCTTCCTTTGGAACATACAACAGAGGGTGAAGATACATAACACCATATCTCACCCTCTGCACCTCAGTACAGGAGCCCCTCAGGGCTGCATCTTGTCACCCTGGTTATTCTCACTCTACACAAATCAACTCACATCCCAGCATAGTTCAGTCAAAATATATAAATACGCAGATGACACAACCATAGGTCTCATCTCTAACAACAACGAAACAGAATACCGCACTCAAACAAACAAAGCAGTCACTTGGTGCACAGATAATAACCTCCTACTCAACACATCAAAAACACATGAACTTATCATTGATCTCAGACGTAAGGCACAACCCAAGACCCCCCTACTCATCTCTGGCGAACCCATATCCACCACTGACTCATTCAAATTTCTTGGCACTCACATAAGCAATAACCTCAAATGGAAAATCAATTCAGATCACATTTATAAAAAAGCCAACCAAAGACTTTTCTTTCTCCGTCAGCTCAAGAAGTTCAGAGTGAGGAAACGTCTCCTAATCCGATTTTACACAGCCATCATCCAAAGCATGCTCACTTCATCAATAACAGTTTGGTACAGCAGTTTAGACACTCACTCCCGTAATAAACTACAGCGCATTGTCAACAAAGCATCCAAAATCATCAGCACTCCCCTCCCATCAATAGAATCACTCAATCTCAAACAGTCCGTGTCAAGGGTGAAGAAAATCATTTCTGATCCCTCCCACCCAGCTCACCACATCTTCCACCTGCTGCCATCAGGAAGGCGCCACAGCTCACTGCCCGCCAAAACATCTGGATTTAAAAACAGTTTCTACCCATATGCAATTCGAACTCTGAACACTCTATGACAACATCACATAGCCACCTCGTGCATGTACTGTATACTGTATGTTGTTGTGTTTTATGTTATGTTTGACGGGAATCAGCCTATTGTGTAACATCCTGTACTGAACATGAATTCCACCAGCTTGACTGTGTGGTCATTAAATAATCTGATCTGATCTGATCTAAAGGTCAAACCATTATTCCTCTCTGTGACAACATCAATAACCAGATTGTATGTTTATTATGTTGTTGCTCTTTGTGGGCCTGTTGTGCCATTTTTTTTTTCATTACAGATCTTCATACACTTCAAAAGCACTTCAGTGGCTATAAAGTGTAATGGGATGACCTTAAAGTTTTGTTTAAAGTGTAGTTCATTGCGAAGATCTCTTTTTTCTAAATCTGGGCATTCGGTTCTGTTACATAACCTTGACATCTGGTTTTATTTTATATGTTTTGTGGGTTACTCATCCTGAATGAGGTGATGAGGTAAACTATCAGCACCAAATTCATGACACGTTGACCAAGACAGCTTGTACAAAAGAGTTCTCATCACCTTGTCCGGGGCCATTAATCTGTTACGCATCTGCAATTAAACACAATACCAAGGCCGTGAAATATAAATGAATCTCTTGACAGACAGGAATGCCAATATGAAGTGTGGGTCTTACATGGGCCATTTGAAACATTCTCTATATTGGTCTACAGCCACTGGGTGCCAAAGCCTGACTCGTGTAAAAATAAGGGTTTTTTAAAGCCTTAAACTTCAGAATTGACTTTTTTTTTAAATTGCGTCTTCTTGGGTACCTTTAATTTGACATGGTCACTGTGCAATCCACATAATTGCACTAGTGAATACAATATCACTATTGCAACAATGTGGTTGCAATGGTGGCAGCTCACACTGTAGTAATTGCATCAAGCATATGTCATGGCAGTGAGATGAAGCAATCCTAATTCATGCACAGTAGCCAAATGTCATGGCCATCCGAAGCATTGCAGGTTGCCAAGCCAACATGCTCATGCCAGATGGTAAGAAGGCCCGAAGATAGACACAAAATGCTGGAGTAAAACCCCTGTCCCACTTTCACGACCTAATTGGCGACCTCTGCCGAGTTTGCCCTTGACTCATACTCACAGCATGGTCGCCACGAGGTCGTAAGAGGTCGTAGGAGGTCTTCGTAACTCTTCCTCATGCTCGTGTGGTCTCCGCGTACTCGTGGCCTCCAGCCTGATAAAAAAAATGTCCACGAATTTAAAAAAAGGTCGGCATGGACAAAATTGATACTTTTTACTCGTAGGTAGGTCGTAGTAGGCCGTGATGGTAGTCGTAGGTAGTCGTAGATAGTCGTAGGTAATCGTAGGTCGGTAACTGGCCCGAGAAAAAAAATGCAAACATGACATCATTTTATCATGTGATCATGTGATCATTTTCCACTCGTAGTTGGTCTTAGGTGTGGAAGACTGAGGTCCGGGGGGGTCGTAGGAGGTCGTAGACATGGTCATAGGAGGTCTTTTACTTCGGCGAGTCAACATGACCTTGACATTTTTTTCAACTCGTCTAGGGTCTTCTAAACTCGTGGATTAGGTCGTCCAAGTGGGACAGGCCCTTAACCCAGCGGGACAGGCAGCATCTCTGGAGACAAGGCCCAACACATGTAGCAGAGAAAGCTGCAGGAAAACAATAATGTTCGCTCGTTCTCATCAGACTTAATCTGTACCATAAAACTAACTTCAATCTTTCAGGCTTTCTCACTTCAGGATGAATATATCCTGCAATAACATCTGGAAATATTAATAAGCTAAAGAGTGGAGCTACAACATATTCCATACCAGTCTTATTTTTTTTAGTTGACTGCCGAAGCCTCTTAAAAAATATATATAAATACGATAATAACAAAATTCTCCTATAATAATGCAGCAAATGCTGGAAATACTCAGCAGCCAGCCTCATCTGTGGGAAAAGAAACAGAGTTATTGTTTCAGTGTGAAGACCCTTCATCAAAGCTGGTTACCTGGCCAATGAGTTACTGGAAGCAGTTAGAGAGTGAGAATGTGAGAGCTGCAAACTGCAGACCAAGAAGACACATCTGTCAGTTCAGGCTGGATATGTCCTCAAGTCCCAGAGAGAAAAAAAGGGAAAGAAGTGAACAAGCAAAGCCAATATTATGGACACATGATTGAACGTCGCCTGGCCATTCCCCCCCCCCCCCAGATGCTTCCTGATCAGATGAGTTCCTTTAGCACTTGGTGATTTGCTCAAGATTCCAGCATCTGGTTTCTTGTGTATCTATTTTCAGCATTGTCAGATTGTTCTGAATTTTCCCTAACTTTGGGAAATTTAGTTTAGAGATACAGCATAGGAGTAGGTCCTTTTGCCCACCAACTCCATCTGATCACATTAGTTCTATGTTATCCCACTTTCCAATCCACCCCCTGCACACTAGGGGCAATTTACAGAAACCAATTAACCTACAAATGCATGTCTTTGGGATGTGGGAGGAAACCAGAGCAGCTGGAGGAAAGCCATGCATTCACATGGAACACATGCAAGCTCCACACAAACAGCACCCAAGGTCAGGATTGAACCCATGTCTCTGGCAGTGTGAGGCAGCTGCTGTACCGGCCACGTGGCTGTGCCTGTTGATATCCAAGCTCAGTCAAGTTACTTCTGTAATTACTTTGCAAAACTGCAATCCTGTACACACAGCTGCTACATAGAAACAAAGAAACAAGGGCAGCTGGTAATTTTGAAAAGTTCAGTAAAGGTGAGGTACTTACTATTGCTGTTATATTTAAAATCATCTGAATTATATTAGCTTTTACAAATATGAGAGCAAAGATTTTATTTTTTTACAAAATAAAACTAAACTGAACAATAACAGATGCTGATGTGAATTATAGAATGTCTGATCAGTAAAGTTTGGATCTGATTACTTAACTAAGTTTTGAATGCACTCTTGTTTGCTTGTTATTGGCCATTTGTTAGTTAAGCACCGACTCTGAAAATAGTTATGTTAGAAAATGACCATGGTGTCTTGCATCCACACAGTTAAGAGAATCAAGGGACATAGGAAGGTAATGTTGAGATAAATTATCTTATTGGATATCAGAACAGACATGAGGGGTTGAATGGCCTGTTTCTTATATTTTTATACTTTTGGCAAAACCAAAAGTGCAGCACTTTATAAAGTTATATTTGACCCTTTACCCCCAGAACAAAATATTGATGGCCATCATCAAGATCCATGGTTGTTTTCATCATCGCCTGCTGTGAATATTATTCTGAGTGCAGGTGAGACCACCCACACAGGACAACAATATGCTTTGAATGTTTCTGGCTCGCACAATTGTTCCCTTGACATCATTGAATATCTGAGCCCAGTGCCGTAAAGTAGCAAACATGAATTCATTTCTTTCATAAATGCACATATGTAATATTACACATGCACAGATGCTCTGGGCTTCACAATGGTATCCAAATATTCCCTGCAGGATTAAGGGGGAAGTTTAAATACAGGCGTTCATGGGAACCTGCAAAGTTATGTCTATAGATTAAGTAATCATTATGTTCCAGATAAGTGCAGGAATTAAGATCTTGCCACTTTTGGAGGGCATTTTAAATACACACACATGTACATGAATGTGCAAACGTGTGATTCTACAATACAATTTAATTATTTGGGTTTTTAGGGATTTTTGGCCTGGATGGCAATGTTCCTATACATGTCCCTAATGTCCTTAACTGTCTTTATATTCTGTCCTATTTTTTTTAGCATTTGTAAGCTCAATTATCATTCAAAAGACTAGGGCTTTTTAATTTGAGTTATTTCTCTGCCTGTAGATTAACAGATTTTCAGTGTTTTAACTGAAGATGTGTAGTGAATGTGCCGATGATTTGTCTTCTCTGAAGGTCTGATGATTCCTTCAAACCGCAGTGGTATAATCACTCTTAGAAAGAGCGACATTGAGAAACTGAGGGGGAAGGTCGCACTTTGTAAACACCAAAGTTAATAGAATACATGGACTAGAATGGTCAGGCCACACTTGTTACCTGCAGGGTTAGTTCGTTGATGCTTATCAAAGCCCATTTAGTTTATAAGGTAGGTGGGAACGCTGTCTAGACCAGAATTTAATGACCATGTTATTGCTTTACAATAAAATAATCAATTCAATTGTTTTCACCCAACTACCTGAAGGTCAAAAGCACTTTCAAGCCTCAAAACATCAAGCTCTGTGATTTTAGAATAACTACAATAAACCTAAGTGGCAGAGGAGTCGGACACTGTGATAATGCTGTTTAATTTAACACAAGAGGGAGCATACTGTATACAAAAACAATTGAAACCCAAAGAATTGCTCCCTTAATTTAGTAATCATAAAAGTGAGACAGTTTAGTTAAACTTTGCTTGAAATCCTGTTTCTTTCCCCAGTAATTGTGCTGGACTTCAAATTGTTCTTGACCTATTTTAACCCTGGGATTACCAAATGTGGCTGAAAAAGAATAGGATTATGGGCAAATTAGTCTGCACACTTACTGTTTAGATCTTGGGCAAAGGCAAAAGTCTTCTATATTGCTGGGATGAATAGATAGGGTGTGGTATCTTATTTCTGCCCAATTTTGCTGCCTATTTTACCCAGGGAGCACTGATTCTTGCTGAGATAAGATTGCATGGTAGCCATTCTGCATGTGGAATCATGACTGTGTTAGAAGATGACGGCAGTGTAGAAGACTTTTGCCTTTGCCCAAGGGCGGCACACTGATTTTAAATGATCAGCCATGATCATATTGAATGCCGGTTCTGGCTCGAAAAGAGCCAAATGGCCTACTCCTGCACCTATTTCTCTATATTTCAGCGGGACAGGCAGCATCTCTGGAGAGAAGGAATGGGTGATGTTTCGGGTCAAGACCCTTCATCAATCTGAAGAAGGGTCTTGACCCAAAACGACACCCATTCCTCTCCAGAGATGCTGCCTGTTCCACTGGGTTACTCCAGCATTTTGTGTCTATCTTCGATTTAAACAAGCATCTGCAGTTCTTTCCTACACAAAGAATATAGGGGGTGCAGGAGTATACTCAAGAATGAAAGTATGCAGGGTAAAAAGGAGGCATGAGATACATTTGGCAGAGAAGATTAAGGAGAATTCAAAGATATGATAAATATATATATAGTGAAAACGAGTAACTAGGGAGGGAATAGGTTCCCTTCTGATCAAGGTTGACATCTATGCGTGGAGTCGCAAGAGATTGGTGAGGTCCTCAATGAACATTTCTTCTTTGTTTGCAGCATGGATAGTTTATGGCGATACATTGGTGGATTAGGAACGAGAGGACATAGGTGAGAGGGAAAAGATTTAATAGGAACCTAAGGGGCAACTTATTTACACTGAAGGTGTTGGGTATATGGAATAAGCTGCCAGAGAACATTGTTGCGGTGGGTACAATGATACCATTTAAAGGACATTTGGTCAGGGATATGGATAGGAAAGGTTTAGAGGGATATAGGTCAAATGCAAACGAATGGGAATAGCTTAGATGGACATTCTGGCATGGGTGTGTTGGGTCAAAGGGCTAGTTTCCATACTATGTAATTCTATTTTCCATTGGCATTCATTGAAAATGAATTTCACTGATGTCCAAGATGATCTCATTGCTTTTTTAACAAGAGTTGTTGGAGAGACTAATAGCTGAAATAACAGCTGACCAGCTCCTCCTTCATTGTGGTCTTTCCTTACAGTTCTGGCTGAAACCCTCCTGCGAAAAGCTAATGTATTGAAGTAACTGTTGGTAGTAATTACGTTGGGAATTAATTATACGAGAGATAAAAATCAACAAGTCCTCACACCCCCAACTCCCTCCAACCGATGTACTTTTAGTGTTATTTTCTTAATAATAGTCTGTTTTGTGAACTAACATGCACATATTAATACTCTACTAATCTGGGAGTTCATGATGGTCAATCATTTTGTAAAAACTCCTACATAGAGCTCTGGATCACATGCCTCCATCATCCTTCTGCACAATCTTGGAGAAAATTAGGATAAACTTTTGACTTTCCAAAAAAGGACACAGTGAACTCCTTTAGATAAAATATCAAAAGCAAAAAGAAAATAACATACTTCATACTTAAATACAGAACTTAAGTCTTGCATGAAAGTTACAAGGCCTTTTACAATTAGATTCTGGTCCATGGGACTAAGGTTCAAGAATATGCCACATATTTTATAATCTCAAAGGATAAAATCAAAATGCTTTTATTAAGAAGAATGTGGGAAATAGATCCAATTTTACAAAGCTTGTTAAAGATCTATTGGGCAGCTCTTTGGAAGGCTGCCCATCATGATACCGTCCAGTGAGGTATATTTGTGAATGATCTGTCCCAATAATTTTCACAGGCCCTCCAGAACCTCAGTTAATTATCAGCACAAGGTTCAAGGAGAGGAGACATCATCTGATATTTATAATTTGGCACTTCCCCAAAATAAATAATTCTGCAGAAAGAAGTGCCTCTAACTCACTTTACCAAGGGAAATGAACATTATTCATAGAAATGTAAGGCAAATATTTGGTAATATTATTAGCTGGACTGATTTCAGTGTATGCTTTTATAAAGTTAATACCTGATCCACAATTGTTAATTCTAATGTATTAATTATTATTTTCTTTGTTCTGTCCTTTCTGACGCATTGTTCAATATCACTGATAATAGAAATAAATAGCTTTTGTGTTTAATCTTTGACATTTAAGATCTCTTTCATGACACTGAATAATGCTCTTTCTAAAACTTTCATATTGTTGGATTCAATCAGAATTGTATAAATGCGTAGACTCTCCGATTAATTTAAAATTTATAAAATGTCCTGGTAATGTATCTCATACTCCTGCAATACAATGTTCTCCTATTAAAAAGACAAAGTGCTGGAGTAACTCAGAAGGTCAGGCAGCATCCTTGGAGAACATAGATAGATGGCGTTTTGGGTTGGAATCCTTCTCCAATGTTACATATTTTGAGAGAATGCTGGCAAAAATTAGGCAACTGTCTGCTCTAGACCAGCTTTGCCAATGTGACTAGAATACATGATAGTTACTCATCAAAATTATCCGTCTGGATTTTGTTTGTAAGTCAAAGGAGGATTTCAACTGTTTGATATGACATACATGGATTATCATAGTTTAGTTTATTGTTACGTGTACCAAGCTACAGTGAATATCTTTTTTGTTGCGTGCTATCCAGTCAGTGAAAAGATTACAATCAAGCTGTCCACAGTGTACAGATACAGGCTAAATGGAATAATGTTTAGTGCAAAATAAGGTCCAGTAAAGTCCAATTAAAAATAATCTGACGGTCTCCAATGAGGTAGATGGTAAGTCAGGACTGTTCTCTAGTTGTCAACAGGATGGTTCAGTTGCCTGATAACAGCTGGAAGAAACTGTCCCTGAATCTGGAGGTGTGTGTTTTCACACTTCTGTACTTCTTGCCTGATGGGAGAGGGAGTAACCGGGGTGAGACTTGTCCATGGAGACTAACTATTATTGTACTATTAGAAGCCAATGTAATAAAGTCACTGTTGAGACAGGAAGTTTTGTAGAGCCAATGTAGTAAAAATATCTATGGAAACAAGAAAAAATTTGCACAGCCATTAATTGCCAAACAAATTAAATACTAAGTGTTGGCATTGAGACTCAGTGCAATAGTGTGGAGAATAAAATGTATTTGAAGCATTCTTCATTTAGTTTTTGAAAAGGATCTTGTTGAAGGTAATGAACAGTTAGCAGAAAGAAGGAAATCTATGAAGAAAAATCTCAATCCGTCCACTATTTACAAGGTTCTGGTCAGTGGTACAGCTGCAACAACACTCAGCAGGCTCAGCACCATTTAAAATGCAGCAGTTTGCTTAATAGCTGTTCCCTCCACTCACCAAAGATTGTTTTGTGCTATGCATTATTTGCCAGTTGAACTGCAGCTACTCCCCAAGGTGATTTCAACAGTTCCAATCTCTTCAGTAAGCCCCACCACTAAGAATGGAGAAATCAGCATGGGAGAACATTCGAGCAGGGAGGCCATGCTCCAACTTTATAAAATGTTTGGTCAATCAGCTGAAATACTGGGTGCAGTTCTGGTCACCATGCTATAGGAAGGATGTCATAGAGGTGGAGAGGGTACAGAGTAGCCTTACCATGATGTTGCCTGGGATGCAACATTTTAATTTTATGACAAAACTAGAGAGGCCAGGTCTGTTTTCCCTGAAGCAGAGCAGCTTAAGAGGAGACAAGATTGAGGTAAATAACATTATGAGGGCTATAAGTAGGGTAGACTACAGGAATCTTTTCTGAAGGAGTGTCCCAACCCAAAGCATCACCCAGCCTTTTTCTCCAGAGATGCTGCCTGACCCGCTGAGTTATGCCCCTGTCCCACTTAGGAAACCTGAACAGAAACCTCTGGTGACCTTGCCTGCGACCCAAGGTTTCCATGAGGTTGCCGGAGGTTTTGGTCACTCGCCTGGAAAGCCTTGACCTGGATCGACCAAGCGTGAGCTGCATCTACCGACCAAAGATTCTATACAGACCGCACACACACACACAAACACATCGCGAAGGTGGGGGCCATGGAGAGTGGAGGAGCACTGTCTGCGCGATGCAGAGGAAGGTAAACGGTTGCCACAGAGCACGGTAAGTCCTTTAGAGAGCGCGGGGGAGGGGGAGGGGGTGGGGGGAGAAGGGGGAAGAAGGGGGAGAGAAGTGGGGAGAAGGGGTGGAGAAGGGGAGAGGAGGGGGGGAGATGGAGTGGAGACAGTTTTGAGAAGTTTAATAAAGTTTAGCAGGCATTTTACCTACCGGCAGGTCTAGGCCCTGAAAACTCCAATGAGCCAATCAAAATGGCCGGTCAGCGAAGGAGGGCCTTCGACTGCCTGTAAGGAAATAGCGACCCCACTCCACTGGCTTCGACCAAACGACAACCTATTTTTAGTCGAGGCAGGTTTTGATTTTGTTGAAACAATCGAAGCAACCTAGATGAAGCCTCCACCATGCGGAAACCACTTTCGACCATTAGGGAGAGTGACCAAAACCTCCGGCGACCTCATGGAAACCTTGGGTCGCGGGCAAGGTCACCAGAGGTTTCCGTTCAGGTTTCCTAAGTGGGACAGGGGCATTACTCAAGCACTTTGTGTCTATTTTCAGTATAAATCAGCATCTGCAGTTCTTTTCTACACAATCTTTCCACTTATCCGAGGTGAATAAAACTAGGGGACGGGGGTTAGGATTTGGAGGGAATTTGCAGGGGTTCTTTCCAACCAGAGAGTGGTGAGTACCTGGACTGTACTGCTGGAGATGTTGGTGAAAGCAGAGTTATGAATAGCATTCAAGTGTCTAGACAACACTAGAATCGCTCAGCATTGAAGGCCAAGTGCTTGAAGATTAACAGACAGGTGCCCATTGATCAGCATATAGTGGGCTTTTTGGCCTGTTTCTATGTTGAATAACTCAATAGCTATGTTGGTTTTATGTCATTTCTCTTCAAACTGACATAGAACAGAAAAGCCAAGTTAAACTAATTTTCTCTGCTGGCACGTGATATCCATTCGCTGCATATCCATGTGCCTTTCTAAAAGTCTCTTAAATGCCACTGTTGCATCTGCCTCCTCCACCACTGCTGAAAGGTTGTAAGCACCCACCACACTTTGTGTAAAGAAGGGCCTGCCCCGCACATCTCCTTCAAACAGTATCCCTCTCACATTAATGCTGCGCCCTCTAGAATTTCAAAAAATGGGGGGAAAACGTTCTGACTGTGTAAAGAAGGATACAAAACACTGGACTAACTCAATGGGTCAGGCAGCATCTCTTGAAAATATGGATGTGTGATGTTTCTAATCTTCAGACTGATTGAAGGGGGGGAGCAAGAAAGAAAGCCAGTAGATAGAAGGGGCCAGACAAAGCATAGTTGGCAACAGATAATCGCAGGTGAGGATAGGATTCTGATAGGATTTTGTGCCTTTCTTTGGTAGAGCAGCATCAGCAGTTCCTTGTTACTACATTCTGACTGTCTATCCTATCTATGGCTCCTATAATTTTATATACTCCATTCAACCTCCAATGTTCCAGAGCAAATGATCCAAGTTTGCCCAACCTCTGCCGTAGCGCAGCGGTAAAGTTGCTGCCTTACAGTACCAGAGACCCAGGTTCGATCCTGACTATGGGTGGTTGTTTGTACAGAGTTTGTACCTTCTCCCCATGACCTGCGTGGGTTTTCTCTGGGATCTCCGGTTTCCTCCCACACTCCAGACGTACAGGTTTGTAGGTTAATTAGCTTGGTATAATTGTAAAATGTCCCTAGTGTGTGTGTGAGATAGCATTAGTGTGCAGGGATCGCTGGTCAGCGCGGACTCGGAGGGCCGAAAGGCCTGTTTCCGCACGCTCTAAACTAAACTCTCCTTGTAGCTATACACCGTGATTCAGACAGTTTTGATAAACCTCTTCTGCACCCTCTCCAAAACCACCTCTTCTTCCAGTAATGGGGTAACCCAGAACTGTACACAATACTCCAAACTTAGATGCACCAGAATGAAACACACTGCCAATTCTTCACTGTTGCTTATTCAGAATCTTTTGATTCTTTACCCAACACTATTGTGGAAGAACTAACGCATCAAGAATAGCAATGGGTTAGGTAGATAGTTTACTACCACATTCTCAATCCAACTAGACACAGGCAGCAAATGGGGGATTTGCTGCCCCAATATCCTTTAAAATACATTTGACCACCTTTTGAAGGACAGTGGAGAAAATACCACAGTTGAAAGAAATGCTTACATGAATACTCCAAATAAATACTGCTATAAAATGACTAATGAGAACTCCGATTTTGACCAGAAGATTGTAGTTCTAAAGTTCTTCAAAACCAGCGTTGGAACATTTTGAACATACTGCCCCCATCTGACATAAATGGCAAGCATAATAAGTTCCTTATGTGACAACGTTATTGGTGGCAATAAAATCCACTCAACTAAATGTGTACCTTCTGCCTAACAAAATATTTCAAGGGAGGGTTATGGACATCCTACTAGAATGTGTGACACATTTTATTAAAGGGTGAAGCCGCAAACCTAAGATTGTTTTTATACTGGTTTTGGTAGAGAGCTTGCACTACAGGTTACCAGACCATGACGTTAGAAAGCTGGTCACAACTCCATTATAAATGCTTTGGATTTACTTATTTGGAGCAAGCTTTCTGGTAGTGGACTTAACATAATAGTTGTTGGGAATTGGTGGCTTTAGCATGAGTCCAAATCAAACATAGGCACCGTTAAACAAATATGTTTTGAAGGGGGTTTGAAACTCATTTTTAACATACTGCCAGGTAATCCTATGTTACTTTAATAACATCACAGCAAATTTATTTTATTTAATTTTTAGAAGCCACTGTAAAGTAAGGTCAGTAATGCAAAATAAACTTGACTTAGACTATTGCAATACACAAGGGCTTTCCAGGCAAGTTTAAAACAGAGTGGTAATAAATTGTCAGTTGAAACTGATGTGGTGAATTTTCCAGTACATGATCTTTCAAAGTGAAAAAGTTTATTTTGCACCTCATGACTTCAATAAAACCATCACATTTCCAAGAATGGTCGCAATTCTTTCTTCCTTCACAGCACTCTTGCACTATAGCTGAAAAAAGTAACAACTTTGCAAAGGGCAGCAGGCACTGAAAATAAGATTTTCATAGTACAGCAAGAAACGCTTCTAAAAGCAAAACCTTTTAACTAAGTGATAGTGTGGAAGCTAGAGTACTACAGTATGGCTGGATGCCACCTAAACCTCTTCGTTTACAGGCAATAAAGAGCTCGACTGAATTAGAGACCACAGAATGGTTACAGCATTGAGCAGTCTATCTTGTCCCACTTGCCCTCCCTCTCCCCATAGCCCTGCAAATTAGTTCCTTTCTTATACTTATTTTGCTCTATTTTGAATGATTTCATTAATATGCCTTTATTACTCCCTGGTCATTTCTTAATATCCCTTGTCACTTCTCCTGTAAAAACAAGTCACTTTGGCTTTTACTAATTATAATTCTGTTCCTTGGTTCTTGACTTCTCCACAAATGGAAACAGTTTTTCTCTATCTGCTCTGTCAATACCCTTCAATTTTCTATTATCTGTTCTGCTAATACCGTCCCAGATTTCCTTGCAGCCTACTTTGTTACAATTTCTCCAGTCTATTCATATGTCAAAAATTCTTCATTCCTGGAATCATTCTGTTAAACCCCTTCTGCAACAACTCCAAAACTTCACATCTTCCATACAGTTGGGGAAATATTCCTGTGTTTTATGTGACTTCTTTGTTGTTGAATGATTGGAAAACTGCTTAATTCAGCAGTTCCCTACCCTCAGAAGTGCAGCTTAAATTCACCATTAGATGACCTGTTGGCAAATACAGTAAAGGGTTTTAATTCTGAAGGAAGTAGCCAACTGCTGCAAAATAAGGCGGCTGTGCATTTGTGGTTGTGCAAAAGAATTTCACTGTGTTGTCCATTCATGGCAGTAAAGAACCATTGAACCATTGAACTTAAAACCTAACCAAGATTTCTCTACACTAAGTAATAGGGCAAGATAAATTGGTACAAATAGTTTCCACTCCTGCTAATAAGCTTAGGCCTGGAACAACTAGTGTACCTGAAGGTAAGTATAGGATCACTGTCCCAAAATGATATTCCCAATACTCAATACAAAGTCTCATTTGATTCAGTCAGGGAGCCATTGCAGTACGTAGCAGTTTGCTGATGGAGAATGTTTGAAGATGAGCCTGTTATATTGGTAGAAGCAGCGCTTTTACAAGCAAGGAAAATCCGTGTTGGAGATAACAATGGGTGGGAGAAGAAGGGAGAGAAATGTTTCATGTGCTAAGTGCTTAGCATTGATCATGATCATGATCATTGTGAGACAATGCTATAGGCTTCAACAATATGCTCAATGCTATAATTCAGGCGATAAATCACCATGGAGTCCAGTTCACGTAATTGGGGACCTAATAGACAATTTGACGTCTTAAAAAAAAGAGCATTAAGAGACTGAATTTCTAGGCCTCTGTCCAGTGATTAACCCTTTCTCTTTCACTCAGTTCATTACAAATGTCTCACAAGCCAATTTGTCTAGCGCCATTTATAACAAAGATAATAATTCATAATGGACTGTAATTCATTGACTGTGAAGATGTTTGGGTTCTCTTGAGATTGTGAACGGTAAATGTGATTTCTTTCATTTTTTTTATCATGAAACAATTTTCTGAGAATTTTTGGTTATTGAGTGGAAGGCCGTTTTGTTTCACAGGAGTGCTGCGCAGATGAAAAGTAAACTCTTGAGTTATAAGAAAAGCTATTCACTCTGCCAGGAATTTAATGTCAGAGAATGAATAAGGAAAATACTGCACATGGATAACATTCATTTTACCAGACTTGCCTCCAAGAACATCAGACATTATTTCATTCTAAGTACACTCACACATCATTAGTCTTATGTCTATCCAAAATCCAGGTAATTTAGAAATTCTAATAATAACCAGTCCAGTTAAAGATTAAAACTGTGTTGAAGCAAGTTCAATGAAACTTGATGCACTCACTCCAGGTCTCCTGATTGAGGGAACATTCTAACACAGCACATTCTGCATTATTTTATATAGATGTTTAATGTGAATTTTATGCTGGACAGTTATTGTTTCTGGGTACCTCACTAACAGAACCCCTCCACTCAATGCCCAAAGGTTCCTGGCATTTTTCAGCATAATCATGGCATAAGAGTGGAATTTCAGAGGAAACTTATGCATGATTCACACTGCCTTTAAGCAGAAACATGACCTGGACTTCACTGGCACAGGCCATTCACCTTGATTTGTCCTGCAGAGAGCTATTAAAGGACGTGGACGCCATCTAAAGATGCTGGTTCACATTGATTTTTATGCCCCAACATAGGCAAATAAACAACACAGAAAGATCCCGTTGACGGGATCAGCACAGTTACTATTGCCAAGACTCCTGCATTAGCATCATTAGGAAATTCCTCATCTTACTTACCCTAAGGGAAGTGCGTCTTTTATTTCTCCCACTTTGTAGTTTTCACTGCATTTTTAAACATATTAATTTATAACTCTTCCCAGTTCCGGTGAAAGATCATGATCATGATCAAATGGGAAACTGAGGGGTTTAAGGCAATCAAAGATCATGATTGCCTTAAACCCCTGTTACACTGTGCGAGCTGACCCACGAGGTACCCCGAGTTTAAAACAAATTTAACTCGTGGTAATCACGTACAATTAACGTAGCGGGAACGTCGGAACTCGTGGACGCAACTTAGCGACTCGTGGCGCTAACGGCAGGTACCCGTGAAACTTGTTAACTCGTGAAAAAGTTCAAACTTGTTTGAACTTTTCCACGAGTAAAATGTACTCTTGAGGTTAAAATTTGAAACATTTCAACTCGTTGTAAGAACGCAGTGGCACGTGCGTTTACCTTAGTGATTCGTGAGTCTACCGTGGGAACTCTTTAACTCATCGGGCAGACAGCATCTCTGGAGAGAAGGAATGGGTGTTGGGATGACGTTTCCAAATTTCTGCGGTGTCTTTGTGTAACTTCAGCACCGTGTGTTCACTTTTTGTCAACCAGCATCTGCCCTTTCTCGTGTATGACATTATTTGTATCCGTGGCAGTTGATTGTCGCTCCCTTCAGTTTCCCAGAGGGTCGTGACGGGATTGGAGTTGGGAGGGAAAGGTGTGGGGGGGGGGGGGGGTTGGGGGGGGGGGTGGGGAGGAGGGAAAGGGGGGGGGTTGGGGTGACTTAGTACGGGAGACAAGTGTACTGACTGTGTGGGCAGACACTTTGGTAGTGATTGCCCATGGGGTTCAATGTCGAGGACTTCATAATGCAGTAAGCATTATAAACAGTGGAGCGATTAACCCTGGAAAGGGGGGAGACTTCTCTCTGAGTTGGACCCATTTGCAGGAATTTTCTTGAGGTTATTAACGACAGATAAATGGATAGGAAGGGTTTAGAGGGCTATGGGCCACATGCAGGCAAATAGGACTACCCCAAGATGCCAACTTGGACGGCACGGCCTATCTGGGCCGAAGGACCTGTTTCCGTACAGCACCATGACTAAAGCCTATCCAGTGGGATTGACATGTTTTGTATTTTTCCTTTCTAAAGATGTAGTGTGTTTTGGTGACTATTGCACACTGCAGACCAGAAGCGCTTTCAATACCCAGAGAGAAGGGATGGGCGGGTTAGGTGAGCAGGAGAGTGGGGTTGTTTGCAGTTGCAGAGGGAGGGGGCAAGGGCGGTACAGTTCCCAGTCTCAGCTCCTGTTCTACCGAGCGTATGGACGTGGACGGGTGGCTTGGTTGGCAGCGGCCCATGGCGTGGCAGAGCCGGCGTGCCCGCTGACTCCCATCCCCCCCCCCCCCGGTCTGGGGCCACGCTTGGAGAGAGCCCCCGAGCACCTGCCCCGGGGCGACTGGCACTGACCTGCTGGCATCGCCGACGTGAAGACAGTGCAAAGCCCCCGCGCCGATGCAATGGGCGGGGAGCTGGAGAGGGGAGGGAAGGGGTCACACACATGGCCAGGAAGCAGAGGGGTGGGGGTGGTGACAGACAGGGCCAACAATGAGATGGAGAAAGACAGAAACACCGACGTGTAAAGGAGACCTACAATGGTGCATGATCTCTCTCGCGCTATGGTGGGTGATTGTCGCCTGCCCGCTGTTTCTGATGCTAAAGCCTTGGGATCGTTGCCCTTCGTGTTGGCGTGGAGGGGGAGGGGGGTATTGTGCTGTTTGATGGCCCCCTGCTATCCCAGGGACAGGGAGACACAGCGGCTTTTGAGACTGGTGGGCAATCACTACCAAAGTGTCTGCCCACACAGTCAGTACACCTCTCCTACACTTGTCTCCCGTACTAAGATCATCCCGCAGAGAATGATCCCAGCCTAACCCAAGAGCCTTGTCACCCCAGACAGATTCATGACGCCCTCCCTCTACCTCAACTCACGCCTGGGCACCAAAGCAGCTCAGGAGGCGAACCCTGAGCTCCGTCTCCCAACAATCTGATGTGCAACTGATATGAAAGAACAGCGGCTGCGGCCCGCCGGCACCTGGCATGGACTTCTCACACCCTCACACACGAAAAGTGTGTGAGAATAAACAAAAACAAGGAATAAAACCAAAGCCCGGCTTGAAAGGCATCTAAAAATATATTCCGCTTAGAACGAGCAGGCGCGGAGACATCCGTCCACATTCAAAGATTTCATCTCCCGTCTCCCCGCAGTGTGTAGACTTGGCAGTAAATTCAATTAAAATATAGCAAACCTCCGCTTGCTGGTCTTCTAACTATGTGATGTGTATTTCAAACAAATCATCAGTATAACTGCCCTGGCACTGGACGGAGCGCATTTTCCCTTTGTAGGTCACATCAATAGATGCGGCCGCGCTGAATTCTATCTTTAACTCAAAGCCGCAGGATGGAGATGTCTTCTTTAACACTGTTGCTTATTAAAACAGACCTTCATTCATGGTTGGCTCAAGAGTAACTCGAGAGAGGAACTTGGTAACTCGGGAGACGAACTTGGAACATCGCAGAAATGACAGTTAACGGCAAACTTGAGTCATACCCGTGGGAACTCGGTTAAACTCTGGATCATAAACTTGTAGTCTCGTACGCAACCACGAGTCTTTCACTCGGGGTACCTCGTGGGTCAGCTCGCACAGTGTAACAGGGCTTTTAAATGTTAACTCTGTTTCTTTCTCCAAACATCCAATCTGACCTATTTTGAATTTACAATATTGCAACGATTTTGACTTTTTTAAATCTCAAATTTTGATCACCTATGGCATGAATGCTTTTAAGTTGCAAATGTTTGTATTGTGTTATTCAAAGAAAAGAGCACATTGTACCATGACCGTGGCAATATCTTAGAATAATGTAAACCTCAATCCATGGACCCATCCAGAGATTTCTGTGTAAATACAAGCTAATTTCCTAATTGTGATCATTTGTTTTATTTTTTTGAATGAACTTATTGTGATGAATCAATCATAAATATCCCACATTGGTTAAGGAAATTTACAGGAGTCTTGCTGTGTCTAAATTGAAGCCATAGTATCAAAGATTTATAGAGCACAGAAACAAGACTATGCTTGTGAAGAAAGATCTCGACCCGAAACATCACCCATTCCTTTTCTCCAGAGATGCTGCCTGTCCCGCTAAGTTAAGGGCCTGTCCCACGAGCATGCGACTGCATGCGGCAAGCGCGACCTAACGTGGTCGCTTGAGCCATACGGCCTCGCGGGGCCGGTCCCACTTCGATCGTCGGAGCCGTATGGAGTTGTGCGGAGCTGGTCCCGACATCGCGCGGGGCTCCGAAAAACTGACACTATTCAACAATTCCGCGCGGCAACGGCCTGCCGGCCCGCAGCCGTCTCGACGCCGTACGCACCGCCTCGACGTCTTGATGCCGTATGCAGCGTCTTGACGCCGTACGTCACTAGCGAACTTCCTGCGGACTTCGCTCGAACTTCACATCACTCACTCGACCTCCGCTTGGCCCCCGCTTCCGGTTTGGTCGTGCTTGCCGCATGCAGTCGCATGCTGGTGGGACCGGCCCTGTACGGGGATCACGCGACCTCCGCGCGGCCCCCGCTTCTGGTTTGGTCACGCTCGCCGCATGCAGTCACCTGCTGGTGGGACCGGCCCTGTACGGGGATCACTCGACCTCCGCGCGGCCCCCGCTTCCGGTTTGGTCGCGCTTGCCGCATGCAGTCGCATGCTCGTGGGACAGGCCCTTTACTCCAGCATTTTGTGTCTATCTCCGATTTAAACCAGCATCTGCAGTGCTTTATTACACAAAAACAAACCCTTCAACTCAACTCATCCATGCAGACTAAGGCCCCATCCAAGCTACTACAATTTACCTTGTATATCCCTCTGAACTTTTTCTTTTCATTTTCCGTTCAAATGTCTTTTAAATGTTATTGCATCTGCCTCAATTACTTCCCCTGGCAGTTTGTCCCACATGCTCACCAGCCTTTCTGAAAATGTTGCCCCTCAGGTTTATTGTTAAATCTCCCCCCTCTCACCTTTAAACTATGCCCTTTGGTTCTTGATTCCGCTACTCTGGGGAAAAAGATTGTGCATTCTCCCTATCTATTCTCCTCATGATTTTATACATCACTACAAGTTCACCGTTCGATCTCTTGTGTTCCAAGGAATAAAGTCCTGGAATGCGATTTCTTCCCCACACCCTAAGTGGTGAGTAATTGGAATTCACTGCCTCAGAGGCTGTGGACAGCATTAAGATGGGTCCTGATGAGCACTTGAACCACCAAAACAGAGGAGGATAAAAAACAAGTGTTGGAAGATGAGTTTAATATGGATGCAGGTCCAGTGGTCAGCATGGGTATGCTAGGCAGATTGGCCTGTTTCCCCGCTGTATGACACTATGATTATCATAATGGGGTGGTAGAGATGTGGTGATGTTTAAGAATAAATCTGAGAGCATCCAGACAGCCCAGCTACCAGTGCCAGTGGTGGAGCAATGTAATTTTGGTATGTAATAAGACAATTGAAGTCGTCAAATCAAGTCTATTATCATACACACAAGTATTGTGAAGTACAGGTACAAGGAAAATCTTGCCTGCAGCAGCATTGCACACACATAGATTCAGACAATACACAAAAAACATAAATTATATATAAATTATAGACAAATTACAAAACAATGAAAAGAGCAAGTGTAATAAAAATCAAGACATTGTACAAAATTACACAATTAGTAAACAATTCCATGGTAGTGTAAGAGGTGGACCCTAGTGTTCCATTGTTAAGGTAGGATTGGGGTAGTGTAGGTCGGTTCAAGAACCTTATGGTTGTAGTAAAATAACTGTTCCTGAACTTGGTTGTGTGCGACTTCAGGCTTTTGTACCTTATGTCCAATGGTGGCAGCAAGAAGAGGGTGGGGATCCTTGATAATAGATGCCATTTTTTTGAGGCTGTGCCTCATGTAGATGGTTTTGATTGTGGGTGAGTAGTGCCCATGATGGACCGGGCTGAGCCCACAGCTCCGTTCAGCCTCTTGCTTTCTGTGCCTTGGAATAGTCATACCAGGCCATGATGTAACCTATCTGTAATCTCCCTGCAGTGCATCGATATAAATTTGTTAGAGTATATAGTAACATGGTCAATCTCATTCAACTTTGAAAGAAGTAGAGGCACAGATGTGCCTTCTTTATGATTATATCTATGTTCTCGGCCCAGAATAGGTCATCCAAGACGTTAATACACACAAATTTGAAGCTGCTAACTCTCTCCAACTCCAACCCACCAAGGAAAAGTGTTGTACTGTAACTCGACTTCCCCATTCTGAAATCTATGATTAGTTCTTTGGTATTGTTGACGTTGAACACACTGGGAAAACCCACGCGGTCACGGAGAGAACTTACAAACTCCATACAGACAGCACCCGTAGTCAGGATAAAACCCAGGTCTCTGCTGCAGTAGGAGAACAACTCTACCATTGTGCCAACATGCTGCCCCTGAATATTATTGAATATATCATGTCCTTGAATATTACAGCCTGCACAGGTCATTAGCACTTGGCCAGGTATGCCATCTGGGCCAGTCACTTTGCGTGGACTCATCCTCTTGAAGGATGCTCTGACATCAGCCTCACGGACTAACATCAGAGTGTTGTTAGGGCATGTGTAAGTCTGTAAGTCTAACATTGTCTATCATTATTTAATGTATGTCTGCTATTATTCCCCATTTCTGTTATTATTCTCCATTTCAATGTATGCGTGAAAGTCACTCACATCACAGTGATGCATCACAGATAAGAAGAAGGAGCAGTGAGACTATGAAATAGAAACAATGTTTGTAAAGTGTCTCCACGCCTACAGACACTTTACAAACACGCTTACACTCAACAGAAACTCCCAGAAACTCTAAATGAATCTACAATCATACTTATACCGAAACCGGATAAGGACCCTGAAGACCCAGGTTCATATAGAGCAATAGCTCTCTTAAATACTGATCAGAAAATATTAACCAAAATCCTATCTCATAGATTGAGCTTAGTGATTAACAAATTAATACACCCCGACCAAACAGGTTTTATTCCAAAACGTTACTCATTTTATAATTTGAGAAGACTATTCAATATTATATATACAAATAGAATTCCTAATGCAGATCTAGCAATTATTTCGTTAGATGCTGAAAAGGCATTTGACCAGGTAGAATGGACATATTTATTTTCTGTAATGAAAAAATTTCAATTGGGAGAAAAGTACTGTACATGGGTTAAATTGTTATACTCTAATCCAACAGCTAGAATATTAATAAACCAAATGTTATCAGCTAAATTTAATCTTTCTAGAGGTTGTAGACAAGGATGTTCACTATCCCCACTATTATTTGCTCTTGCAATTGAACCATTAGCAGAAAGCGTTAGAAACCATCCAGGAATACATGGATACAACACTAGATACAAGGAATAAAATTTCCTTATATGCAGATGATGTACTAATATATATTACAAAGTTAGAAACTAGTATTCCAAATCTATTAAATCTAATAACACAATTTGGTCAGTTCTCAGGATATAGAATTAACTGGAATAAAAGTGAAATCATGCCAATAACAAAATTCAATTTAAATACAATACAACAATCCCCTTTTAAAATAGTTAAAGATAAACTTAAATATTTAGGAATCTACGTAACTAAGACATATACCTCTTTATTTAAACTAAATTTTCCATCCTTACTTAATAAATTACACAAGCATATTCAGTACTGGAAAACACTTCCCTTTTCAATGCTTGGTAGAATTAATGCTATAAAAATGATTTTCTTACCGCAACTACTATACTTATTTCAATTAATTCCGATATATATCCCCAAAAACTTTTTCAAAAAATCCGATTCCATTGTTACAAGCTTTATTTAAAATTATAAGGATCATAGAATAAGTAAAAAACATTTATGTAATTCAAAGAGCCTTGCCAAATTTCTTATTTTATTTTTGGGCAGTCCATATTAAAAACATGAATTTCTGGCTGGAAGAAATGGATCAACAACCAGAATGGTTAAGGATGGAAAAGGAAGACTGTTTACCTTTTGAAATAGGTTCGATTCTATTTGCTCCCACAAAACTGCATGAAAAAACCTATAAGGAAAACCCTATAATACATAGTGGAATACGAATTTGGAAACAATTTAAAAAAGCTTTAAAACTGAATAATATACCACTATGTCTTCCCATTGTAAATAATCCTTTATTCAAGCCATCCATATTGGATAGAGGTTTTATACAATGGAAAAATTATGGAATTAAAAAGATTGGACATCTTTATAGGGAAGGCATCTTTCTGTCATTTCAAGAGTTACAACAGAATCATGGACTACACTCAAATAACTTTTTCAGATATTTACAAATGAGAGATTATGTTAAATCCAATACACAAGTTTATAGGACTAGGGAACCAGAAATTCTTGATGAATGTTTGAATAAGCATCCTAACACTGAAAAATTAATAGCTTATATTTATAACACCCTCTTAAATAACGAGGTACCACCGATGGAACTATATCGACATCCATGGAAAAATGAGTTAGGTCATCCTATAACGAAAGATATTTGGGACGAAAGTTTACAACATATACATCAATGCTCGTTAAATGCCAGACATGCTTTAATACAATTTAAAGTCTTACACAGATTACATTACTTCAAAATAAAACTAAATAGAATCTTCCCACATATTTCTCCTATCTGTGATAGATGCCTGCATCTAGAGGCCAATTTAACATACTTTTGCAAATTGTATAAAAATTAAAAATTTCTGGACTGATATTTTCGAAATAATTTCTGAAGTTGTTAATACTAAATTGGCTCCAGACTCAAAATTAATAATACTTGGGATATCAGAACAAAGTTTAACACTTACAGCAAGCCAAAGAAACTTCCTCGACTACAGTATAATAACTGGGAAAAAAATTAATATTAAAATTTTGGAAAGGCCCTACAACCCCCACAATTAAAATGTGGATTGTGGAAATGTCAGAGACCCTACATCTAGAAAGAATTAGACTTGTCTTAATGGACAAGCAAGAACTTTTTGTTAAAATATGGGCTCCATTCATTGCCTATTTGAAGGGATAGATTGACCCAGCACGAAAACCCAACTGAAGCTTGAACTCAGGATTAGATATAATTATATTTCATAACCTACGAACTTATCTCCAATGACGTATTATAAGTAATTCATTCCACCTCTTTTTCTTTTTTGATATTTGTAATTCTTCTTTCTCTCTATCTCTCTTTTTCTATCTATATAATAAAAAAACACTAGAAGCAGAATTAATTGACAATTGACAAATTTAATAATGTATGAGTGATTGATGTATATGAAAAAAAAAATTATATTATAATATGTTACTATACCTTATAATATGTTTGCTTCTAATAAAAAATTTATTAAAAAAAGAAAAAAAAAAGAAAGAAATAGAAACATAGAAAATAGGTGCAGGAGTAGGCCATTCAGCCTTTCGAGCCTGCACCGCCTTCAATATGATCATGGCTGATCATCCAACTCAGTATCCCGTACCTACCTTCTCTCCATACCCCCTGATCCCTTTAGCCACAAGGGCCACATCTAACTCCCTCTTGAATATAGCCAATTAACTGGCCTCAACTACCTTCTGTGGCAGAGAATTCCAGAGATTCACCACCCTGAAAAATGTTTTTCTCATCTCGGTCCTAAAAGACTTATCCTTTGAGGAATAAATAGATTGAGGACGGGGATTAAAATTTTACACAAGATTATGGGGAAAAAATTGAAGCAAATGTATGCTGTTCATCTCTGCCATTCAATAAATTTGGTGTCTCAGCTCTCTTTTCCTTTATAAATCCCATGCTGATATGCTTCAACAAATATTAATATGTTGCTATACTGGGAAGATGTATAGGTCCGTGAACACAGGAGGGTTGAATGAGTGAAACGTGGTGCAAATTTGATTATAGATGCTGTGATTTGGTTGAGCTGACTTTTGGAGGATAGAGCAAGGGAGGCCATTCAGAAAAAGTAATAGCCAAACCTCCTATGTAGCTAAACAAATGGCTGGAGGAACTCAACTGGTCAGGCAGCATCTGTGCAGGGAGTAACTCGGCGGGTCAGGCAACATCTGTGGAGGGAATGGACGGACAATGTTTTGGGTCGGGACTCTTCTTCAGATCCTTCTGCAGGTCTGAAGAAAGGTCCCAACCTGAAACATCATCGGTCCATTCCCTCCACAGATGCTGCCTGACCTACTGAGTTCCTCCAACGGTTTGTATTTTTTGCTCAAGATGCCAGCATCTGCAGTCTCTTGTAGTTCATATGCAAATAGTATCTTGTTGAAGGGGATGCCAGTAGCATTGAGTGGTAGAAAAGCAGGGAGAGTTTCAAGTCTGTTATCACAAGTGGGTTAACATTCATCTAAGCAGTTGAAAGGCACTGCAAATGACTTGAATGGTTTCTAGCTAGTGGATAAAACTGTCAGCCAAGTTTTCCTATCCTGATCACCACCCAACACCTCTTGCTGCAACAACAATGGGTCATAGTCAAAGAGTCATAGGGTGTTACAATGTGGAAACAGGCCCTTTGGCCCAACTTTCCCAACATGTCCTATTTACACTAGTCCCACCTGCCTGCGTTTGTCCCATATCCGTCTAAACCTGTCCTATCCATGTACCTGTCCAAATGTTTCTTAAACATTGCGATAGTCCCAGCCTCAACTACCTCCTCTGGCAGCTCTTTCCATACACCCACCATCCTTCGTATGAAAAGGTTACCCTCAGGTTCCTTTAAAATCCACACTCACCTTTAACCTATGTCCTCTGGTTCTCGATTCCCCAACTCTGGGCAAGAGGCTCTGTGTGTCTACTCGATCTATTCCTACCCTATTCCTCTCTATTTTGGGGTAAGACCAAGCAGGGGTAGGATGTGCTGGCTCACAAAAGTCAACGTTTATTTTTGGGCTCACACATGAAGAGCCATTAACCAAATGCAGAGAACAGGAGGGTATAAAACACAACGTTGCAAATTTGCAAGATCAGCAAAAATGAGGCTGCATCATTTATGCTGTTGGCCCAGGCTCAGGGCAGCAGAGAAGGCATGGGAGCAGCTGCTGTGTGGCCAGCAACATTTCATGAGTGGCAGTGGCTCATTTTACAAGTGTGAATGCCCTATAAAGTGTTGTGATTGACAGATGTTGCAGGTGGTAGTGCGTCTCAAAGCTTTCTCTCCGCTAAATAAGTAAAACTAGTAAGGCACCAAGCTGGACTGATCTATGCACACCTTAACATTGCTCATAAGCAGGATACTGAGTGTTGTTGCAATATTTCCAATGTTCTGCTAAAGAGGTTTTGCGTGTGAAAGCAATGGATTAGAAATCTTGTGCGTGATTATATTTGTGAAATCAGAGTGAAGAAACCCTCTCAAATATCTAGCGTGTCTCTTATTTTTAGATGTCAGTTTTGCAAAGGAAGTGATGATGGTGTCTCATTACCCTCAGATGTTTCATAGAACTATCTTCAAGGTCATTAAGTTTAGGAAGGAACTGCAGAGACTGGTTTACACCAAAGATAGACAAAATGCTGGAGTAACGCAGCGGGTGAGGCAGCATCTCTGGAGAAAAGGAATAGATACACATATTCCTTTTATCCAGAGATGTTGCCTGACCTGTTGAGTTACTCCAGCATTTTGTGTCTATCTTCAAGTTCATTAACCTTTTCAGAAAGGAGGTTTTCAAGCACCTTTAGCCCTATTAGAATAGAATGTTGGAAGATAAGACAATGTAGAATGGGGAGCTAAGGCCTAAAATATGCCGGGCACCTATAAAATAGAGTGCCAGCACAATAACCTGGCCCTCAACACCAGCAAATCCAAGGAACTGATTGTGGACTTTGGAAGAGGTAGGATGGGGACCCACAGTCCCGTTTATATCAATGGGTCGATGGTGGAAAGGGTCAAGAGCTTCAAATTCCTGGGCGTGCACATTTCTGAAGATCTCTCCTGGTCCGAGAACACTGATGCAATTATAAAGAAAGCACATCAGCGCCTCTACTTCCTGAGAAGATTACGGAGAGTCGGTATGTCAAGGAGGACTCTCTCTAAATTCTACAGGTGCACAGTAGAGAGCATGCTGACCGGTTGCATCGTGGCTTGGTTCGGCAACTTGAGCGCCCAGCAGCAGTAAAGACTACAAAAAGTAGAAAACACTGCCCAGTCCATCATCGGCTCTGACCTCCCTACCATCGAGGGGATCTATCGCAGTCGCTGCCTCAAAAGGCTGGCAGCATCATCAAGGACCCACACCATCCTGGCCATACACTCATCTCCCCGCTACCTTCAGGTAGAAGGTACAGGAGCCTGAAGACTGCAACGTCCAGGTTCAGAAACAGCTACTTCCCCACAGCCATCAGGCTATTAAACTCAACTCAAAAAAAGTCTGAACATTAATAGCCCATTATCTGTTTATTTGCACTTTACCTGTTTTATTTATTCATGTGTGTATATATTTATATAATGGTATATGGACACACTGTATTCATGTCTTCTATATTCTGTTGTGCTGAAGCAAAGCAAGAATTTCATTGTCCTATCTGGGACACATGACAATAAACTCTCTTGAATCTTGAATCTTGAATCTTATGTAAAGACTGTCCTCAATTGGCCATGACACCTGCAAGCCTATATACCAACTAGTATGAAAATCCATAACTCCATTGAGAGACCGTTGGCCTTCCTGGGATATCATTGAGTGCCAGTTGGTTCATGTCTGTGACGTCACCAGGAACCTCAAAGTATCTTATAGCGTTCAGAATCTCTGCCTGCACATCAGGGAGCGCAAAGACCTGCTTCTCTTTGCTACTACTCTATCTGTCCCATCAGAGTGCACCAGGCCACAAGAGACATCACCAGTCAGATCGCAGCTCAAAAAACTTCGAGACCACTGTGTTTAAGATTCAGGATAGTTCAAATGCAAAAATTGCACGGACCACCATAACATTAGCATGAGTGGCAGCATGAAAAATAATACAAGATTCCATTACTAATTTTGTGCTTTCTTTTCATTTGTAGCAAGGTTGACTGGTCACAGCTTTTTAGCTACACTTCTTTTTCTCTGTTAATACATTGTGTTTACTTGCTTTACTGCACTCAAGGAGCTATTTTATATGTATCCTGGAGTCTGACTAATGCCTTGGCCAATATTTAATATTTTGTCTAGCTTTCAAATAGTTGAGTCGGCCCTGAGGTCCTGTTGCTGGATTTTCCGGTCGAGTCCGCCTGCACTTTGCTAGTGTTTCAACCGGGTGAGTTGCCATTGTCACTTCATGACAACTACATTTGTGGTCCCTTACCCACCAGTGGTCTTTCATGTAACCTACAATTAAAGCTCTGTGAACAAACCAGCAGAAAATCAGCAATATCAATTTGTTTCTGAAAGTTTGGCCCGGACTTCTTAACTCTTGAGAACTTTACACCATGCCAATACTCCAGGAATGTCCTGGTTCTTCCTGGAATCGAAGATGAATGTCCTGGACTTTGCTGCCAGCACCCCAGAATAAAAACAACTAGGCTTATTTTTTAACAAATGCTTTCTTATATTATATATTCATTCAAGGCTTTAATTTGTTACCTGAAGAGTTGTGAAGATGGGGAAAAGTGCAGGTTTAATTCGATCCACGCAAGATCATGAGTTCCAAACTGAGTCTCCGCATTTTGCAAACGGCTACATTTTATATGCTCACTGAGTGCATACCTCAATCTATGATGTTTTTGTTTATTTATTCATTTTTTAGGATCTGGCTGCTGGTGGCAAGACCAACGTTTATTGTCCACCACTAATTGCCCTTGAGAAGGTGACACTGAGTCGTCCTCTTCAACTGGTGGTGAGGATAATCCCACAATACCTTTGGGAAGGTAGCCCTGGGATTTGGAGCCAGTGATATTAAGGGACCAGCAATATATTCCCAAGTCAGGATGCCATATGAACTGATGGGGCCTCTGCAGATGGTGTTGTTCCCATGCAGCTCAGCCATTATCCTTCTAGGTAGTGCAGATTATGAATTTGAGAGGTGCAGTGGAGATCGTCACAGTGAGTAGCTGGTACATTTTGTGGAGTATGCACCACCAATGTATACCAGGCGAAAGGAGTGAATCTTAAGGGTGGTGAAGGGGGTGTCGACTAAGTATACTGCTTTATCCTGTACAGTGTTGGGCTTCCTAAGAGCTATTAGAAATGCATTTGTCCAGGGAACTACAAAGTATCCCATCACATTCCTGATTTGGGTGTACTGCATGGTGGAAAGGCTCTAGGTTGTCAGAACAGTGGCTACTCGTCATTGGATACACTGGTAAGCAAGTTGGCTTCTCCCTGCTTTCTTTCCAGAGTGATTGCTGGTCAGTGCAGACACAGTAGGTTGAAGAGCCTGTTTCTATGCTGTATCTCTCTAAAGTGATATTCCAAGAGATACAAAGTGAACAAGATGGGATTTTTGCAAACATCCAGCAGTTCTTTGTGTTCTTCACCAAAGATATTTTTTTATGTTTTTGAATTCCAAATTATTAACTGAACCTATGTTCCAGCGCTGCCAAAGTGGGATTTGGTTTGAGTCTCGGGATTATTTGTCCAATAATTGACCTGCACTGGGCATTGATCTCTATAGTAACTTATGTTTATGTTGCTTTCATGATTAACAGCTTTGGCAATCAGTGAATAGAGCAATCTCCATGATGTTGGGATATTATAGATTCTTACTAAGTTTAACTATGGATGTTTGGGATGTAAGATGGGAATCATGGTTGCTAACAGGAAAGTTATTATACTGGGCAGACATTTATGTCCTCTTATCTAATATTTAATTTCCAAATTACAATAAAATGATGAATTATATTTTTATGATAGATGACTTTTACTGCTGTAGGGAATGTTGGAATCAATTAAAGTCAAATCTTTATTTGTCTTTCTTAAAAGAAACATATAAGATGAAGGAATTATGAAAACTATAAAAGTACTATTACTGAGCAGACTTGCCCCACAGCACGTCTGGGCATGATCTCTTGATGCATTTACGTTTCACCTACAAAACACACCAGGCCCAGGATATGGGGCCACATTGAAGGCCATTGAGGCCTGATCTTCCATTCCTTTCCAGCCGGCATCCTAGTTGCAACCCCAGGCAATTCTTCTGAACAAGGCTGCACATTCCACAGGCAACATGTTTCTTGCAAGAGAACACTGTGGTGGTATATTTTTCTTCATCAAACCTCTCATTAAGGTTGCAATTAATGCACAAGTTAGAAAAAGGGCAGTACAGATCAGTTCACCATAGGGGCATTGATACTTGCTTTTGAGATAGGGCTTAAGACTCCACTAGTTGCCCTGTGGCATCTCAGCCATGTAGCATTGGCATGTGAGTATTAATGGCCAAATAATATTGCAAGCTATATCTGTAATAGAGATAGGACAAGGAAATGAAATCTGCAATAGACACATCTTTGCCTGATTCAACAAACAAGAATTGTTTACTGGTAAACAGGAGCCAAAAGTGTGGCCTTTCTTTATCTCTAAACTGTGTGGGCATCACAGTCAAATAATGCAAATCTTTTATTGCAGTCATGGATATTTCCAATGTTGGGTTACTTGGCGAACGGGGAGTCACTGACACTGTGCCAATGAAATCAACAAGGCACGCACAAACAATGGATCTAACGTACGATACAACTCGGCTTAATGCCAAGGCAACTCCTCCAAAGAAATAAAACAGCTGAGCTATCGAAATAGTAATGTTATATCTTCGGATTATTTCTGTTCAGGATTTTGTTTCTTGAAATATAAAACTGTTCCTGCTGTACTCTGCTGTGGCTGGAGCAAATACGAGTGCGTGAGAGATACTGTCTCAGAATTGGACCATGACTTCGGCCTGCATGTAGTTGACCTTCTCATGAAATTATAAAATGAAAACAGCTGCAAATAGTCATCATTTCTTTTTTTTCATTCAGCCACCTAGTGAATCTATTAAAGTAATGGAATAAAAAAACAAAAACAGGCATGTATATAACTGGAATTCCAATGAAGATGGCTTGATAAATAAGCCACTTGATGATAAGCTGCACCTTTACATCTTCCATGTGCTAAAAAACATTTAATTCGTTGCATTTATAATTGTATTCTAGTTTTTTATACTTCCTTGTCCCATCTCTGTGCCAAGGACAGATTTGCAGGTACTTCTGTGAAGGGAAATGAAATTGTGCTTAGAATTTGGGAAGACTTTTGAAAATACAAATTATGTTTAGTATAACGCATTTGCTTAGAGTTGCATTCTTCGTGTCGGCAGGGACTCGATGCGCTGAAGATCCCGTTTCCATGCTATTTCTCTAAACTAAACTAAACTAAACATAATGCCATAAAATATAGAAGCAGAATTAGGCAATTCAGTTCATCGAGTCTGCTCCTCCATTCAATCATGGCTATTCTATTTTTCCCTCTCAACCCCATTCTTCTGCCTTTTCCCAGTAACCTTTGATGTCCATATAAATCAAGAACCTATTAATTTCTGTTATAAAAATACCCAATGATTTGCCCCCCACAGCCGTCTGTGGCAATGAATTCTGAGATTTTATTCTGAGATTACAGCACTGATGATGTGTACAGGGGCATCAATAGATGTATTTTTATCAATCACTGTGCTGGCGAAACCAGTGGCGACCAGGAATAGACCGGTTGACAACCAAGAATTGGTGACGACTGGAGAGACAGTGGACAGCTCCGAAAGATGGCAACCGGGGCGGGGCGGGGCGGGGCGGGTTGGCAGCCCAAACCGCATCCTCTGAGAGGAGGAGACCCAAATCACTCTACAGAAACACACATGGAAAAATACCCCCAGGGATGCCTGAGAGGGTGGGGGGAGGATGAACACCCCAATTTGACAGATCAAAGGCTAACGACTAATGGCAATGGACAACTACTATGAGTATCAAATGCAGATGTGGAAAGGTCTGCAAGAACGGCCGAGGCCTGAAGATTCACCAGACCAGGATGAAGTGTTTGGAGGGAGAGGGAGTGTCACATCGCACAGGTATTTTACCTGGTGAGACGCAGGAGGAGCCGGGCCCGGAAGCACCCCGTAGAGCCCGAAGCCTCCAAATGGCGCAACTAGTCCCTCAGAACAGACCTCCAGAGAAAGTTTGAGTCAAAAGGCCACAGGCCTGCAAGACGGCAGTCTGGCATCAATTCGACGAGGATGTCGACAAGGTGCTAGAAGCAACTGCGAAGGGAGGCGTGGATCGAAGGCTGCGGACGATGACGGCAATCATCGTCAGCCTAGCTGTGGAAAGGTTTGGAGCAGTAGAGAAGAAGCCGGCCAGAACATCTTTCACCATGAACCAACGAGCAACAAAGATCCACAAGATCCGGCAGGAGCTGAAGTCCCTCAAGAAGCAGTATAAAGAGGCCAACGAAGAGCTGCGAACCATCCTGAGGAAGAAGTTGCTGACCCTCCATAGAGCTGAGTGGCACCGAAAACGCAAGAAGGAAAGAGCCAGGAAGCGAGCATCCTTCATGGCCAACCCCTTCGGCTTCACCAAAACAACTACTTGGGCAGAAGCGCAGTGGGAGTTTGGCTTGCTCTAAGGAGGAGATCGACCGGCACATCCAGACGACCTACAGTGACCCCATCAGGCAGCAGGAGCTGGGCCAGTGCAACATCCTGATAAAACCACCTCCACCCATCAAGGAGTTTGATAGTAGAGAGCCACTCCTGAAAGAGGTCCAGGACATTGTGAAGAGCACAAGAGCTGGCTCAGCCCCTGGCCCGAGCAGAGTCCCCTACAGGGTCTACAAGAACTGCCCCTTGTTACTGAAACGGCTGTGGAAGATCCTGAAAGTCATCCGGAGGAGAGGGAAAGTGGTGCAGCAGTGGCGATTCACTGAAGGAGTCTGGATCACTAAGGAAGAAGATTCAAAGAAGATCAATCAGTTCAGGATCATCTTATGTTAAGCGTTGAAGGCAAGATCTTCTTCAGCATAGTGGCGAGGCGGCTGACCAACTTCCTCTCCAGCAATGGCTACATCGACAGCTCAGTGCAAAAGGGAGGCTTATCTGGAGTGCCGGGGTGTCTAGAGCACACAGATATGCCACAGTCCTGGTGGCAGTGAATCGAGGAAGAGCTGGTCTGGGAATCTTCCCAACTCCCCAGTTTGACAAGGCCAAGGGGAAGGAGAGGCGCAGGCTGGTCCAGGAGGAAGTGAGGGCAGCGGTGGATGAGGAGAGGTCTACCAGAGCGGTTGGCTTGAGGCAGCAGGGAGCCTGGACAAGGTGGGGGCAGGCCATGGATCGAAAAGTCACATGGACTGAGCTCTGGCAGGCTGAACCACAGCGCATCAAGTTCCTGGTCCAGGCAATGTATGATGTCCTGCCCAGCCCATCAAACCTCTTCATCTGGGGCAAAGCAGAATCTCTGGATTGCCCGCAATGCTCCGGCAAGGGGATGTTGGAACACATCCTGAGATGCTGCCCAAAGGCTCTTGGGCAGGGCCGGTACACCTGGTTCTTAAACCCATTGCAGAAGCCAACAGCATGGGAATCAGCAGTTGCAGACGAGCGCGGCCCACCACCCAGATGATCACCTTCGTGAAGGCCGGAGTGCAGCTGTCAAAAACCACAGCAGCCAGGAATCAGTGAGGAATCCTGGCGACTGTGCAGGACTGGCAACTTTCTGTAGACCTGGTGAAACAGCTGAAGTTCCCACAGCACATTGCCACGACCACCCTGAAGCCAGATATCCTCCTGGTCTCAGAGGCGACCAAAAACATCGTCTCGTTGGAACTGACAGTGCCATCGGAGGACCGTCTGGAGGAGGCCCACGAGAGGAAGATGACCAAGTATGAAGAGCTGGTCATAGACTGCCTTAAGCAGGGCTGGAAGGCAAGGTAGCATGCTCATCGAGGTTGGCTGCAGAGGTTTTGCAGGGCAATCGCTCTACAAAGCCTTGAGTGCGCTGGGCATCAACAGAATGGCGAGGAGAAGAGCCATCAAGAACACCACAGAGGCAGTGGAGAAGGCCTCGTGATGGCTCTGGATCAGGAGAGGAGGTCCATGGGGAGGAGCGAGTGCCACCTGAACACAAGTCGTGGTCTGATCAACCACGGCTGGGTCGCCTGGGTGATGGTGTCTGATGTTGAAAGACCCGAAACACCCAATGACCCCGGGTTACATCACTGATGATGTGTACAGGAGCATCAAGAGATGTATTTTTTTTTATCAATCGCTCATATTCCCTGCATGTTTAGAGAGTATCTTATCTGTGGTGTAGTTGCACTGTACCTACAGATCCTGCTGGTCTCCAGCTGGTCTCCTGCTGGTCTCAGAGAGAATAAATAGTTTAGGCAGCCTTGACAGAGACTGCTTATGAGTAGTTATAGATTTTTAAAAACACTGCAGAAAAGCTAAAAAGTAATATTGTTGGAAGAATAAAGAAGGGTAAATTTGTAGCATAGTATAAGAAGTAAAATAAACCAATGAAGCAGCAGTTAAACAGGTTAAGCCCAAAGATTTTCAATTGCGATCTACGGCCAGGCGTCTCTGTTTACCTGAAGGTGTCTCCGACTATTTCTATTAACTCTTACAAAATGTAAAATTGTTTGACTTCTGTATCTAGAACTTGTACAAACTATCCATTGAAGGTTATTATTCTGAAATATTTGCTGTTTCTGTAGTTGCTGCTTGACCTGCTGAGTATCTCCAGCATTGTCCATTTACCTTTCAGATTTCTCACAACTGCAGGATTTCTTCCTTTGCTTTTCTGCAACTCTCATTCCTGCCAAACAAACAAAGACTGCAGATCTTGGCTATAAACTATATACCGTAACCATTTTAACAATAAACTCTGACTTAATTCATAGCCATCTCATAATTCAAGGCCCATGTCCAAACAGCACCAAGAAATTAATTGAGATTTCATCTACCTTTTTTTAATGTGAGTGGGGAAAGGGTTAATAGGAAGCTGAGGAATAACTTTTTTACACAAAGGGTGATGGGTGTATGGAACGAGCTGCTGGAGGAGATAGTTGAGGCAGATATCATAGCAACATTTAAGAAACATTTAGACAGGTACATGGATAAGATAGGTTCAGAGGGATATGGGGCAAATGCAGGCAGATGGGAATAGAGTATATGGGACATGTTGGTCAGTGTGGGCACGTTTGGCCGAAGGGCCTGTTTGCATGCTGTATGACTATGACTATGACTGCGGTATGACTCTATGATTCTCTATGACATCCTGTTGCCATATATACTCAGAGATTTCCATTACCAACTGCGGCACCAGAAAGGGAGTGCCTCCAAGTGGATGTATTTGTTTTCCCCTTGCAGGAATTAATGACAAGATTCATGATAGGATTATGCTGGATTCTTTTGGTGACGGTAGTGGGTGGATACCAACTTCTAATATCAGAATGAATTTGCTAATTTTTAGACTTGTAACTCAATAACCATTTATAGTAGAAGACAATCTGGGTGTGTGGTGTGCATGTGCACGTTCACTTGAAGTAATGGGGTGATTTCACATTCCATTGCCCCCTCAACCTCTTGCGGCAAATCTTTTAAGAACACAATATCAGCAAGTCATCAGTCAGCACTCTAAAATGAATTTCCTTTATTTAATTGATTTTTCTTCCAACATCACAGTTTACAAACATCAATACTTGTTAACCAGGATTGCTATTTCAAACCTTTTAGAGGTTCAACTTGGGGGGTCTGCACGATGGCAGCCTTGCCAACAGTCTGTTTGTCTTTTTGACTTTTTTATTTTTATTTTTAGTGTGTTTTAAAAGTATGTGTCAATGTTCTCTGGTTTGTTTTATGTGGGGGGTGGGGGAGGGGGTCGGGGGAGACTTTTTTTGAATCTCTTACCTTGCCGGAGATGCGATTGTTTTCCGGATCGTATCTCCGGTCACTCTGTGGCCTAACAGCATGGAGCTGGCTGCCTTGCTCGGACTGACTTTGAGCCCCACCACGGGAACATGGACTTACCATCGGAGCCGATCTCTTGCCTGGGATCGACGCTCCAACCGCGGCCTGCGGATTTCAACATCAAGGAGCTCACAGTCTCGGGTAGAGACTGATGTTGGGAAGCTCCAAACGACGCAGAAGGTTTTGACCAGCCCCGACCCGGGAGTCAGATCGTTCGGCGTGGGGGAGCTGAGATTCCCCCCCGATGCAGGAGCTTGATCGCCCCGACGAGGAAGGCCCGACTACCGGCTACGGGAGCCAAGATCGCCCCGTCAATGATAGGCTCGAGACCCCTGACCGAGGGAGAACAAAGAATGAAAGAGATTGAACTTTTTTTCGCCTTCCATCACAGTGAGGAATGTGGAGGTGACACTGTGGTGGATGTTTATGTTATAATGTATTTTGTGTGTTCTGTTGCTTTTTATTGGTATGACTGTATGGCAAATCAAATTCCTCATATGTTGCAAAACATACTTGACTAATAAAGTATGATTATGATTATGATTATGATTAGAACAAAGTCAAATAAATTATGATACAATAAAATTACCTCAATAAAAGCCTGCAAGTATGCTTTTAGGGTGTTTAAAAAGGAGGAGCATGTTGTCTTGAGGTCCTTGCTAGGAATCAAAATATGTCATAATTTACTAGTACAGTTCCCATACTTGAAATGGTCACAATTGAAGTTTATGGGGCATCTGCAAGACCACCGACTGTAGCATTTGCTAACTATGTAACTTTTGTTAAAGAGGTGGTGCCTTCACTTCATCAACTGTAAGAATTTGGCATTAACACTAGACTTCCTAATGTGGTGTTTACTTATAACCTTGAAGCACTTTCCTCTGCATTTGTTTTATCTTTAAATATGGCTCAATTTTCATGCTAGCACATGCTCCACTTTGCTGACATTCACTTTTTCTCGAAATGCTAACCGTCTAGAATTTAAGCCAACAGCCGGTGGTGTTTTATTTTCCACATTTGCACAAAGACTGGGTTTTGTTTTTTTAATTGTTTTTATAAAGTGTGAATGTATGTATAAATGACCCTCCCTGCATTGTGAAATCTGAGAGTGCACCACCATTCTTTCACTCACTCTGGGTGAGTTTTCTGAAAGATCTCACATAACACCACGCTGCATCTACTGTCGAGTCACAACTGCAGTTTAAAGAAAGTGACCTCCAACACCATTCCATAGTGTTTGTGAGGTCCAATAAATGTGGTCTGGTTAGTGGTATTCACTTTCCAGAAATAAGTAAAACCACACCGTCAAGGATTACAGTTCCCAATAAGACACATGGAACCTACTCATTTACTGTAATGACACTAATAATGATAATGGCAAACTTTAATCTTTTAAAAAGCTACAAATTTTACCTGTAATTCTCCATGGTCTAATTGTATTTATTGTCCTGTATTTTATCCCTGTTTCATTTCCTATGGACACTCAGCCAAACCACATTGAATTCTTAGCTTCTTTAGCCAGAACAAATTTTTGTGGGTTATTTTGTTATCCCATCTGGCACATTCACAGAAAGCTTTACTCTGAGCATAAAGCTGTCTTCATACTATTTTCCTGAAGTTTCCTACGTGTTATTTAGCTTCATACATTGGTCCCAGTTTCTCCTGCATCCTTTACTGGGTTACACCGAAGGTGGTGAGTGCCTGGAACCCGCTGCCAGGAGGTTGTGGTGCAGGCAGATACGACATTGGCATTTTAGAGGCTTTTAGTTGAGCACATGCATATGCAGAGAATAGAGGAAAATGAATCATGTGCAAGCAAATGGGATTAGTTTATCTTGGTATCATGTTAGGCCAGACATCGTGGGCCAAAGGGTATATTCCTGTGCTGTTTCTATTTCTCTATTCTATTTATTGTCTAAACTTTTGAAGAGGTTGTAAATACCTCTGATTGTCCAAGACATTTACAAATCAAACAAATGGATATATCATTTTAAATTAGTTACATTAAAAAAATAAATTAAAAACACGTTGTACAAAAATCACATTAAATACCAAGAAATAATAGTAAAACACTACATAAAATAACTTAATCACATAGCTGTACTCATCTTTCTTCACGGGCTTTCTCACTGAATTCAAATTATTCCCTATAGTTATACCAAATGGTCAGGTGCAAAGTGCATCTCGTTCCTCTCCCTAATACCTCTCTTCTGTGTCGCTGGACTCGCTGGTGAATCCAAAGGAGGGGTAGGTGGAAGCCAATAACCTAATGCAATCACTGACGATGTTGCTGCCCCAAGTTTCATCAATGTCTGTGCCTATATTTTCAAAGTTGCAAACCTCGTACACAATGGGTAGTTGTACTGCTACTCGTTCAGCTCTGTAGCACTTTTCTGATGCAGCCTGGAGATGCTTTTTGTAGCTCTTGCATGAGGCTTCAGCACACTTTGCTCACCATGTTATAGGAAAGATGTTGTCAAGCTGGAGATCCTGGAATTTTGAGCAAAAGCCAAAGTGCTGAAGGATCACAGCGGCCAGGCAGCATCTGTGGAGGAAATGGACAGACGACATTTTGGATTGGAACTTTTCTTTGGACTGAATGGAGTAGAGGGTGGGGACGGGTGGATGTATACACTGGCGCTCTAACTGCCAAAGCCTGCTGGAGATCCTGGTTGCTAACCGTTTTAACTCCTCCTCCCATTCCCTTATCAACAGGTGGTGGGATCCCATTCAAGGTGGTGGAAATGTTGAAGAATGATGGATGCGGAAGCTGGGTGAAAGGTAAGGACCAAGTTATTGCTGAACAGCATGATGTGAGTAAACAATTGGCACCACAGCAGAAATCCACTACATTGTGAATACCTATCTTTGAGCAGGGTATCTCCGATGTGCCCATGCAGACAGCTAAGTGATGTTTAATTATCAGTTTTCATGCCTTCAACCACAGGTGTTGGAGAGAAGCAAAGACAACAACAAGAAATCTGTAAACCTGGTTTAAATTCCTTTATTCTCTCTGCTGCTTTATTGTTAGATCTCTAAAGGTAGGATTTCCTCGCAAGGGAAAGATTATATAAATCACAAGCTTCTTACCAGTTTCATGAAACATCCTTCTGTATTTGCATGTGACAGATAAAGCTCCTAAAGGTCTGACGTTTTGCAATGATATTTTGATCTCTTTAAAAAAGTGAGTGAAGACTTAGTTGCTTGTGTACAATGGGATAAACCACTTTGCGACTACCCCAGTTCATTGGTAAACTATTACCTTGGAATTTGTTTCATGCCAGCCTAAGCCTGAGCCTCAGTATGACAGAGTTCCCCCATAGCACTGCATGATCAATCAACATGGATAAAACCTTTAAGTCTCTCAACAGATTTGGGAAAGACTTAAGACTGCATCCCTTTGCTGTCGTCCTATCCTTATCATTCCCCTTGGTATGAGCTTCACCTTTGTCATTACAAAAACTCTTGTTGTGGTGAAAAGAGCATGAAATGTAAGGGGATGGATGAGCAAACTACCCAGCTGCCTAAGGTTGAATATGTAAACTATCCTATGGAAAGATCCCTTGCAAGCTTGTCCATGCTGCCAGATCTACTTAATAGCTGATCTTTTCATTGAAATGGCCTTCCTTTTCCAGTTCCCCTGCCCAAATATCTGCATATAACTTATGCCTGCTCAGATTTCCAACACTTGTGTTTAACAGTTGAGGCCTGGATAGAGTGGATGTGGAGAGGATGTTTCCGCTAGGATCAGTCATCATTGCTTCAGAATTAAAGGACGTTCTTTGGGAAGATGAGGAGATATGTCTTTAGTTAGAGGGTGGTGAATCTGTGGAATTCATTGCCACAGAAGGCTGTGAAAGCCAAGTCACTGTGCCACCCCTGGACAATTTTAAACATAAATCATTTGGAAAATAAATGGTTCCAGGGCACTGTACGGTAGAAGGTACCACATGTGAATATTTTATTCTTGGGCAGGGTCCAAAGAGAAAGATTGGATGAGAGTAAGTCCTAAGCTTGGTGAAAGACAACTGTCTGTTCATTTCAAATTAAACACATAAGGAAAATGATGTGAAAATAAATGTTGATGGAAAAATAATATTGGCAATAAAACCATGAACCATGCTGGAATCACTTTAAGTGCCTTGAGACTGTGGATGGCTTGCTTCCATTCTACACTGTGGGCTGTAATGTGACTGATGAGGCTAATAAAGGACCGATAGACTGCCTGCAGCAGGAGATGCTTTATTAGGCTCCCAGGAGTCCACGGCTCTTGCGTGGTCGAACTCAAGACCCGGACCGGTGGGTTGCGGCTTCGTGGGGAGCCCGCCGAACTAGCCCTTGCTTGTTGGGACCTGACGGGACACTGGCTTGGAAAGGAAGATCCCGCCAAGTCGATCCCCAGCTTGTTGGACCTGGTAGAACACTGGCCTGGAACGGGAGATCCCTGCTTGTCCCACGAAGACCAGAAACCGGGAAGAGGGAACTGGTGATGACAGCGGCAGGCGAGTAGCGAGGCCGGTAGAAGAGGAGAGGGAACTGGCATCTGGCCAACCCACCCTCATGGTCGGTTGCATGAGACACCCCTGGGGAACAAAGGACGGATGAGGAAAGGGACGCAGATGGCAGGAGGCCCACAACAGCCTGGGACTTGCCTGGAACAGGCACTGTTCTTACAAACTGGAGAGTGGACATTGAAAATGGTGCCAAAACATGGCACCTCTTGCAAGCAGGCTCTATTTCTGTACACTTGCTACTTGAGGATCGGGGGTAGGGCAATACTCTACTTGACTGTTTGTAAGCAAAAGTATTTCACTGTGTTAGCACTTTGCACACGTGACAATAAAAGCACCATAGAACCATTGAGATGGATAGTTTGAGAGATGATGTGTCCCCTCCTTTCACCATGAATGTAGAACAGACGATGAGCATTTGAACGCACTGGGCCTGTACTCGCTGGAGTACAGAAGGATGAGGGAGGGCCTCATTGTAACTTACTAGATAGTGAAAGGCCTAGATCAAGGATTCCCAACCTGGGGTAAATTTACTCCCAGGGGGTAAATTTCACCTACCCATGTGGTAAATTTGTTGATTCTGGATTTGTACATATTTTTTCCATTGACTGACTGTGTTTGGTTCTGGTATACCGGTGTCTGTTCATCATTAGTTGTTCGTAAATTAGTGAAACAACATTGTTATGCGCTATTAAAGTTGCCAGGGGTAAACGGGACGAAAAAGGTTGGGAACCCCTGAGTGAATGTGGAGAGGATGTTTCCTCTGGTGGTTGAGTCTCAGAATAAAAGGACACACCGTTAGACAGGAGATAAAGAGGAATTCCTTTAGTCAGAGGGTGGTGAATCTGTGGAATCTATCAGACAGCTGTAGAGACCGTCAATGGATATTTTTAAGGTGGAGATTGACAGATTCTTGATGAGTAAGGCTGTAGGGGGTTATGGGGAGAAGGCAGGAGAATGGGGTTGAGAGGGAAAGATAGATCAGCCATGGTTGTTTGGCGTAGTAGACTTAATCGGCCAAATGGCCAAATCCTGCTCCAAGAACTTAGGAACTTAGAAACTGCAGCATGTTCCTGATGAAGGTACTGGGCATTCTCAGAGCCATCTGAGATGCTGATTTTCACTCCCAGTAGTAATAGCTCAGAGATTCCCAGGATTCACTGGAATGTTGCAATTTAACAAGGAAGTATTGAAAACATCCTTGAATATGTGCACTGCCTACATGGCAAGAATAAACTGGATGCAAGGAAAGGCCAGATCAAATCAGGCTGGCAACAGATGACAGGAAGGATGGTGCTCATAATGGCCCATTGTTGGCTGGGGAAGGTATGATTTTCGGCTTTAGACTTTAGAGATACAGCGCAGAAAAAGCCTCTTCACCCATAGTCAGGATCAAACCCAGGTCTCTGGCGCTGTAAGACAGCAAATCTACGGCTGCGCCACTGTACCACCCTTGATAACAAGAGGGATACAAGGATGCAACCAGTGGTTTAGTTTAGTTTAGTTTATTATTGTCATGTGTACCAAGATACATTTAAAACCTTTTGTTGCGTGCTAACCAGTCAACAGAAAGACAATAAATGATCACAATTGAGCCATTTATAGATACACTAGACTAAGTGGGACCCGTTGGACCCCAGCTTCACATGGGAGGGCTGGTCCCCCAACGCAATATTCCACCTCTACACCAATTCCAATATTGCTGGCCAGTGGGGGGGGGTTTCTGAAGCGCTAGCATGGTGTTGTGGGCGGAAGGGACTGGTTTCCAGAGGGCTAGTATGGACATTGTGGGCCGAATGGATTCTTGAGACCACTCACACACTCACTCACACACTCACTCACCCACTCACTCACTCACAGACACACACACGCACACATACGCACACATACATACACAGACACATACACTCACAAACACATGCACACTCACACCACAGACACTCACACACACAGGCACACACACACACACACACACACACACACACACACACACACACACACACACACACACACACACACACACACACACACACACACACACACACACACACACATACACATACACACACTGACTCACACACCATATATATGGCAGTAAACTTTCTTGAATACTCACACGACTGAGTGCGGCCTCTCCACTTTGGGGCTTCCGCAGTCAGCGGCATTTCCGCAATCAGCGTGACCTCTGCACTTACCGGAAATTACGCAATCAGCACGACCTCTGCACTTACCGGAAATGACGCAATCAGCGCGACCTGTCCACTAAGCGGTAGTCACGAAATGAGCGGGACTTTTGAACCAAACACAGTCGGACCTAATAAAGCATTGCAGTTTCAAGCACAGGCAGGGCAGCAGGCCAAACAACTCATGGCATTGTCATTAAGGGCTAACAAATCATTTATTGCAAGTACATTGCTGACTCACAGTTCAGTTGATTCACAGCTCAGAATGAGAGCCGTGGCCTCTCACTCACGATTTTGCAGAGTGACTGAGTCACGTCCAGGCATCTGGGGTTTATAGTCCTGCCCCCCCCTCCCCCCAGAAGGAGCATTACCTTCATCGCGGTGATTGACAGGCGAGAGGATCTCAAGGTTTTTTAAACACTCATAACTTTTTTATTTTTCATCAAAGGGAAAAATCCTCGGGACATGCACAGCGGAGGAGGACTGTGAGTAAGATGGCCAAAAATCATAGCGATATATGGCTGCATTTATTCTAAAATCAATATAGAGCGCAGACAGGAAGTGGTCAAGATGAGACTTTTAATTATATAGATAATAAGGGAATAACGTTTAGTACAAGGAAAAGCCCGCAAAGTTCGATCAAGGAAAATCCAAGGGTCACCAAAGAGGTAGACAGTAGTTCAGCACTGCTCTCTGGTTGTGGTAGGATGATTCAGTTGCCTAATAATAGCTGGGAAGAAACTGTCCCTGAATCTGGTGGTGTGCGTTTCCACACTTGTATACCTTTTTGCCTGCTGGGAGAGGGGAGAAGAGGGATTGGCCAGGTTGCAACTCAGCCTTGATTATGCTGCTGGCCTTGCTGAGGCAGCATGTGGTATAAATTGAGTCAATAGAAGGGAGGTTAGTTTGTGTGATGGTCTGGGCTACGTCCACAATTCGCTACAATTTCTTGCAGTCTTGGAAAGAGCTGTTCCCAAACCAAGCTGTGATGCATCCTGATAAAATGCTTTCTATGGTGCATCCGTAGAAATTAGTGAGAGTTGTATGGGACATGCCGAACTTCCTGAGTCTTTTAAGGAAGTAAAGGCGTTGATGTGCTTACTAGATCATTGCTTCAATATGGGTGGTCCAGGAGAAGTTGTTGGTGATATTGACTCCTAGGAATTTGAAGTGTTCAACCATCTCTACTTAGGCACCATCAATGCAAACTGGAGTATGTGTATCACTTTGCTTCCTGAAGTCGATCACTATCTCCTTTGTCTTGCTGACATTGAGAGAAAGGTTGTTGTCTCGACACCAGGACACAAGGCTCTCGATCTCCTTCCTATACTCGATCTCATCATTATTTGATATCCAGCCCACAATGGTGGTGTCGTCTGCGAATTTTAAAATTGAATTAGATTTGTATGTGGCTGCACAGTCATGGGTGTACAAGGAGTAAAGAAGGGGGCTGAGAACACATCCTTGGAGAGCCTCCGTGTTGAGGATTATCGTAGTGGATGATTTGTCCCCTATCCTCACTGATTGGGGTCTGGGAATAGGTAGGACAATCAGGGTTGGAGAGGATTGGAAGGGGGGGGGGGGCGGTGGTGGAGAGGGAATGAAGGAGTTACTCAATATTACAACCTCCCAGCTGAGGATTTTGGCCTGGGAGAGAATGCTAAAGGCTCACATTGTGGATTTGGAGGATGTTGGAAAGGCAGCATTGGTGGTACATCTCCAGTGCTCCAGAGGCGCCTACTGTATGTGGTCTGCATATGACAGACATATACGAGGGAGGGGTTCACTGTTGCCATGTAGACCATGAGCTTCGTGCCGGGTTGAAGGCAAATCCTATTTGGCAGCTGGTCAATCAGACTGTCTAGGGATTACGACGCTGGGAGACAGTACAGTATTTGCATTTCAACTTGAAATAGCTGTTTAGACGAAGAATTGGAACTGAAATACTGAGACAGGAATTCTGAGTCCAGCTCTCGTATTCAACGCCGCTGCTCCAACTTAACAAGTGCCACGTCGTTTATTACATTCATTTGACAAGCAGCGAAATTGTCTACGACTATTTTTATATAAAGATATATATATATTTTTTAATATTAACATAATCTCTTCCGAGATCAAGATTTTTTACAGCTTCCTAATAGATTCAGTACAATTGCGAAATTAATTTTTAAAACAGAGAACTTTGTTCCGACTAAATGGTTTAACTGACTGAACAGTCAGGAGCTTTAGCCTCCGTTTTATCCATGCTACGTAGCCTCTTTTCTTTCACATTGCGTAATCGTAATTTAATGGACGTTTTAATAAGAAATTGTGTGAAGGATAAACAGATGAACGGACACGAAAGTAAAGCGGTCTTGCAACCGATTCGCTGATGTCCGATTGCAATATTATAACGAGCATAACCGCCTGGTATGTAGAATGGGACAAGGTACATACCATCCCAACACCGATTCATAGACGGATTTACTTCCAAAACGCAAATTATGAAATAGAGCCATTTTTGAAGTAATAAATCAAAATTTAAATGGTGTCTGTAATCTCAAATGATCAGTGTTGACATGATGAAACACGTAATTAATTCAATGTATTTGATAGTTTACGCTCAGTGTAAGATTGTACCGGCTCAATTACTCCAGCACTTTGCGACTTTTTTTTTAAAGGTTACGAACCATTTATACAACTACCATTACTTGCAGGAAGTCAAGTGTTGTGATGATTAGGAAATAGTACAAGACGATAGGATGCAATCTGGATGTGTTTAGTGCGCACGGTGATAGGTGTAATAACGCGTGGTGCTGCATTGTGAAATTGTTGCTCCCAATCTGATTCCTGTTTAGTTTAGTTTAACCCGCTCCGCTTCACTTTTGATTTATAAGTGTACGTTTCCCGTATATTTCATGCGGTGAGTTATAAATGCCTGGAATGGATCTACTCGGCGAAAATGCCAACCAAAAGCATTGATATTTAACACTAATTAACACCAACGTAATCCGTTTATTTGGTTTCGATTTGATGACATTGATGAGTTAAGATTCTGTAACCGTTTCTAGTTGCAAACCGACTTTCTAGTGGCCACAGAGGGAAAATTGTTAAAGTACGAAAATTACCACCTGAAAGCACTCACGGTATCCATTGGATGATCTTTTTTTTTTAATCGAATATGTCTAACCAGATTGTCCTTACAAATAATACATCACAATGAATAGGTCAGAATGAAAAACAGTAAAATACTGGAGAACTGCCTATTGTATCACACACCATGTGGTGACATATAGCTGTTAATATGCTGCTACTTTTATGAATTTGATGCACATCACTGTTTTGATCTAATAATATATATTAAAGAGTAGCAGCAAATTAAATATTAAATTTAGTGCACTAGTTCACATCTTTTCTAACGCCTTTGTTATTACGGGCAATATACGGGAGCAACTTCAGTTACGTGCAAGAAGCAACTCGAAAGGATCAATATGTTGAACGGTCATTATTACTAAATGCTTCTTGAGTCTGTTAATTAAGGTCCGCACTGATGTCCGGAATTCAGAATCTTCATCCATCGTACAGAAGCCAGTGTCTGCAAAACGACATTTTTTAACGGAATCGCTAGGAATATGACATTGATAAAACACAAGCACATTGATCGACGACATTTAAGGATACTATATAAACACGGAGAACTATCTAACTGTTGACTCTGTTGACACTATCTACCTTCGCTCACTGAATGATTGTTATAGCCCTCCAGTTGAATGGTCTCCGTTGTGAACGTGTGCCGAGCTCAGTAAATGTCCCTGGAAATAGCATCCAGAATGACAATTCTCTTGCTTGTAAACTAACAAGATAAAACCTGAATATGCTGATTCGAGGCTTCAAGGCACATTAGGTTTGATTGATTACAAAGTAAAGACGCGGCCGTTCATTTAACACCATGATGTCACCTCATCCAGTACGAGTTTTTTTTTAAACTAATATTACATTAAAATCCGGTTATTCATTTTTCAACAAATTCCGATTGGGTAAACAATGTCCCTTTCGTTTTAAAGGAATTTACAACTTTTTTAACGTAACTAACTCAACACATTTCCTAAACACAAAGTGCTGGAGTAACCTTTCGCGTGAAGAAGAATTCCGACCCGAAACGTCACTTATACTTTATCCCCAGAGATGCTGCCTGTCCTGCTGAGTTGCTCCAGCGTTTTGTGTCTTTCTTCGGTATAAACCAGCATTTACAGTTCCTTCCTACACATTTACTCATTTGTAAAACGTTTGTACAAACAGATCTCAGAATATTTATGTTTAAGAAAGAACTAGAGATGCTAGAAATATCGGTAGACAAAAAAAGCTGCTTTTTTGTGCCTCACCCGCTGAATATTTCCGATTCGTTAATTTTGCATTTTTGAAAATAAGTTAATGATGGTTAAATAAACCCTTAAACGTTAGATTCGCCTATAACAAATTTGTCTTAACGTGTTTACGTGATATGGTTTGACATCATTGTATGTGTGCGGGAAAAAACCCTTAAATCATGTTGCCCTGAGAGGAGCTCTTGATGACAGTTTTTAAAATCCAGTTGGCATAGTCGTTTATATCACGGGGAAATAGGTGTGGTGGATATTTTTATTGAGATGTTCTCTGTTAGTGAGCAGTGGGGATGGTGTCTCTAAAACGAGTTGGATTTATTGCTAGGAGCTCGTTTGGTCACCCAGTACCGGAATGCTGGCCTCTCGGGTTTCAGCAACGTGAAACAGTAGATGGCGTATTTCTTAATTGCGAGAACATTTCTCGACTTTTAGTCTCCGAAAACGTATTGCTTGTGCTGACAGCGCACTCCGCCCCGTCCCATCAAACCTAGACCACGGTGAAGATACATTTCCATCAAACTAAGCATAAACTTGGTCAAATGTAGTAACGTTCTTTTTATGTATGAAAACGAAGTAGGGTTCCTCATAAAGATGTATATTAAAAAGTAAAGAGCGCATTACATATATGAACAGGACGGGGTTCAAACCATCCCACAGAATAAGCCACTGCAGTAAATATGTTGCGCCACGCTTGTAGGAGTTTATAAATAAGTCGCCGATTGTATGAAGTTTCTGAGACAAAACTCGCAGCGCAATTAACAGGCATAACATCGACAGACCGACACACACACTTACACCAAACACAGACAGTACCAGCAACTCTCGGTTAGCAGCCAGGTTCTGTCAAAAGAGGGTGGTTAGAACAGCAACAACTAGTTTGTGTGTGTGTGTTTCTGTCGTTTCAACCTCAAAAGAAGGACTGGGTGGGAATGGGGGTGGGGTTGGGAGATGAGTAACTAATTCAAACAATTTACACTTTGTACTTTAACCTCTGCAATTTTCATTGTTTAAACAACGTTCGTGAGATCAATGTGACAGGCAAGGGGGATAAGTAAAGAGCATGTTTACAATCATTCTGTCTGATATTTTGAGAATGCAAAACTTGCTTCTTGAAGAATTCTTGATGATCTACAAGTAATTCACATTATGTGTATAAATGCCAAAAATAGTACACAGTTTAATTGTCTGTGAAGTTTTAATGTAGTTATAATTTATATTATGTTCTTAGCAGCCTTAATAAAAATGAAAGGAAATGATCACAGACGATCTTAATTTAAAAATATCCGGGTGTTGTGTGCGGTCAACCAAAAGTCCCACTCACGGTGTTTTATGTTAAAGCATGAATAAACCTGATATCAGTCAACGTTTTCTTACGAGAATATGATCAGGCTGAATTTAACAGAGGTTACAGGTCAAACTACTGTTTAATCTTATTAATAAAAACACTCCATCACCGTAAGGTACGTTTCAAATATTGACCTGTTGGTGATTGGATAAGGCTTGTAAGAAATTGCCCAAATTGACCCATTGACTTTAAGTACATATTTCAGCAAGTCTACTGTAACATTTGTTGACAACTTTAATGAATAAGCTGCGTAAAAAGCTGCCCTAAAGATGCTCGGGTTACGCGCCCTTCATTTATTACCATTCATCAATTATCGCACTAATCAAAACATTTTTTTGTTGCCTCTTTCCTGCTCCTCCAGAATTTGAGGCATGATTGCATCTGTTAATTAGTCGCTAATAGCAAGGTAAACGCGCTTGATGGATAAGCGTGTCATTGCCAATCACACCACTCATTCATATCTACGGCGGTGGCGCGCTGCGGTCTTTGAGCCGCCACTGGTCACGTGCACAGGATCTGGGCGGGGCAGGAATGAATCCGTCCGGGCAACGTTCTCAATGATTGACATCTGGTCTGGTCAATAGATTTGCCGAGCAACACCCATCGCCGCTCCGATTGCCGCGGTGCCCGCCGGGATGTGTAGTTCTTTTGCTTGAGGCACCGCCAGCTACGGACAGGGGAGACTACAACCCCCACGCTGCTCTGCGGTGCCCGCCGCTCGGCTGCTGCACAGGCTGTCAGTCACCTCGCGTCACGGTGCTTTGCTTATCAACGTCTGGGAGGAGGGCGCAGTCAATGTGTAGAATACATAAGGAGGGGGGAAATAGCCAGCGTTATCTTCCCTGCAGAGTAAAGATTTTTACTGTACCATGTGAAAACTTCAGTTGCAATCAGCCACCCTCTCTCCTGTTTCACTGCACTCTTCGCATATCGCAGGTTAACAACGAAATGAAACGCAGAAAGATTGCCATCGCAGCTGGGTTTTGCTTCTCATTCTTCCTGGGCACTTTACTGAATTTGTTATTTATCCCCGGTTTTGATCATCACCATCAGCAGCAGCGACAACAGCGTTTGGAGCACACCGCCCAGGACCAGCACAGCGTCGAGCCGCCTGTGTTGTATAACCGGCTGACTGACCAAGACCTGTTGAAGCAAATTAAAGAGAGGTACGAGGAGGTTGTCCGCTATCGGCAGCAGTCGGCTGCAGCGGCTGCGGTGAGACTGGCCAGACCGCTGGAAAGGCGCTTGATGGACCTCAGGCAGAACAGCTCTCCGGATCAGCCCCAACCCCAGCAGCAGCATCCGCAGAGACGCCAGGGTTTACACGGGAGCCAACCATTAACTGTTCAAGGAGAAAACACCTTCGCTTCCAGTAGCCCGCAGACTGACTTTCAATTCCGTTCGCTTTCTTTAAGCTGTCCAGATATTAATAACGCGAGCAGTGTCCATTACTTGGGTTCTGGATACACAAAAGCAGTATACAAAGCGGTTCTTAATCAGACCCTGGCGGTTGCCTTAAAATCAGTGGACTTCGCAGGCCACGACATGGAGAACTGCGTTAAACAATTTGGAACATTGAAAGATTGCTACCGATTGGCGTCGTACAAACTTGTCAAAGAGATGACACTATTACAACGACTACAGCATTCAAATATTCTTAAGGTAGGGACCTGCCAAGCTCATCGGCAACTTATTATTAAACTGTTGCCAAACGGGAAGGGGGAAGTATTCGGTTTGTTGGGCTCTTTAATTATTAGTGCAGGGACTCCTGTTCAAAACCCACCCGTCTGATTGATCTACGTGTCAAATAGACGAATGGAAAAAAACGTCCTTGACCCGGTGTTTAATGAATACTTTGCTAAAATCTGTTTCTTAATCAGTCACGGCTTCCCCCAAGTGCTCTGGGTAAAAAGCTATGAACTGAAGGAGCTATGTATAAAACAAACGTTTTCAATTTATGGAAGATATCAATTTTCATTTAGTTTCACAATAAATTAATTGGCCGTGAAGTTGCGCCACTAAATATATATATTTTTTAAATGATTCAGCAACAAGTCTGGCAAATTATTCAGCAATATTTCGGCTCATAATTAACAGCAGTTGGATCATGATATTAACGCGCAACAGTCAAAATCCTCACTGACAACTCACTGTAAAAAGTCAGGTAAACAGAATGCTGCGCTGTGGTTTCTAAGATTTTTTTTCTCCAGACGAATCAGCACTTTGATTAAAAGGGTATCCCCCTTTCTTCTCCACTTGTTTGTTGTTTTGTGCAGTTATGTTGATTGCAATAACTGGTCCCACATTATCTGTGTGGAGTGGCTCCCTTCGGATTTTCTAGTCGCTGAAAGGGGTAGATTTCTGGAATACTGGAGCAGATAAATTGGAGAGGTGCCCAGTTCAGCTCCAAACCTCAGCTGCCTGCTTTACTTTTGATTTAACGACTCTCGACTAGGTACAGTGCTCTCCATAATGTTTGGGACAAAGACCCATCATTTATTTATTTGCCTCTGTACTCCACAATTTGAGATTTATAATAGAAACAAATTACATGTGGTTAAAGTGCACATTATCAGATTTTAATAAAGGCCATTTTAATACATTTTGGTCTCACCATGTAGAAATTACAGCAGTGTTTATACATAGTCCACCCATTTCAGGGCACCATAATGTTTGGGACACAGCAATGTCATGTAAATGAAAGTAGTCTTGTTTAGTATTTTGTTGCATATCCTTTGCATGCAATGACTGCTTGAAGTCTGCGATTCATGTACATCACCAGTTGCTGGGGTCTTCTCTAGTGATGCTCTGCCAGGACTGTATTGCAGCCATCTTTAGCTTATGCATATTTTGGGGGCTAGTCCCCTTCACTTTTCTCTTCTGCATGTAAAAGGCATGCTCAATTGGGTTTAGATCGGGTGATTGATTTGGCCATTCAAGAAGTGACCATTTTTTAGCTTTGAAAAACTCCTTTGTTGCTTTAGCAGTATGTTTGGGATCATTGCTCTGCTATAGAATGAACTGCCGGCCAATGAGTTTTGAGGCATGTGTTTGAACTTGAGCAGATAGGATGTGTCTATATGCTTCAGAATTCATTATGCTACTACCATCAGCAGTTGCATCATCAATAAAGATAAGTGAGCCAGTACCTTCAGCAGCCATACATGCCAGGACTTAACCCCCTACCACCGTGTTTCACAGATGAGGTGGTACGCTTTGGATCTTGGGCAGTTCCTTCTCTCCTCCATACTTTGCTCTTGCCATCACTCTGATATATAAGTTAATCTTCATCTCATCTGTCCAAAATACCTTTTTCCCAGAACTGTGGTTGCTCTTTTAAGTACTTCTTGGCAAACTGTAACCTGGCCATCCTATTTTTGTAGCTAACCAGTGGTTTACATCTTGCTGTGTCGCCTCTGTATTTCTGTTCATGAAATCTTCTGCGGACAGTGGTCATTGACAAATCCACACCTGACTCCTGAAGAGTGTTTCTGATCTGTCGGACAGGTGTTTGGGGATTTTTCTTTATTATAGAGAGAATTCTTCTGTCATCAGCTGTGGAGGTCTTCCTTGGCCTATCAGTCCCTTTGTGATTAGTAAGCTCACCAGTGCTGTCTTTCTTCTTAATGATGTTCCAAACAGTTGATTCTGGTAAGCCTATCGATTGGCTGATGTCTCTAACAGTTTTATTCTTGTTTCTCATTCTCATAATGGCTTATTTGACTTTCATTGGCACAACTTTGGTCCTCATGTTGATAAACATCAATAAAAGTTTCCAAAGGTGATGGAAAGTGGAGGAAAGACTAGGCGCTGAGAGCTCTCTTATACCTGCATTAAGGAGGCAATTAAACACACCTGAACAATTACAAACGCCTGTGAAGCCATGTGTCCCAAACATTACGGTGCCCTGAAATGGAGGGACTATGTATAAACGCAGCTGTAATTCTACATGGTGAAACCAAAATGTATAAAAATGGCCTTTAATAAAATCTGACCATGTGCACTTTAACCACATGTGATGTTTTCTATTACAAATCTCAAATTGTGGAGTACAGAGGCAAATAAATAAATGATGGGTCTTTGTCCCAAACATTATGGAGGGCACTGTAGTTGGAAGATGCAATCGCACCTTATAGAAGACACGGGCTGAGAAGCTAACACCGCGGCTGACTTTCTGAAGGGTTTTGAAACGACTGTTTCACGGTAGATTTCATCGCCACGGCATGGAGCACCGACTTTTTCCACGAATATTGTTACCGTTTAAAATGGAAATCAGTAAATCTCAGCCCTGATTGGGACACCGGCGAGCAACACCTTGGTTGAGGCTAAAAGGCTGTGTTTCCCCAGTGTTTTAAAGCGAAGGTCCTTGCTCGTGTGCAGCAACAGTCTGGTACATTATAAATGGAATATGTTACAAAGCCAATCACTCAACTTATCACCTTGTGGCTCTTGGCATTTTTTAAAGATTTAGATGTAGTTGTACGTGTTCTATTTTTGCTTGTTTAGTGAATCCACCACGGTTCAATCCTTGTAGAAACAAGACTTGTCATTTTGGTTGTCAGGTCGCCTGTTAATGTGCTAATTCCCCCCGGTCAACCGTAATGAGCCCGTTACCAACCCGGGGGGATCCTTCCTGCTGTGACTACCTCGGGCTTTGTTCACGATTAATGATTTGGTTTTAATTTAGAAAAAAAAAAACTATTGAGGAATCGGCCCTTCAATTAGTCGATTGTGCGGAGCTGCTTTGGACAGCCAGAACGTGTTTGTTCGGTATGATTTTCTTTCAGAATCCATTTGAATAGATCCCTTTCTCCAGAGCTTTTGTGCTTAAATCAACCCCAGAATAAACGAGAACAGATTAACTGTATAATAACATTACAAAAGGAAAAGAAAAACACCAATGTACTTTTGGAGAATTCTGTCGCTTGTACAGTCAGGAATGTCACAGTTCGTGGAAAAGTGAATGAATGTGTTGCTTTCCGCTCGTCAATGTTCTTTGGTTGTCTCCTTTCGAGGTTTATAGATTTAATAATAATAAAAATGACTCCAGGGCAGATGGCAGGGTTACGCATAATCTGCAAGGCAATTTGCAAGGTGAAGACTCACTGAGTGTTACAAAGATCAGATCCAACCGATCTCTCCCTTATGACTTGTTCAATCTGAGCTACCTTTTGCCGATTGTACATCTAAATAGTTCCGAGGGCGAAAAGTTTAATCCATGGGATAGAGCAGTGCGTTTTTAAGCAAACGGCAGCTTTTTTTTTTTATCATACTGAGACTTGGGTTAATAATTTCCACTATGAAAAGGACTATATTTTCGGAAAGAGGCACCATATTCTAAGATGTCAAAGAAACAGAACTCGGCAATTTTGTTTTCTGTTTTCATTACCCGGTGGTCCCGCCACTGATGAAAAGTCATCGACCTGAAACATCAATTCATTTTCACTCTCAGCAGATTCTCTACATATCCTGTTTGACCTGCAGAGCATCTCCAGTATTTTTTTTAAATTATTTTTAGTTCTAATATTGTACTTTTGTATAATATTTAAAGGCATTGTATATAACGGTCAGATGTTGGGCTCCGTAATATATTGTCGTCCAATCGCAAACCTTTCTCAGCCCATTTGGATGAAATAGAAGATACTGTGCTTTTTAGGAGTAAATTTCTTTTAGTTTGTTTAAGGAACATTATTTTTTTAAATAATTTGTATATTCCTTCGCGTATAATCAAACCCCTGTTTGGGCTAACATTTGTTCTTAAACGGCTCAATATCAAAATTTATTACGTGTAGCGTATCAGATTTACTCGAGGAAAGTTTGCGTGTCTTACCGGGCAATACTGAGCGCAAAAAAGGTCCAAGAATAATGAGGAGGATGTTTTGGAACAGCGGTAAACGAAGGACCCTATAACATTAATTACGTGATGAGAGAATGTAATTTGCGTGATTTAAAATAAACTGCAAATTTTAAACTCTATAACTAATGTTCACATGTACTGATAGCGTGAAACCATTTAAATTTGTATTTTAGACACGTATTTCAGTGTTGTTTAAGGAATACATAAACCTCCGGCCTTACTGTTGATAATTGGAAATATCATTCGGCGGTGTTGATGGTTGGCGCGGGTGGATATGCCGAACAGCTTGTTAGTGTTGTGTACCACTCGACATTCGACGGATAATCAGGGCCGTTTAAATTGTTCGATGCCGAGTTAAAAAGGTACAAAGTGGTTGAATTGGAAAATCCGCCTCTAAAAGGCTCGAATAGGCCTGTAAAAGTGTATTGCCTATCTTGGGACAGATAACCAGTAACACAACCTAAACTATATTAATTCTTTGCTTGGGGAAACTGTTCATAGGTCACTTTTCAGTTTCCCCACTCGCTCATTAAACTCAATTAAGTTCTTTGCATTATGCATATGCAGATACGGTTATCTTGCTACGAAATCCTATTTTCTCGTCTCTCCGGGAGCAGGTGTCTTGGGGCAGGGAGCAACGATGTATCTTTCAGCAAGCGTGGTTTAATTAGTTAGGATTGGGTTGGAGGGTCGCCAGGGCAAAATCGATACGGATCACTGATTTACTGTATGACCAGACATTTAGTTAGTACAAATTGCACTCGCTTTGTCACTAAAGCGGGAAAGTCCCCTTTCCTTCATTGCGCCCCCCCCCCCCCCCCACCGCACTCGGAACTTTCCATTTCTATGCCAATATTTGTACAATTCCGTCAACCATTTAAAAAGACCCAAGAGTAGGGAAGATTCAAACAAGAGGACATGATTTGAGAATTAAGGGACAAAAGTTTAGGGGTAACACGAGGGGGAACTTCTTTACTCAGAGAGTGGCAGCTGTGTGGAATGAGCTTCCAGTGGAAGTGCAGGCAGGTTCGATTTTATCATTTAAAAATAAATTTGATAGGTATATGGACGGGAAAGGTTATGGTCTGAGTGCAGGTAGATGAGACTAGGTGAGAGTAAGTGTTCGGCACGGACTAGAAGGGCCGAGATGGCCTGTTTCCGTGCAGTAATTGTTATATGGTTAAATGGTTTTATGGTTATAAGTGCAGAAGTCTCACGGCTAAAAACAATGCTTATAAATATAACCAACAATGTACACTGTCACTAAATAACCCTGAGCCGTCATTTATTGAAGGATATTTGCAGGGATGTCAGAGATTTTCTCCACGCACGATGCAAGCTAGGAGGACATTGAATTGTAAAAATGCATTTTAAAAACACTATAATCAGCGCCGCGGTCGATCACCGGTGGGTCGCAGTAGTAGAGACGCCCTCCTTCCTGAAATCAATGGATTTTCGCCTTGGTGGCATTCTTTCTAATTAAAGGAGCTGCTAATCCGCTCCTCATATACTAAGCTTATTGGGGCTTTTTTTAAAATCTATCACCCACTGGGAAAACAGTATTTGCATCTGTGAGCCTTGAGTTAACAAAGTACAGCCAAGCCTCGAGTTAACAAAATACAACAGACTAATTGCCGAATTCTATGAGTTCACGAACATATTTTGTGTGAAAGGTGCACATTGCTTACACAATCTACACTGTCGTGTGTTGCTGAAATGTGTAGATATTAACTGGATGATTTAAAGAGAGCTTTCTGAAAAATTACCTGCCGCCAGATTGGTAGTGTTACTGGCTCACTTGTGTCCAGTGTAGCCGTTTCAATCAGCGGGTTCATACACCTATTCCTTTTCTCCAGAGATGCTGCCTGACGCGCTGAGTTACTCCGACACTTTAGATCCAGCCTTTTTTTATTGGACGTGGCAGCATTGTGCATTTGAATGAATGTAGAAATAAGGAACTGCAAATGTTGGTTTGCAAAACAAAAAGAGAGAAAGTGTTGAAATAACTAAGCTGGGTCAGACAGCATGAACAGGGAGAGGTGACGTTTTGGCTGAATGTTGTTTTGAAGAGCACTATGTGCCCTCCCATTCTCGAGATTCCTTTACGAAGTTTAGGATTAGCATTTACTCTACAGTAAGCACATTATTAGATGCACTGAAGCTGTCAGGTTCGCTGTATCGGGAGAAGGGAACGATGACAGATGCCCTTTAACCTGGTTGCTTTCCGCTTGGTATATTACCATTGATCGATTGCCTGTCATTTTCCACTCCGTAAAATCCGCATTTCACCAGCAGCTGAGGGCGATCTTTGTTCCCCCGACTCTCGAAGAGGGAGGATGGGAGCGCGGTAGATGTGTGCTCGCCACTCTACCCCGTGTGAGAAGCGAGCCTCGGGTGTCCCGGCCCCACGGCGGGAGCCGGCGGCAGACTGAAGCGTGCCCCGTGTCACCGCTCAGCCCGCCCATCCACCCAGCGAACCTCCTACTGTCAACTCTTCCTTTGCAAAGATATGCCGTGCCAGTTGCTTCCATTCACCGCGACACAAACGCGGTCCCTTGAGCCCCGCCTGAAAACGTTGACTGTTGTTAGACCATTGCCACCCCTCGACATGTAAACCCCGTCCCACGGCGGCAGGACTCGCCGATCACCGTCATGCGATGGGGAGGAGGGAGGAATGCACGGATATCCCCAACTGAATGCAAGCGCTGTGCAACGCATCGGGTCCGTCCCGCTGCATTCACCGGTAATCGTTAACCCCTGATCATCCAGCAACTTCCGCGAATGAAAACGCGAACTGTAGTTTAAAACGCCCCGAGTTAACATTTCCCGTATATTCTCTACGTATATATTTTAAAAAAACAGGAGAGTGATTCATTCACAGTTGCTGACCTACGGAATGTAATCATATAAGGTATAAATATTAATAAAAAAGAAGCCGCAAAGTGCTGGAGTAACCCAGCAGGTCAGACAGCATCTCTGGAGAACATGGATGGGTGACATTTTGGGGGTTGTTGCGCTTCTTCACTCAAATATTAATTCCGATCAAATACCTGAAGAGCCATTTCAATCAATTCCACTTAGTGGAATAATGTAGGAACAAGGGATTAAAATTAGTAATCTGAGATGAGAGCGGCACCACGGTGTTATAAATTGAACTGTTTTCATTTATTGTGAGATGACCAAAGAAAAAATGGAAATGAAAGTTACTACTTAAGACGCAATATGTGCGGTATGTGAAAGCAAAATTTGCAGCATGTATACTCACCATCAGGTACACTTAAATCCCGAGGTGTTAGATTCTCTCAAGCAATTATCACTTTGACTTCCCACAAGCAAAGATCTTATAGCGGAGCTCTCTAGGATCTTTGCCCACAAGTGTCATTTATACGAGGGTTGTTTCGAATATTGGAGTTCTGCAACCTTAAATTAGGTCACAATATTTACACTGCTGCATCCAGCTGTACTTTCTCACTGCACTTTCTAAGCAGCAGTAAAAAGGTCCACCCAGATTTAGCGGCATAATTGCAAATTGATGGCTCGTAAACCTCGTCTCCTGGAACCAAACTGTAATTTTTAATGAAATTGAAATTCTAACCTTGGGTTTGTTTCAATTCACTTCACTTTTCTAAAGGCTTTCTCAAGGTTTGTCATGCCTTTCATAATTTTAATGAAAAAATATTCAAGTATAGAAAATGTTGTTGCGAAAAAAGGGGCAGAGTATTCGGCCCATCAGTATTATATTTGCATTTGGGGAATCAGTCTGAAGAAACGGCCCTGACTCCCTTCTTGGGAGTGGCAACGGCTGCCTTTCCCTCCACAGATTTTGCCTGATTCTCTGAGTTACTCCAGCATTTTGTGTTAAGCATAATTTTTGCACCATTTGGTATTCTAAAGGAATGTGAAAAGGATTAATGAAGTATTGTTTTTGCTTACTTAGGACCTGATAAATAAATCATCAACGAATGCAGTATTCTAAAGCTAGAAGATCAAATCAATTATCAAGAATATAATTCAAGGGCGGATCTAGATTTTCCTCACATTTACATAGATGAATGATAAGGAATAGGGTATTTCACCTGGAGCAGGAATGTAGTAGATAATGATAGATATGCCATCGTGACAAGGAGCATGAATGGAAAGGCACATTTCTTTAAATCTAACTATGGCACAATTAGAATTCTGTTAAAAAACCCCATTGGAAATGAATAGGCTGATGTCTGTAAAATAACCTACAATTTGTGAGAGTGCTATAAAATTACAAGTACTTTGCCAGTGCTTTTTCTTGGCCTGACCTATGTGTAAATCCTGTCTCTCTGGGTGAAAATATCACACCTCTCCTCTAATCCTTTCAGCAATTATTTTAAATCAGAGCCCTCTGTTTTTTACCTTTCACTCTTTTGAAGTCACATGTTATTTTGTACATTTCAATTAATTAAAGAGGCAATGGCAAGGGGGCCATTGCCATTGCCACCAGGGGGGCCGCACGATGGCAGCCTCGCCAACAGTCTGTCTGTCTTTTCGTCTTTTTTTGTTGTTTTTAGTGTGTTTTAAAAGTTTGTGTTAATGTTCTCTGGTTTGTTTTATTTGGGAGGTGGGGGAGGGGGTCGGGGGAGTTTTTTTTCAATCTCTTATCTTGCTGGAGATGCGATTGTTTTTCGGATCACATCTCTGGTCGCTCTGCGGCCTAACATCATGGAGCTGGAGGCCTTGCTCGGGACTGACTTTGAGCCCCACCACGGGATGTGCTTACCATCGGAACCGATACCTTGCCTGGGATCAATGCTCCAACCATGTCCTGTGGATTTCGCCATCGAGGAGCTCGCAGTCTCGGATAGAGACTGATGTCGGGAAGCTCCAAACGACGCAGAAGGTTCGACTAGCCCCGACCCGGGGTCAGATTATCCGGCGCACGGGAGCTGATATTCTCCCCGATGCGGGAGCTTGATCACCCCGAACGTGGAGGGCCCGAACGCTGCCGGCTATTGGAACAAAGATCGTCCCGTCAATGGGAGGCTCAAGGCCCCCGACCACGGGTGAGCAAAGAAAGGAAGAGATTGAATTTTTTTTCACCTTCCATTAGTGAGGAATGTGGAGGAGTCATTGTGGTGGATGGTCATGTTCATTTTGTGTGTTTTGTTGCTTTTTAATGGTATGACTGTATGGCAAATCAAATTCCTCGTATGTTGCAAAACATACTTGGCTATAAAGTATGATTATGATTATGAAGATGTCACTGCTGGTTCACAAAGTCCTTCAAAGTCAACAATTTGCAATGTGACAACATTGTCAAAGTTCATAGTTCATAAGTTAAGTTCTAGGGGCAGAGTATTCGGCCCATCAACCATGGCTGGTCTATCTTTCCCTCCCAACCCCATTCAACTGCCTTCTCCCCATAATCACTGACACCTCTGAATGGAATTCACTGCTCAATAATTGTGAGACACAGAATATTTACCAGGTTTAGATTTGCTGAAGTTGTTGACTCATTCTGATGTCATTACTCTCTGACAATTCATCTGTGCTTTGCTGGCCTTCAAGTGGAAGCATAAACGATAACTATCATCAGGCCACTTGAACATCATAGTCAGGCTTGAGCCATACACATGTGCCTCATCCACTGTCTAAACTATGGAACAGACACTGAGCTGACATTTTTCTCATGCAGCATAGGTGCATGACATCCTATTGTAGCATCACGATGGCATAGCAGCAGAGTTGCTGCCTTACAGCTCCAGAGACGGGTTTGATCTTGACTACGCACGCTGTCTGTACAGAGTTTATACATTCTCCCTGTGATTGCGTGGGTTTTCTCTGGGTGCTCTAGTTTCCTCCCACACTCCAAAGAAGTACAGCTTTGCAGATTAATTGGCTTCTGTAAATTGTAAATTGTTCCTAGTGTGTAGGATAGTGCTAGTGTATGGGGATTGCTGGTCGGGCAAACTCAGTGGGCCAAAGAGCCTGTTTCCACACTGTATCTCTAAAGTCTAAATCTCAGTGAGACCATTCAGCACTCTCTGTGATTTTTTTTTGCACAATATTGCACCAAGGAAGGCTCTTTTGAAATGGAAGGCAATGTCCATAGGAGAAACAATCCACTGTTTGTGTGTAGCCTTATTGAATGCTCGCCAGAACCATTTGTAATGTGTAGATGAAGGGAAATAATAGTCATCCAGTGTGGAAACAGCCCTTCGATACAACTTACCCACACTGACCAACATGTCCCATCTACACTAGTTACACCTGCCTGCGTTTCGCCCATATGCCTCTAATGTCAATTTATATTCTTTTTCACCAAAACCCCGTGGGATATTTTGTAAGATAGTTTAACACCTCTTGTACCTGCAGTCTCTTCCACTGAGAAAGTCACACATCACTGCCTGCAACTCCTCCAAATCACACACACTCCTGAATTGAAAATGCTTCACCATTCATTAATCCTGGCCAGGTGCACATATTGGATCTTCCTATTCCTCTCGTGATTTTGGACACCTCTATAAGATCACCCCTTATCCTCCTGCGCTCCAAGGAATAAAGTCCCAGCCTGCGCAACCTCTCCCTATAGGTCAGATCCTCGAGTACCAGCAACATCCTGTAGATCTTCTCTGTACCCTTTCCAGCTTGATAACATCTTTCCTGTAGTTGGATGACCAAGACTGAACACGATACTCTGAATGTGCCCTCGCCAATGTCATAACCTCCCAATTTCTAAATACAATACTCTGACTGATGAAGGCCAATGTACAGTCCGTTTTTTCCCCAAGTTATGGATGCCTGACCGATGGACACCCTCAACACATGATTGAGCCTTTGGAAGACTGATGGGATAGATAGGGATGGATTTGCTGGATACTGCAGCACTCCACTTATTCTTTACAGGGTGAGAAAGGGTCATTTCTGCATGCCTCACTCTGTTATCTGGTGAGCAGAACATAGAACAGTACAGCACAAGAACAGTCCCTTTGGCCCACAGTTTTGTTCCAAACACAATGCCAAGACCAACTCTCATCTGCCTGCAAATGATCCATATCCCTTCATTCCCTGCATATTCATATGCCTATCCAAAATGTTCTTAAATGTCACTATCATATCTGCCCCAACCATCATCCGTGGCAATGTGCTCCTGGCACAAACCACCCTTTGTTGAATAAACATGCCTTAAAGCTATGCCCTATAAGTATTTGATTTTCCATCCTTGGAAAAAGGTTCTGACTAAGGTATCTAAGCCTCACATCATTTTATGTACTTCTATTAGGTCTCCCTGCAACCTCCGGCATTCTAGAGAAAACAATCCAAGTCTGTCCAACCTCTCCCTGTAGCTAATGCCCCCTAATCCAGGCATCGTAAACCTTCTCTGCACCCTATCCAAAGCTCTACATCCTTCCTGTAATGGGGTGACCAGAGTAGTATGCAATATTCTAAATACAGCCTAACCAAAGTCCTGTAAAGCTGTATCATGACTTCCTCTTGTACTCAATGCCCTGTGCAATGAAGGTAAGCATACCATATGCTAAGGTAGACACAAAATGCTGGAGTAACTCAGCGGGACAGGCAGCATCTCTGGAGAGAAGGAATGGGTGATGTTTCGGATCGAGACCCTTCTTCAGACCATATTCTATGATAGACACAAAATGCTGGTGTCTATCTTCGGTGTAAACCAGCATCTGCATTTTCATCCGAAGCATAACATATGCCCTCTTTATCATGCTATCTACCTGTGTTGCCACTTTCAGGGAGTTATGGAATTGCATTCCAAGATCCCTCTGAACATCAGAACAAGAACCCTCTGAACATGAATGCATCTTGTGGCTGATCTTCCTGAGCCTCCTCGCTCTCCCATTACACAGCAGTTTCTATGATCCTCTCCCACCCACGGCTTTTGCTCATTCCTGACGTGAACAGTTCGGTATACGAACAGTGCTTAGGAATGGAACCCTGTCATAACCTGTGGACTTTACGAGATAGACTGCAGTGATCCAAAAATGACAGCTCCCCACGATCCTCTTGAGTATTAATAATATATCTGTTTTTATAAATAACGAAAGAAACGCTAGATCTCCCTGGTTATCCTCCATGTTTCTAAGAGCAATTGCCCCAACCTTAATATGTCTAAATGTTCTTCACCACGGAGAATTCTATGTTTACATGAGTAATCTTTTCCTTGGACCTTTAACCTTACTAAAACTATATATTACCACCTGTTTGATATAGTTTGCATAGCCTCATCTCATTCAGATTTATTTTTTAATATAGTATCTGAGTTATCCACATCTTTTTCTTTGATGACACAATTTAGACTCATTTTTTCTCCCAACTTACTAAGACAAGTAGAGTCAAATGTGTCCCTTTCTTCCTCCTCCATAAAACAATACATATCACTCGGTGTGTAAATTAAAATAACATGTTTGGTTATACCAGAGTCTTGTGTAATCTCACCTTTGGAGTTTAGGTGAAAGTTCCACTATTTTACTGCATCTATGCATTTACAAAGTACAATAGTTTGCTGAGCCTGATTTAAGGTCTCAACACAAAACGTCATCTATTCCCTTTCTCCAGAGATGCTGCCTGACCCGCTGAGTTACTCCAGCTCTTTGTGTCTATCTACAATAGTTTGCAAGATGTTTCACTTACATGAGGCAACCTCTTTTTTTAGTAAGGGCTTTCAAATAAACTTCTTATCCTCTTGCTGAATGAAAAATGTCCGCCCAAAGAAATTCAGAAAAATGCCACAGTGCTGTGCATTTAAAATACAAAGCAGTGCTGGATTCTGGCAGAAGAACATTTCTGAATCACACTAAGATTCTCCCTCCAGTGATTCTACTTGCTATTCACCTCACACAACAAAACAGAGCCCATTTTTCTTGCATATTCATTCATGAGGGGCTGCTGGTTGCATGCCGTTAACTTGCTGATGACAGCTTAATAAGGTCCTCACTTTGTGTTTCATCCCAATGAGCTTGTCGAGCTTTGTGTGGCAGGCTAACCTTTCCTCTTTTTTCTGAGCATAGGGCAGCTGTGTCACTATTATTTAGAAGAATGAAGGACTTTGAGAGACCGTGGTGTGACAGATTACACTAAGATTGTCTTACACATGAAAACTTACAAGATTCTCTGTTAGAATTAATAGAGATAACAGAGGATAATTTAATCTTATAAATGTAAGCCATGTTATAGTAGGGAACTGTAGAATTTGGAAAGAGATACAAATTCAGTAGTAGTGTAAAAAGAGTGTAAATTCAGTCACTTTGATTCCATGGCCTGTTCTCTTGTCCAAACATAATTAATTACCTTTTTACTAAAACAACCATGAGTTGTCTTGAGGTGCAAATTGATATGAAAAAAATGTATCCTGCAAAGTAAAACTTTCTTTATTTTAAAGACATAGAGTAATACAGCATGGAAACAGGTTTTTCGACCCAACCTGTCCATGCTGACCAAGGTGCCCCATCTAAGTTAGTCCCATTTGCTCGCATTAGAACACAGTACAGTACAGCACAGGAACGGGCCCTTCAGCGCTCAATGTTTGTGCCAAACATGATAACTAGTTAAACGTATCTCATCAGCCTGTACATGATCCATATCCGTCAATTTCCTGCACTACCATGTGCCTACCCAAAAGCCTCTTAAACGCCACCATCGTATCTGCCTCCACCACCATCCCTGGCATTGCTTTCCAGGCCCCCACCACTCTCTGTGCAAAAGCTTACTCTGCACACCTCCATTAAACTTTCCGCCTCTCACCTTATGGTATGCCCTCTTGTGTTGGACATTTCAAGCCTGGGACTGTCTACCCTATCTATGCTTCTCATAATGTTTTATACTTCTATCAAGTCTCCCCTCAACCTCTGGCCTTCCAGAGAAAACAATCCAAGTATTTTTTCATCAGCCCTGTCTGAAGCCACCTTCTAGACCCACAGCCCTCTACACCTTTCTTATCCGTGCACCTGTCTCAAGAAAGGTCTCGACTCGATATGTCACCTATTCCTTTTCTCCAAAGATGCTGACTGACCCGCTGAGTTACTCCAGCTTTTCGTGTTTATCTTTGGTTTAAACTAGCATCTGCAGTTCCTTCCCACACACCTGTCCAAATCCCTCTTAAATATTGTTGTTGTACTTGCTTTAACCATTTTGTGTGGCAGCTCATTTCATATATGTGCAAAGTTCTCCTTAGGTCCCTTTTAAATCTTCCACCTCTCACCTTAAACCTGATTTTTGTCATTTCCTTTTCCTGTGAAAAAGACTGTGTGTATTAACTTTATCTATGTCCCTTACTTTTTTATACATCTCTACAAGGTAACCCCTCGTGTTTCCATGCTCTAAGGAACAAAGTCCTAAACTGATCCGACTTCTCCCTACAGCTCAGGCCCTCGTGTTCTTACAACATTCTTGTAAAACTTCTATGCAATCTTCCTAGCTTTCTGACATCTTTTCTCAGCAGGGTAACCAAAGCTGTATATAGTACTCCAAGAGAGGCCTCAGCACCATCTTATTCTAAGGCTACATAATGTCCCAATTCCTGTGTTCAATGCCCTGACTGATGAAGGTGCAATTGCTGTGGAATTCACTGCCACAAAATCTCTGCCACAGCATTCTCTGCCACAGAAGACAGTTCACTGGATGTTTTCAAGAGAGAGTTATATATAGCTCTTAGGGCTAATGGAATCAAGGCATATGGGGAGAAAGCAGGAAAGGGGTACTGATCTTGGATGATCAGCCATGATCATATTGAATGTCAGTGCAGGCTCGAAGGACCGAATGGCCTACTCCTGCACCTATTTTCTAAGTTTCTATGTTTCTAAGCATGCCAGATGCCTTGTTCTCCACCCTGTTTATTTGTGAGTAATCCAGAAATGACTACTCACAAGCACCTGCTTTATAACCTATTTCCTAACTACCTTTTTTCCTCCCACATGACCTTGTCCCTTTTCCTACCTATGACCTACATATGACTTCTGTCTGCTCACCATCCTCCTTGAGAATGTTCTGTAAGTGCTCAGAGATATCCTGGACCCTGACATACCATCCCGGTATTGAGTCTCATATTGCTATTGGCGACTCTACCATTTCCTGCTGGACCACAGAGCCAGTCAAGTTGCCACTGACCAGGGCACTGCAAGGTCATCCTCTGCAAGGTCAACCTCCCACCCAAGGGTAACCAATGAGGTTTACATGTTACCGAGGGGAATGGCTGCAGGGAAACCTTATACCCTCTGTATACTTCCTTTACCTTTCCTGAAGGCCACCAAACCACTTGAAGCCTGCACCTTGGGTGTGACCATCACACTAAGATTCCGAGCTGTGATTCTCTCAGCACCTCAGCTGATTCTGAGTGCATCCAACTCTAGCTTCAGTTCCTTGACGAGGTCAGTCAGGAGTTACAGCTGCAACACTTCCCAAAGTTGTGGTCACGAGGGACCCTGGGAGCAGGGCCGGCCTTAGGAGGTGCGGGGCCCAATTAGGAACAATTTTCATAGAAATATAAATATATAATTATAAATGAGTCGTATTCAGGCAAGTGCCATGAGTAATTACTCAGGGTAGGCATGCGCAGATTATTCCCCTCTCCGTAAAAAAAAGAAAGAAAGTAACAATTCAATTTGCCCAAGGCTTCCAAATCTCCTTCTTTCTGAATTACTGAATGGGTGGGGGGTGGAGGGTGACGACAGGTGGAGAGATGGTGGGAAAAACGGGAGCACACCGGGACAAGTTGAATCAGTTGTGCTCTTATTGAATGACAATACTAGTTCAAAGGACCAATTGGGGGAGAGTTCCTTTCGCAGCGTGTGGGGAGTCTGGCCAGGGGTAAAGTTGCGGGGAGGGCAGGAGCGTTGAGAAGGAGGAGGTCGGGGATCATGCCAGTAACCCACTCACTCACCGCTGCCGCGGCGCTCCAGGCGCGGAGCCAGTGCATTGTGGCCGGGGAGGGAAGCAGCTCGCGTGGCTACGAGCGGCCGCCGGGATCTCAGCGCCTTCTGCCGGCCAGCTCACCTCTGGCAGTGCTCTCCGTCTGAACAGTGAGGAGACCAGCTCAAGAGCAAAGATCATAGAGCGGAGTGGGTCAGCGGGTGATGGATAATAGACAGCGGGCAGTGGAGCTTACTCCTGTGTCAGCGCGAAAAAGGGACCAATTGAGGTTAATCGCACTGACATAGGGAGTAGGCTCCACCGCTGCTGTCCTGTTATCCATCGCCAGCTGACACGTTCTTGAGCTGGATGCTGGCATGATCCCCGACCCCCTCCTTCTTAATGCTCCTGCCCTCCCCGCAACTTTACCCCTGGCCAGACTCCTCACACTGTGAAAGGAACTTTCCCTCTCCCCCCCCCCCCCAGCAGCGTTATCCTTTTACAGCCGCTTCCCACTTTACAGCCGCTTCCCATCAGCTGCTAGCAATGAGGGATAGACTTGGCTATCCCTCAGTACAGCAACATCGTTCTTGATCTATCTTTCTTGGCTAAAAACCTAACCTACTGCCCCCCATGAGAAATTTTATTTAACTCTGAAATTGAAGATAGACTGCTGGAGTAACTCAGCAGGGCAGGCAGAGCAGCGACTCTGGAGAAGACCCTTCTTCAGACTGAACTGAACTCGTTGGTGAGAGTACTTGTAGCAATGTTACAAAATTTTGAGATTTTTAAAATAAAGTCTGTAATTTATCCCATCAGATAAAGCATAAAAAGAAGTTTAATTTGACACCTAATTCACTTTCATATCTTCAGTATTAAAAAGGTTATGGCCATTTTCATACTCGGAAATTAGCATCTTGTTCCCTATTGCTTTTCCATTGACTTAACACAAAAGCTGTGATCGAGGACAGTCAAAAGCCCATAACTTTCTTAAACATTAAGAGAACTGAAAGAAATTTTCAGTTATTATAGATTGAAGCATTCTGAAACAAATATGAAACAATCTTACTTAGATGACATGAAATTAAAGCATATAATTAGTTAGTTACCTAATTGTAGCTAATTACAAAATTCAATTACTAGATCTAAACATCTATCAATTTCTTAAGAATAGATTAACATTTTTAAATAGCCTAAGTGTCCAAATAACATTCACACAAGAATTCACAATATAACATAATTTTTAAATCTCGTTGTCATGGATTTACAGGCCAAATGGAAGGAATTTAATGTTTAATACCTGTAAATTAATGGCCATTTAAATAATCTTGCGAATGGGAATTTTCTGGAACGCGATCAATTGGAACGTTGATTTGCGGTGAATTTAACCCCGTATCGGCATGAAAAATTCTGCTGTTCGGGGAAGAGAATTACCGTTTTGCATTAAAAAAATGTGAATTAAAGGCTTCTTAAGAAGCACTTTTATACATTAAAATAAACTACTTTCATTTACCTGTCCCGTGTGTGAAATCCGTCCCCGTTGTCGGCGTTGACGGCTTCAGAAGCTGATTTTAAAATGACTCCAGCGTTGACATTGTCGATCGAATAAAAATAAAAAATACACAAAACGCCAGTCGGAACGATTTTTCAGCATACGCTTGCACTCCAACGAAATATTAACCAGGACAAGGTAGGAGAAACCCGCGTTTTAACCCCGCCCCCCCCTTAAAGGCACCAAAATCGCGCACACGGCCAGTGGCAGAATTGCAGCGCCGCTGAAGGTAAGTATTGTAACATACCTAGTACTTGTGATTGTCTGAAGAAGGGTCTCGACAAGAAACGCAACCCTCTCCACATAGCCGCTGCCGTCCTGCTGAGCCACCACAGCCCCCTGTGTCCACCTTCAACTCCAGAGCCAAACAGAAAATACAGAGTGCTGGAGGAACCCGCGGAGGGAAATTCACGGGAGTCCAGTCAATTTTATCATTCGTCATTAATACTTGGTCAAAACACAATTACATTTACTGAGGAATGTGGATCGATGTATTGATGACATTGCATAACTACGTGTTAACTACTGGCTGTTAACAAGTGCTAACAGTGGTAGTTAACAAATCATTTTTGTCTGTTGGCAAGTGCAGCGGCTTTTATCCATGTTCGTTTAAAAAAAAAATCCATATTTAACAAGGTGAATATTTTTTTTAAATCAAAAAAAATCTGTATTTAACAACGCAAATTCGTATTTCCGTACGAAATACAGAAAATTAGCGCGGGGCCCCCTTAGGCACGGGGCCCAATTGGGAGCAATCTGTCCAATCGGCTTAAGGCCGGCCCTGCCTGGGAGTTTCCCTGATCTCTTATATCCTGCAGGAGGAACATACCATTGTCCTAACTGCCATCTTTACTGCACAGTCTGAAGAGCAAAGTTAAGACTTTTTTCTGTTCTTCTACCTTCTACCTCCTCGCTGAAGCCTCACAAGCCAAAGCCTCACAAAGCAGAAGCATTAACCCTTGCAATTCAAAATGAACACTTGTGACTCACACACAGACTCACAAATGACCGCTCCAAAATGGCCCCTCTGCTAAGGCCTAACTCTTTGATTCTGAAGCTCACACATCCTTGCCTAAATGGCTGCTTTTTAAATCTCCCATGCTCCTCCCCTCCTCGGCTCCTCTATCCCTTGGGAAATGGGTACAATTCAACACAGAATATAAAATATATTCTGTCAGAGGATAATTTATAATTAAGTGGTAAAGAATGAACAACCTGGAAACCCAGTGATTAGGCTGAAATTAAGTTTAACATTACATTTCAATTAACACCTGATGTTCACAAGTACATTAACAAATGTGAGAGAAGTTAAGTTATTGTTGAACATTTATGGCATAAATTAACTTCTTTAAATTGTTTTTATTCTTCAAGAGTTCAGTCATTGTATTTGATTTATTTCCACCACATGCATGCAGTGCTCAGTTTATGAATGCATTTACTCATTTATTTGATTCTGACAAATAGATGGTAATAGATTAGTTTTTAAGTATATTTGAACTATTTAATGGAAGTACGTTTTCTCGCTAAACATATATGATGTCGTGTAGAATTTTCCACAGATGTGAAATTTGGAAGCATTAATTAAATTGTGTATAAATTTGCAATAACTTACTCAAACTGTGTTCCATTTTATAGACTGGTAAACTGCAAGAAACAACAATAGTTGGGAGTTGCACCAGCTTGGTGTGTAAAACCCCCCCACAAATTGCCCACAATTTATCAATGTCAATAATCATAGTCATACATTATTAGCCGAATGTTTTGTAACATACGAGGAATTTGATTTGTCATAGTCATACCAATAAAAAGCAACAAGAAACACTAAATACATTTTAACATAAACATCCATCACAGTGACTCCCCCACATTCCTCATCATGATGGAAGGCGAGAAAAAGGTTAAATCTATTCCCTTCTTTGTTCACCTGCGTTCGGGGGCCTCGAGCCTTCCTTTGACAGGATGATCTTCGCTTCCGTAGCCGGCGGTCGGGCCCTCCGCGTCGGGGCGATCAAGCTCCCGCATCGGGGGGATCTCAGCTCCCCGCGCCGGGCGATCGGACCCCGGGTCGGGGCTAGTCGAACCTCCTATGACTTTGGAGCTTCCCGACATCAGCCTCAACCCGAGACTGCGAGCTCCTCGATGGTGAAATTCGCAGGCTGCGGTTGGAGCGTCGATCCCAGGCAAGGGATCGCAGGCTCCGATGGTAAGTCCATGGCCCCGCAGTGGGGCTCAAAGTCAGTCTTGAGCAAGGCCACCAGCTCCATGATGTTAGGCCACAGAGCGACCAGAGATACGATCTGGAAAACAATCGCATCTCCGGCAAGGTAAGAGATTGAAAAAAGTTTCCCTCTACCCCTACCCCCCACATAAAACAAACCAGAGAACATTAACACATACTTTTTAAAGTACACTAAAAATAACAAAAAAGACACAAATACAGACAGACCGTTGGCGAGGCTGCCATCGCTGAGTGCGCCACCCGGTGGACTAAGGCGATCAATAAGGCGATCAATTCAGGTGCCCAATACACTGAGGGAAAAGGCATAGTGGATGTGGAAAGGGTGTTTCCATTGGTGGGAGAGTCTAGGACCAGAGGTCCTAGCCTCAGAATGAAAGGGTGCTCTTTTAGTCAGAAGGTAGTGAATCTGGAACTCATTGCCACAGAGTGCTGTGGAGGCCAAGTCAGTAGATATTTTTAAGGCAGAGATAGACAAATTCTTGTTTAGAACGGGTGTCAAGGGTTATGGGAAGAAGGCAGGAAAATGGGATTAGGAGACAGAGATTAGCCATGATTGAATGGCGGAGTGGACTCGATGGGCCAAATGGCCTAATTCTAATCCTATAACTTGTGAATGTGAAAAAGGCATTGATGATTGAAATGTCATGCATGTGATGTAATTGGGATTTAACATAAGGCACCCTGTTGAGGTCAAGCAGAGAAAGCTTTACTCTGCAGGTAACCAATATTATAATTTGACTCCATACTTGGACACTGATGTTAGACATAAGCAGTGGGTAAACACTACCACACTACACTGAGAAATTTGAAACTAATCATCTCTCAAAAGAAGTTGCTAATAACCCCTGATTTTACTTCTTTATGGAACAACTGAATTCATAAAACAATTGTGGAGCAGCGTTGACATTCCACAGGGATTGAGTTTAACTTTTCCCAACCATTTAAAACCCATCTGATTTCTCTATTTTAATGAATGCTGCTTTATTTTCCTCTCATCCAGTGAGAACGGTTAAATTCAACTCCCTTGTTTTTTAATTGAAATTTGCTTTGATCTGGTGAACATTATTTTTTACTGCTTTACAACTAATGTTCACGGGTGTATATAAAGACCATAATATACTTAATTTAGAACCCATATTTTTAAAGAAATAATAGGATATCTCTTCAATTTAATTGACAATTAGATTCATTAGGATGCATTTTTATTGCCGTGATAAATTCTAATTTTCCCATGATTCCCATGTTCCATTGGTTTCACTGGTGCATGCAATAGGTCAAGTGACTGGGCCTGATGTGAGCTGGTAGTGTTAGCCTTAAACACATGCACCACCAAACAATAATTGTTCAATTCAAGGAGTAAAATACATAACATGTTTTTCAAGCATTTTAATGTTTACCTTAATGATTGAGTTTGAAGAGTTAAAGAAAGATTCACAATTCCTATAAAAAAGACACAAAGTGCTCGAGTAAAGGGTCTGTCCCACTTATGCGATTTTTTTCGGCGACATGCCTGTGATGCCTGTTTGGTTTTCAACATTTTGAACATTTTCGGCGACCTTTTGCGACTATGACGGGTGCCGGCAAGTCGCCGAAAAAATCACATGTGGGACAGGCCCTTAACTCAGTGGGTCAGGTAGCATCTCTGGAGAACATGGATGGGCAGCGGATTGGATTGGGACCAGAGATGATGCCTGACCCGCTGAGTTACTCCAGCACTTCTTTTGTAAACCAGCATCTGCAGTTCCTTGTTTAAGAAGGAACTGCAGAAGCTGGAAAATCGAAGGTAGACAAAAGTGCTGGAGAAACTCAGCGGGTGCGGCAGCATCTATGGAGCGAAGGAAATAGGCAACAGACTTAGTCTGAAGAAGGGTTTCGGCCCAAAACGTTGTCTATTTCCTTCGCTCCATAGATGCTGCCTCACCCGCTGAGTTTCTCCAGCACTTTTGTCTACCTTCTGCAGTTCCTTGTTTCTTTGCAATACCTAGCTTAGATGGCGGATCTTGGTCAGCATGGAGGTTGGGCAGAAGGGCCTTTTTATGTGCTGTAAGACTCTATGAAATGCCATTAATATAACTATGATTTTAAAACCTTAAAGTATAGACAGCGATTAATATTGATCAGAACCTATCCTTTGTCAATATGTTGGTGCAAATATAATTAGGTTATTATTTGTTGAAATAGTCATATGCAGGGCAGCTGGTGAGAGAAAAGGGAAAGGTCTAACTTACTGTTTAACTAAGTGGACTAGAAGCCACAATTCTGGAACATTGATTCAAAGATACAATTTCAAATCCCACCATGGAAGCAGGGGAATTTTAATTTAAGTAAAATAAATAGTATTGTATTGATGAAACTACTGGGTTCTTGAAATTAAAACAATCTGCTTCATTAATATATTTCAGGGAAGGGAATCTATCTTTTGTAACCTTGATTTGGCCTGTACATACGTAACTCCAAGCCAGTAAATTTGGTTGTTGCTTAACCATCTTCTCAATACTGGGACAGTTGTAGGAATGAGCAATAAATGTTGGTATTATCAACAATGTCCATGGCATCTGAATGAGTAAATCCAAATCTTTGTTCTGTATTAACTAATGTGCAATGAGGATTTTCTACAACTATTCATCGGTATAAAGATACATTTCTTACATCATCATTATCATAATCATTTAAATCTGACTTTATTCTTGTTATCCACCTTGGATTTATTTGGTTGATGTCTGAGACGTTAGGACATCTGGGGTTTGGGGAAATGGATGAGGATTCTTTAGGTTTCACTGGTCTCAAGTAATAATTGATCTGCAAATCAATTGATCAGTCTGAAGAAGGGTCTCGACCCGAAACGTCACCCATTTCTTCTCTCCAGAGATGCTGCCTGTCCCGCTGAGTTACTCCAACATTTTGTGTCTACCATTGATCTGCAACTGATCTGAAGAAACAAATAACTGTTTGCCTTGCTCTATTACTGGCTGTAAGGAAGTGGCCGATTTGGATGTCCAAGCCGTTGAGGTGGTTCTCCCGTTCCGACGTCGGAGTTCCATCATCCCAGCGAGATGACCTGAACATCAGGCTGCCTGTGGCGGCAACTGCGAGGGGTTCGGGGAGCCCCCCAACCACGGGTGAACAACGGAGGACAACGGAGGAGGATGACTGAATTTTAGAGCCTTCCCTCACAGTGGGAAGTTTTGATTCCGCTGTATGGGGATGTCTGTGTTGAAGTCTATTGTGTTCTGTGCTCTTTATTATTCGTATGGCTGTATGGTGACAACACATTTCACTGTACCAATTGGTATATGTGACAAATAAATATATCTTGTATCTTGATCTTTATCCTTGATGTTTATGCTACAGGTGTTCCAGACAATTTCTTGCTCATCTCTACGTGCTGTTTTCTTAATAATAGTAATTAAAGACCATACAATCAGGCACCCTGTTACATAGACCTCTGTAAAAGCCAAACCATGCAAACTGCTGCAGGAAGGCAGTCAAGTGAATCACAATCTCACGGCATAGCTCTTTAAGTCAGTAAAATAATTATAAACTATTGAATGCTTTTGGACATTTTTGCCATGTTTGTTATTTTTGTTGTGTTTTACAAATGCTTTATCTAAACAGCTAATGATATGTTTTCCGATATTAATACATTCAGGCGTCACTGAGATAATTTGATCAATTTTACTAATGGTAGCTTGTCTAGCTGATGTCTGCACATTCACCTGCCCGCCCCTAATCAAAGAATCGCCCTGATCCTGCCTTTGGTCTCACTCAACTGGCGAACACCTGCCACTCAGGGGACCAAGCACCATGGTGCTAGACATTTTTGGCAACCTGCTAGTGCAAAGACTGGAAAATTCCTGGCTCCAGCTGCACAATCAGCGACTAGTTGGCCAGAAATTCGCCAACTCAATGGGTAATCTGCACAGCCTCAATTCAAGCAATCTACTGAATTGAACTGTATTTGCTGGTTGGTGGGTCCTATGCTCTGATCCAATGGGTTTGATAGGGTAGATGTTGGGAAAACAAGGGGACATACAATAGAGAACCATGAAGGCAATCTTATCCAGGTTGACATGCGCTCTCACTGCTCCAACGAGTGGTGAGGCAACTAGCATTTATGCACGTGTGGAAGCTGGACAAATATGCAGAGGAAAGAAACCAGGCTTTGTTTTCATGAAGTGAGACGAAATAAGGTGCCAACAGCCTTGTGTGGTGTTAATTTTATGAAAATAACATTTAAATGTCATGTTTTGCATATCCACTAATTATACATCAGGGCAACATCACCCGTGATTGTTTCTGTTATTTCAGAGCACAATTTTAATTAAACAATTTAAAATATTGCTTTTCTTGTGCTTTTGTTCCCTTTTTACAGCTTTATGGTTTTTGCTATCAGGACAGTAATCACATTGCTGATACATTGACCACTATTACAGAGCTTGGATCCCCTTTGGAGATGATTCAGCTTTTACAGACCTCATGGGAAGAGAGATTTCGAGTAAGTAATGATTATCTTTGGAGCTTTGAGGGCAAAGGAAGTTGTGGGGGAGGGAGGGGATGAAATATGCAGCAAAGCAAAGAAAGAACATTTCTCAGCTGCAAAAGAATCTTGTTTCTGAAACGTTTTCCTTTTAGAATTTTAAATCATTATTGGTAAACAAGCATGTCTTCTCGAATCTTCCAATTAGTTGAAAGATTGCTGGTCAAATCAAACTGATTTTCATTTGATTAAACATAATGAGATCTTTCTCTCCTCTTTAAAAAAAGTCTGAAGCTTGCATTTAAAATGCCATAATATTTAAAGTAAGAGCAATGCGCTTCCTTATATTTCTTGGGGTACCCTGTCGTAAATGTTCACTTGATGTTACAAATGCAGAACCACAAATGTTGTGGGAAAATATTCATGAAAAGGACCAGACTGAGACACACAATTCAGTTTAGGAAGAGACAGGATATAATGTTACACATTCCATTTAATTTATCATTACTAACTCTTGTCTCAGCTCATTTACATCACTACGTCTAACCTGTTTCATTTTCTGCCTGGCTTTTAGGCTTTTCAGAAAAAAAGCAAGATAACTTTTAATTTGCTTTACATTTTGGAAAGTAAAGCTGTATTCTCTAGATCCCACATTGGCCTCCTGTACACCCAGTCAGGTGGTCATATCCACTAAGATTACCCACACCTATTGAAATTGAAAGTGGTGATATTCTGTCACCCATCTGGGAGGTAGACTTTAATGATATAGGTAACCCCAACCAAATACTGAAAGTCCTGGATAGAGTGGATGTACAGAAGATGTTTCCACTAGTGGGAGAGTCTAAGACTTGAGGCTATAACTTCAGAATAAAAGGACATACCTTTAGAAAGGAGATGAGGAGGAATTTATTTAGTCAGAGTTGTGGTGAATCTGTGGACTTCATTACTACAGATGGCTGTGGCCAAGTCAATGGATATTTTTAAGGCAGAGAATGACAGATTCTTGATTAGTAAGGATGTCAGGAGATATGGGGAGAAGGCAGGAGATGGAAAGATAGATCAGGCTTGATTGAAAGGCGGAGTAGGCTTGATTGGCTCCATGGCCTAATTCTGCACTTAGAACATGAACTTATCTCTTTATCTGCCTGCTCCAGAAAACCTCCTTTAGTGAGACCAGCATTATTTGACTATATGAAAGACTTCAAAAGGGGAAAAAATATAATTGTACTCAGTAAATCAATGAAGAGCCCACAATTGCTAAGCAACAAGGAATTTCTTCTCCCCCTACCCCGCCCCCCCCCCCCCACCACCACTGCACCCCCAAAAAAAGTTGGTAAATCTAAAACCTGTTACTTTAATGTGTAATGCTCTCAGGAAATGTTAAATAAAGTGAATTATAAGATACTAAACAAATCAAAGGGCTCAGATACCTTAAAATGTACTCCTGTCTTAAATTAGGCAGGATGTGTATGTTGTGTGTAGTGCAAACAAAGTCAACTTTCCTCTGTGCAGCATCGTATTTCACGAAATGCACATGAATTTCTTGAATCTCTTTTCCTAGTTCAGGATCTCTCTCTATTGAAAGTATTCCCTCCAAGCTCCACAATCTGCTGTCTGCAAACTATCTCTGCTAGTTACACTATGGAAGACAAGTGTCCAGCAATATTGCTGCAGGAATCCCAAGCATAAAATGTGCAACCTATAGTTTAATGTGCTTTAGAGACTCAGAACTGTTGCTAGGCCCACACTTCTTTCTGCTCTTGACTTCCCCTCTATAATGGTAGAGGGACTCCATGCTTGCAAAAATGATGGGAATCTAACATTAAGTGTATAGGTGTCTGAAGACACAGCTGCATCAACATCGAAGGACTGGCTACGTTAGTTGAAAATTCATAATATATGGCCAGTTTCAGGTGAATTTTTTTAATGGAGAACAGCTGAAGCCGTATTTTATTGCACTCTGTCATTTGGCATTTTTACTTTAAAGTTGAAGAAAATGGTATGACATACTTTGTCCTATTTTCATCGCAGATATGTTTGAGTTTGATTCGCTTATTGCACTATTTGGCCCATTCACCCCTTGGCTCAGTGACATTGCTCGACTTCCGTCCTCGCCAATTTGTTATTGTCGATGGTGAACTAAAAGTGACAGACTTGGACGATGCCAGCATCGATGAGACGCCGTGTTTAAGCAACAGTGATTGTTTTATGGAGTTCCCTGCCCGAAATTTCACCCTAACCTGCTCATTGGAAGGTGTATGTCAAAGGATGAATGAGAAGCGGAATCTCTACAATGCCTATAGGTAATTGCTTCTTTCACTGTTGAATGTGTCAGAGAAGGTCAGATTGCAACCAACACCATTGCCAGCATTAGAATAGTTGATCAGTTTCATCACTATGCAACATTATTTAAAACCTGCATTCCACTTTGTAGAGGACTTGTGTGTAATTGACATAATTTTGTGGTCCTCAGAAAGGATAATATGTCCAAATATGTTATACTTTATGTTTATTATGACCTGAGAAGTAAAGCAATGATGATTGAGACATTTGCAATGATCCCAATGTATTCTTTACACAGTCCTGTCACAATCTGGACAAAAAATGGTTCAGATATGTGGACCAATAGGTCCAACTTAATCCATTCAGTTTCTTTCAGTATGATGCACTCGAGATAGAACATTCATGCAGCCAGTAACTTTCCAGAGGAATATATGTATTGGATGTTGTAGGATTCTTGAGGATCTCTGTGTAGAATTTCAGTTAAGATACCAAGAGTTAAACACCTATGTGATGTGGAGATCACAGTCGTATGTATTCATTTTGACTGTGCACAAAACTGTAGATGAATCTCCGTTCTACTTTTTAAGTTACTGACCACATGCCTTCATTTGATGTTCCTGAGCAGTTTGAGCGTAAAAGGAAGGCAAAGAGGCCTATTGAACACGAAATTATGCACTGATTAACCAAATATACTGTTACTGTATAATACCACCCATTTTGTACCTTGAAATTTTAGTTTAGAGATACAGCGCAGAAACGGGTCCTTTGGGCCACCGAGTCTGTTTCGACCAGCAATCCCAGCACACTAACACTATCCTACACACCAGGGATAATTTACACTTATATCAAGCCAATTGGTCCACAAACCTGTACATCTTTTGTGTGGGAGGAAACCAGGGCTCCTGCAGAAAACCCACACAGGCCACGGGGAGAACGTACAAACTCCGTACAGACAGCACCCATGGTCTGGATCAAACCCGGGTCTGTGGCGCTGTAAGGCAGCAACTCCGCCACTGCGCCACCATGCCGTCCATTTGTACCACTGTGCTGCCCATGTGCGCCACTGTGCTGCCCATTGACTTTGACTGAAATATTGACTTCTTTAATATCTTTAATTCCACATTGTAATCAAGCCTAAGTCTTAGCTACTGAATGAATGTATCATCTTAAGAATAATTGGTAAAAATGCTAATCCTTGCAGCATATCATTGGTACATGCTCGTATACAGATTAGTAAATTGAATTATAGATTTGAGATTGCTTCAAATAAGCAGAGATCATAAGTGAGAATGGAATAAAATAGTAAATCACTCGCCATTTCAAAGATGCTTAATACAGCTCAATACTTTCTTCTGTTGCAGATTCTTCTTTACCTATCTCCTGCCACACAGTGCTCCTTCAAGTCTACGGCCGATACTGGATAATGTGGTGAATGCTACAGGTACGGTATATTTTCATTATAACTGGCTCCAGTCATTCCAAAGGTTTCTCTTTACATCTTGTGCTTTTAGAAATATTTCAGCAGAAACACATCGAACCCCTGTCCTTGCAAGCACCTTAGATAAACATAATAAAATAATAATTTTAAAATTTAAATTAAATAAATTATTATCTGCCAAACTTATAAGACTTTTTCAAATTACAAAACAAGAGCACTTTGAATTTGGGGATAAACCGCATAAACTTTTGGCTCGCCAGCTAAAAAAACGAGAAAAGGAACATACTATACCAAAGATCAAATCAGATAAAGGCGAATTATTAACAACACTGAAGGATATTAATAAAAGATTTGCGCAATTTTACGAGAATTTGTATACATCTAAAACGATAATTGATTCCAATAATATCACAAAGTTCTTGGATACCTGTAATCTTCCAAAGTTAGAGCTGAAGGAACAAGAGGAACTGGGTGCACAAATCTCAATTAAGGAATTAGAAGATACAATAAACTCATTAAAGAATGGAAAAACACCAGGCCCTGATGGATTTACTAATGAATTTTATAAAAGCTTTTATGATAAACTAATACCAAGATTACAAAAAATGTACCAATACGCTTTTAAAAAACGAATACTACCTGATACATTAGCGGAATCAACGATTACATTAATACCTAAGAAAAATAAAGATTTAGAAGAACCTGGTTCATATAGAGCTATAGCATTGTTAAACACAGATCAAAAAATATTAGCGAAAACATTAGCTAGAAGATTAAGTAAATACATTAGTAAATTAATAAACCCAGATCAGACAGGGTTTATCCCTAAGAGATACTCTTCTAATAATATGAGACGTCTACTCAACATAATACACTCACACAAATCTGAAGATCAAGAATTATCAATTATTTCGCTGGATGCTGAAAAAGCATTTGATCAAGTAGAATGGAATTATATGGATAAAGTATTACAAAAATTTCAACTGGGAGAGAATTTTATTTTATGGATTAAGTTACTATATAACAAACCTACAGCTAGAATACTAACTAATAACATATCCTCGAAATTTCAACTATCAAGGGGAAATAGACAAGGATGCTCATTATCACCACAGCTGTTTGCTCTCATTATTGAACCGCTAGCAGAAAAAATTAGAATACACCCTGATATTCATGGATATAATACTAAAGACTCATATAATAAAATATCTTTATACGCGGATGATATATTACTGTATATTACAAAACCTCAAATCACTATACCAAATATATTAAATTTAATTGAAGACTTTGGATCTTTTTCTGGATATAGAATAAATTGGAATAAAAGTGAAATTATGTCAATAAAACCGAAAGATTCAACACATCTTTTAAAATTCCCTTTTAAAATAGCTACAGAAAAATTTAAATATTTAGGAATCGAAATTACCAGAACATATCAAGGTATGTTCAGGGCAAATTTTGACCCCCTACTTAATAAATTAAATACACGAATTAAATTCTGGAAAACGCTCCCGATGTCTTTAATAGGCCGAATAAACGCAATAAAAATGATCTTTTTACCACAAATTTTATACCTATTTCAATCAATTCCTATATACTTACCTAAGAAGTTTTTTAAAAAATTCGACTCAGATATCACTAATTTTATATGGGACTATAAATCACATAGAATACAAAAAACTCATCTGAATAAACCTAAAGTATTGGGGGGTTTAGCACTACCTAATTTTATGTATTATTATTGGTCAGTAAATATTAAAAACATGATTCAACTGATGGATAACTCCGCCCAGCAAGTAGACTGGATTGTAATGGAGAAAGAGGATTGCTCCTCTAGAAACATTGGAGCGATCCTCCTCTCTCCAATGAAACTGAATAACATAAATTATAATAAGAACCCAATTATTCATAGTACAATCCGTATTTGGAAACAAATAAAACAAAATTTAAAATTAAGAAATTTATCACTTTTATTACCTATAGTCAATAACCCTTCGTTTAGTCCTTCTATTATAGATAAAGCTTATACACAATGGGATAGACTAGGAATTAAAACGCTTGGTGACTTGTATGAAACTGGAAAATTACTTTCATTTCAACAATTACAAATAAAATATAAACTCGGAAATAATCAATATTTTAAATATTTTCAAATATGCGACTATTTGAAAAAATATACAAAAGATCATTATAATAACCCAGTAGATGTATTGGACGAGGCAATGCAGATAAAAGCGGAATCAGCAAACTTAATATCATATTTGTATAATATTATTTTAAATGTACAAATACCACCTACGGAGGGTATCAGAAGAGACTGGGAACAAGAGTTAGCTATTAAAATTTCAAAGGAAAGTTGGAATGAATACTTATTAAACGTGCATAAATGCTCGATTAATGTAAGACACACTTTAATACAATTTAAAATTTTACATAGATTATATTATTCGAAAACTAAAATTCATAAAATTTTCCCAAACGTATCATCTATTTGTGATAAATGTCAATCCCAAGAAGCTACTATAGCGCACTCATTCGTCTTCTGTACAAAAATTCAAAAATTTTGGAATGAAATTTTTGAAATCTTTACAAAGTTATTTGAAACAAGACTGATACCCAAAGCAGAATGGATTATCTTCGGAATAACGGAAGATGATCCAGAACTAAATGTGTTTCAAAAGAAATTAGTGGACTATGGGTTAATAACTGGAAAAAAGCTAATTCTAAAATTTTGGAAGAAGGCTCCAATACCAACTATAAATATGTGGATTTCAAATATGTTTGAAACATTACACCTAGAAGAGATAAGACTCCTCCTAGCAGGTAAACCAGATCACTTCCACCTGACGTGGTCTGCATTTATAGAATTATTACAAACATAGGGTGCAAAAGTACTTTAAAAAAAATAAAAAATTGAGGTCGGGTAAGGGGTATGATAGTTGAAGAGTTGGTATGTCCTATTTACGTAATGCTCAAAAAAATATTTGTTTTTCTTTTTTTTTTCCTCTCTCTCTTTCTCTTTTTTTTCCTGGGGCCTATTTCTTAACTCTTTTTCTTTTGTTTTTAATTTCGCTCTTATAGGGTCTTCGTCCTTTTTTGTTGTTACATTTTCGACACTTTTCTACACTTTCACTTTTTCCTTCACTTTCTTCTTTCTTTCAATCTTTTCTTTTTCTAGTGTAAAAAAATAAATAAAGGGAGTACATTAATTGTAAGAAAATACAAATGATGAGTATTAATGTATGTGGTTGTAATGTAATGTACTTCTAATAAATAAAAAAATTTAAAAAAAAGAAATATTTCAGCAGAAACACATCGAACCCCTGTCCTTGCAAGCACCTTTCATCAGCTTGACCTTTTTAATCCTGACCTTGCAGTCAACTGTATCAGACATATTTAATTGATTTATACTTAATCACATGAACCATTTAACAAAATGTATTTCAGTCACAAAAGCAAATCCCTTACTGTTATGAAAATTGTCTGGATTAGTTATCATTTGTTTCCTTTACATTTCATTTAATTTGATTTTCTAATTGGCTGTCTGACAGAGAACATTAACAACAAATTTCATTCATTTGTTATCATTCATGCAGAAAAAAAAGTTTCAAATCTTTCACAGAAGCATGAGGAAAATATCAGTACCAAAGGAGGAAATAGGTTTGGACAGAAAAATGCATTTTACGGAGAGTTTATTTTTAAAGGGAAAAAGCAGTGAAAGGTTAGAGAGAAAATCCAAGTGTAAGCTTTTGGTTTCTGGTAACATAACCATTGACAGTGGAGCAAAAGCCTGACGGTTTACAGGAGTCTGGGTGCAGTGGAACTGAGAATATGGGGAATGTATAGATGTGTGAGACCAGAAGAGGTTCTCTATGAAGGCAGGGGTAATGCCAGGGAGGCAAATTAAGCACAACTCTGAGGTCCTGATGTCAATACAAACAAGGGAGCACATTGTTTATGTTGAGATGAAGAGCAATGTCTGTCTGACTGAGAATACTAAAGATAGACACAAAATGCTGGAGTAACTGAACGGGTCAGGAAGCATGTCTGGAGATATAGGTGATATTTTGGGTCTGAGGAAGGATCTCGACCTGAAACGTGCCTGAGGAAGGGTCTGGACCAGAAGCATCACCTATTCCTTTTCTCCAGAGACGCTGCATCACCCGCTGAGTTGCTGCAGCATTTTGTATCTGTTTTCGGTTTACATCTGCAGTTCCTTCCTATCCATTTTGACTGAGAATACTATTTGTGTTTGGTGGGAATGTTCTTGTGTGGACAGTGGAATTCACCACGTGGAGAAATATAATAAATTGGAAAATAAAATGCCTCATTGTATCGTCTAGCTTTACTAAATTTAATTTGCAGGAAGAACATGCACGGAATTGTGATGAGAAGTCGAACTTCCTGCTCTGGATAAATTGGTTTATTTGATTAATTTCATCTCTCACATTTCAGAAACTACTACCTTTGTTATTGCCTTTAGCAAAAATATTATGCAATTAAGAAGAAAGTGTAGCGTACAAAATGAGAGATGGATTGGTATAAGGAAGATTGCCTTCGCAGGAGACATTCTACAAAGCCTTGCTTCCATTGTATTTTACTTATTTTAAAGACAAAAGCAGAATTTGAGACTCACACCCCTGAGTATCCAAGTTGGGGATTTGGCAGTGGAACAGCCTCATAGTATTCACATTATGTTCCAAACAAACAAGGATTTCCATTTATAGCTGAACAGAATTTGCATGTACCACATAATTACATAGGACCAAAATAACTGCAGGGTATTGATTAGGGGAATGTAGGTATATATTATTGGAAATAAGTAGATTGTGGTATTGTTTAGAAACACATAGAAAATTACATCCTTGGCTGGGCAAATTGTTGCAGAAAAAAATTGGCAAAACTGTAATGTTCAACAATCCACACAACTTCTGCTTGCAAAGAACATGAGTCCACAAAGCCCTAGTCCCATATAAATACAAATTAACACATTGAAGCCAAGAACTAGGGAATTTATTAATCCATGAAACATTGTTGCTTGCTGCTTTAATTATGTTTTTTTTTAAAGTACCTACTTATGACCATTTATTCTCATTCATTCAGTTTTGATTTCAACCCCAAAATATTAATGAGCCAAAGCTTTCACAACCTAATTGAATAAATTCACTTGTTTTGAAAAGTCTGGCTGAAATGAATCTATGGATTAGGACTTAACAGCATTTTGGTATTTCAAACAATACTTGTTACTGCAAAACAGGTGCAAATTTGTATTGTTCTTTGTAATTTAACCATAAATGTATTTTGTCACTAATGTCTTGACCTCCTGCTGCTCGGGTATCAACCCGAAACGTCACCTATTCTTTTTCTCCACAGAATCTGCCTGATCCGCTGAGTTACTCCAGCATGTTGTGTCTATCTTAAGAAAAAAAAGTGATTCAGGCAGTCATTCCTCTGGCATAGACACTGACTCTTGGCTGTCTGGTGGAGAACATTTACTTGTTAAAGTAACCACACTGTCTTCAGCCAGGTGAACAACAGGAGGAAATGCAATGGTGGCGAGCAGGAAAAATGCTCTCTTTGATCACTTATCCTACAGCAAAAGCACCATGGTTGGTTCATTCAGTGACAGTTCACAGTTGGGCTGGTTCAGGCCCCATGCCTTCTCCCATATCTCTGGCTGTGAGAGGGTTGTGTGTATTCAAAACTGCAACATGAGAAACTGTATGGGGCCAAGGCTTTTTCCTGTAGGTTTTCATAATTATGAATAAGCAGACAGTGTTGCATGATATATTGCCTCAGTAGTGTCCTCGTATTCTGTTTAATGATGCAACAGCTGTAGAACGAACATTTGGTACAGTCTGATGGTGCAGTTCTGCAAAATACATTCCATTTTATTACTATTTCGAGTCAGAGAGTTATATAACACAGAAACGCCCTTTGGCCCAACATATCCACACCAACCGCATTGTCTAGCAGACCTACACCCATTTGCCACTGTTTGGCCAGGTGATTGAAAGGGGCAAGAAAGCTCTTAAAAGAAGGGTGCTTGTTTTACAGGGGAGTTACGCTGGGGCATAGAAGAGACATTGGCTCAGCTCGAGGAAGTTCTGTACCTGTTCAAGAGTGGTTCATATCAGCAGAATGTCACCAGAAGCCAAAATTCAGGTAAAACCGCCGCAAATATTTTAACTGTAGTACTTACAGTGTTTGAACACCAGGTTTAACCAAGGGGGCAAAGCATTGCAGATTGTCTCATTGATTCAAATGTTCAAACCACAGTGATGAAATAGACTGTGGTTTGAGATAAATGAAGGTAGAGTATAAAGAAGAAGAATTATAAAGTAATGACCACATATTTTAACCCTGGTTTGTGTTTAGATGGGGTTACCTTGCATGTATGTTCAGTTGTCTGCTAGTGATATCTTAGAAAATAATAGCTTTTATCATATAGTGCTTCATTTTAAATAGTTGTAATAGTTGCTTGAAGCTTTTGAGGTTTAATTTCTTTCTTATTGTCAAAATCCATGTGGTACCTTAACAATTTATGGGAGAATGTTTATATGATTGCCATTGAGGAGGGGTGGGATGCTGGACTGGTAACATTGTACAGTTTTGTGCTTGAAATGGCCTGGCATTTGCAACTAATTAAACGTCAAGATTGGCAGGGAAGGAATCTTGCCTCAACATTCACCCTGCTTGGCAGCAATAAATGCATTATATCATAGCAGAAGTGCATTGCACCCCACTTCTCATCAGGCTGAGTTTCTAGACATTGCCTCTTCGCAATGAGAGATAAAGAAACTGAATGTGTACTGCTTTCCTCTACTTTACTAAACCTGATTTTATAAGATACTAGACCGTGTGCAGACCCGTTGGGTCTGTTCCCCCATCGTGTGCTTGCGGGGGGGGGGGGGGGTGGCTGGGGGGAGGGGGGCGGCATGCGGCGTCACACACACTAACTACCCCCCCGCACACACGCTAACTACCCCCCTTGATATTATATTAATATTATTAATTTGCTCCTTTTACCCCATAACCACCCTATCCACTGACCCATAGCCCCCAACTCACAGGCGCATCTAGAGAGGGAGGGGGGGGAGTAGAGAGTGAGGGCAGAGAGAGAATGGGGACAGAGAGAAAGGGGAAGAGACAGAAGGGCAAGAGACAGAGGGGGGGGGAGGAGAGGGAGGGTGGGGGGAGGAGGGGTGAGAGAGATGGGGGAGAGGGGGGCTGAGAGGGGGGCTGAGAGGGGGGCTGAGAGGGGGGCTGAGAGGGGGGCTGAGAGGGGGGCTGAGAGGGGGGCTGAGAGGGGGGCTGAGAGGGGGGCTGAGAGGGGGCTGAGAGGGGGGCTGAGAGGGGGGCTGAGAGGGGGGAAGGGTGGGGGGAAGGGGAGGGGATGGGGTGGAGGGAAGGGGGTAGTGGAGGGGAAGGGGGTTTAGGGGAGGGAGGGTGGGGAGGGGAGAGGAAGGGGGGAGAGAGAGGGAGGGGGAGAGAGAGAGGGAGAAGAGAGAGAGAAGGGGGAGAGGGAGAGAGAGGGATGGGGGAGAGAGAGGGAGAGAGACGGAGAGAGCGAAATGCAACCGTGCGTCACGCATTCAGAATGTTCTGGAAATGAAGCGTGCGCGTCTCATGCACGAAAGCAGTTGGCAGCTCTATGGAATTCTGGGGAGGCACACACACACACACACACACACACACACACACACACACCCACACACACCACACACACCACACACACCACACACACCACACACACCACACACACCACACACACCACACCACACACACACACACAGCGGGTCCAATCTAAGCTGTCAATGAAGACAGCAATTTTTTTTTTTAAACTGTCTTTGAAATTAAAAGTTAATGTTAAGAATTAGTGATGTTAAGTGAGAAATAATTCAATTCAATGAAAAACAATGGAATCAACAACCTGGCAGGCTTGGGGCAGGGCTGGGTGGGGCCAGGAGGCAGGTGGGGGGGGCCGGGCGGGGCCAGAAGGCAGTTGGGCCAGGTGCAAAGGCATTGTGAGGTCAGCAGCTGGGCAACCTTAATATTTTTTTTAAATGTCAGTTTGGTTATAAATTTTAGTAAATAACTCGGGAAATAATTCACCAAATGTATAGAGGATTGGATTTTTGAAATCATAAGGAAAATTTCTACCAGAAGATATAAAAATTTCACTGTTATTGTGTCAGCAGCTGGGCAGTGTTCAGATTTTTAAAAAAAGGTCAGATTCGTCAACAATTTTAATTTAAAAAAGTCAGGAAAATGTACCAGATATACAGAGGAGTGGATTTCTAAAATCACAAGGACAATCTCTACTGAAATATGTTAATTTTTTCCTGTTTCGGCATCTGGATTTCGAGGAGATACTTTTCACATGCAAAATGACACACACACACACACACACACACACACACACACACACACACACACACACACACACACACACACAGAGTTTTAATAGATACTAGACCAAGTGAAGACCCGTTGGGTCTGGACACCGAACGTGTGTTTGCGTGGGGGTGGGGCTGTGGCGTCACACTAACCACCCCCTTTCCTCCAAAGCACGGAATCCGGCACCCACAAACACACACACTCATCACACCCCTTGATATTATTTTAATTTTTAAATTTGCTTCTTTTATCCCATCTCCAACCTATCCACTGACGAATAGCCCTCACCTCTCAGGTGCGTCTAGAGGGGGGGGCAGAGAGAGGAAATTTAATGTTAGAAAAAAAAATGTGAAGAGGATGAGGAGGAGGGTGGAGAGGAAGGGGGGGAGAGGAAGGGGGGGAGAGGAAGGGGGGAGAGGAAGGTGGTGAGAGAGGAGGGGGAGAGAGGAGAGGGGTGGAGAGAGGAAGGAGAGGATGGGGAGAGAGGTGAAGGAGGGGGTTGGAGCGGGCGTGCATGAGTCGAGCCGCGGGCTGTGAAGAGAGAAGGGCAGAGAGAGAGAGAGAGGTGAGAGACAGAGAGACTGGTACACAAAAAAAAGCTGGAGAAACACAGCGGGTGCAGCAGCATCTATGGAGCGAAGGAAATATGCAACTCTTTTGGCCAAAACCCATCCTCAGACGGGTTTTGTCCCGAAACGTTGCCTATTTCCTTTGATCCATAGATGCTCCTGCACCTGCTGAGGTTTTATAGTTTTTTTTTGTGTACCTTCGATTTCCCAGCATCTGCAGTTCCGTCTTAAAGACGGAGACTGTTGGTGGGCTGTTTCCCCAACGCGCGTTTGCGGGGGGGGGGGGGTGCTGCGGCATCACACTCACACTAACCACCCCCCAAACACAGGCGGGGGGAGGGGGGAGAGGGAGACGGGGTGGGGAGAGGAGGGGAGATGGAGACGGGGTGGGGAGGGAAGAGGAGAGGGGGAGGGAGGGGGAGGAGGAAAGGGGAGAGATTGGTGAGGGAGAAGAGAGCAGGGTGGGGGAGAGGGAGGGGGAGGAGAGTGGGGAGTGGGAGGAGAGCGGGGAGGGCAGGAAGGGGGAGAGGGGGGGAGGGGATGTTAGAGGTGGAGAGGGGATGAGGGGAAGGGGAGAGGAGTAGGGGGAAGAGAGGGAGAGAGGGAGGGGGGAGGGAGAGGGGAAGAGTGGGGAGTGAGGGGCAGAGGGGTAGCGGGGAGTGGTGCAAGAATGAGGGGAAGGGGGTGGGGGTAGATGGGGGTGAAGAGGGGTGGTGGAGGGGGAAGAGAGGGTGTGGGAGGGGAGGGAGGGGGAGAGGAGAGGGGGGAAAGAGTGGGGAGGGAGAGTGGAAGTAGGAGGGGTAGGGACAGTCCATCTGTTCCCCATTCCCTATCACCCCCAATCCTCTTTCTCTATTCCCACACACGTGACGACGCCCTTCGACACAGGCTGCGGGGGTGGGGGGGAGGGGCTGGGGCTGTGGCTGCTGCAAAGGCATATGTAAATGGACCCATTCCGATTTGTCATCTGTGAGCATTGGGCATTGTGACATCACAAAACGGAACCTTCATTAACATTCTATTGCTGAGAGCTGTTTTTTTAAACATTTTGAAATTTCCCCATTCCCTATCTCCCCACACACGTGGCGACGCCCTTCGACACAGGTTGGGGGGGAGGGGCTGGGGCTGGGTCTGCTGCAAAGACATATGTAAATGGATCCATTCCGATTGGACATGTGTGAGCATCGGGCATTGTGACATCACACAATGGAAACTTCACTAACATTCTATGGCTGAGAGCTGTTTTTTTTACATTTTGAAATGTTGGGGGTGGGGGGGAGAAGTATTTTATTTAAAAAAGTGTACATAAACACGACCAAATTTAATCAGGAGTGGCTATTCGTAAAGATAAATGTAATCTCTTTAGAAATGGTAAAAAATATCGCCGTTTCCGCGTGCGGTGTGGGCTTAGGGCGGTATCAAAGGGGATTTGTGACACAAGTCAGGCGGATGGCAGACACAAGTCAGGCGGATGGCAGCCACAAGTCAGGCGGATTGCAGCCACAGAGTTTTAATATAATACTAGACCAAGTGCAGACCCGTTGGGTCTGGACACCGAACGTGCGTTTGGGGCGGGGGGGCTGTGGCGTCACACTAACCACCCCCCTGTTGGGTCTGTACCTCCAAAGCACGGTTGCGGGGTGTGAATCTGGCACCCACAAACACACACACTCATCACACCCCTCGATATTATCTTAATATTTTAATTTTCATCTTTTATCCCATCTCCACCCTATCCACTGACGAATAGCCCTCACCTCTCAGGTGCGTCTTGAGGGGGGGGGGGCAGAGAGAGAAAATTTAATGTTAGAAAAAAAAATTGTGAGGTGGGGAGGAGGAGGGTTGAGAGGAAGGTGGGGAGAGAGGAGGGTGAGAGAGGAGAGGGGTGGAGAGAGGAAGAAGAGGATGGGGGAGAGAGGTGAAGGGGGTGGGTTGGAGCAGGCGTGCATGAGTCGAGCGAAGGGCAGTGTAGAGAGAAGGGCAGAGAGAGAGAGAGAGAGGGGAGAGACGGATAGACTGGTACACACAATAAAACTCGAGAAACACTGCGGGTGCAGCAGCATCTATCGAGTGAATTATTTTGTGTACCTTTGATTTTCAAGCATCTGTTTATACACGGAGAAGTCTCACGATAAGCAAGGCTATAAAAACAGACATTTTTCAAATAGTACCATGCAATCTTTTACATCCAATGGAGAGAACAGGTAAAACATTGCTTTAATAAATTACTAGACTGTGCAGACTCTCCCAACATACCCGTTCCCTACCTGTAACCTCCACGGGAGGCATGGTCCTCCAACTCAAGCCGTTCCCGAACGTAAGATTCCTGCGCTCCCCTGCCTCCCTCAGCAGTGGGGTTAAAAATAAAATTTGAATTGCACTTGGACTTAAAGCTAACAGGAATGATTTTAACAGTAAAAATCTTGTGAAAGTTGTCATTTTTAAAGCTTTAATCGCGAATAATGTGAAATATAGGATGAAATCTTCAGTGAAGTTGATCACTGCTTGTCGAACCATTGTGACGTCATCAGTTGAAGCTGGTCATTTTAAATTCTAAGTCTTTTGATTTTTTAAAAACTTTTAATCAGTAATAAGTCGAGAATAAGTCGAGAAATAAAGCATAACATGTTCAGTGAAAGGGCTCTCTGCCTAGAGGGGAAAAATGTCAATCAGAATATGTAAAAATGTAATCGTTACCGCTTCGTGTTTCTGCGAAGATGTAAAGACAACCACATATACACGCACATATACACACGTACAAGATCAGAGTTTTAATAACTATATACAATGATATATGTTGATGATATGAGAAATGGCACTCCCTTTAGCGCATGCAGCATTGTAGTACATTTTAAAGTTTACATTGACTCTCTGCAACTTGTCTTGAACACACAACATCTGACAGAGGAGACTGATCCCTATTGTAGCACCATGAAGCTAGCCATTGTTATATTACCAATCCATATGTTACGAAAAAGAAGAAGTGGAGGTTGCATTCTTGCAGGTGGCCTTTAAGTAACCACTGCAAACTGCTCAGAAAATAGGGATGGAAAGGCACGTTTCTAGTTTGGTTTAGAGATGCACTGTGGAAACAGGCCCTTTGGTCCAGCGAGTCCACGCTGACCAGTGATTACCTGGACACGTTCTATTTCCTAACTGTTAGGGGCAAATTTTACAGAAGCCAATTAACCTACAAAACTGCACACACTTTGGAATGTGGGAGGATAATGGAGAACCCGGCAAAAACCTGCGCAGTCACAGGAAGAATGTACAAGCTCAGCACAGACAGCACGATAGGCAGGCACTCTACCATTGTGCCAAAGTGCTGTTCAATAAGTTTTACTTTAATGAATCTAGTAAAAGAAGGAGTCCTGCTTCAGGCCTCACTGGTGACTGCCAATCCATATGTTAAGATTTTAAGGGTTTGTTACTCACTCCCCACAGATAGAGCATTGCCACATTGATTTCTTGTCTGCGTGAGCAGTCAAAGCAGGGGCGACACGATGATACGGGGTAGAGTTGCTGACTTACAGTGCCAAAGACCCAGGTTCGATCTTGACTACGGGTGCTGTCTTTACGGAGTTTGTACATTCTCCCAGTAACCTGCGTGGGTTTTCTCCTGGATCTCCGGGTTCCTCCCACACTCCGGGTTCTTCCCACGTACAGGTTTGTAATCTAATTGGCTTCGGTAACATTGTAAATTTTCCCTAGTGCGTGCAGTATAGTGTTTGTATCAGAAAAGTCAGATGGCATTTCCTGTATGTGCCATTTTAATGTTGCAAAGGTTAAATTGATCACGTTCATGCAAATAGTTTAAATGACTGAAATAAAAATGCTTGGTAGGTGTAAGGAACAATTCTGAACAGGCTTGGGTTGTGGACAAATCTCGAGTCTACTGCTGTCGAGTTGTCCCGTGGCTGACCGTGTGGCAGCGATTTGATTTGAATTGGGCATCTATCGCTTAGTGCTTCACTACAGCTGTATGGCAGAGGGAGCTGAGTGATGACTGATTGTGGATTCAGAGTCAGGGATGGAAAGGACAGAAGGGCTATTCATTGTCTGACAGAACTGAAATAAACCCAGACTCTGTGTAGTTACCTTGCTTCATAATTAGTTACCTTGAAAAGCTGTGCAGGTGTCTCAATGACTTTCGAGTTGTCTGAAATCCACCGTGCTCTCGTTGACTGATGGCTGTCATCACACTAAATTTATTTTCAGCGCTACAATAAATATAACAAACATTTTCTTTGTGCGAAAGTGCCAGGAAGGTTGTGTTTTCTCTGGTAGCAGTTAATCCTTCTTTGTGCCAAAGCAGAACTCGCCATTGGGTATCGGGTGCTGTTTTGATTAGAAAAATAAAGTTGATGAGAGATGTGCTAAACGTAGCAAAGACTTGTCTGGAAAAGTAAGAAAGTTATGATCACTTTTTCTCTGACCTTTGTCTGTATTTTGTCCATTGCACTCTATCCAACTCTTTCCTTTTCTCTTGCCTATCACCATGTCTTTCTCCCCTTCCCCACCTTTTTCACTCACCCATTGTTTATTCCTTTCCTCTCAATCTATTTGCAGTTTTCTACCCTTTGTCCTTGTAGATCGTACCCCACCTGATATTATGTATTTTCTATTTCTGTCCTGATCGCTCGATTTTGCCTTGTTTGATAACATCAGCTGTTCCAGTAGTTACGTTTAATAGACAATTTTAGGTTCATATGAAGTTCTCTAATGCACAGATTTTACCACAAGCGCCAAACATTTGAGGTTCCAGGGAAAACATAGACCTCTCCTGTCCAAAGCTTTCCCTCATAGTCTGAGGCCAACCCTGATGTCAATCCTAAACCTTATCTCAATCCTGAGTCCTAAAACTATGGGGCCATGATAAGAGTCCATTGCCACTTTCAAACCCTCACCTGACCATTGATCAGCCATTAGTTGCCACTTGATTAGGGCTTGAAGCAGAGGAGTTATAATCTTATTCCAAAGGAACCTACAGATTTTCCGTCTCTCTCTAAATCCAAACTACACCAGGAGTTAATCTGGTGACAAAGCTTCTAATTTATTTTCCCACTGCTATGAGCCAGGTTACTCTTCATTCACTAGGTGAAATATTGCAGATGCCCCTCCAAGGGAGGAGGGACTCAAATAGAGAATGCTATTAGACAGTGTGTGAGGCAGGAGGCAGAGAAGGAAAGCACTCAGACCCAACATGTAGGGGGGAAAGAAGAAAACAATAATAAACAGAGAATAAGAGGTGGTGGGGTTCTTAAATGGGTGAGCAGAGAAACAGAGGGGTGTAAAATGCGGGCGGAAGCAATAGGTAGCAAGGTGAAAAGTAAAAGTGGCAGGCAGACAAATCCAGGGCAAAAATCAAAAAGGGCCACTTTTCAACATAATTGTATAAGGGGTAAGAGCGTTGTAAAAACAAGCCTGAAGGCTTTGTGTCTCAATGCAAGGAGCATTCGTAATAAGGTGGATGAGTTGAACGTGCAGATAACAATTAATGATTATGATATAGTTGGGATCACGGAGACATGGCTCCAGGGTGACCAAGGCTGGGAGCTGAACATCCAGGGATATTCAATATTCAGGAGGGATAGAGAGAAAGGAAAAGGAGGTGGGGTAGCGTTGCTGGTTAGAGAGGAGATTAACGCAGTGGAAAGGAAGGACATTAGCTTGGAGGATGTGGAATCGGTATGGGTAGAGCTGCGAAACACTAAGGGGCAGAAAACGCTGGTGGGTGTTGTGTACAGGCCGCCTAGCAGTAGTAGTGAAGTTGGGGATGGCATCAAACAGGAAATTAGAAATGCGTGCAACAAAGGCAAAACAGTTATAATGGGTGACTTCAATCTACATATAGATTGGGTGAATCAAATTGGCAGGGGTGCTGAGGAAGAGGATTTCTTGTAATGTATGCGGGATAGTTATCTAAACCAACATGTAGAGGAACCAACGAGAGAGCAGGCTATTCTAGACTGGGTATTGAGTAATGAGGAAGGGTTAGTTAGCAGTCTTGTTGTGCGTGCCCCCTTGGGCAAGAGTGACCATAATATGGTTGAGTTCTTCATTAGGATGGAGAGTGACATTGTTAATTCAGAAACAACGGTTCTGAACTTAAAGAAAGGTAACTTTGAGGGTATGAGACGTGAATTGGCCAAGATTGACTGGCAATTAGTTCTAAAAGGGTTGACGGTGGATATGCAACGGAAGGCATTTAAAGACTGCATGGGTGAACTACAAAAATTGTTCATCCCAGTTTGGCAAAAGAATAAATCAGGGAAGGTAGTGCATCCGTGGATAACAAGGGAAATCAGGGATAGTATCAAAGCAAAAGATGATGCGTACAAATTAGCCATAAAAAGCAGCATACCAGAGGACTGGGAGAAATTCAGAGACCAGCAGAGGAGGACAAAGGGCTTAATTAGGAAAGGGAAAATAGATTATGAAAGGAAACTGGCAGGGAACATAAAAACTGACTGCAAAAGTTTTTATATATATGTGAAGAGAAAGAGATTAGTTAAAACAAATGTAGGTCCCTTGCAGTCAGAAACAGGTGAATTGATCATAGGGAACAAGGATATGGCGGACCAATTGAATAACTACTTTGGTTCCGTCTTCACTAAGGAAGACATAAATAATCTGCCGGAAATAGCAGGGGACCGCGGGTCAAAGGAGATGGAGGAACTGAGTGAAATCCAGGTTAGTCGGGAAGTGGTGTTGGGTAAATTGAATGGATTAAAGGCCGATAAATCACCAGGGCCAGATAGGCTGCATCCCAGAGTACTTAAGGAAGTAGCTCCAGAAATAGTGGATGCATTAGTGATAATTTTTCAAAACTCTTTAGATTCTGGAGTAGTTCCTGAGGATTGGAGGGTAGCAAATGTAACCCCACTTTTTAAGAAGGGAGGGAGAGAGAAAACGGGGAATTACAGACCAGTTAGTCTAACATCGGTAGTGGGGAAACTGCTAGAGTCAGTTATTAAAGATGGGATAGCAGCACATTTGGAAAGTGGTGAAATCATTGGACAAAGTCAGCATGGATTTACGAAAGGTAAATCGTGTCTGACGAATCTTATAGAATTTTTCGAGGATGTAACTAGTAGAGTGGATAGGGGAGAACCAGTGGATGTGTTGTATCTGGACTTTCAGAAGGCTTTCGACAAGGTACCACATAAGAGATTAGGATACAAACTTAAATCACACGGTATTGGTGTTCAGTATTGGGGTTCAGTATTGATGTGGATAGAGAACTGGCTGGCAAACAGGAAGCAAAGAGTAGGAGTAAACGGGTCCTTTTCACAATGGCAGGCAGTGACTAGTGGGGTACCGCAAGGCTCAGTGCTGGGACCCCAGCTATTTACAATTTATATTAATGATCTGGATGAGGGAATTGAAAGCAACATCTCCAAGTTTGCGGATGACACTAAGCTGGGGGGCAGTGCTAGCTTTGAGGAGGATGCTAGGAGACTGCAGGGTGACTTGGATAGGATGGGTGAGTGGGCAAATGTTTGGCAGATGCAGTATAATGTGGATAAATGTGAGGTTATCCACTTTGGTGGCAAAAACGGGAAGGCAGACTGTTATCTAAATGGTGGCCGATTAGTAAATGGGGAGATGCAGTGAGACCTGGGTGTCATGGTACACCAGTCATTGAAAGTAGGCATGCAGGTGCAGCAGGCAGTGAAGAAAGCGAATGGTATGTTGGCCTTCATAGCAAGAGGATTTGAGTATAGGAGCAGGGAGGTTCTACTGCAGTTGTACAGGGTCTTGGTGAGACCACACCTGGAGTATTGCGTACAGTTTTGGTCTCCAAATCTGAGGAAGGACATTATAGCCATAGAGGGAGTGCAGAGAAGGTTCACCAGACTGATTCCTGGGATGTCAGGACTTTCATATGAAGAAAGACTGGATAGACTTGGCTTATACTCGCTAGAATTTAGGAGATTGAGAGGGGATCTTATAGAAACGTACAAAATTCTTATGGGGTTGGACAGGCTAGATGCAGGAAGATTGTTCCCGATGTTGGGGAAGTCCAGGACAAGGGGTCACAGCTTAAGGATAAGGGGGAAATCCTTTAAGACCGAGATGAGGAAAAACGTTTTCACACAGAGAGTGGTGAATCTCTGGAACTCTCTGCCACAGAGGGTAGTTGAGGCCAGTTCATTGGCTATATTTAAGAGGGAGTTAGATGTGGCCCTTGTGGCTAAGGGGATCGGGGGTATGGAGAGAAGGCAGGTACGGGATACTGAGTTGGATGATCAGCCATGATCATATTGAATGGTGGTGCAGGCTCGAAGGGCCGAATGGCCTACTGCACCTATTTTCTATGTATCTATGTATCTATGTAAGATGAGTAATTTACTCATTGCTTTTCAGCAGTCCCCAATGTGTTGGTTTCAGAGCCATCTGCAAGGCAAAGCACTCTCATATAAGAGGCAGTGAATGTCAGGTGGATAGGAGGGTGGACGTTCAAAAAAGACTTGATAAATTATAGATTCAAAGCATATTTTATAAACTTGTTATTTCAGAAGTATAGGAGAAAGGTGTGCAAGCGATGTCTGAGACTATGAAAAGCCTTGTAAATAATAGCCAAAGTCAAACTGAAATCCCACTTCTGACACCATGTGCAAAGTACTAATGATATAGTCATTATATATCACAACAAATACTTTAATTTGCATACATACAGAGACCATCGAAATGAGTACTGTAGGCTCCGAAGTTGTAAAGAGGAGTCATAACACACTGTGTTTTTACTACTGTTTATTCATGATACACATACTTTACTGCCCTAGCTGTTCGTGGTCTGTCACCGGAACCAGAGAGAGAGCACTGGGTGGGAAGGTTGTAATTATACTAGTGATGTGGGGAGTGGTTAGTAGTGGTGAGGTCACTATGTTAAAGGTACCCCTGCGCGAATGCCCTGACCATTTTGATGACAAGCTGGGCAAGCTGCCCTGCAGCTACAAGATCGTTGTCGACCTCGGTGTTGAACCTATGATCCGTCCACCACACCGCGTCTCCTTCGCCATGAAGGACAAGGTGGAGTTAACGCTGCTCAACATGGTTACCATGGGCATCCTGAAGGAGGTGAGCGAACCCACCCGGTGGGTCTCAACCATGGTTGTTGCTGCGAAAAAGGACAAAAGTGAAATTCGCATTTGCATCAACCCCAAAGACCTGAACCTTGCCATCAGACGCCCTCATTACCCCATGCGAACAGTGGAGGACGTCGCTGCACAGGTTGGCCCGGCCACTGTCTTCTCGGTTCTCGATGCCAAGAACTCCTTCTGGCAGATACCGCTGGACGAGCGGTCCTCCTACCTGACTACCTTCAGCACGCCCTTCGGCAGGTTCCGATTCCTCCGCATGCCATTCGGGATCAACTCTGCCAGCGAGGTCTTCCAGCGGACGATGGAGCAGCTGATCGCCGGTCTGCCGTGTGCCATCATTGTTGACGACATCCTGGTCTATGGTAAGGACGTTGCTGAGCACGATCTCCACCTCCGTCAAGTCCTGGACCGGGCCCGTGAAATCAACCTCAAACTAAACCCAAAGAAGTGCCGTTTCCACGTCTCGGAGGTCACCTATGTGGGCCACCTCTTTACCGCATCGGGGCTGAAGCCTGACCCGCAGAAGACGGCTGCGGTCTCCGGGATGTCTTTGCCCACCGACGTGCCCAGCCTGCAGCGTTTCCTGGGCATGGTTAATTACTTGGGGAAGTTCATCCCCGACCTCAGCGAGCTGAGCGCGCCCCTGAGGGAGTTGATCAAGAAGGACACTGCCTGGGCCTGGTTCCCGCATCACCAGAAAGCTTTTGACATTCTGAAGTCCAGGCTGGCCAGTACCCCCACTCTCCAATTGGAGTCGTGGGTTCGAATCCCACTTCTGACACCATGTAAAGAGGAGTCATAACACACTGTGTCTTTACTACTGTTTATTCATGATACACATACTTTACTGCCCTAGCTGTTCATGGTCTGTCACCGGAACCAGAGAGAGAGCACTGGGTGGAAAGTTGTAATTATATTAGTGATGTGGGGAGTGGTTAGTAGTGGTGAGGTCACTATGTTAAAGGTGCATGCACATGTCATCTACAGAAGTTAAAACCTAAAAACACATCATGGCTGCCCGCATGCCACAAGGTGTGGAAAACCTGACATGAATTATGGATCAGGTCATTAGCAGCAAAATCAGTCACGGATCAAATCAGCAATACTGTTTGATCTACAAAAGGTATTATACTAATTATATTACTAGCTTGTACAGTATCCACATGCCTACGCTAATAATTCTAAGCCATGGGTTCACATCAAATAAGGACCATTGGAGAATTTAAATTCAGTTAGCTAAATTAATTATGGAATGCAATGCTAATTTTAGTACGTGACCATGAAACTACCAGTTTGCTGTAAAAAACCCATCAATATCCTTTAAGAAAGAAAATAGGCAGTTCTTGCTCATTCTGACCTGCCTGTGACTCCAAAACTGCAACAATGCATGTAGAATTTGGCCTCTTGTGCCATTCACCCAGAACATGGCTGATCCTCTAGCTCAGTGCCATTTTCCTCCAGTATCTCATATTCCTCAAATCCTTTCATCTCCAAAAATCTATCAATTGCTGTTTTAACTCGGCGACTGAGGTCCTACAAAGATTCCAAAGATTCATTTACCTTTGAATGATGAACTTTCTCCCCATCTCAGTCTAGTTTCTCTTCTGAAAGTGTGACACACGGTCATCAAAACATTGATGCTGAACATTGCAATTTTCTTTTGTCTGCTTTTTCTCCATAGCTCTAACACTATAATGCTGTAACACTATCTTCTGCACTCTGGTATATTTCTCTTTTCACTACCTAAATGAGTTGGTTGCAATTATGGTGTAATCAAAGTGAGTTATTATCAATAAATATGAATAGGGCAAGGGAGATGGTTGGTTCCATAGACCTGTTGAGATAGTTAACAGACTCAACTAGATCTAGCACACAAAGTGCTGGACTAACTCAGCAGTTCACGCAGCATCCTTGGAGAACATGGATAGGTGACATTTCGGGTTGAGACCCTTCGTCAGACAGGGTTGAATATGAGGTGTTGTGCTTCCAGTTTTCTAACTCTGGCAATGGAGGGGGCCCAGGACAAAAAGGTCATGTGAGGTCAAAGAGAATGTGAAGCGAAGTCAAAATAGTTAGCAACTGGGTGAACATAGTTCAAGTGTTTAGAGAAACAGTTGCTCAGTCTATGCTTGGTTTAGCATACATGAGATGTAAAGGAGGCCATATTGGGAGCACCAAGTACAAAATACAAGATTCTGTCTCATCTGGAAAAGCTGCAAGGGTCTCCGGATGGAGGTGAGAGAAGCTGTAGGGAGATCTTGTCTTAAATGTCATGAGATTGCAGGGGAAAGTGCCTGTGGAGGGGATGGGTTGGGTGGTAAGCAATGAATGAACAAAGAAGTTGCAGAGAGGATGATCTCTATTGAATGCGGAAAGAGGCGGGGACAGATGTGACTGGTGGAAGAGTCGCATAGAAGGTGGCAGAAATGTCAAGAGAATAATGTGTTGATCTGTGGGCTGGTGGGGTGAGATGCTGGAGGGACCAGGGAACTCTAGCCTTGTTCTGTCTGAGGGTGGGTGGGTGGGAGGGGGAGCGAGACCAGAACTGCAGGACATAGAGGAGAACTGATGAAGGAAAAAATGAGATCACAAATAAATGTGTGCCCTCACAGTCTGGGAAGAGTAGATTACCCACCATTACGACTCCACGTTTCCCTTGTAACTCAGAAGTCAGCCCGTGAGATTTTGGATAAGATCTTGCTGGCCAAACCTCACTGACAGTCTGCATTCCTAAAATCCAGAGGCCGGGCCATCTTCAAAAAGTGGTTGTTTTTTCCTGTTTTTTGTCAGAAAGCTAAATGTTTGTTCTGTTTTATTTTGCTGAAGCCATACTTCTAGAATCCCAGTGAATTTGCAGGTGATAACTGGGGAAAAGGCTGGCAATTTTCAAGCCAGGGTCTGCAGTAAATCACAACCTGACTGCTGTGGGTAGAGTCAATGGTCATTAGCACTGATTAAACTCGGCTTCAGGAGTTCCTCAAACAATTTGAATAAAGAGACCAGAATCTATTGCACCTATTATAGTGCATTAAAAGTGTATAGTGAGTTTGTTTGACCCCACAGGCTTTTGGGACGTGAGTTTCTTGAGAATGTGCGCAAGACTGAATTATTGCTGTTGAATTGTGCCTGTTGTAATCGTTCTTATGGTTTTTAGCTATACACATTCACAATGATTTGCCTGGAGGCAAACTGTAACAGATCATTGTGTACTCACCAAGACTGTTTATATGTGATGTATGGTATTTGTTCTTTGAAAGAACTAGGACTGTCAAGTTAATTCAATTCAGGTAGACGTTTAATCAAAAGTAGAAATTACTGTCAAACTTTTAGAATTTTTTTAACGAGTTTTTTAAAAAGTATTGACCAATTAGGAAAGTGATTTGCTTTGTGGTTTGAACTAAGAATTGATCCACCAGATGTTCATTCGCCTCTGCAGGGCACTTCTACTTGCTTTTAAAGTGGTAGGATTGAAAGATTAAATTTGTCACGGAGGATCTGAAGGCCAGTGCTATAAACTTTGCTCAAGCATTTATTTTCTTTGAAGGTATCTTGCTGGGGTTCAGTTCCCAAATAGTCTGCAGATCTTGGGTACCTGACCCAAGTTTAGGGGACTGGATTATGAACAGAATGACGACTAAATCCAAACCTAACATGGCGAAATGTCCACATGGATAGTTTGGACATTATTAGAAATGATTTGTTGCTACACTGCTATTTGGTTATCTTCATCCTCTTCAGCACGAAGCCTCTGAATGCAACGATATTACTCTTCGCAACAACCTAACTAAAACAGTAACTCGGCACAGATACGGATCTCAATGCTAGACCTGCCTGATCTGGCAGCTCAATATTAGATTAGGCATTCATTTTATCAATTTTGCATCTGGGTTGGACTGGTATTGTTTCCAAAGCAGAAGACTTTGTAAGTTTTAAGATTGCGGCAGTCGCATGAAAACTTGGTGCAGGGTGGGGAGGGAAATCAACAAAAGCATTGCCAGGTCTTACTCAACTCGTAGGTGATCAGATTGGCATTGACATTGGCAGAAGTCTCCTTGTTATCCTTCCGGCTAATGTTACAAGCGGTTCCATGAGCCAAGCAGAGTATCTATATGTCAAGAAATAAAGCTTGCTTGAGCCTGGAATTAAAATGTTGTCATTTCTGATGTGAATTGTCTTGGTGATCTGAACACTTCCTTTCACTCAGTTCTTTTGAATCTTGCAATTTCGAGGCTTTATTTAAAGTGACGCACTTAAAATTAAAATGTTACTGTTATGATTAATTGTTTCTACAGAAGAAAGAAGAAATGTAAGCAGGAGTAGACTATTTAATCCCTTCAAGCCTGCTCCAAATTCATAGCTGATCAGCATAATGCTTAACCTCATTTTCATGCCCTGCCCCCATGTACCCTTGAATCATCAAATCTCCAGAAATCCATCAGATTCCCGTCCTCCTCAAATGGTATGTTTGAAAATGAACATAAAATAAAAAAAAAAATACTTGTAGCCAGAGCCGAACATCTCAGTTGAATAGAATCTCAAAGAATAGCCTTTGCGAGTGAACATATTGAGACTTGTGGAGGCCCCCAACCACTGAGGCTGCATCATGTAAATTTCAGTGCGTCACTTTAAATAAAGCCTCGAAATTGCAAGATTCAAAAGAACTGAGCGAAAAGGAAGTGCTCAGATCACCAAGACAATTCACATCAGAAATGACAAAATCAATCGGGAGTAGCTGCCAGAGAATATTACCGTAGGCTACAACTTGAAACTGCCCTGGCCTTGTCTGGTTAACGGGCTGATTGGAAGGAGAGAAACAACATTAAATGCTCTGATTAAAAGCCATTTTATCTGCAAGCTCAAAGAAATGTGCTGGGATCAACGCTCAAATTAGATATATTTTAAAATGACTGATTTTAATTTATTTTACCAACGTTGATCCTATTTTTTTATTCCGTTTATCTGGAGCACAATGTAGAAGTTTATTTGAATACAGTGCAAAAAGATGAAAATGTGTGAATTTATTGCCGTGCCTATCTGGAGATGGATGTGTATTTATTACTTTGAAAGGCAATTAGTGTGTAAATCAAATGCAACCTTGCCTTTTGCACTGTGATTTACTGTGAGCCTTCAAATTTTAGTGAATTTTTTTGGGTGAGGATTTCTCAAGGCAGAATGCAGGGCTGAATACCTCAATAAAATCTAACCGTTTTATGAAACGCAATGTCTCCGATGGGGGGTGGGTAAAGGATGAGAAAAGCTGGATGAAAGTGTGCTTGGATTTTTGATAAATTGACATTCTTCATTCACTGCTTTGAATGAAGAATTGCTCACAGGAAATCTTTGGTCTCATTTTCATAGATCACCCTGTCAAACTAACTGCTCTGAATGACTGAGAAAGGGAGGGAGTTGCTGCTGTTTTGTGGGGGCTGTGGGGCAAGTAGATAATGGATTTGCCACGGAGATAAAGGATTTGCCATGGAGATGTACAGAAACGCAGAACACAAGCATATCTTTTGCGTTACCTGCACATTATGCTGTAGGAAGCTCCTCCTCACTCAGCACTTCAGCAGGTGTCTCTGATCAACACCAGAAATGCCCTGGCCCATGTCCAGAATCATTGCATATTGACGGGGTAAAGATGTGTGCAGTGTGGGAGGTTGTCTTCTAGTATCAGACTGGACCTGCTCGGAGAAAATTACTCTTTATCAGGTAACATTGAGACAGGTAGGTAAATTAGGGGAAGTCTGACTCACACGGAAAAGTGAATTAAGATTAATAGTTAATTTTTGGGGGAAAAAAATCATGCTCGGTATGTAAGTGCCGCTGGGTGGAGTGAGGAATGCTTTGCAGTGCCTTGTGACTAGCAAGTGCCTCTGCTATATCACAGAGTCTTTGTCATACAGCATGGAAACAGGCCTTTTGGCCCAGCTTGCCCTGTCCTGATTTAACAGGTCCATTTGATTTGACGCTTGTTAATTTTGCTAGCAATTTGATATCAACGGTAGAGTTGCTGCCTTTAAGCGCCAGAGACCCGGGTTCGATCCTGATGGTGGGATTGAAGCCAATTAACGACAAACCTGTATGTCTTTGGAGTATGGGAGGAGACCGGGGCCACTGGAGAAAACCCAGGCAGTCAGAGGAAAAAACATACAAACTCCATACAGACAGCACCTGTAGCAACTCTACTGCTGCGCTACTGTGCCACCCATAACAACTGAATGGGTGTTTGGCACCTTACCTCTGCGCCCATCTAGTGCAACCATTATTGCACATTGCAATCACTCAGCTAAATATGAATATAGGTTGTCATAGAAAGCGGTTTAAGAGTTCAGAAATGTGCTCTGTGCAGACTACTGCCTTCACTGCAAGAACAGTTGGCATCACTCTCAGCAGGGATTGCCAAATTGTGAGAAAGTGCAATAACCCAGGGTTATTCCGCTTGGGTAGCTTACAACTCAACAGTATGAATGTTGAATCCTCCAATTATACGTAACCTCTCACTACACCCCCTCTATTTTCTTCCCCACACCCCTTCTTTCCTCCCCCCCCACTTTTCCCTCCCCTGTGCCCCATCTGGACCCCCACCTATTTCTCCCCTCCTCTCTCTGGCTTCACCATCCACAACTCTTCAAAACTGTCTCACACCTTCTGTTCTTATCTCTGGGCTTTCTCCCAGCCATCTGCCTCTCAACTCCCCCCCCCCCCCCCATCGCTCACCTGTATATACCTATTGACTGCTATGCCCTGCCCTGCCTGTCCTGCCTCTCCCCTTTTCCAACTATGTTCTCCTCCCTAGAATCAGTCTGAAGAAGGGTCTCGACCCAAAACGTTGTCTCCATGTTCTCTGGTCGTGCTGCCTGAACCAGCTGAGCTGCCCCATCACATTGCGCCTTTTTGCGCAATACCTCTAGCACTGCGGTATTCCTCTTCCAAAGGAAGAATTCCCATGCTGCCTTGCACCTTAGTTGACGTGTTGAAAATTGTCCTGTCTATGGAAGACTGCACCCTGCCATGCTGGAACAAACAATGTGGTCTGGGACATATAATTTGTGAACTTGGAATAGCAGAAGATCGGCTCCAAAGAAATTAATGACTATGTAAGTATATATATCGCAACACTATAACGTAGAGCATAAAACGGACTTGCTGGAAGATCCGGCAGCATGTGTGGAGGGAAATGGACAGGTGATGTTAGGGGTTAGGATCTTACAGCTTTAAAAATAATAATGTACATACTGTGTTTTACATCCAGGGAATAGTGAAGTAGCATCCAAAATATTTGTTATATTTAACACATGAAAATATTGGATCTTTGCCCTTTCCTTTATTACTTACTTCACCAGTCGTGAATAATCCAGCACTGTGTAACACATGTTACCACTTTACAATGGTTTGGAAGGCTCGTCTCATAGCAACCTTAAGTAGCTCCATGCAAACACATTCAGTACAGAGGAAAGCCATGCCGATGGGAGCTGGGAAGAGCAGCGAATGATGATGAGAAGTGTTGGGAAATTGCATTACCATGTGGTGCAGGAGAGCTTTTACACATGGGAAAAGTCGTGACTGGCATCTTCAGCTATCACTCACTATGGTCAAACAACATCTTGAAGGAAAGTCCTGACCCAAAATGGCATCTGGCCGTTTCCCTCCACAGATGCTGCCTGGCCTGCTGAGTTCCTCCAGCAGTTCTGATTTTGCTCAAGGTTCCAGCATCTGCAGTCTCTTGTGCCTCTCTTTGTCAAACATCAATGATGGTCTTTGTGGATTCATAGTTTAAGGGACAAGCAAATGAACTTTTCAAAAAGAGCTTTAATTCATTAGAATTTCCACGTCATACATTGTTCACATTCAGAAGAATGACTAGCTGTTCGATGTTCCAATGCTGGTCTGAAAGAATGATTATACTCCAGTTTGTCCACTTTCTCATGAGGGAAATCATCTTTTAGCTTTTTGTTTTAGTTTTAGAGATACAGTGAACTCTATACAGATATAGAGAAACAGGAACTTCGGCCCACCGAGTGCACACCGACCAACGATCCCCGCTATCCTATTCTACACACTAGGGACAAATTCACCTACAAACCTCTACGTCTTTGGAGTGTGGGAGGAAACTGGAGCATCCGGAGAAAACCAGTCACAGGAAGAACGTAGAAACTCCGTACAGACAGCGCCCATAGTCAGGATCGAACCCGGGTTTCTGGTGCTGTAAGGCAGCGACTCTACTGCTGTGCCACTGTGCCGCCACGTTTCATCCTAGTATTCCTTGAAATATCTGCATCACAGCTTTGAGTCAGGTTCTGAAATAAATTGCAGGGATCAGATTATGACATGATGAAGAAAATTGTTTATGAAATTAACTGACGAATGGTGTGCATATTTTAATATCTCTTTCAGTAATATTCTCGTTTAAGGGTAGTTTTAATAGGGATTTGTGAAAATCCAACATTCCTCCACCTCACTCCAATGATCCCTCCAACCTAAATGTGTAGGAAGGAATAGCAGATGCTGGTTTACACCAAAGATAGGCATGGCGGCATAGCAGTAGAATTGCTCCCTTACAACGTTTGCAGCTCTGGTGACCCGGGTTCGATCCCGTCTACGGGTGCTATCTGTACAGAATTTGTACGTTCTCCCCGTGACAGCGTGGGTTTTCTCCTAGATCTTCGGATTCCTCCTAAACTCCAAAGACGTACAGGTTTGTAGGTTACTTGGCTTGGTATCAGTGTAAAATTGTCCCTAATGTGTGTAGAATGGTGTTAATGTGTGGGGATCGCTCACCGGCGCGGACTTGGTGGGCCGAAGGGCCTGTTTCCGCGCTGTATCTCTAAACTAAACTAAACTAAACAAAGTGCTGGAGTAACTGGGACAGGCAGCATCTCTGGAGAAAAGAAACAGGTGATGTTTCGGGTCAAGACTCTTCTTCAGACTAGACAATTTGGCAATTCCCGCTGTTACTTCAGCATTTTGTGTCTACTTCCAATCAGTTGTTTATTCCATTTGGAATACCAAACATATTTTAATCAAATACTTCAGAAGCTCTTTCTTACTATGTTGCCTACTTTTTCCTGGGGTACTTTATCAATTTTTGTTACAATAAGTGCTCTATTGGATATCTTGTTTAAGAAGGAACTGCAGATGCTGGAAAAATCGAAGGAAGATAAAAATGCTGGAGAAACTCAGCGGGTGAGGCAGCATCTATGGAGCGAAGGAATAGGTGACGTTTCGGGTCGAGACCCTTCTGATAAAAATGCTGGAGAAACTCTGCGGGATAAAAATTCTGGAGAAACCTCTACTGGTTATCTCAGGTATTTTTCTGTCCTGCGTGGTACATTAAATCATCCAGGGAATTTAACATTTAACTATTTAGGGAGTTTAAGATTTCAGAGACTCACTGGAGAAGGTGCCAAGTACAAAATGGGCTATCTACCTTCTTCCTTTTAATCTTTGATGTAAGAAACATAAATCTGAAGAGAAAATCTAAACCAGGGGTTATAAATGGACATCCTACAAATCATGATTCTGAGCCAAAACAAAAAAAAACTGACCTCATGAGAATCTAATGACCCAGATTCAAATGCACTATTTATCTACAGTGGATTTTGTTGTTGCCAAAAGGTTTGACCAAAGACAAATTTTGGCATGAAGGAACAAGAAAATTGCCAAGTGACTGTGTGGGTCAATAGATTAGATTACCGCACTAGCCAACACCTTATGTTATGTCCAAAACAAAGGGATACAAATTTCTCATTGGATAAATTAATTTCAAACGTCTTTTGATTCAATTTCAATTAGATTAATGCACCATCATGACTCTGAGAAGCAGGAACCAGGAGGACTCTGTTTCAGTCACTGCTTTGTGTTGAAGTTTCTAATGAAGTTGATGATGTGATTAGCTTGTGAGATGAAGGGGTAAAGATCAGCTGAGTTTCCCCTTCAACGATTACTGTGCAATTATCAGCGGCAAAACTCATATTTTGCTGGATGATGTTCTTCACGATTCACTAACCTGCCGATACTTAGTATCAATGCTGACAAATGAGGGATGATCACTTAGGAGAGGCAGCAGGGGGCTGCTGAACCATTTTCTCAGCAAGTCATAGCCCTCTCAGAAAATAGGAACTGGAAGTAAATATACTTGAGAAGTTTCAGCCCATTTCCTGTTCTCCAAAGATACATTGTAATCTCACAGTCAAAATGAATACCTGAATATACGACCGACATTTTGTTTTGGTCAATAGATGGTTCAACTTTAGCTTCAGATAGACACAAAAAGCTGGAGTAACTCAGCAGGTCAGACAGCATCTCTGGGGAAAAGAAATAGGTGACATTTTAGGTTGAGACCCTTCTTTAGTAGTTTAGTTTAGAGAAAAAGAATGGTAACAGGCCCTTCAGCCCATTGGGTCCATGGTGACCATCAATTGCACATTCACACTCCTTACTACTTTCTCATCCATTCCTTACATACACAGGGTCAATTTACAGAGGCCAAGTAACCTAGAAAATCCACACATCTTTGGGATGTGGCAGAACACCAGAGCACCCACGCAGTCACTGGGAGAATGTGCAAACTCTGCACAGACAGCATCCAAAGTCAGGATTGAACCCAGGTCTCTGGTGCTGAGAGGCAGCAGCTCTACCAGCTGCGCCACTCTAACTGTTCAGTGGTTTTGAAAGCACTGGCTGGTACAGAGTTCCAGTGGTCATTAAGGAATTACTCGCAGCACATAACAAAAGCTGTGATGATGGTTTCCCCCTAACTTTATTGTTTAATCAGCCATGACATAAATGGGGCATATTATATATTGCAGACAAAGTTATTATCAAAACTTCTTCAAGTGGAAGCAATTCTGTAATGTGGAAATGACGTTAGAGGGATACGTGTTGCTAAGAACTCAGTTCAACAGAAGGCTTCAATCCAATTAGAAAGGTTAAAGGTATAGTCCATTTACAGCCTGCAAATATAAATATCTTCATCAGTGATTATTTTAATTTGCTGCTGCATGACTTAGCTTAAATGTTCAGAGGGAGCTGGGGAGTTGAGAAAGCGAAGTTGACTCTTTTTCCATGAAACACGATGAACAGAGGGAGTTTGGGAGGGAAGCAAGACTGAATGGCAGCCAAGCATGAAAAGCAGGGCAGACCAGATGAACTGGGCAAGACGCAAGCCGACATGCTTCACATACTCCATTATTAGAACCCCCATCCAGAAACCTTCTTTGTCAAACAGAGCAAGAAAAGTTTTGTTAATTAAAAGCCTCTGCACTATTCATGTCCAGAGAGAAGAAAAGCAAAATAGTTTTGTGTTTCTGATTTTGGGGGAGGGGCAGAAGATGCAAGTCCAGCTCGAACACCAACAATCAACCTCAGTGTTTAGGATTTGATGAAGAAATAGTTCCGCTGAATGGATGCTACTTATTAAAAGCTGCATTCTTTGTACGAGAGCTGAATTCAATAGAGACATGCACTCCATCAGGTAATGGATATTGAATTTGCTGAACCAAATTTATCTATGACATCCTTTTCAGAAGTATGTAGACTTTTTTTATAACTTCAATAGATACATCTTTGTGTTGTTAATCAGATACAACATTTTGGAAGTAGCAGTTAATGGTTTTTATGGGTTATTTTGAGATTATTAAGGGCCTAAATAAACCTCTTCTTGTATGCAAATAACTAAAGGGTTAAAGCTTAGCAATGTCACCACCTGAATGGTGAAATGTGCAAAGCATGCTCCTTTAGTTAAAGAAACAATTAATTGCGTGCTCTTGCGAAACAAGTGATCGGCCTATTGCTTGTTTGACCAAGGCCAGCTGGTTGTAGAGCGCTTGGAAAGAAATAATGTTTAAAAATGCTGAATAGTTACCACAGGTCAGACAGAAAATCCTGTTTGTCTCTTGGAGTATTTTCAGATTTTCTGCTTTCATTTCAGAAGATTTCCATTTTCAAAGTGCTTAATTTTGTCTCTAAACAGCATTGCGCCGATTCCTGTCACTCAGCCAAGAGCACAGATTCAGTGAATTGATCTTGTATTGTGGGGAAGTAAGGCTGAAATGCAGGTTGCAGGCTTTATTATCCAGCTTCCACCTGGACCCTCTACACCATATCAATGGACAGATTTTTACTCAATGCCAGAACTATATCCTTGAGATGTACATCTAAGGGATTCACTATTCAACTTCTAATTGAATGTTATTATGTTGGACCATGAATTCTTAAGTAATTTAGTAGAACTATCAGTAGTACCTTACTCTAAGTCTCAACACGATTGAGCAATATTAAGCAATGTACCTTGGTAGAAATTGTTCTTAAATGCTTTGTGATGCTTATATGCCCCAGTTACAATGATGCCTACTATATATACACAGTATGTACATATATGTATATGTATACATGCACACACACACATATATTTACACGTGCACACACACATGCATATACACACACACACACACACACACACACACACACACACACACACACACACACACATGTGTATATATATATAATGTCAATCATTTAATGCCCTTACCTAAAAGTTTACAATAAAAGTGCCCCGATATTTGATCCTTTGCCACAAAAATTAAAAAGATCCCAAATCTATAACCTGGTGTATGAAGATATTGTAGTTGCTCTTATCCATTTTTTTTAATAGGAGGGGCTAAGCCGATCTGATTTATTTCTCAGGTTGCAATGCTGTTCCTACTATCAGTAAGTGCACATTTGTGGATACTGGGTGCAAACAGGATAATGGGAATGTGTGAAGACGTTTAGACTACTCGTATTTATTGTCCAGGATTATACGAGACAATGGTCATATGACAAGGTAGTGGTGCACACTGTGATGATAACCCTGAAAGATTCACTACCTTTTGAGGAGCAAACAGCAAATTGGGAAAGTGTATGGAGAAACCATACCACACAAACTGAACTGTGCCAAATTAGGTTTGTATATCAATTTACATTGCCATCACAAAGTGTTTCAGGGGGCTACTGACTTTTCCAGATACTAATCCTTTGCAAGAAGTGAGATATTTGTCAATAATATAAAGATTATCAACATTTTATTTACAAAAGGAAATACCTTTATGAAGTTTGGTGGTTAAGTGTTTGACTGTTTTCCTTTTTTTTAAAACCAAGCTGAAAAAGCCCATCTTTTAATACTCTAGTCCCACTTAACTGCATGATGCTGACAGTAAAATAACATCTGCTTGCAACTGAGTAACGTGACTGACCCAGTCCCACGGCTGTAAATCTGTTAGTTGTACATTTAAGTTGCACGTGGCAAGTCAGCACTACTTTGCCAAAGATCGTGCTTCACTGAAAAATGAAAGGAAGAATTCGAGGAGCTGGACAGACTGCAGCCAGATTTTGTTTTTAAAACGCATGCTTCAGAATCATCATAGTATATCAATTCATCTGTTTACAATTAGCCCACTATGCTGTATGTCTCTGTGCATTGCAACTCATTTGGATGAAAAGTCCATCTATAATCAGACTGAACTAACTTGCTCTCATTTAGTGGAGTCTCCTGAGTGAAATTGGCCCCTCTGGCTCACCTGCTTCGGGATTTTGATCTTGTCTCCTGTGCCAATATATCCCTTGGCTTTCCTTGCTCTCCAGCGAGCAAAATGAACAGAAAGCATTAGCAAATTCCACTGCCAGGTGGGCTGAAGAAAGAAAGAGAGAAAGAGAGGGAGAGAGCGAGAGAAAACGGAAATACTAGGAAGTAAAGAGAATGGGATGAAAGGGAAAGCTAATGCCATCTGGCAGTCTCCATCCAGCATTTGTGATAGATGAGGTTAGCTGCATTTAGCCACGTGTATGCTTCTAGGGCAATTCAAAACCTCAGATGTACAACATGTATCTGAAAATCTCCAATTTATCATTTATCTATCTGGTAGGTTTGTTTTGCTTGGAAATACAATTAATGCAGGCGTTAAAATAATGTTAATGAGTAAACTGTGAACACTGATATGATTGTCTGAATTGCGGCCTGGATGTAAGTTTCTCTAGTTTCCAGGACCAACAGAAATTCAGTCAAACATGTGATCTTGGTCAATGTTAACGTCTATTCAGAAGAAGAGAAAATTTGGAAGAAAATGTGTGATCTAAATGAAAGCATCAGCTTTGATTTTGATAAGGTTTTGTATGGGTTTAACTTTAGTTTCCACTTAAGAATATGTAGTGCAGAGTGGAGTTTCCATGGAATGTGAATTTCTACTGAGGATACAAAGTGAAAATTGGTGATAGGAAATTCAGTGAAGCAGAGAGGGAGAGAGAGATGCTGTAATACAGGGCTAAATTTAAAAAAAAGGTATTGAATCGAATTTAAACTGTGAAGCTGAAGTGAAAGCAATAAAAATAGGAGCATTTTAACCAGGGTAACAAAATAATAATGTCTATATTTGGAGGAAATATGAAAGGGAGGTTTCTTAGATCATTAAAAGCAGCTGAGCCTTGTTGCTTGTAGTTTTTGTGCATTTGGATGCTCAGAATGTTTCATGTGTCCTGGGAACTGTGGGTGTACAAAGAGCCTCTAAATTAAATAACAGGGTGTTCATGAAAGCAAAAGGATGTCTACATGAAACGGCACAAATCTTCAAGGCATTCTATAATTTCAAAAGTACACCCCATTCATAAAAGTACCTTCAGGAAATCTCAGAACAATTCTGTGAAGGTATGTTACGATTAAGGTCAAATCCATACATTCTCCTGCAATGCATCAATGACACGAAGGCATTCCATTCTCAAGCGAGTTTTCAACGTTAGATTAGTGGTAGTGATGACTCCTACCACCCACAGAATGGCACCTTTAAACAAATGCCTACACAGAGGGAGCTTGATATGTAGATATGCAGAGCTCGTTGTAAGGTAGGCATTTTATAACTGCCACTGTGAGGCTCGCATGGTGTGTTGCCTCCCAAGTGCAGGGGTGAAGAACTCTGAGACAGTGCAGAGTATTCTGTGGAGGAAGTGAGTGAGACAGAAGTTGTGCTGTATTTGATGCTAACGACATGGGTAGAAAAGGGAATAAGATCCTGCTGCCTGTTTATATGAAGTGTTTAAGAAGCAGGATCTTAAAGAACCTCTGAGTTCCTCTCAGTCCAACATGCTGCTGAGTAGAAATAGGACTCAACCTTAATCTTAACACAAACCAATACGTCTGTTTGTAACTGCTCCAAGATATGCTCTCTCTTTAAAATTCAAGAGTGTTCTTTTACCTGCTTTGTATCTGGGAATATTTAGTACCCAACCCTGTATATTTTTGGCCAGGTCTCTATCATAGCTTCAACATGATAATTCCAAATAATCAGTTGTGCCTCACGTCTAAAAGAATAAGATTCCCTGCTCTAGAGCCGGAGTGATGGTGCAGCAGAGAGGAATTTAGATTTCTGGGATTGGGACCAATTCTCAGGGAAGGTGGAAGATGGAACATGTATACCTCAAACCCGATACCATCATCTTCATAAGGTGGTTTGATGGTGCCGTGGAGGACTGGCAGATTGGCAGTTGGTAACATGGTGGGGTTGTGATTGAGAGGGAAGTGGGTGTGACTTAGCTTGGCAGGGGCAGCAATTAACAAATTAAATGCTTGCGTTATAAGGAGAGGCTGGATAGGCTGGGACTTATTTCCCTGGAGCACAGGAGGTTGAGGGGACCTTTTTGAAGTGTATAAAATTACAAGGTGTGTAGAGATGATGGATGGTCAACATCATGATTTTCTGTAATGCAAACCCATCACGGAGTCATAGAGACATGCAGCATGGAAACAGGCCCTTCAGCCCAACTTGCCCACACTGACCAACATGCCTCATCTGCACTACTCCTACCTGCCTGCATTTAGCCCATATCCCTCCAAACCTATCGCATCCATTTACCTGTCTAAATGTTTCTTAAATGGTGTGATTGTGTCAAGAAATCTGAGTTGACAAATATTAAACCATGTTTACCTTATTTCACTTAAATTTTGTTACAAGTACATTTTTATTCCATATCCCAAAATTTTGAATCCAATAAGGGTGAATTTCTGTTACTCAAACTGCTATAATGTGGAGAGGTCGCTTGTCATAAAATGAGGTGCAGAAAGGAGGAGGTATTTCTGAAGAATGCTGCTAAGAACTTTCTTGACCTGTTTGTCCCCAGTTCAGTGAGGAAGGAGGCATTTCTTGTCATTGATTTTCAGGGAATGAGCAACAGAACATTTAGGATATAGTTACCAGGATATTATAAGATTTAGAATAAGTATGGGAAAGGATATGGACCACTTTTAACTATAAATAGACAATTGGAGAAAGGCCAGTTTCAATGGGATGGGAAAAGATCTGGTCCGAGTAATAAAAACTGAAAATGCTGGAAACCCTCAGTAGGTCAGGCAACATTGCAACACAGTGGCAAAGCTAGTCGCGATGCTGCTGCTCTACTCCAGCAACCTGAGTTCAATCTTGACCTCCGGAGCTCTGAGAAGAAACCCATCTGGTGCAAGTTCCCTCTGCTTGGGTTTCCTTCCACATCCCAAAGACGTGCAAGTTGATACCTTAATTGTCCACCATAAATTGCCCCCTAATGTGACAGTGAATTGTAGAATCTAGAAAGTTGATGAAAATGTGAGGAAGATAAAATGGAATTAGTCAGGATTGTGGTAAAAGATGTGCGCTTAATGGTTGGCACTGACTCAGTGGGACAAAAGGTCTGTAGTGTGCCTATGTTTAGTTCTTTGACATACACCTTGATAAATTGGAATCAAAACTGGGAGTGGTGGCAGGGTTTATGTCTGTACCTTCAAGGGAGAATGGGAGGACAATTAAAGCCAGAGCTTTCTGAATGACCACTGAAACAGATCTTCTCCTTCTTCTTGCGTTTGGCGTGCACAGCCTAAAGTTGTAGGACAACTTGTTCTATTTGATCTTATTTGATTGCATTCGTCGAAACAGGGCGGACCACGTGAAGGTTGCAATCTTCCACCCCCTGAAACAGATAATAAACTGAAATGAAGCAAAAAGCCACATGACCGAGATCAGGTTGATGATATAACTGAGAACCAGGCTGACTGCAAGAAATTCTGAGAAGGAAAAATTGGAAATGAAGAGGGGAAAGCGATGGTTAGCAACAGGATTGGTAACAAGTATAAAAGAACATCTAAATCTTTTCTTTAGATATGTAAAAAGATATCCAAAGAAGAGGTGAGGCCAATTAGGGACAAAAAATGGAGAGGGTATGATCTCGGTAATAGATGAGCACATAACGCTAGAAATTACCTAATGTTGCAGCAAATACAGTAAAGGAAGTTACAAAAGATGCAGAAACTGATGCTGAGTAGGGGAACTAGAAAGGTCAGCTGTATTAAAAGCAAATAAAGCCCTTGGTCCAGATTGGAAATATCTGAGATTACAGAGGGAAGCAAGGGTGGAAACTCCAGAGGAATTGGTCATAATCTGCATTTCTAGACAGTGCAAATCAGCAAAGATGTAAAGGCTGCAGAAGCAAATTTACCAGAATAATTCCAGGAATTAGGAAAATAAGTGTTGGAGTCACTCAGTGGTTCAGGCAGCATCTCTGGAGAACATGGATAACTGACCCGCTGAATTACTCCAGCACTTTGTGTCTTTTTTTGTAAACTAGCATCTACTGTTCCTTGTATCCCCAGGAATTAGGAACTTCGGATATGTGTTTTAACTGGAATAGTTGGAGGTCTTTGGTTTGTTAACTCGTGTCATTGCTAAAATGGCAGAGGAAATAAGATGGGTTCTGGATTATTGATGGGATAGGTAGAGGTTTGAAGGGGCAAGGAAGTGGAGTGGGAAATATATAGGGTTCAGTAGGATTAACGAAGATAGGGGTGCATTTTGCCTGGAGTCAGGATCAGGGTCCATCTGGGAAAGAATGGAGCCAGGATGTGCTGAGAGAGGATTATGTCTGGATTGGACAGGTAGGTAACCAAGTGTAGGTGGTTGGGATCAGGCTGGACAGTTGGGGGAGAGTCAATCCAAGGGTTTAGGTGGGATGGAGAGATGATCGGGGCCATCATGGTTGGACAGATAAGCAAACGAGTGTTGGGATTGTGGATTGCGCAGAGATGATTGGGAATCAGGCAAAAAGTCATCAGCAACGTGTTGAGGTGATTGGAGTATGGGGATGGAGCTTGTGGAACGCAAAGTATGCGACTTGTAGGAGGAACTAACTGGCAGATGATAGTTGCTCCAGATTCCCAGGAGCAGAACAGTTAGAGTTTAACTAATGCTTAAGCAAGCCTAAGTTGTTTCATGTGCAAGGTTCACACCATTTGCAATGCCTATGTGCACAGAATAGTTTTGTGCCAGTGATGTTGGAATATGCTGTTTGACAAGACCATATGTGGCTTGCAACTTCTTGAGAGTGAGTATCAGACACATAGAAGACCAAGTCTGATTTAAGGAACTACTAACTACTAAGTGTAAGTAAGTGTACTAACTACTCTATCACATTTAACGTTAATTTTTTAAAATATAATCAAACAAGAAAGTTGCACTACTCAAGAGAGCTTTCATGTAATCAGACTGAAAACTGTTTTCCTTTTTAGCATTTTTCCTGTCTTTTCCCTTGTCCGGTAACTTGAATCAAGATTTATGAAGTTAAGTTGGATAAAAGGAGTTAAGATATAGATCATATTTAAAGGCCAAATAGCTTATTCCAGTTCTAAACTCCCTCAGTTCATAGATGCTACTCACTTCTTTACCAAGCAAGAAATAGAGGCACCTCGATAATATTTGGTAGGTATAAAGTCATGATAATTTACCTTTAAAAAAAAAAAAAAATTCAAAATCAATCTACTTGCCTGGACAAGGCATCCGAGTTTCCAGACTCATAGGTTGCTGTAGGTAATTATAGATGTTTAATCTTTCCAGGTCCTGGTCGGTGAAGTTGTTGGCAATGTTTGATAGTAGATCAGAATCACATGGAGAAAGGAATATATGTCTGGCTGTTATAATTGCAAATAAGTAAGGCGAGGTTAAAAAAAAGCATCCATATTGTAATTATTTGCACTGTTTATCTTAGCCTTCTGACATTGTATCAGATAAAAGTGTAATTTGAAGATGAAAGCTACATACCAAAGACGTATGTTTTAGCAAAATCCCTTTTGTATGTAAGGTTATGAATGCTCCATCACACTTGAGTACTCCAGCCTGGAAGCTCTGCCAGCCCTGGCTGCATCACATCATGACCACATGACTTTGGCAGGCCACTGTTTCAGTGCTGAAAGGGCTAAATGCTCATATACTTAATCTTGGATTCATTTTAAATGAAGGCAGATGGGAAAGCTGCCATTGCTCCCCGCTCAGCAGACAAAATAGCACTTGGAGCATTGAAATACATATGATATTTGGCAGTCTAACACAAATAGATTGTAACCTCGAGACACAATGCCAATATGACACGTGCCAAAAGCCATGAGTACATTGTTCCCACTTGGAAATCATAGGGATGCTGGCATTAAAATAGTGTTAGACACAAAATGCTGGATTAAATCAGCGGGACAGGCAGATAGGAAATCCTATTTCCTTTTATAATCTTTATTTAGCAAAATGCACACGGATTCTGAGTAACATATATCCAGAGACTTATTTGATGTGAATTTTTCCCGTTATTCTTCCAATTAGCTGGGATAATCACAGAATCAATGTAATCCCTAATAGACAAGGAAAATTAGGATTGAATGTTAAACCATTTCTGGGCAGTGATATGGTTAACTTTCACCCAGAGAATCGCCTATTGGCATTTCACGCTAATCTCATGACTGCTGGTATTTCTGTTCAAGCAGGAAGTTGCCCACCTGAAAAACCAAGTGGGTTCTTCAAATGGAAGATCCACAACCTGATGCGGCCTCACCAACATCTTGTACAACTGCAACATAACCTCCTGCACTCAGTGCCCAAATGCCTTCTGCACCGGTCTACCTGTGATGCCACTTTTAGGGAAGAATGTACTTGTACTCTCATAGGCTATAAATGCATTCCTGATTATCTGGCTGTTCCAATCTTAAATGAAGTTGCCTGCATATTTACAATACACATGCATTGTACTCTGAAAAATACATCAGGCATTATTAGGTAGATGGAATTCCATTGGCAAATTTTGTCTGCTCAATTCTCAATATCAACTACCTGATATATATTTATAAAAATGAAAGCTTCCAGCAAGGAGAAATCCATACACTGGTGCCAATACAGCATCGTGACTCGATTGCTGATTGGGACATTGCCTGAATTCTACAATATAAAATATGTTTTCAATCCATTTTCACAAGTTATCTGTTGAAATAGGAATAATTATGAGATCATTGTATCCTTAAAGAGGACACTAGGAACTGCAGATGCTGGTATCTTGAGCAAAGCACAAAGTGCTGGAGTAGCTCAGCACCTGAGGGGGGAATGTGTAGGCAAGGTTTCAGCTCTGAGGAAGGATCCTGACCTGAAACGTTGTCTACCCATTCCCTCCATTGATGCTGCCTGACCTGCTGCGTTTCTCCGACATGTTGTGTTTTGTATTGTATCTTTTATCTGGTTGCTGCAGTAAGTACCACTTTTCTGTAGTATGCAATCATGCCTCTGCAGCCACTTCCCCAGTTTACTTCTGTAACATCAAGTAGGAGATGATAATAACTTGGAGATTGCCAGGTACCTGGTGTGTGTACAGTGTTGCTAATTTGTATTGTATTGTATTGTAATTAATTTATTAGCCAAGTATGTAAAATTATACAAGGAATTTGATTTGCCACAGTAATACCAAAAAAGCAACAAGACACACAACATAAAAATTAACATAAACATCTACCACAGTGCACTGTGATGAAAGGCAATAACATATTGTCTTCTTCCCTCCTTTTCTCCCGCGGCCAGGGCAGTCGAACCATCGCAGCCGGGGCGATCAAAGCTCCCGCCTCGGGGCGATCGAAGCTCCTGCGGTTGGAGCTCCCAAAGTCGATCCCTAACCAAGGGACCGCGAGCTCCACGATGTTAAGTCCCATGCTCCTGCGGTTGAAGCTCCCGAAGTTGATCCCCAGCAAAGGGACTGCCAGTTCCACGATGTTAGGCCGCAGTACGGACGGAGATACAATATGGGTAAAAGTCGCATCTCCATCGAGGAAAGAGATTTTTTAAAGTTTCCCCCACCCCCCACATAATACAAAACGAAAGATACACTAAACATACCTTTAACAACAGACTAAAAACAAAAGAAGAAAAGAACGAGACAGACTGTTGGCGAGATTGCCATCATACGGTGCCACCTGACATTTCTCTTGCTGGATAAGCCAAGAGATCATTGTAAAGGCAAAGCCATTGTAAGGGCAAAAGCAACAGTGAGAGATCAAGAAATTAGAGTGAAAAGGCAGGGAGAATAAATTAATTGATCTTCACAAAGTTAATAAATCCAATGTATGGTTGAGATGTGTGGATATCCAACACAAGCTACATAGAGTTTAAAATCAGGAATTGTTATGCATTGTTTATCCATCTGCTTCATGTATCATTTACATTAATATGATATATTGCATTTGGTTTGCAGAATACAAGCAACTGACTAATGTTGCTATACCTGAAGAGAATTATAAATGTTGGCCATCTTACCACCACGAGGGCTGTCTGTTATCAGTTTATGACATCAATGAAGCAATGGAGATCTGTGATAATCATTCCCAGTGCCTTGCCTTTGTTTTAACCAATCGGACAACGTGGACAGGTGAGTCTTATTGCTGTCAAGGTAAAGTCCAGTCCAATATACTGACAATGTTTAGATTAGTTTAGAGATACAGCATGGAAACAGGGCCTTCGGCCCACCGAGTCAGTGCCGACCAACGATCACCCGTACACTAGTTCTATGCCATCCCAGTTTCACATCCTACACACTAAGGGCAATTTTATGAAGCCAATTAACCTGCACATCTTTGGAATGTGGATGGAAACTGGAGCACCCGGAGAAAACCCACGCGGTCACAGGGAGAATGTACAAATTCTGGTCACATTGCACCGGTAGCTAGGATCAAACCCTGTAAGGCTCTGGTGCTGTAAGGCAGCAATTCTACATTCTGCCACTGTGCCACCACCATGGTTGAGTAAAAAGATGTAACAGGCAAATTTCATGAGTACATTGACCTGGTCAGACCATAGGTACTGTACCTCACTAACAACATTTAGTTGTGCCGATTTCTATTACCTGTAATTTCTATTCAGTAGTTTGTCTGTAAAGAACAAAAAAGTTACAAGGAGGGCCACCATTTTTAGACATGCCATATTTAGACGTACTAAATATGTAAGATAAGTACAGATTGATTGAGTCTCTTAGAGAGCTCAATATGTCCATTTGTTGGACCAATTTGCCTTTTAAATGTTAACATATGACATCAGGAGAATTTTAATCTCAAGGAAGATTCCATCAATGTACCAATTACATCAAAACAATGCACTGGAAATCTGAACAAAAAAAATGTTTCCACTAGTGGGAGAGTCTAGAAGTCACAGCCTCAAAATTAACAGACATTCCTTTAAGAAGGAAATGAGGAGGAATTTCATTAGTCAGAGGATGGTGAATCTGTGGAATTCAATGCCAATGAAGTCTGTGGAGGTCAAGTCAATAGATATTTTTAAGGCTGAGATAGATAGATTCTTGATTGGTACAGGTGTCAGGGGTTATGGGGAGAAGGCAGCAGAATGGGGTTGAGAGGGGGAGATAGATCAGCCATGATTGAATGGCGGAGTAGACATGATGGACCGAATGGCCTAATTCTGCTCCTATCATTTATGAATTATGAAGTGATGAACTTTATCATGACCTCCTTAATATGTGTACCCTGTAGTTTGGAAAGCTCAAACTCTGGAGTTAGCCCAAACATTCAGTCTGATTGTAGAGCACCCAAATTCAAAACGGCTGAGGGAATTAAAATATGATCTACATGGTATAAGGAAAGTTTAATATTAAGGGACTGTTTTAAAAAAAATGTTGAAAAACATTATGCTGAAGAAAATATATACCTGGAGAAGATGTAATGTGGAATCTGATTGGATCAAAGACAGGGGGAGGGAGTTTGGTTTAAAAAAATAGTCAAGGTGCATACCAGTGGTGAACTATATGAACCAGTGATCAATTTTCCCTGTCATGTTGTGGTGCACAATCCAGTGATCACTGGTGCTGCTAACTAGGATCCAGCCCAGCTGTTGGGGAATGTGAGTGGGAGATCAGTTCAGCTTGTACAAGGTCAGAGCGTGAAAATACCAGGCACTGATGAAATCTGCAAATGACACTTCACTGAAAGATGGCTTTAATTAGTTCTACAAGCTGCTGAAGGATGTGCAATGTAGCAGCAACGGTCATAGGTGTATGTCTGTCAACATAATATTCTTTCTGTACTTTACCAGGAAGCTTTAAAAAATGTGTGCCATTTAATTACAGTATGTTGTCCAAGTAAACTCATACATTTGGCCATGCGTAGTAAACTCATGATTACCTTGGCTGTCCTTGTTGCAATGAGCTGCGGAGGGACACTAGTAGTTCAAGATGTTTCACTTGAATGAAATTATGACTGCATTATTGTTTGTTTATTTTTGCTCACAGGCCGACATCTTGTCTCCTTCAAAACCAGTTCGAATCACATCATGCCGGATGTGGAGAAGATAACATTTGTGAAAGTGGCAGACTGAACACCGCGTGAGATTTTGACATTGAGTTCAAACTGTCCTGGCAGGGATTAAAAGGCAAGGGCCGCCATGGGTCAGGATGCTCCTGCCACCATCTGCGTGTTCCGAGGTGCAGGGTGATGGGGTAATAGGTAGATGATCACCAACACCTGGAATTCTCATGGCAAAATGTGCAATACTGCAGGGTGGAACTGTGAACAGCCAAATAATGCTAATCTGTACATGGCTTGTCAATTGATCACCCTTGTTTTTAATTTTTATCGACCTGACAATCTCCTCCACTTGTTAAAACCAATCCAGGATGCCGAGATATGTAAGCTAAACCATAGGTTGAAGTTTGCACAGTGTCAGGACACAGAAATGAAGTGTCACTGTGCTCCTGGCATCTTCAATCTTATATCATAACCCTGGGATCTTAATTGGCCTCATTTCCTGATGTTGTGCTCTTTTCCCTACCTTACACGCAGTCAGTTACTTTCTGTAAAAATGTCTTCTTATTTCCCTGGTAATGCTTTTCCTCATTACTGGCAGGGAATATACATGGCAAAGGGAAACAGAACATCCAAGATGAGTTTAGTTTAGTTTAGAGATGCAGCGTGGAAACAAGCCATTCGACCCATTGAGTCCACGCCAACCAGTGATTACCCATGCACAAGTTCTATCCTAGATACTACGGATAATTTACAGAAGCCAATGAACCTACAAACCCTGCATGTTTTAGAATGTGGGAGGAAACTGAAGCACCTGGAGAAAACCCACGCGGTCACAGGGAGAACGTACAAACTTCATACAGAGAGCACACGTAGTCAGGATTGAACCTGAGTTTCTGGCACTGTAAGGCAGCAACTCTACCGCTGCGCCACTGTGCAGTATTTCCACCTTCTCCTGGAATCTAAGGGTATCTCACGATTGAAACCTAACGAACATATTCAGATGGAATTCCCCTCGTGTCATTTTGACTGAAGCATTATCTATTTTTTTTAAATACACCCTGTGCCTAATTCCAAGCATTCACTTAATAATCTTCCATTTAGACATTGATGCAAACAAATAATATGAGTCATAATTTCATTGCTCTTCAGTACTATCATCTGGAAGGAGAACTTTAGGAAATCAAACAGAATGATACCCAACAGCATGATCACGTGCCAACAGAATCAGGTGTATTAAAAAAAAATAACGTGCTGTGATTGACAAAGTTTGTCTCGCTTATTCGCTTTCTGTGAAAGTGTTTTTGATGCAGTGACATCAATTATGAATCTTTTGGCCATCCAGAGGTATTATCCAGCTTTGGACTTCAGTGCGGAAGCTTTAAGAATTGCAGCACATATTGGGAAAAGGGATGCGGTTTGTGCACGATTTTCTAGCCCAGCAATGGCATCATAAAAATCAGGCCAGCTTTCCATTATGTGCTTTTGGTGCATGAGGCTTTCCACTGAGGGCAATGTCAGAAGGTCATCTTAATATTTTAAAAAATGTGATATACATACTTTTAGTAAAGTTATTTATTATTTTTCTATTGAAAAAGCATTAAACTTGTTGAAGTGAACATGCAGGCATTGTGTCTTTTTTTTTAGTGACAGTATTGACGGGGTTACCATGTTACACCCAATGACATTCTTCACTGTGTTCTCCATTGTTGGAAAGAAAAGCTGCTGAGGGTTCAGAGCCAGCAAAATGATACACAAGAACACAAGTGCCACACAATCAGGTGTATTTTTTTTAAACTAATCTGCATAAATGGATGGTTGTGTTGCATCAAGAACCAAATCTCGGGCGAAGTGGCTGGGAACGATCACACAATGGGAAAATTGCTTGTAAAAGCAAGGAACTGCAGATGTTGGTTTACAAAAGGAGACACAGTGCTGGAGTAACTCAGCAGATCAGGCCTTATTGGGTGTGCTGGTGCAGAATCCGGCAAAAATTAATTTGCAAGTTGAAACAGTAGTATGGAAGGAAAAAGCAATGTTAGCATTTATTTTGAAAGGACTCGAATATAGAGACAGGGATGGAAGGTCCTGTGAGGATGTACAGCATCTCAGGAAAATATTGATGGGCAACGTTTCGGGTCGGGACCCTTCCTCAGACTGACTCCTTCAGTCAGAAAGTTGCTTGTTTCAATTTTGACACCAAAGCAAAAGCCATTGTGGATTAATGAAGCACAGTACGGGGACAATGAAAGGACATTTACAATCCAATTACATGCTCTATTTAATATATTACATATTGTCACCTGCCCTGCAGATGAGGTGGGTCTAACTGAGAAGTGCTGGGGTTCGACTGTGTTCTGTGAGGGATCACTGTGGTTAGGCTTGAGGAGGTTCCATGGTGTGTTGATGGCCCCTCAGTCACCATGTGTGCAAAGTGGGTTTGAGGGATAGTGGGGGAATTAATATCTTTTATTGTATGTTTCTTATTTCTGACTTCATGGGGGAGTGGAGGTGTGCAGTATTTTATGGTTTTGAGTGTGGGTATGGAGAGGGAATAATTTCAACAGCATTCGAGAAAATTAAAGTACGATGGGCTGGTTGAATGTGGAAATCACAAGAACCAGCTCTTGGTTGTACTGAGTCTGGCAAGGTCTGTTTGCAGCAGGGACATATTTTTGGTTACACACTTTAATAGACCAGAACATTACACAGTCCATCAAATCTGCTTATAATATGGGGAGAGAAGCATTGTTCTATCCTTCAAATTTACTCATCGCAAAAGATAAATTTGTAAGACAAATAATGTGGTTAAACCAGTTAACAGATGGACATTGCTTCAGATTAAGGAAGCATCTGTGTTGAATGGAGCAGGTGTGATGGATTGCTTGTTACTCTATCCTCACTGTGAAGTTCAAACAGGCTGACCTGCCCTTTTGCCTTTTTAAATACATCTCCTCACTTCAGACCTGAGAGGTTCAAACCCTGCTCTGAAAGAGGATCCAGCACACTGCGAATGGCTGACCCAGAGCACAAGATAAACAAATCAGAAAGTAAAGCAGCTGAATAATATTTATTCAGTAAAAGACCAACAGCCGTTGATGAAAACTGACCATAGGATAAAGGCATAGTTTGGAACAGGAAGACTTTTAGACTTTGGACTTTCGAGATACAGCATGGAAACAGGCAGAAACACAGAGTCTGCGCCAACCAGTACACCCTCACTATCCTACATGCTAAGGGCAATTTTACAACCTACCAAAGCTACTTAACCTACAAAGCTGAATGTCTTTAGAGAGTGGGAGGAAACCAGAGAACTGGAGAAAATCCACGCAGTCACAGGGAAAACGTACATGCTCAGCAAAGACAGCACCGATAGGCAAGATTGAACCGGGGTCTCTGGCACTATAAGGCAGCAACTCTACCACTGTGCCACTGTGCTGCCTAGTAGTTATATAGTAGTAGTAATAGTATAGTTATAGCAGATCGGTATATATTTACTGAGATATCTGGACGGGCCTACCCATTTTTAAATGTAGGCTAATTTCACAACCAACCTGCACATATTGTAGATTCAGAGATATTGTAGATACTGCATGGAAACAAGCCCATTGGCCCATCACGTCTTTGCCAAACCACAACGGTCCATTTTTACACTAATCCTACCCGAAACCAATTTATCCCAGGTCTCTACCCATCACTTATACATCAAGGTGATTTCCAGTCGCTTATTAACATACCAACTCGTGCATTTTTGGAACGTTTGAGGAAACCAGACCACCCAAAGGAAATCCACTACAACAGGAAGAACGTGCAAATTCCACACATGCAGCAAAGCAGTTCAGGGTTAAACCCACGTCGCTGGAGCAGTGAGGCAGCAGCTCAACCAGCTGCACTACTGTGCTGCCTATGGCTCAAACAAGTACAGACGCAGCCCGCTGAGAGAAACTTAGATACAGAGAGGAGTAAGGTATCTGCTATTAGGGAGCATTTCAATGAGCCCTCAACCATGATTCTATTCTTGATTATAACCGTCCCTTACTCCATAGCCACCACCCCTGACTGACAATTGGTTAAATGATTCATTTGATAACTGCAAAGTAACAAGACCTTCAGAATGGATGGTATTTCTGCTCAAGTCTAGTTAGACAAGAGTAACCTTTAATTCAAGGTTCCTTTGGCCTTGGCATGCCAAGTGAAGCGATTAAACTTTTTTTGGCAATAGATTACCATGACTTGCCTCTGTCCAGCTGCTTTTAGGTTTTTAGGTTTAGGTTTAGTATTATTATTGTCACAAGTAACAAGGTACAGTGAAAAGCTTTGTTTGCAAAGTGACTGCTGAAAACTGGCCTGTGTCTCTGCCTAACTTTGTGAAAATGTACCTCCACAGCCCATGCCTGGCTTCGTATGGGCCCTACGTCTCCTCAGAGCTTTCTCCCCGCTATTATAAACAGTCTGAAGGAAGGTTCCAACCCAAAATATCGCCTATCCTTGTCCTCCGGAAATGCTGTCTTTCCCACTGAGTTACTCCCGCACTTTGTGTCTTTTCACAGATCTATTGCAAACCATTAAATAAACTCACAACCCCATCTGAATAATGGCAATAATGTGAATCTTGTTTCATGAAATGGAGTACCTATTGTAATTTTTAAAATTAGTCTGCCGTTCGTAGCTCCATCAGATTCAATGTCCTTTCGGTGTGAATCAAAGTCAATTATTTTACTGCTTTGGTTTCTTGTGATGTATAAACCCTGGTTTCCAATGTCCACACATGAACGTTCCACTGTGTGTCACTGGATGGAATTCAAAAACAGGAGCTCTCAATTGCTGTTACCTATGTTAGCCAAGGAGCCCTGAATTATTATTATTAACATTATTATTAGCTCATTTCACTGACCTAATTCAGAATCTATCCTGAATGACAGCTTGGAGTGCAATTGTTTCAAGGCACAGAACTTTTCAAAATTATTCATTAATTGGCCAAACATAAATTAAGTGTTGGGTTAGGCCATGGCTTTAAATAATTGACATACTTGTTTCTCAGTGCACGAAGAAAAAGTCAGCATGAATTATTTGTTGTAGGTATCCATGAGTTTAATGTTCTGAAACCTTCAGCCAAGCTGGATAGATGCCCATCACTAAAGAAATCTAATCATTCCATGATGTAATTTGTTGGCAATATTTAATACAGATTTTAATTTATGTATTCCAGCATGCATAGTCTTATCAGTCACAATAATTGATGTTTCTACTGCAAATAATACACTTATCTCTCTATATACCCACACAACGTACAATTAGCTGTCTGGCATAAAATGATGAAGTTTTTAACTTCTGCCATGAGTTCAGGAAACTTACAGAGTGGAGCCACCCCCCAGCCAACTGGCTCATTGGCAGTGTAAGAATCTGCTTTCATCTAGTTGTTGTAATCCTCCCAGGAGATCTCGAGTCTCATGCACAATTGAGAAACTTTAGTGGTAAGCACGAGGCAAATCCAAGAAAAAAATAGCTCAAAATTAAAAGATCTCTGATTTGTTTTTCTCTCATTTCCCTTTTCCCTTTAGACTCCTCCAGAAAAAAAGTTTTAGGTAGATGTTTAATGTAAACTCACAATAATCAAAGTCAGCAGGATGTACTATCTTGGAAGGCAATACAGGCAACAGAGGATGTGTTTATGCAATGATCATGCACATGACTTGTATAAGACTTTGCTAGCTCTAGATCAGAAGTGGAAACTTTAAACTTTGGGCGTATAGGATCAATGCAATATCCAAATTGAATCAGTCAATTCAGGTTGATGATTTAATGCAAGGTGTTCCTGATCGTGAAATGCCCTCTCATTGTGAAAATGGAGAAACAAAGAACTGCAAATGCTGGTTTACAAAAACAACACACACACAGAAAGTGCTGGAGCACGGGTCAGACAGCACCCCTGGAAGACATGGACACGTCACACCTTGGACTGAGACCCCAGTTCAGACTGTGTTGAGTCCCGATCTGAGGCATCGCTTGTCTATGTCTTGACCTGCTGAGTTGCTCCAGCACTTTGTGTGTTTTTCCCATTGTCAAAACACATGCTGATATAACTCGCAATCATTCTCTAATCTTACTTCATTGAATGATGGAATTTCTTTGAGAAACACAATGAAAAATGTTGCTGCGCCCGATGCCAAGTTAAACTGACCCCAACGTAATGTCCTATTGTCTCTGGAGCTGGTTGCTACAATGCTGAGGACTATATTCTGCACTTTGTACCTTTCCCTTTGCCCTACTTGCTGTACTTGTGTTTGGCTTGATTGTATTTATACATAGTATTATCTGATCTGTTCGGATAACATGCCAAGCAAAGATTTTCACTGTACATCTGGACACGTGACAATTATAAACCTAAATCTAAACTTAAACCCATTGAATGGCTTCTGGAAATACTAATATTCGAAATGATTATCTCTTAAATAATGGATTCCAGTATTTTCCCAGGAATAGATATTAGGATAACAGCCTATTGTCACCTGCTTTTTCTCTCACTCCCATTTTGAAGAGTGCAGGTTTCCAGTCCTTTGTGACTTTCCCAGAAAACATGGAATTTTATTAGATTATAACCAAGGCATCCACTACTTTGTAGTCATTTTATTAGATTATAACCAAGACATCCTTTAATACCCTGGGGTGCAGGTCAGCATGTCTAAGTGTAAATAAGCTCTTCTAAGCTTCCCCCCAGTCTAGTTCAGTCAATAAAACATTGATTCAAACACTGGAACAACTAAACTTTCTTTTTGGATAGAACAACAAATTCCCCTATACGATACCTAATCAACCATGGGTTCAATCCTTGTATCTGCCTTGCCAAGTCCTTCAGCCTCGTGCAAGTAGAAACACTCCAAAAGGTCACGCAGTCCCAAGCGCTCTTCCAGAAGATCGACAAAGGACCTCATGGGGGCTGCCTTTTATAGGTCCCCGAACCTTGAGGGGCCAAACTACAGAGGGGTGGTATATTTACAATCCAATTAAACACATTAATTACAACAATACATTATTGACAGTTACACAGACCAATAACAGAATCTCCCTTACATTGTTGCAGGGGAAGCTTCCAGAAGAAGCTACCTTAACTTGAATAATGCAACATTTACCCTGGAATCCAAACAAACTGGCCAGGGGCTTCACACTTTAACCAATCATCACACAACAGGGTAACTGTCTAGCAACATTATTTACAATATGTACACTTAGTCTGCATTGATCCAATTAACTTCATGCATTTTACATTTCCTTGGATGTCCTCTGCAGAAATCCCATCCATCTGTCAATTGAATATGCAACACTGATCTGGGACCTAGACTTACTGGCACCATTCAGAAGCTTGTCATTTCTGCAGAGCACATCAGACTTGACCAAAATGGCCTAACAATACATGAGTCCTTACTAAATTTTGATGCTATGGCTGCTCTGTTTTAGCCAGGATTAACATTCCTCCCTTTTGTCATATATATGATAGCCATCATTTATGATAACCAAAGGTACATTGGTGACTGGTAAATTATCAAACAAATTAACAACAAGATGATGATGTTTCTTCTCAGAATCTCATCAAGTTTCCCGAGTTTTCGTGGACGTAACTTCATGATTCCTGTCTGATGAGTCTTCACCTCCCGAGTTTTCGTGGCCGCAAATCCCCTCCATCTGTGTTGTCAATCCCTCTGTACTTGATCCATAGTTGAACCTATAATTCCTAAGAGAACTTGGGATGAAATAAGTTACACTCCATACTTTCACTGATGCTTTCCCATGCATTCCTGTCACCCATTATTAACCAAAAACCTCTCTCTGTATACTATTACCATTCTGTGATATAATCTTTCCCATACTATGATCAACAGTAACATCTAGTCAGTTATCTCTGCAGTCACATGGTGGTTTCCAATGTACTTTGAATGAAGGTTCCTCATATAAATTTCAGTTGGGTTCTTAGGCGTGACTCTTATTCAAAACAACCACGGTGAATGCTTCAATTCAGCCAAATTCAGTCTCAGCCTTTAATTTACTATTTTGAATTTCAGGGTCTGTCTTACCCTTTTCCAATCCACAGCTTGCGGTCGATAAAAACAATTCAATTCAATTGCTGTGGAATTCCCAGCTGTTTAATTTCATCAATTAATTTCCATATGTTGTGGACCATTATTTCAAATCAAGCCAATTAAGAGTACCGAATCTAGGGACAATTTTCTTTACGCCTTGATAATAGTAGCCGCTTTATCATCAAGGGTTGGATAAATTTCGATCCACCGGTCAAATACATCGACTCTGACAACAAGTACCCACTCCCCTGGTACTTCTTCTAATTCAGTTAACTCTTTCTTCTCCAGTCACTCTTCTCTAGGCGGTTAGTCTTGACTTCTTGAAGGGAAACTTTGTCCTTGCACTTCCTCATTCCCTATTCTCTTTACGCCATCTCTCATGTTCTCTGAAATTTCCTTCATATTCTATCTGTCAATTTCTGTTCTTTCCTCCATGACTGTTACCAATCCTTCCCATCTCTGGCTGTCTGTCTGGGGGTGAGACAATAAAAATACCAGGTTAGACAATAGACAATAGACAATAGGTGCAGGAGTAGGCCATTTGGATCTTCGACCAGCACCGCCATTCAATGTGATCATGGCTGATCATCCCCAATCGGTACCCCGTTCCTGCCTTCTCCCCATATCCCCTGACCACTATTTTTAAGAGCCCTATCTAGCTCTCTCTTGAAAGCATCCCGAGAACCTACCTCCACCGCCCTCTTTGAGGCAGAGAATTCCACAGACTCACCACTCTCTGTGAGAAAAAGTGTTTCCTCGTCTCTGTTCTAAATGGCTTACTCCTTATTCTTAAACTGTTGCCCCTGGTTCTGGACTCCCCCCAGGTTAATCCTCAAATTTCAAATACTCCTAAGCCATATCCCATAACCCATTTCCAAATCTCAAATTTCAAAGTCCTTCCAATACATCACCACACAACTTTAGAGATCCAATTCAGAATTTTTACTATTTATTCCTATCAGCTAAATTTAGGCACAAAGTAGGTGTCCCCGAACCACAGAGGAGTGTTCATTCCCATGTTTTCTTCTTTAATTCTTTTAAGTTGGAGCTGGCCTCAATGGTCTCTAGAGGCTGTCTATATTTCTTTAAATTCTTGAGACTTGTTCTTCCTTTTCACCGGTGTCAATTATTATGTTATGTAGGTATGGTTGGGCACGAGGGTATGTGTGAGATCTTCTTTTAAATTTGTAGGAATAGGAATACCGAGGAGCAGCCTTCTTTGTCTATTGGCCTTTCCCAGATGGTAGACGTTAAAGGGACAGGACAGTATCACTTCTTCCTTTCTGTTTGTCTCTGTCTCTGGGGAGCTGCCTGGATGGAAATGATGATTACACATCCTACCTGAGTTGTGTCTTCTGCCCATTCTTGAGGGTCCACATACTCTTTTACCTCACTCCCCAGATAACGGTGTTTCATAGGTAATACTGTCCTAAACGCACAACAACTCCACAAAAAGTTATTAAACGAGTTTACAATTGCTCCTATTCCTCACTTCTACGCCTCCTTTCTTTTCTTTCTTTTCCCTAGTGCCAATCTAAGTTCCCTTGAATTTGTTCTTTGTCTTCTGACACTTTGTCTCTTTCTTGGTTTCTTTATTAATTTTGCTCCTTTCTATCAATGGGTTGTTCTCGATCCCGATTTGACCCAATTAAGTTAGTTCCTTAGAATTGCTACCTTCTCTTTTTTTTACTTCCTTCCAGGTATTTACATAGGGTTTCTCTCGTTCTAATTCTGAATAGCAGTTGTTATTATTTGCCTTGGACCATCCCAGTGTTATGAGGAGGGTATTCTATCTCCTCAAATTTCATTTCTGTTTTCCTGAGGCAGGGGTCAGGTTACTCCGTCCACACCCTGGACTAACTGGCAGATCAGGCATAAAAATGGATTTGGCTGCGAGAAGGATGATTGACCTCCCGATCCCTGATCCTCTGGCCAGCGTCCTCTCCTTTGATCTTCAGAGTCCCAAGTATCCCTATATGCCCTAGGGATCCACTGACTTCTGGGACCTCGTGACCCTCTTCTTCAACCTCTTCCTCCTCTTATGGGGCAAGCTCTGCTCCAATGCCCCGTCTCTCTGCAGACATAACACTGGTCTGGCCTAACAGTTTTGTACCCTTTCCCATAGAATTGAGGAAAATTAGGTTCTCGAATAGGCATGTCCCTAAGGTAGTCTGGAGGGATCCAAGCCTTAAACTCTTCCTCTTCTTTAGATCTGATTTCAAGTTTCTGTATTAATTTCACTGGCCCCTGGAAGGATTTAATAAGAGCGGCAAAGATGGTCTCTTCCGTATCACTTTCTCTTGTTACCCCCTCCACTAAGGCTTCAGGAGTAGGGTATCCCAGAATCGTCAAAAATGGAAAATATATTCCTTTGGTCAGTCGCCGCACTGCCTCCCATAAACCTCGAGATTCAGGATATTCCCCAAATGAGGTAGATAAATCCTTTCCATCTGGGTCTTCAGTCATAGTCATTGATAAACTGGGTTTCACTGGAGTGGGGGCGTCTGTAGCCTGGGGATAATCTGCACCTACTGCAATATCCAAATCTAAAGTGGGAGTAGGCACCTTCCTGGTAGGGAATTGCCTACGGGGAATTCGTTCTACTTCCATGATATCAGGAATTTGTTCTGTTTCCATGATATTAGCGATATCAGGATCAGTTACCCCATAGCCCGCTATTATCTCACCCTCAGAAATACCACTTCCTCCACTTAAGAAATCTCTCTATTTTAGGAATGATTCCTTTACTTCTCCTACTGTTTGTTTAAATTGTTCTGGTACCGGCTTATAAGGAACCTTACCCCTTGCTCCCTGACTCAATACACTATCCTTTGCCAATGAAACAATTGGTGCCAGAGAATCCCTTCCCAATGTCTCCGTCTCAGGTTTAAATTTAGTGGGTGGAGTCGAAGATGCCGTTGACTCCACTCGAGTGCCCTGTTTACAGGCTGCACAAGGTGCCTTAGGATTAGGAATGTGAGAGGGCTGAGAGGAATGCTGCGATTCTATACCAAAAAGGTCTGCCCATCCTTTTAAATACTGGGCTTCCTTCCCTTCAAGGTCCACACTAATCGCTGCGCTCTTGCTAAATTTAAACAACTTAATTTTTGTCGGGGCCTCTTCCCCTTTAAGAGTTAACGGAGTCAACTCCCCTTTGAGAGTTTCTGCTCTTCTCTGCTCCTAACAATACACGAGTCTTCACTAAATTTTGGTGCTATGGCTGCTCTGTTTTAGCCACAATGAACATAAGGATCCAGGAACCTGTTGGCCTTTCGATCTCTTCGTTTGCCAAGTATTTTTTCTCAAGTGATAAAGATTGTTTTAAGCTCTTCCCATCCTGGAACACCCTTTTTTAGCAGTTGGCATTAGGATATTTTTACTGTCTTCTGCCATTGAAACTAATCCAACATGATTATATAGGATGTTAAAGAAGGAACTGCAGATCCTGGAAAATCGAAGGTACACAAAAATGCTGGAGAAACTCAGCGGGTGCAGCAGCATCTATGGAGCGAAGGAAATAGGCAACGTTTCGGGCCGAAACGTTGAAGAAGGGTCTGAAGAAGGGTTTCGGCCCGAAACGTTGCCTATTTCCTTCGCTCCATAGATGCTGCTGCACCCGCTGAGTTTCTCCAGCATGATTATATAGGATGTCTGCGATTACTCTTTGTCCCATTATCAATTCCTCAGCCTTATCCTTCATAGCCATCAAATAATACCAATGTATTTCTATTTGTGCCATTAGCACATCTTCTATGTACATGCAGATAAAGAATTTTAATTTCATCATTTACTCTACTCCATTTGTAATTGCAGTCTTAGTTTCTATACTCTGGCCTACCGTGGTACAAACTCTTTAATGTTACCACAATTGTTACAATTCACTATTGCCATCTTTTATTTACTGCCTTCTATACTCCTTCTACATGTTATACTCCTTCAGCAGATGTTTTAAACTCCTCCAATAGGACTTCCATTTCCAGCTCAACTTCTCATACCTTCAGCATTCACCTACAGGTTTCCTTTCCTCTACCATGTGAATTCAAACCCTTACAAACTGTGCTACAAATTCCCCTGCCCTGTTCCCATTGAGGTGCAACCTGGTCTACCTTGCAGAGATGACACATCCCTGAGAAACACTTCCAATTTCCCAGGAATCTAAACCCTCCCTCTACTCTATCCCTCCAACCATGCATTCATCTGCTCTATCTTCCAATTTTTTTAAACTCAATAGCCCATGGCATAGGAAATAATCCAATAACTACCATTAAGGTGCTATTTAAATTCTTTTATCGTTCTCTCATCTCTGCCTGCCAGATGCCAATGTTTGAGGTCTATATCAATAACAATGATGTGCAGAAAGGAACTGCGGATGCTGGTTTGTACCAAAGATAGACACAAAGTGCTGGAGTAACTCAGCGGGTCAAGCAGCATCTCTGGAGAAATTCATGAGTGATGTTTTGGGTCGGCACCTTTCTTCAGAAAAATGCTAGTCTGAAGAGGAGTTCTGACCCAAAATTTCACCCAATCTTTTTCTCCAGAGATGCTGCCTGACCTGCTGAGTTACTCCAGCACTTTGAGTCCATCTATGCTTTCCTCTTACATCAGCGTTCAGGTGGTAGACAAAAATGCTGGAGAAACTCAGCGGGTGAAGCAGCATCTATGAAGCGAAGGAATAGGTCACGTTTCGGGTCGAACCCCTTCTTTTCATCTGAAGCGGTGTTCAGGTGAAACTGTTGATAAGCAGGAGCTGCATGTGGATTTGAAACATCTCCAATTATGTTAAGAAAAGGAAGAATTTCTTTTGCCTGAGAATGATTGACTACCAGGAAAGCATTTTTCATGCTGGGAAAGTCACATTCTTTACTGAAGGCATATTTTCTTATGGCTGGGTGAATCAGGGTTGGATCAAGGCTAGCCTCATTAATTGCAACATTGTTGGCACTAATATACAGCACAATCTTTGGCTATTCACCAACCCTGCATCTTTTCATTGACATCCTTGACCTTTGAAGTAGGAAAGCAATATTGAGAGACATCTGCAACAACCAAACACTTGTCTGCTCCATTGATTGTTGAATCCCCTGGATCACTACTGCTCTCCCTCTCCTCTTTCACCACCAACCATGCGGCTGAGCAATCCCCAGTGCTTGGCTTTGGTAGTATGTGCAAGTGAACATCTTACACCATGTTGTCCTGGAAAGGTGGCTTTGCTGCAACTCTCTTCTCATGCCAATTTGGAGAGCGTAGTCATACAGTACATAAACAGGCCCTCCAGCCCAACACGTTCATGCCAACCAAAATGCTCCATCTCAGCTTATCGAATTTTTCCACATTTGGTCCATATCCCTCTAAACCTTTCCTAGCCATGTACCTGTCCAAATGTCTTTACACCAAATGGGATGGCAACAGGTCTGGAAGGTGGCCCATCACCTCAATATTATGCAAGATATTGACCTTATTGATAAATATAGGGCATTGGATTTCAATAATGCCATTGGGATCTTATTTCTTTTTATTGGGTGGGATGATAATACTAGAGGCCATAGCTAGAGGCCATAACTGGAGAAACTCAGCGGGTGAAGCAGCATCTATGAAGCGAAGGAATAGGTCACGTTTCGGGTCGAACCCCTTCTTTTCATCTGAAGCGGTGTTCAGGTGAAACTGTTGATAAGCAGGAGCTGCATGTGGATTTGAAACATCTCCAATTATGTTAAGAAAAGGAAGAATTTCTTTTGCCTGAGAATGATTGACTACCAGGAAAGCATTTTTCATGCTGGGAAAGTCACATTCTTTACTGAAGGCATATTTTCTTATGGCTGGGTGAATCAGGGTTGGATCAAGGCTAGCCTCATTAATTGCAACATTGTTGGCACTAATATACAGCACAATCTTTGGCTATTCACCAACCCTGCATCTTTTCATTGACATCCTTGACCTTTGAAGTAGGAAAGCAATATTGAGAGACATCTGCAACAACCAAACACTTGTCTGCTCCATTGATTGTTGAATCCCCTGGATCACTACTGCTCTCCCTCTCCTCTTTCACCACCAACCATGCGGCTGAGCAATCCCCAGTGCTTGGCTTTGGTAGTATGTGCAAGTGAACATCTTACACCATGTTGTCCTGGAAAGGTGGCTTTGCTGCAACTCTCTTCTCATGCCAATTTGGAGAGCGTAGTCATACAGTACATAAACAGGCCCTCCAGCCCAACACGTTCATGCCAACCAAAATGCTCCATCTCAGCTTATCGAATTTTTCCACATTTGGTCCATATCCCTCTAAACCTTTCCTAGCCATGTACCTGTCCAAATGTCTTTACACCAAATGGGATGGCAACAGGTCTGGAAGGTGGCCCATCACCTCAATATTATGCAAGATATTGACCTTATTGATAAATATAGGGCATTGGATTTCAATAATGCCATTGGGATCTTATTTCTTTTTATTGGGTGGGATGATAATACTAGAGGCCATAGCTAGAGGCCATAACTAGAGGCATAACGTTGCCTATTTCCTTCGCTCCATAGATGCTGCCTCACCCGCTGAGTTTCTCCTGCATTCTTGTCTACCTTTGATTTTCCAGCATCTGCAGTTCCTTCCGGGTGGGGAAGAACACCTCCTCGGTCATCACACTGAGCACCGGCTCCCCTCAGGGCTGTGTCCTAAGTCCGCTGCTCTTCACATTGATGACACATGACTGGTCCACTACTAACCATATCATCAAATACGCGGATGACACAACAGTAGTGGGCCTCATCCGCAACAACGACGACCAGGCATACAGAGAGGAGGTGGAGCAGCTGGTGAGCTGGTGCAGCAGGAACAACCTTCTCCTAAGTGTGGACAAAACCAAGGAGATTGTCGTCGACTTCAGAAAGAAAAATCAGCCCAGTCACACTCCGCTGTGCATCAACAACTTAGCAGTGGAGCAGGTGAAAAGCATCAAGTTCCTGGGAGTGCATATAACGGATACCTTAACTTGGACTACAAACATCACATCTCTGGTAAAACGGGCACAGCAGCGTTTGTACTTCCTCCGCAGGATGAGAAGATCACACCTCCACCCTCCCATCCTCACCACATTCTACAGAAGCACCATTGAATCAGTCATGACCAGCTGCATCTCTGTGTGGTGCGGCGGCTGTACAGCTGCGGACTGGAAGTGCCTTCAGAGAGTGGTGAGGACAGCGGAAAAAATCATTGGGACTTCTCTTCCTTCCATCATTGACATTGGTTACAAACGCTGTCTGACAAGAGCTAAGGGCATTACCAGAGACCCCACACACCCACAATATGGACTGTTTACACTGCTGAACTCTGGGAGGAGGTACCGCAGCATGAAGAGCGGGACAACCAGGTTCTGCAACAGCTTCATCCCCCAGGCCATAAGACTATTGAATTCACAATCAAACCGATGCTAGAACTTTCTTATACATTGCCACTTTTTAAAACTTTTCTTTTTTAACTATGCACATGAAGCACTTTTTATGGCCACACTAAGCACTTTTACTGATCGCCTGATATAAATGTTATATTCTGCTGCTACTTTGAAGAGTCAATGCAACGAAATTTCGTTCAATGTGCACTGTGTCTATGTGTATACCTGAATGACAATTAAAGTTATATTCATTCATTCATTCAAGGGGCAAAGTATAAAGGAGATGTGTGGGGCAACCTTTTCATACAGAGTGTGGTGTGCCCGGAACATGCTACCAGAGTTGGTGGTTGAGGCAGATACAATAGGGGCATTTAAGAGGCTTTTGGATAGGCATATGGATATGCAAGGAATGTCAGGATATGGGTTATGCACAGATGGGCTTAGCATCATGTTTGGCAGACATTGTGGGCCGTAAGCCTGTTCTTGTGCTGTTCTATGTTCTATGAATGGAAAGCCACTGCAAGATGCCACCTCGGTAAAAAGGACAACAAAGTGTTGAGTACCCAAATTGGTAAATTGTTTGTATATGTTTTCTTTCCAGATGGAGTTCTCCACAAACAAGGTACATGAATAGGAGCTACAGGCTCTCCACAAACAAGGTTTAAACCTTCTTTTCCATTAATGCTACTTACTACAATTGCATTAGTCATATAGAACAGCCCAACAGATGATCCAAACATTCATTAATTTGTGGTCTCTTCTCACCAACTTCCCTCATACATTGTGTAGGGTACAAGATGGCACTGGGAACGTGGAATTCTTTGTGTACTGCCTCAGTGAAATCTATTATTCTTACGCTACAATTGTTGCACTCTTGTACTTATGTATGATTACGCTTATGTATGGCATGATTTTACTGGAATTGTAGGCAAAACAAAGAATTTCAAAAACAATCAATTGTGTAAACGCACACTACCAGATTCGGGGGCAGTTTCTTCCCAGCTGTTGTCCGGCAATTGAATCATCCGACCACAACCAGAGAGCAGACTACTATCTACCTCTGATGACCCTCGAACTATCCTTGATTGGACTTTGCTGGCTTTACCTTGCACTAAACGATATTCCCTTATCATGTATCTATACACTGTAAATGGATCAATTGTAATCATGTTTAAGAAGGAAGTGCAGATGCTGGAAAAGTAGACAAAAAATGCTGGAGAAACTTAGCAGGTGAGGCAGCATCTATGGAGAAAAGGAGTAGGCGACGTTTCGGGTCGAGACCCCTCTTCTGATGTCGGGGAGGTGGTGGGAAAAAGAAAGGAAGAGGCGGAGACAGTAGGCTATGTGGGAGAGCTGGGAAAGGGGAGGGGAAGGAGGGAGAAAGCAAGGACTACCTGAAATTAGAGAAGTCGATGTTCATACCGCTGGGGTGTAAACTACCCAAGCAAAATATGAGGTGTTGTTCCTCCAATTTACGCTGGGCCTTACTCTGGCAATGGAGGAGGCCCAGGACAGAAAGGTCAGATTCAGAATGGGAGGGGGGGTTAAAGTGCTGGGCAACCGGGAGATCAGGTTGGTTAGTACGGACTGAGCGGAGGTGTTGGGCGAAGCGGTCACCGAGCCTACGCTTGGTCTCACCGATGTAGAGAAGGTGACACCTACGACAGCGGATGCAGTAGATGAGGTTGGAGGATGTGCAGGTGAACCTCTGCCTCACCTGGAATCATGTATTGTCTTTCTGCTGACTGATTAGCACGCAAAAAAAGCTTTTCACTGTACCTCGGTACACGTGACAATAAACTAAACTAAACTAAATTTCACTGTGACAATTAAGTATGATAGAAATTCACCTCATGATGTTTACCTCTTAATATTGGCTAATTCTCATTTTTCAGTGGCTAGATGTGGGATAAATTAATTTAACAGTGTGGATTCCCATGGGGGAGAACTAAAAGTCAACCAGATATTATGAAAATGGAGGCCCATGTAAACCACGCCACTTAAAGGGATAGCTTCCTTTTCCTGTAGGACATTATTAAAGCATGTGAACTGCTGTAATCCAACATTAATTCTCTTGGTACTAGTTCATGACATGAGTTATTGAAACCAATTTTAGAATTTGACGGTGGAATTTACACTAATAATCTTTCAGTCAATGGTCTGATTTTATAATTGTTGTTATTATGAGTGTTCACTGTATCTTTTTCTGTAGCTATGTTTTTCTTCATAGCAAACCAAGGTAGCTTAGAAAAAGTGACTTTATTGGTATTGATATAGATATTAGTGGTTTATTATAGGAACGTGTACTGAGATACAGGGAAACGCTGTGTAGGAAGTAACTGCAGATGCTAGTTTACACCAAAGAGGGAAGATGCAAAAGGCCGAAGAAGACACAAAAGGCTGGAGTAACTCTGCGGGTCAGGCAACATCTCTGGAGAAAAGGAATAGGTTTCGAGTCGAGACCTTTCTTCAGACTGAGAGTCAGGGGAAAGGGGAACGAGAGATAAATATGGTGAAGTAGAGAGAAACAGAACTAGTAAATGAAAGATATGCTAAAAGCAACAATGATCAAGGAAAGGTGAAGCCCACAATGGTCCATTGTTGGCTGTTGGGCCGGATAATAATGAGTTATACAGACAGTGTAACTCAACAGGATGCCAGTGAAACTGGTAGAATGACTATGATGGGGAAGGGACAGAGAGAGAGGATGCAAGGGTTACTTGAAGTTATAGAAATCAATACTCATACCACTGGGTTGTAAGCTGCCCAAGCGAAATAGGATGTGCTGTTCCTCCAATTTACATTTGACAAGGTCACACTGACAATGGAGGAGGCCCAGGACAGAAAGGTCAGTGTGGGAATGGGAAGGGGATTTAAAGTGTTTGGCAACTGAGAGATGAAATGGGCAACCAGGAGTGAAAAGTTTTTGTTTGCGTGCTATTTGATTTAAATCATATAATAGTATACATGAATACAATCAAGCCATACAAAAGTAAAACAGGTAGAGCTAAGAGCGAGAATAAGTGCAGGACCCAGTATCACACCCAGGAAACAAGGAGAAGCAATAGGGCCTACACAACAGGTACACATTAAACAGCACTCAATAACACTATGGACCATTCTGTAACGCAGCACAGAAGGAAGCCATTCACCATCGTGTTTCTGCTAGCTCCAGTTATTTCAACATTCTTTGCTCTACCTTCCAGCAATGCAAACGTGCTTTTGAATGTCATTATTGGATCTGTTTCCGCTGCCATTTTAGGGAGTACAGTGCATACCTACACACTCATGAGGATTTACCACACTTTGTGGATGTGTAGGAGCAGCTTTCACATCTCCTGTTCCACATTTGGTCCAGGTACAAGGGACAGGTACTGTTTCCTCCAGGTGCTCCAGTTTCCTCCCATGTCTCAAAGACGTACGGGTTTGTAGGTTACTTGGCCTCTGTAAATTGCCCCTAGTGTGTCGGGAGTGGATGCGAAAGTGGGAAAATATATAAATAATGTGAACGGGTGCCCATTGGTGTGGACTTGATGGGCTGAAGGGCCTGTTTCCATGCTGTATCTCGAAACAAAATTAAACAAAGCTAAGCTAAACTGAACTAAACTAATTTAAATTAAACTAAACCAAACAAAACTAATCTAAACTAAACTAAACTATTTTTTAAGGTTGAATGGAAACAAAAGTTGTTTGAAGTTCTTGGCAGATCTGTGGGTGGAGAAAAAGGGTTGACAATTTAATTCTGATGAAATGCCATTAATCTGAAACATTGCCAATAATTCTCTTTCCCCTTATGCTGTCTGACCAGCGGTTTTTCAATTCAGATTTCCAGTCTTCATGTTTTGTTTTTGGTTCATATTGCTGGAAGCTGTTCCAACATTATTGACAAGGATCCAGGCAACTGCTGCTGGAACTATGACCAACTATCTGGCATTAGACTTAGCTATCTACAAAGATCTTGAATAACCTGTGGCGTGGCTTCATGGTGGCGCAGCGGTAGAGTTGCTGCCTTACAGCGCCAGGAACCCGGGTTCGATCCTGACGAGGCATGCTGTCTGCATGGAGTTTGTACATTCTCCCCATGACTGCAAGGGTTTTTCGTGGTGCTCCAGCTTCCTCCCACACTCTAAAGATGTGCAGGTTTATAGGTTAATTGGATATGGTTAAAAATGTAAATTGTCCCTAGTGTATAGGATAGTGTTAGTGTACGGGGATCGCTGGTCGTTGCGGACTCGGTGGGCTGAAGGGCCTGTTTTCATGCTATATCTCTATACTAAACTAAACCAAGGATAACCATTACTCTGAAGAAGGATCCTGACCCAAATATCACCTGTCCATATTCTCCAGAGATGCTGCCTAACCCGCTGAGTAACTCCAGCAGTTTGTCTTTTTTTTGTACAAAACAATCTTCTGCAGTTCCTTGTATTTCCAAAATTTGATGATGAAGGCACATTTATGTAGTGAGTTACAATGAACTGCAGTGGCCTCCATAAAAAGGAAATAAAAATCAAAGATCAAAGATCCGCTCTATGATCTTTGGTAGAAATAGATTCAATAATGATTTTTAAAAGGAAACTGTGTAAGGAATGACAATTTGCAAGTGAAAGTAAAGCAAAAGAATGTTGGAAGATCTGGAGTCGGAATAGGCATGATTGTGATTGGCTTTCTCCTGTGCTGTATTCCTTATTGATTCTTAGAGTTTTTCAGTGCTGTTTAATATGTATCTATGATGTACACACCAAGGCTCACCGTCTCCTTGATGCCCCTATTAACTATCTTCAGTCATTAATTTAATGGTAGGCTGTTGAAATGTTTCCCAATGATTAGATTAACTTATTCTCTTTACAATTATTTACGTGGAACTTTAAAAAGTGATTGGCTGCCAATTAAGAATAATGAATACTAATGGTCAAAAAATCCTTTGTTTCATTCCTATAATTTCAATTACAAAGGAATTTATCTAACCAGCAAGTGCAATATCAGGGGAATGAGCATGAAGCAGATATTGATTTAGATCTGTACTGAATGTGAGGGAGTTCATTTAATATCAGTTGTGATTGCAATCTTTAGCACAGGCATGATATAGACATTGTCATTTCAAGTCTTCCAGCAAACTCAACTTCCTTGCACTGTTGGACGTGGGGACTCCTCCTAGTCGCTGATGATATCTTCTTATTGCTCATTAAAAGATAAATTGACAGGGAGGAACCGTCTGCTTTACTCTGAGTGTCTCCTTCAATTTAATAGGGGCTGCAAAACAAGGCTCGCCTTGATCCTAACCTGATTCACCCCGCCATGGGAAAATGTGCCTTCAGTAAAGAATGTGACTTTCCCAGCATGAAAAAATGCTTTCCTTGTAGTCAAGCATTCTCAGGCAGCAACAAAGAATCCTCCTTTTTCTTAACATAATTGGAGCTGTTTCAAATCCACGCGCAGTTCCTGCTTATTAACAGTTTCACCTGGACACCGATGTAAGGGGAAAGCAGAGATAGGCATAAAGTGCTAGAATAACTCAGCGGGTCAGGGAGCATCTCTGGAGAAAAAGGATGGGTGATGTTTTGGGTCAGAACCCTTTTTCAGACTGAAAGGGGGGAGGGTTGTGAGTGTGGGTTGGGGCAGGGGGGAGAAGCGTGGAAAGGGGAGGGGGAGAGAAGGGGGGGAACTGGTGGTGGGAAATTGCCAGTACGAATCAGGGCCGGCAACAGATGACGAAGGAAGGTTGGAGTCCATAATGGCCCATTGCTGGCTGGGGAAGAGGTGGTAATGAAGGGATCCAGGGATGCAAACAGTGGAACCTGTAGGACGACTAGGGTGGAGGAGGGGGGGAATACAGGAGTTACTTGAAATTGGAGAAATCAATATTCATACCGCTGGGTTGTAAGGCCTGGGGAGGGTAAGTATGTCTGTGTGAGACAATACTATCCTGATAACAGAAGCACCAACATTAATCACCGACTACATTAACAAAATGGGACCCCACTCACAGAACCACTTCCACTTCATAATCACCTTTGTGAAAAGGTCCAGATTACCTCCCGCTCCTACCCCATGGAACCTCAGGGGTATTTGTTTGTGGGAATTCCTCAATAGAAAAGAATTTCTCCAACATTTACCTATTATCCACTATTAAGATGAGCAGTCACAAATAAAAGTAAACACAGGATTTTTTTTAATTAAAAAGTGCACACCCATTATCTTCCTTGTTAGCGGGGTCCATTCTGTAAACAGAAGAACATAAGTCTCTCTAATCTCATCTGGCTGGCAGAGACTCCAATAGTAATCCTGCAAATCTCCCTGTATCCGCAGTACATTATTGGTTTGTGACACGCGCCTGCCGCTGGAATGTGCAGGTTACATTGCCCTAAAACGGAATATAAACTTTTTTTTTCAGCCCACCAGCTGCCTGATACCACAAAGGAACGGTTGCAATATGAAAAGCAAAAGGTGTGAACAATACTATTACCGGTCTGTCATCAAATTCAATGTGCAGGCTAACTCCCATGTAAAGTTAGTTTAATCAAATGGGAACAATAGATGTTAAGCCTCAAGGAGCTAATTTTGCATGCGTTTACTTCACAGCTGAACTGCAACCAAGGTTAAAAAAAAAAAAAAAATTGTGACGTAATATTGAAGACAGTTTAATGTTGCAAGGTGCCTGTTGTTATACTAGTTTCAATAAACGTTCTAATTGAACCTGCGTTCAGAAGCTGCTGAACCCTCAGCGTATATCCTGGTGGAGAGGTTCTCTTCCTCGACTAGGGAGTGGCACCCAGCCAACACTTCTATCAGTTTTGTATCCCTCCAAGCAGCTGCTGCTCCCACACCGGGCATCTGTAACACAACAGTGCTCTGAGCGTTCAGCTATTGTGAGAAAGTGCTTCCTGGTTTCCCTCCTAAGTATCGTAGCTCCAATTTTAAGATTATATTTCCTCCTTTTTAATTCCCCCACCAGAGGAAGTGGTTTCTCTGCATCACATTAACAAATCTTTATAACATTTTAAATGCTTCAATGTAAGAAATAAGGCATGAATGGACAATGTATCAAACATTCTTCCGCATTATAGCACATTATTGATGCATTTATCTAACTTTAGCGATTTTAGTGCAAGATTTCTCTGGAGAAGGTTTGACTTAGGCAATGCTGTATGTTAATGTCATAATTATTAAATTGTGCTGGGGCATTTACTTATAGAGCAATAACAATTATTTGCAGATCAAATTTTCTCCAGTATTTTGTTCACTGTGACAAATTGCTCAAATACCAATCTAAACTACAATGTTAAAAATGTAATCAGTGAGGAGGAGTAGAAATTGGAACTATATGGAGTGGTTTCTGCCTTAACGAACATTTGCAGTGAAGGACATTGAGCAACTTGTGTCAATGAACTTAAGAGACAATTGGTGTCTATGTAGAGGGTGAATGGAAAGCGCACAGCAGCAAGAAGGTTGGGAAATTGGATTAAAATCATTCAAAATAACTTTTTTATGTTTCTAATCATTCTTTTGCCCCATGTTCTTATGTCATTCATTGTCAACCTGAAACCAGCAGAATCTTTAAACAATATCTTTGAGAAAAACTCCTACGTAACTTGTGGAAGACTGTATTTTGCCTCTGCATGTTCAGTCGTTGTATTTCAATTGACTACATACTTTGCAACATTGCAACTTGTTTTCCCCTTGGAATATTCTAAAACAGCTCAGCATATGCTTACAGGATGAGCCACTATCTTTTGAAGAATGAGTAAAATGTAATGGCTTGTTATATGGTGGCAAAGCTATGCCCTTGTTCACAAAGTTACACATTTCTCCCATTGTACTGTAGAGGACAGCTGTCAGCTGTTTCTCATGGGTTTCCACTTAAAGCTGCTGTGAGAATGCTGTTTTTAGTCCTCAGTGAACAGAGAATCATTTAATGCCCTAGACTTTTTTCAAAATAATAGCACAAGAATGCCGCTGCTCGCTGTTACTATTCTGGGAAACTATTGGCAACACTGGGATTTTCATGCAAGTACAGTCTAATGTGGAAATCATGAATTGTTTTCTGTGATTCAGGGCTCTTCTGTAGCCTCTGCTTCCTTCAAGCTTTTCCATCACAGGCAAGAGAGCTGGTGTGAACTTTAGCTCCTAACAAATTAGTCTCGCTGGTATATGACACAAGTCTTTTGCTCAATGGAATGACTTGCAGATGATTTTCCAAAATACTGCAAGACAATATCACTGCTAAACAACGAATCAGACTCTAACAAACTAATGAAGTGTATATGTCTTGTAATTTGCTACTGCAGATATTTTAACATATAAGTACATTTAAAAGGGCTGCACAGTGGCGCAGTGGTAGAGTTGATGCCTTGCAGCACCAGCGACCCAGGTTCGATCCTAACCTTGGGTGCTGTCTGTACAGAGTTTGTACGTTCTCCCTGTGACCGCGTGCATTTTCTCCGGGGGTCTGATTTCCTCCCACACTCCAAGGACGTACAGGTTTGTAGATTGATTGACTTTGGTAAAATTGTCCCTAGTATGTAGGATAGTGCTAGTGTACAGGTGATTGCTGGTTGGCATGGATTCGGTGAGACGAAGGGCCTTTTTCTGCACTGTTTCTCTAAAGTCTGAAGATAAAAACATCTGAATATCTGATGTCAACCACATTAATAAGATGTGTAAATTCCAGACTTTTTAAATACTCTGTATAGTGTTTCAAAAGTTAATTAAAATTGTGCCTTGCTTCTTAGAATGTCGTCTGCCAGAATTATTTGCTACAATTGATTGACTTGTCAATATATTATCTCATCTCCTTTGAACTTATGTTTGACAATAAAGGGAAATTCTTACCAGAAATTGCTGCAGGTTGGTCGGAAGCATTCTTCATAGTCTGAAGAAGTGCCTTGACCTGAAAAGTCAACCATTCCTTCTATCCAGCAATGCTGCCTGTCCCGCTGAGTTACTCCAGCATTTTGTGTCTATAAATGGCTAGGACAGTTGTGTGACCACAGTCTACAAATTCTGGACCAGTAATCTAGGCACAGTAGCGTGGCACCAGAGACCCGTGTTAGATCCTGAACTGGGGCGCTGTCTCTGAGGAATTTACATGATAGGGCATATAATCAGTGTCTATCCCTTGGTAAGGGTGTTGGTATTGACATTATAGGCCAATGGGCCTGTTTCTGTGCTGAATGGCTTTATGACCTGCCCACCAATAACACATCAAAGCTGAAATTTCCCTTTCAAAATCTACCAGTCCCACCAAATTATAAAGGAGACAGCAAACATTACATAGACCACATGGAGACACAAGGAACTGCAGATGCTGGAGTTGTGAGCAAAATACAAGGGCTGGAGTAACTTGGCAGATCAGGCAGCATCTGCGAAGGGAGTGAATAGGCGATGTTTTGGATCGAGACCTTTCTTCAGATATGTTTCAGGGTTAGGCCATTCTTCAGACCAAATCACATGGAAACTGAGATTCTTTTGTCCAAACCTCAAAAGTCAATTTGCAAGAGTTTGACACATACATGTGACCTAGGAATGAAAGATGGGCCTCAGTTGAGTAGTGTCATAGAGTCATATGGTATGGAAACAGGAGCTTCTGCCCAACTCATCAATGGCGATCAAGATGCCCCACCTAAGCTTGTCCTGTTTGCCCGTGTTTGTTTCATATCCCTCTGAACCTTTCCTATCCATGTGCCCAAGATAGATCTCATCAGGCCTTATGAGAACTTATCTACCCTTAGATGTGCCAAGACACCTTTGCTTCCTTAATACTGACCTGGTCCAGATAATCCATCTACCCCTGCAATATGTTTCCTCTTTTCTCCACTGATCAAACCTTCAACATTTTTTGTTATTCACGTTTCCCCAAGTTTGCTCTCTTTGCCTTTCACCCTTTCAGAACATGCTGACTCTAAACTCTTGCTAACTTTCTTTTTAAACACTGCTATTTGTCAACTTTCATTTTACCTACAAGCATCTAGTCCCAATCTACTTTTGCCAGGTCCTCTTTTCTTGTTCTTATAAGGTGCTTGTACTTTTTAAAAACACATTTAAGTTAAAAAAAAAAAAGACTGGGAATTAAAGGACGTTCTTTTAGGAAGGAGATGAGGAGAAATTTCTTTAGTCAGAGGGTAGTGAATCTGTGGAATTCTTTGCCACAGAAGGCTGTGGAGGCTAAGTCAGTGGATATTTTTAAGGCAGAGAGAGACAGATTCTTGATTAGTACAGGTGTCAGAGATTATGGGGAGAAAGCAGGAGAATGGGGTTAGGAGGGAAAATTAGATCTGCCATGATTGAATGGCAGAGTAGCCTAGATGGGCTGAATGGCCTAATTGTACTCCTATCACTTATGACCTTATGACTTTATGACCGTATGACCTTATGATCTCATGAAACTGCCAAAAGCCATCATCATGTTGGGGGAGGGGTCTCAGTCATGAGCTTCATGAAACATGGTCAAAGTACGTAGTCTGTTTCACCTTATGAGCAAGAAGGGTTAGGTCGCCTGGGCCTTTGTGCCAAGGTGTGGACAGGCACCATGGGCAATGCGTTCACTTTTGCAGACAAGTACCTTTATTTAATACCAGTACCACATCTGTGCTGTAATCTTGGTAAATCACTTTATCAGTGCAGACATTTATCCAGTTCCACACCAGCCATTCTTTGACAGTCAAAACCCACTAGGAAATTGACTGGTGGAATTTTTTTTTTTGTGAACGAGAGAGGAAAAAATGAACAAATTAGTTAATATTGTAGCTAAGGATATAACAGCTGTGTAGGAAGGAACTGCAGATGCTGGTTTGAACTGAAGATAGACACAAAAAGCTGGAGTAACTCAGTGGGACATGCAGCATCTGTGGAGAGAAGGAATGGGTGACGTTTCGGGTCGAGTCTGAAGAAAAGGGTCTCAACCCTAGACGTCACCCATTCCTTCTCTCCAGAGATGCTGCCTGTCCTGCTGAGTTACTCCAGCATTTTGTGTTTATCTTCAGGATATAACAGCTCCTTGTTTCTACATTCAGAGTTTTTTATATACTGATTGACAATATTTTCTGTTCCCGACTATTGGGTTTACAGTGAACGATGAGTGGCAGGGATAGGAAATTCGGGCACCACAGTTAACATCAAGCGCTACCAGGTCCAATGCAACCTTCCTAAAACTCTGCAATGACAATGTTCCATCCAACCTCAGCAAATCACCGTCTGCTCAACAAAATGTCGCAGTGGTGCGATCAGTTATTGTGTGGTGCTTACATGACAGCACAGAGTGAATCCCAGCTGAGGTGTGAGATTGCATCATTACACAATAGGCTCCTGGGGCTGTTGGGCCCATTTCTGCTCTTATTTAAAAGTTCCCAGGTAAATAAATATTTTTTGTTCTTTGTGGCGTCTCTGTATAATACTGCCAATATAGTGCTTGCAGTGAAAGTGGTTTTATGCTCTACAGGGACCATGGTTTGCATTGGGATCCGTTCCCTTCATTAAGGTCAGTTGGCAGGGAATCGACCAGTCCCACCCGTCCAGACTAGGTTTAAACCCCCAGAACAGAAATCCACATCCATGGTTGTAACTCCTGGGTCCCCTTACATCTTTTAATTATTGTTTTAGTGAAATTGGAGTTATCGGTATAATCAGTTGTAACTTTGTTAAATTCACTGTGACAACAGTAGGGCTACAAGCCAAATAAAAGTCGTACTATAGGCAAAAAGATTAAAATGCATGGATTCTGTCAAAAAAAACCCCACGATTGTTGGGCCCAATGCTGTATCACAGTTTCTAAACATACCGTGGGGCAGAATTTCTTGTCACTGAGTTTGATGTAAAGGATTGCTCAGGTTCAGGCACTCTAAGAAAACATTAATTGGAGAGAAAAAACAGTTAAATTGCACTCCAATCTTATTTTATATTCTGAAAATAAAACGGGTGAACTGTCACAGATTGGCCAATTTTGTTGTATGGATGAACTGTCATGGATTGTCTGATTTGGCTCTAAATAAAATTTGTGATCTCTCAATCCTTGTCCGATTTTGCTCTGTGTATTGAAGGCGACCATTTATGGAAAAAAGGGGGAAATCTGCTTTATTGCTACATTTGCTACACTTTGCTACAAAGTTAATTGCTACACTTAAGCCACAGATTATTCGATTCTTGACGAGTTCATTTTATAACTAGTGCAAGTGTTATGTTCTAGTGACATAATCTCTGGAGAATTGGTGTTTCATCAAGCAGGCCCAAAATAAACCTGTTACCAGGAGACACAAGGAACTGCAGATGCTGGTTTACCAAAAATCACACAAAGTGCTGGAGTAACTCAGCGCGTCAGGCAGCATTTCTGGATAGCATGGATAGGTGATGTTTCGGGTCGGGACTCTTCTTCATCCCTTTTTTAATCCTGTTACTAGTTTGGTATCTTCCAGATGGTCACTATGATAGTTAATCCTCTCCTCTCATGGAGGTCCGCTATTGCCTCAGGGGTTTGCCAGGAGGCAGCCGAGCAGATTAGCACATAGGCAAACAAAACTGATGTGTGGTAGACTGAGCACAGTGAAGATTGTCATCGGATGATTAACATCTTCACATGCATTCACTCAGCTGATTTTGTTTCCCTTTCACCCTGCAAAAACAAACTCAAGTACTTACATGTTAGCTCCTGTTAAGGAGAATTCCCTTCATTTATTTTCCAAGGGAAGTGGAATATCTGCTTTTAATTGGAAAAGAAATGTTAGCTTTCCAGAAGATGAGCTCTCTATTTGTGAGATCACCAGGAATGTCCTGAAAACCCACTTTTACAGTCTGTTGTTACATAGAACAGAACTTGGTTCCTTAATAATGATATAAGACTCTTTAGATGTAAACTTAGAGCAGGAATTCTCTCCCTCACTCCCAGTCATCACTCTTTAGGACAGCAACAGAAATCTTGCGCAAAAGAGGTGCAACATTTGTCCAGGTTTCTTTATTTATAAATGCATCGTTTTCTTCAGTACAGAGGCCATTTTTAGTATACCAACCACAAGATAAATCAAATCCAATTTATATCAATCACCTTGGAAAAAAACAATGCAGCCTTCTAAGAGACATTTGTACAGGTACCTGAATTTGCTGAGCATGAGGGAGAGGGAGGGGAGGGGGGACTGATATGGAATTAATGCACGCAAGTGGGATTAGCATAGATAGGCATAATGGCCAACAGAGACATATTGGGCCAAAGGATCTGTTTCTCCACGACTCTCTATACATCATCTTCTGTTGCTCATGGTGCCAACATCCAGTAAGTTGATTTAATGTTGATGTAAGTAGATGATTGTTTGGTCGGTCGGTGGGGCACTTCAAGATGGCTGGCCTGCCAGTAGCGTGTTCGTTATTTCTAATTAAAAAAATTGTTTTTGGCGTGTCTAGAGTTGGTTTGGGAGTCTCTCGGTATGCCTTGTGTGGGGGGTGGTGGGGAGGGGAAAGGGGGAAAATGTTTTTGGTCGCTACCTCCACAGAGAGGCGACTTTTTTCCATATCGCCTCCCTCGCGGCCTAACACCATGGATTGGAGCGGCCTTTCCCGGAGTCGGGCCCAGAGCATCAGCAGCAGGCACACCGTGGACTTTCCATCGCGGAGCAGGCGAACCCTTGCCGGGGGTCGCCAGCGAGGAGTGCTCTGAATGCTGGCCTGGTGACTTTGGCATCATGGGGCTGTGGTCTGCGGAGCTTCTAACCGCGGGCGTGGTGTGGACTTACCATCCGGTGCCTGGGATCCCTCACCGGGGATTGCTGGAGAAGAGCTCCAACTGCCGGCCTGCGGCCTATAACATCCTGAAGCTGCGGTCTTCAGGACCTCCAAGCGAGTGTGTTCGACCGTCCCAATGTCGGAGTTTCAATCATCCCGACGAGAGGGCCCGTACATCCGGCCGTCCGCAGCGGCGACTACAGAGAGTTCATGGCCCCGACCACGGATGAACAAGGAGTAGGACTGACTGAACTTTGTGCCTTCCACCACAGTGAAGAATGCTGTGGTGGATGTTTGTGTTAACTTTTATTGTGTATTGTGTGTTCTTTTTAAGTGTATCGCTGCTGGCAAATTCATTTCACTGCACCTTCGGGTGCATGTGACGAGTAAAATTGACTTTGACTTTGACTTAAAAAAAAATATTTGTATACAATGGGTATGTAATATATTGCCATCAGCAAAATGAATATCCAATTAGTTTCAAATAATGCAACTTTGGAACAAGCGTTCTGACTTCACTTTTTATGATATCACTCTAATTCCTTTTCTTTTACAACTAAATCCTGATTCAACTCCTGCTGTTCCCTAGAATCGATGGCTTTGAAAATCACAAGCTACATAACCAGGAGTGAAAGACTTAAATTCTTTACCAGAAGGATTGTACACCAACATTACCAAGGCAACCTATCATGGGTGGCACAGCTGGTAGACCTGCTGCCTCACAGCGCCAGAGACCCAGGTTCGATTCTGACATCAGGTGCTGTCTGTGTGGAGTTTGCATGTTCTCCCTTTGACCGCATGGGTTTTCTCCAGGTGCTCCGGTTTCCTCCCAAATCCGAAAGATGTGTAGGTTTGAAGGTTAATTGACCTCTATAAATTGTCCCCAGTATGTAGAGAGGGGATGCAAAAGTGGGATAACATAGAACTAGTGTGATCAGCTTGATGGGCCGAAACTGTATCGCTAAACTAAACTAAAGTGATATGTGTGCAATACTAGCTCATCCCAGCTTACTTTCATCTCTATACATAACATTGGATCACTGAGAAGGTCGTCACAATAAGCTGGATTTTATTTATTACTTGACATCAGGGAAAAATATAGGTAGTTATGAGGCCCATTCTTGTGTCCTATGGATTTTTCTTGCCCTGCACTCATGGGAAAGGCTGACAATAACTTTTCATCTACACGTCTCCCTTGTTAATTAATTTGAAGCAATGTCCTCATTTTGCAACACCCAAAAAAAGCACAAAACTCACAGCGAAGCCAATGAATTAAGTCAATTTGAAGGCTTTTGTTCAGCCCAATGTTATTTGACAGATCCACTTACTACATTGCATTCCCAAACAGTTTCGCAGTGCAATTATATTTATCTTTTCCAAATATTTATCCAAATTATTTTAAGATGTGGATAATATATTAAAACAAATCAAGCAGTCCCTAGCTCTTTATAGATTCCTGCAGAATTTTAAAATTTGGTTTCTGTAATGATTTTTGAGGTACTTTTTCTTCATGTCTTCCATTTCTGTTGTAAACTGCCCGATTGTCATTTCACAGTGTACACTCTTTAGTGGGTTTGTAAATCAAGAATCATTGAAAATGTAAGGCTACTCTGTAAAATCCACCCCGCAGAAAACTCAGTCAAAATGACAGGCATATTTTGAGTTTGATAAGAAATTGCTTCCTAATTAGGTTTTCTTTGGAACACGTTTGCAGATACTGCTTAATTGAATCCTGGAGAATCCACAGGATCTGATACCAAGTCTGCAAAGCTTGCCAACGTGGTCCATATCCCAGCGATAAACAAGTTATGCAAACACAAACACTACACAGTTTTCAGCTTAATGTGGGTGGTAAGATGCTTATCAGAAAGAACATTATTTTCTTTTCTCTTTAAGGAGGCAATGCTAGATCCTGCCCACCCAGTCATTGCTATAATATTGGAAAAATCAAGCCAAAAGAATGCTTGAAGCAAAAGTATAAAAACATTTTATTCATAAAATTGATTCTTTTCTGCTTCACATATCTGCAGCCGATTTATATTCTAAACACAGTAGAATTAGTCCATGAGGATTATTGCTAACTTGTGGTACTTAAGTTTAGTTTAGTTTAGTTCAGTTTAGTTTATTATTGTCACATGTACCGAGGTGCAGTAAAAAGCTTTTTGTTGCATGCTATCAAGTCAGCAGAAAGACTATACATGATTACAATCAAGCTGTTGTTCAGTGCAAGATAAAATCCAATAAAGTCTGATTAAAGGTAGTTCGAGGGTGTTCAGTGAGGTAGGTAGTATCTCTGGACTGCTCTCCAGTTGTTGATAGGATGGTTCAGTTGCCTGATAACAGCTGGGAAGAAACTGCCCCTGAACTGGAGATGTGCAATGAGGTGGATGGTAGGTCAGAACTGCACTCTAGTTGGTATGAGGAACTGCTGGGATGAAATTGCCGCTGATTCTGGAGGTATGCGTTTTCAAACTTCTGTACCTCTTGCCTGATGGGAGAGGGCATTTGACAATAAGAACAGTGCAAATGAAAGATTGAATAGTGCATTTTTATTTACACCTTGAGGTGCACTTGGCAGTAATCAGGGCTACTGTGTTCCCCTGCAGTATTTGATGCTTCATCATGTCAGATGCATGCCTGGACTGGTGCAATAGCACTCCAGCATCGAAGGGACTAATACTCATTGTGTGAGTTCTGCTTCACTTCGCTTCCCACACAGAAATGTAATTACTAACTCAAAACTCCCAACCCAAGAATAATTCAACTGACCCAGAGGCAGCTTTACATTGTTTGGATGGCACAGACAGCTGGTCCCTAGTACCATGCGTACTGTAAATCAAAGTGACTCAACCTCCTGAGATGCTAGGCCATTGGAAGTCAGCATTTTGTACTTCTCTAAAGCTGCCAACAAGGACAATAAAAATGAAGAATGCACAACATTTCTTGCCTGATGGCTATGGCAATCATTTGGCTCTAGCATTAATTTAGAGTGGTGATGAAAAGCAAGGTAACGAGGGATTATGGTGCTCAGAGGCTGCTATATTCTGCCGCAGTGTTTATATCCTGACAGGGAGAAGGCAGGAGAATGGGGTTGAGAGGGAAAGATAGATCAGCCATGACTGAATGGCAGGGTAGAATCGATGGGCCAAATGGCCTAATTCTGCTCCTATGGCTTATGACCCTTATGAACATTAGTTTAGTTTAGTTTAGGGATACAGCATGAAAACAGGTCTTCAGCTCACTGAGTCCGCATCGACCAGTGATCACCTCCATACACTAGCACCATCCCACATCCTAAGGATAATTTACAATTTTAGCAAAGCCAATTAACCTACAAATGTTTAAGTCTTTGGAGTGTGGGAGGAAACCAGTGCACCCGGGGTAAACCTATGCGGTCACGGAGAGAACGTACAAACTCCATACAGACAGCACCCGTCGTCAGGATTGAACCTTGGTCTCTGGCACTGTAAGACAGCAACTCTACCGCTGTGTGCCCACAACTTTTTTGTGTAAAATAGAATTCGGACAAAATTTTAGCCCATTAGATTGGTTTCCATTCTTCTGATGAAAAGGAACTGATTTTATGGTTTTATTCCAGTACTTTGTCCCAACTGTACCCAGGTACAGGTATCGGAGGATTGGATGCTGGGTTATGGAGCAACAGAGAGAAAGTAAATTGTAGGGAAATAGGACAGGGAAAGAATATGTTAGTGGCACTTGGCCATAACCTGCCCCCACATCTGCACTCCTTGTGTCAGCTGCTTTTTGTCACTTTTGGTCATGTTTATGTTGTGGAGAACATCGTGTGGTTCAGAATGGAAATCCGATGCCCAGGAATTATTTAGTGTTGACATCTCTACTCATTAGATAAATATAACATGAAGGACTCTGTGTGACACTTTAAAAATTGCTTCCTGTTCATGCTTTGTGCTGAGTGTCAAAGAACGGACATTAAGTCTCTGCAATAAACATCTGAATAATCAGAGTATTGTTGTCCTAAATTGAAAATAACCAATTCCAGATTCTGGGTTATTATTATTTGGGGACGGCACAACACTAAATCCCCATAACATTATGCCATGCTGACTGATTTACAGCGCAAAAGTAACACAACTTTGGGACACTTTACTACTTTAGTTTAGTTTAGAGATCCAGCGTGGAAAAGCCCCAGCAGCCCGCTGAGTCCGTGCCGACCAGCGATCCCCGTACACTAGCACTATCCTACACACTAGGGATAATTACAATCGTTATCGAAGCCAATTAACTTACAAACCTGTACATCTTTGGAATGTGGGAGGAAACCAGAGCACCTGAGGAAAACCCACGCAGTCACGGGGAGGACACACAAGACTCTGTACAAACAGCACCCGCAGTCAGGATCGAACCTGAGTCTCTGGTGCTGTAAGGAAGCAACTCTACTGCTGTGCCACCGTGCCACCCTTACTCTTCTGATTTCACAGCTTTTGCTCCATTCCTCATCCGGTTTTGGTGATCGTGCTGTAATGTCATTGCAAAAGAGGGGGTGCAGATAAAGACTTCAGTTCTTGAAACATGATCCTTGCTTCTCATCTGGCAGAGTTGGACTCACACTTCAGCGTACAGTCTTACAGCCCCACGCAGTTGCTCATGACTTCCTTTCACTTGTATTCTGCTGCCTTGCTTATGTCATTCAGCATTGCATGGCTTGGTCACATTGAGCAGACAGTCTGATAAGTTTCTGAAGCATAAACAGAAATTCTCGGCGGTTAGTCAGAATCTCCAGAGACAGAAACAGGCCAAGGACCTTTCAACGGAACAGAAACATATTGGCGATAAAACAACTTAGAAATTCCTCATTGTTTGAAAAGCACATTGAATTGATGCAGAACAGGGGGACATGAGCCTGCTTTGATCAAGGGTGATGTAGGGATGTGCAGGGGCAATATACACATGGCCTTTACATGCAATGGTGCGTTTTATCTGTGCTTTACACTCACGAGTCCTGGATAGTTTTTAAAATGTATGGTAGGCCCAAAGTCATGTGGAGAGTGGAACTTCAGCTCCACAATCTTGTGCCTTAGTGGGAGCTTTTAAAATAGTGATTCCCCACTGATGGAACCTCTCCATCTTCACCAGGAATGAGCACTTGGACTTGAACGATACATTATTTGTAAGTAAAATATGTGTTTGTTTTGGAAGTAGACAGATACGGAGATGTCTGAAGATTAGAGATATCCTTATAAATATGTGCCCATGTAAATGAAAGCACTTTCTTAGGTATGATACATTTCAGTTGTGCATTAATAAATTGACTATTTTATCTGCAAGCAACTGAGACAGTTTCAAGGATAATGGTGCCAAATGGCCGAATATGTTCCTGGGTTATATCCTTAGCTACAATATTAACTAGGGCAAGAGGGCATAGACACAGAATAAAAGGACGTACCTTTAGAAAGGAGATGCAGAGGAATTTCTTTAGTCAGAGGATAGTGAATCTGTGAAATTTACTGCCACAGACGGCTGTGGAGGCCAAGTTATTGGGTATTTTTAAGGCGGAGATTAATGGATTCTTGATCAGCAGGGTGTCAGGGGTTATGGGGAGAAGGCAGGAGAATGGGATTGAGAGGGAAAGATAGTTCAGCCATGATTGAATAGCGGAGTAGTCTCGATGGACCTAATGGCCTAATTATGTTCCTATGACATGAACATGAATTATAACTGGAAAGGAGATAAAAGTGCTGGGTTGAATTAGCAGATCAGGCAGCATCTCTGGAGAACATGGATAGGTGACGTTTTGGGTGGGGACCCTTCTTCAGACTCTTCTTCTTCTTACTCCAGTATCTTGTTTCCTTTTCTATAAACCAGCATATGCAGTTCCTTATTTCCATTTCTGAATGTCTAGCTGGCCTCTTTGTAGGGCTTTTGGCTGAGGGAGTTAATTCTGTTAATTTAGATTTTAGACTTTAGAGATACAGGTTGGAAACAGGTCCTTTGGCTCACCAAGTCAACCTGACAAGCAATCACCCTGTACACTAGCACTATTCTACACGCTAAGCACAATTTTACAATTTTTACAGAAGCCAACTAACCTACAAACCTGTACGTCTTTGGAGAGTAGGAAAAAACCGGAGCACCCGGAGAAAACCCACATGGTCACAGATAGAACATGCAAACTCCGTACTGATAGCACCTGCAGTCAGGATCTGACCCGGGTCTCTGGCGCTGTAAGGCAGCAACTCTACCATTGCGCCATTGTATCGCCCAAGCAAATAGGGTAAAATGATTGGTAACCCAAAGCTTTTTCCATGCTATCCTGAACGGGGCAATTCTTGAAGTGGAGGTTGAACTCTGAACCTTTATACAAAGGGATACAATCAGCTGAACTCTGCTTACTCAGCCGGCAGCAGAAGAGGACAAAGGTGGACACTGAAGGTCTTACATTTTGGGAGATTCAAACCCAGCAGTTTCTTTAAAAAAAAGTTCAATAAGATATATCGGTGATTAGCAAGATTAGTGAAATAAAGATGAGATAAAGTGACGACCCAGTAATCTGCCCGTGACTAATGTCATCAAAGAGCTTTGCGAGGTGATTAGCAATTTACAAGCAACAGACAATCCACAGATATGCCGCTGTTCAGAATGGCCAGCGCAGCAGAAGCAGTGATCTGTTCCAGTGCGCAGCAGCTGCCTGGTTTTCCGATATTCGGACAGCGTCAGCATTTTTATTCGTTTCTCAGAAAGGAACAGTATTGAGATCAGTTGCATGCTTGCTCCATTATTTGTGATGTTTCATGGCAGCCTACTGGTGAGAAGCAGCCAAAAGTTCCAACTAACCAGTGCTGAAGAGGTGCTTCCAAGAATGGCATCAACTCTTAACGCATTAATTTCCTCTCAAATGCTCGGTTTACGAATCCTGAGTGCCACGTCACAATGTAAGATTTGGCTGCAGTCAGGCAGATTGATAAGCATAACTAAGAATTTTACATTAAATGCATGCTTCTTTTGTTACTTAATACCAGTATGGACCCTGCCAACCTTGCTGGAGTGTGGGATATGGCACACGGCAATTGTACTTAACCTAATTCAAAACAGCAGTTGGAACTCAGTATCGCACAAACTGTATTGAGTACTTTAATGAAACTTTCTAGAATTCTTTTAAAACACCTAAGACCAATTTTTAACTGGGCGTGAATTAAAGAAGATACACCATTATGACTATGTTTATTTTTAACAAGTTGAGTTGAATTTTTGGGAATCTTGGTGCAACATAGTGGATTGTGAAACGTAGTCAATGGTTTTGTACTGAATTAAAGTCCTGTCCCACGGTACGAGTTCATTCCAAGAGTTCTCCCGAGTTTGCCCTGATTAAAACTCTGAGATTTACGGTAATGGCCACTCGTCGGTACTCGGGGTTCTCGTGGACATTTTTCATCATGTTGAAAAATCTTCACGAGTCTTCCCGTGCTTACCTGCCATTAGCGAGTCTTCCCGAGTACCTGCCGTTAGCGCTAAGAGACGTCACTGAGCTCCGACGTACCCGCTACATTCATTTTCCGTGCTTACCACGACTTTGATTTCGGGAGAGCTCTTGAAATGAACTCATACCGTGGGACAGGGATTTTAGTCCCGCAGATACAACCTGCCTGAAGATCCCAATTTCCACAGAAAATCCTCCAGACACAGGTTTTAATTCTGTAGTTGACTCTGGTCACAAATGCAACTGCCATAACAGGAATGGACCTCATGAATAATTTAAACTGTGGACTGATCTTATCTGAACCTTCATTTAAAAAACATATTACACAATATTTAATGTTGAAGCCACTAGGGTTTGGTGTTGGAGTGGAGTGGAGAACTTACAAGCCAAGGATAGACACAGAAAGCTGGAGTGTCTACCTTCATTTTTCCAGAGATCCTGCCTGACCCGTTGATATACTCCAGGCTTTTTATGTCTATCTTCGATTTAAACCAGCATCTGCAGTTGGCAACAGCTTGTTTTTGTCCTGACCCCAAGTGCTCCCCATTTTCTTAACCCCATGAAACATCTAATGGATGCCACATATCCTTAATTCTTTTGGATAGGCAAACTGTTGAAGAGTGAAAAAAATAATAGAAGGTCTGAAAACCATATCGTTTTTTTAGGATTTAATAAAAGTATCACAATATCACATTTTAGTTTAGTTTATTATTGTCACGTGTACCGAGATACAGTGAAAAGCTTTTATTTGCATGCTTTCCAGTCAAAGAAAAGACTATACATAAATACAATCAAGCTATCCACAGTGCACAGAAAAAGGATAAAGGGTGTTTAGTTTAGTTTAGAGATGCAGTACAGGTCCGGGCCCTTCGGCCCACTGGGTCCGCGCCGACCAGCAATCCCTGCACATTAACACTATCCTACACACACTAGGGATAATTTTTACATTTACCAAGTCAATTAACCTACAAACCTGTACGTCTTTGTAGTATGGGAAGAAACTGATCTCTGAAAAAACTCATGCAGGTCACGGGGAGAACGTACAAACTCCGTACAGAGAGCACCCGTAGTTGGGATCGAACCTGGGTCTCCGGCGCTACAAGCGCTGTATAGGGCCTGTCCCACTTTCACGACCTAATTCACGACCTCTGCCGAGTTTGCCCTTGATTCATACTTGCAGCTTGGTCGTAATGAGGTCGTAGGAGGTCGTAGGTAGGTCGTGGGTAGGTCGTAGCAGGCCGTGATGCTAGTCGTAGGTACTCGTGGCATCAAGTAGGTTGGGGCGTTTTTCTGGCATGATGAAAAATGTCCACGAGTAAAAAAGGTCGTGAATTAGTTCGTGAAAGTGGGACAGGCCCTTAAGGCAGCAACTCTACCACTGCGCCACCATGCAACATTTAGGTCAAAAATATAATATTGAAGTACGGTGAAGTCCAATTAAAGAAAGTTCAAAAGTTTCCTGAGGTAGATGAGAGGTCAGGACCACACTACTGTAGAAGTTGGGGAGGGTTGTTGGTGACATGCTGAACTTCCTAAGCCTTCTAAGGAAGTAGAGGAATTGGTGTGCATTCTTGGTCATAGCTTCAATGTGGCTGGTCTAGGACAAATTGCTGGTAATATTTATTCCTAGGAACTTGAAGTTTTCGATCGACTCAACTTCGGCACCATCAATGTAGACTGAGGTGTGTGTACTATTTCGCTTCTTGAAGTCAATCACTATCTCCTTAAGAAGAAGGGTTTCGACACGAAATGTCACCTGTTCCTTTTCTCCAGAGATGCTGCCTGACCTGTTGAGTTACTCCAGCTGTTTGTGTAACTATCTCCATTGTCTTGCTAACATTGAGGGAGAGGTTGTTGTCTTGGGTCCATGCTACAATAAGCAATTTACCATTTTCTTTTTCATTTCCCATGAGAGCATGTTCTGACTACTAACCACGTAATTTAGATTTTAATCTTTAGAGATACAGTGTTTTAATCTTTAGAGATACAGTGAGTCCGACCAGCGATCATCCATACACTAGCACTATCCTACACACTAGGATCAATTTACAATTTACAGAAGCCAATTAACCTACAAACATCTTTGGAGTGTGGGAGGAAACTGGAGTACCCGGAGATAATCCATGCGGTCACAGGGAGAACGTACAAACTCTGTTCAGGCAGCCCCGTAGTCAGGATCGAACCCGGATCTCTGGCTCTGTACAGCAGCAACTCTGCCGCTGTGCCACTGTGCCACCCACATAGACATTGCCCCTCATAATTTCTCTCAGAAACTATTAAGAAGGAAGAATCATCTTTCTTGGCATTAGGATTTGAATCCAATTTACCCAAGTAAAATGCTTTGCTCTCACAACCTCTTGCCAGTTATTCTTCTCGTCCACATCTTAGACATTGATACCTGAGAATGGACCTATTCTTTTTATTCAATCAAGTCCATGCATTCGACACCCAAAAGCAGAACAACCTCCAGTTATGTGTAATCAATAATTTAAGGACCCAATCTTTCACCAGAATGGTGAAAGCAACGGATGCAGTTTAACTGCGTACAAATTAAAAGTGCAGGAGAGAGGAGAGAGATGAAATGGAAAAGGGAAAAACAAACACATTCCCAAAAAGTATCCAATAGCATCATAATTACAGGAAATTGAACACTAATTTTGGTGCCTTCCGTTATAACATCTCCTTGGTTGCCTTTGAGGTGATGCGGTTATAATTCATGCTTGTAGACATGTTTTCGTAAACCTTTAGTATAAATGTCTTAACTGTTAAACACTGTTCTGGATCTCAGCCATTACTTGAAAGGACCATTTAGGTTGTTCTATAAACATTGGATGTGTTTATAATATGAATGCAGATGCACATTAATTACCCCCCCCGTCTGTGACTGAGGAATATCAGCCCTTCAGGCACAACATGTCAGCACGTCATAATCTGCTTCTGAGCTCGGAAAACCTGACCAGTTCAGTATAAACAAGTCATCACCGAAATCACTCCTGTTTATACCACCAACTTCATGTTCCAAAATAGGATCTTACTGTGGCACCAAATCACTTGGCTGCTGTCTTCACAACAATATCTTTCTTTCCCCAATGTGCAACAGGGCAGTCTCAATATACCAAGAGCTTTTTTATATGGTGTAGATTGCTTATTGTGTTTTCTCCAGCTGATAGCCCATAAACACTCTCATTATAAGTAGCATAACAGTATTTAAACACGCTTGCAGATTCACAAGGACAGCTTTATAGTATGAATATTTACATTCAAATTTACATCGCCAGTAAATTTTCAGGCCCTTTATTACAGATAGTTAAATCTGACCTTTATTACAGATAAAATGCATCGGAAGGAACTGCAGATGCTGGTTTACACTGAAGATAGACACAAAATGCTGGATTCCCAATGAGTTACTCCAGCATTTCGTATTTATCTTTATTACAGATAATTAACTCTGATGTGACAAATTTGGCTGTAGATTTGGCTACACGTACTTTAACATTTTTAATGTGAATTTCAACCTCTTATTTTCCAGCCACATACTGCTCATTACAATTTGTTTAAAAACAAGTATTTGTAATGATGGAGTAGCTTAAAAACTGCTTCCACACGATAAACGTCTTAAAGAGATGGTGTGGCACTGTAGCAGAGACCTGTGTACAGTTCTGAGCTCCAGTAAACTTGTGTGGAGTTTGCACACAACAGTTCTTTTCATGACTGTAGTTATTCTCTGGATACACGGTTTCATCGCATGTTCTAAGAGGAGGAGGTTTATCTTTAGACATTAGAAATTAGAGATACAGTGTGGAAAGAGACCCTTTGGCCCACCGAGTCCACGCCTACCAGCGATCACCTGTACACTAGCACTATCCTACATACATGGGAAAATGTACAATTTACAGATGCCAATTAACCTACAAATCTGCAGGTTTTGTTTAGTTTAATTTAGTTTAGTTTAGAGATAGAGCGCGGAAAGAGGCCCTTCGGCCCAACGGGTCCGCGCCGACCAGCGATCTCCGCACATTAACACTATCCTACATCCACAAGGGACAATTTATTTTACATTTACCGAGCCAATTAACCTACAACCCTGCGGTAGGTTAAAGTGTGGGAGGAAACCGAAGATCTTGGAGAAAACCCGTGCAGGTCACAGGGAGAACATCCAAACTCTATACAGACAGCACCCGTAGTCGGGATCGAACCCGGGTCTCCGCCACTGCATTTGTTGTAAAGCAGCAACTACTGATTTGAATTACCCACAGAATGAAGATGGGATGTAGAATCCAGGGGATATTGATGGGAATGTGGGAAGACTAAAACAGGATAAATAGAATCAAATAGAATAAATGGGAAAGGATTTCTTTAAGCAGGGGCTTGATGGTCAGTGCAGACTTTGTGGACCAAGGGTCCGTTTCCAAGCTATATGACACTAAGAGTCCAATGGAACGATTGAGTTATTGTGTTGTTCTGACTGAATTTGAGGAGATTGCTCTGTGAGAGGTATCAATAGATGACAGGAGTAAATACTCATGCTTTAGAATTGTTGGATGAGTGCAGTGTCTCTTTGGCTGTAACCTTGACTTTATTGACACTGTGGAGGAATTAAATCTGGTCCCGAAGTAGCTCAGCTGGACAGGCAGCATTTCTAGAGAGAAGGAATGGGTGACGTCTCGGGTCAAGATCCTTCTTCAGACTCGGGCCGAAACGTCGCCCATTCTTTCTATGCAGAAATTCATACTCCAGCATTTTTTGTCTATCTTTGGTGTAACCCAGTATCTGCAGTTTCTTCCTACACAGTTACATTTGGTGTATGTGTGGTGTGTGCATGGTTGAGTTACATGACGCTGCTATGATTCAGGGAAGGGCTAGAAAACTCAACAACATGAAATGATGCTGCTGCTCTGTACCAATGACCCAGTCTGCCTCTCTGTGCTGGTTGCTTTTGCTATCAGGTCCATTTTCCTTATTATTGTACTAACTGAGGGTAATCAGAAGATAACATCAGACATAAAATGGAGCTAGTGCAGTGGCACGTCTATTCGACTTGCTGCCTCACAGCTCCAGTGACCTGGTTCAATCCTGCCCTCCGATGCTATCCACGGGGTGTTTGCACGTTCTCCCTGTCATGATGTGGGCTTCTACCAGATGCTTCAGTTTGCTCCCACATTCCAGATGGGCAGATTAATTGGTCGCTGTGAATTGTCCCTCAGGTTTTAGTTTTAGTTTTAGACATACAGTGTCGACCAAGTCCACGCTGACTAATGATCACCCGTACGCTAGTTCTATCCTACATTCTAGGGACAATTTGCAGAAGCCAATTAATCTACAAACCTGCTCGTCTTTGGAGTGTGGAAGGAAACCAGAGTACCCGGAGAAAACCCACATGGTTACAGGGAGAACGTACAAATTTTGTACAGACAGCACCTGTATTCAGGATAGAACCCATGTCCCTGGCGCTAGGCACCAGCTCTACCGCTGCGCCACTGGGTCGCTCTTTAGTGACCGGTAGAATTTGAAGGAATTTGCTGAGAATGTGGAAAGAATAAAATGTGATTAGTGTAAGACTGGTGTAAATAGGGATTTGATAGTGGGTATGGACTCTGTGCCAAAGAGCCTGTTTCTGTACAGAATGACTATGACATTCGGGGCTCTTTGGGGTGGAACAGTGGGGTAGCTGCCTTACAGTGCCAGAGACCCGGGTTCAATACTGACTATGGGTGCTGTACAGAGTTTGCACGTTCAACCTGTGACCGCGTGGGTTTTCTCTGGGTGCTCCAGTTTCCTCCCATACTCCAAAGACTTACAGGCTTGTAGGTTAATTGGTTTCTGTAAAATAGTAAATTATCCCGTGTATAGGAGAGAACTAGTGATCGCTGGTCAGCACAGACTCTATGGCCTGTTTCCACGTTATGACTAAAATAAAGTCTAAAGGCAAACAAATACAATAAACTCTTTATTACTTATATAGAATGAATTTGTATTACATTTTAGCACTGTTTGATTTTCAATATCTCTGTTAATTCTTTTTATTTTGGAGAAAACTGAGTACAAATTAATCTAATTTCATAACTGGGAACACAACTAGCACTAAGGCCATGGGGAGTTAGACTGCATGACTACATGGTCTTTGTTACTGAGTAATGCACACTGAGCAAGTATGATTGCATTACAATTCAATCATGCCAGAAAAAGTAACTAAAGCTCTTGTCCATTTACGTACACATCTACATCAGAACAATTACCAAATCCGGTAATGGATATCTGGGGATAATGAACAGACCGTAATCAAGTTAAAGGATCCAAATAACATTATAGACCGTCGGTACAAAAAGTTAAGCAATTCTTAACCGTCATCTAAATACCAAGATTAAATTCCAGCCTTGAAGCTGCTCCATGGTTTGCATTAATTTTATGCAGGACTTCAATTCTACATTTAAACCAGGTCTTCTTGCAGTAGCGATGGACATCACAGTGAATAGAAATTGTTGTTAATCCATGCCCTTAATCTGGCATAATGTTCACACAGGATAATCGAGCTGGTCATATCATTATTGAAAGAGTTGTTGAGAAATAGTTAACAGTTTTCAGCCTGGAAATGGGATTAATTCAATGCATCACGTACTTTTACAATAGTTTCTTTCAAAACGTAGTTCCATATTGTTAAGATAGAGCGTTAAAAACACATATACAGTAGCATGCTTGCCTTCATTGGTCAGGGCATTGACTACAAAGGTCAGTAAGTCATGTTGCAGCTTTATAAAACTTTGGTTATAGCGCATTTGGAGTATTTGAGCATATAAGTTGGGATGTTATTGAGTACAGAAGTTAGGTCTTGTTACAGTTGAACAAGAAATTGGTGAGACCGCATTTGGAGTATTATGTTCAGTTTTGGTCACCCTGCTATAGGAAATATTGTTGTTAAGTTGGAAAGAGTGCATAGAAACTTCACAAGGATGTTGACTGGACCTGAGAGCCTGGGCTACAGGGAGAGGCTTTATTCCTCAGTGCGCAGGTAGATGAGGGGGTGATCCTATATATGGTGTATAAGATCATGAGGTAAATAGATAAGGCCAATGCACAGTGTCTTTTACCCAGAGTAGTGGAATCAAGAATCAGAGGACATAGGTTTAAGGTGAGAGGGGAAAAGTTTAATAAGGACCTGAGGGACAACTTTTTCACACAGTGGGTGGTGGGCATATGGAACGAGTTGCCAGAGGAGGTCGTTGAGGCAAGTAGTATAACAACATTTAAAAGCATTTGGACAAGTACATGCATAGGAATGGTTTACAGGGATATGTGCCAAACACAGGCAGGTGGGACTAGTATAGATGGGGCATGCTTGCATGGGCAAGTTGGGCCAAAGGGCCTGTTTCTGTGCTACATGAATCCATGACTATTGTGTGTAATTTTGGTTGCCCCATTACAGGAAGGATGTGGAGGCCTTGGAGAGGTTTACCAGGATGCCATGTGGATTAGAGGAAATTAGCTACAAGGAGAGGTTGGACAAACTTGAATGATTTTCTCTGGAGTCAGAGGTTGAAGAGTGACCTGAACTGCTTCTGCCAGTGTGGTGGTAGAAGCAGATATAATGGTGGCATTTAAGAGGCTTTTACATGGGCACATGGATATGCTGGGAATGGAGGGATATGGATCATGTGCAGGCAGAAGGGAATCGTTTAATTTGGCAACATGTTCGGCATAGTCACTGCGGGATAATGAGCCTGTTCTTCTACTATACTGTTCTATGTTCTATGAAGACTTTTTAGAAAGATGAACAAGACTCATTAGTAGACGTGGACTGGATTTTCCTAATTTTGGAATGTACACATAAAGTGAGCATTATTCAAGCAGGAACATATAGAAAAGAGCTGAATGAATGGACAACGAATTGCATTGGTCCCTTTACACAATGACTTTTGCAGAATTCTCCGTTACTCAATGCCATTACCTCCATTCAAACAGGATAATCATAGTGTGATGTCCCTCCCCATTGCAGTGACAGGCACCTCTGTAATACCAAACAGTCTCATCTATTCTAATCTTTAAATTGATTGATCTGTCTGAGGTATGGTTACATTTTTTAATGTCGGTAAGGACAATTTTAAGGTGAAACTCACTCTGTACTAAGGTTATCAGGAGCATAATTTTAAAAAAAGATGCAAAACCATACATTAGGGTTTGAAGAAAGGTTCCTGACCGGAACCTGGTCGATCCGTTCCCTCCACAGATGCTGCCTGACCCCATGAGTTACTCAAGCCCTTTGTGTTTTGGAGAAGAGAGAATAACTGGGGTGAGGGTGGTTCTTAATCATGTTGGTTGTTTTCCCAAGGCAGCGTGAAGTATACAGTAAATGAAGTCTATGGAGACTGGTTTGCAAGATAACTGGGCTGTGTTCACAACTCTGCAATTTCTTGTGGTGCTGGGCAAACCAGTTGCCATACCGAGCTGCGATGCATCCTGATAAGAAGATGCCTTCCATAGTGCAACTGTAGAAATTGGTAAATCATTGGTGACATGATGGAAAGATATTCTTTTCACTGAGTGCAATAATTTTTTAGGAATTTCTAACCCAAGAAGGCTATGGAGGCTCAGTTGCTGAGTTTTTTAAGGCCGAGAACAATTGAATTCTAGACATTAAGGGAGTAAAAAGGCATGTGACATGTGACACATTTGGTACTTCAGACAATAATAAACCAACACCAATACCAATTAATCCAATTCCATTGCAACAGGTGGAAAATATGAATTGATTAAATTAATTCTGGATAAAAATCAAGTATCATTATTCTCCAAATAAACAGGCAGGTGAGACTAATGTAGATGGGGCACCTTGGTGGGCATGGGCAAGGGCAAGTTGGGCCAAAGGGCCTGTTTCCATGCTGTATGACTCTCTATAACTTGAGTGGTGACTTAGTCAGAGGGTAGTTAATCTGTGGAACTCATCCCGCGGTCTAGGCATAAGCTCAGGGGTGACCGCGCCTTTGCGGTTGCAGCTCCTAGACTGTGGAACAGCATCCCTCTTCCCATCAGAACTGCCCCCTCCATCAACTCTTTTAAGTCAAGACTTAAAACTCATCTTTACTCTCAAGCCTTTCTTGACGTCCTCTGAGGGAGGGTTGTATGTATGTATTTATGTATGTACTTAATCTATGAACCACTGTTGTATAACGTTAGTACCTCCACCAATGTAAAGCACTTTGGTCAACGAGAGTTGTTTTTTAAATGTGCTATAGAAATAAAAGTGACTTGACTTGATTTGACTTGATTGCCACAGAGGGCTGTGGAGGCCGTCAGTGGATATTTTTAAGGCAGTGATAGACAGATTTTTGTTTAGAACGGGTGTCAAGGATTATGGGGAAAAGGCAGGAAAATGAGATTTGCTGGCAGAGATCAGGCATGATTGAATGGTGGAGTAGATTCGATGGGCCGAATGGCCTAATTCTACTCCTATAACTTGTGAACTTGTGAACCTGTGGTGCTGAGATAATAAAAATAAATCAGCCAGGACCTGATAGAAGAGTGGAGCAGGTATGATGGGCCGAATGGCCTATTCCAGCACCAATTTCTTATGTACATGGGGAGAGAATGAAAGTATGGGGGCCAGCTCAATTGCTCTGAAAGAGAATGTATAGGAACATGGGAGGACATATGACCATCTTCCGTTCTATATTTCTGTGATTCAAGAGATTCGAATTAGGAGGGCAGATATTTTATTTCTAGAAATACAGCATGGATTCAGGCCCTTTGACCCACTAAGTCCACGCTGACCATTTGATCACCTGTTCTCATTTGTTCTATGTTAACCCACTTTCTCATCCACTCCCTACACACTAGGTGCAAATTTACACAGGCCAATTCATCTGCAAACCCGCACGTCTTTGGGATGTGGGAAGAAACCGAAGCTGGTACACCTGGAGGAAACCCACGTGGTCACAAGGAGAACATGCAAACTTCACACAGACAGCATCCTAGGTCAGAATTGAACCCCGGTCTCTGGCACTGTGAGGCTGCAGCTCTACCAGCTCTGCCACCATGCCATCATTATTTCAGCGAATTACTGACTTCAGGGATATGGAGTAGGGAAAGGACTAAGGACCAGTTTGGATTCTAAAATAAGAAGTTATGAAATATAAAGGCCTTTCAGATGTATTTGGAAAGGAAACATTGAGAGGACAGTAAGCTAGTTGGAGGACTAATGAACCTTCAGTAAAACTATAGTAATCTGGAGTTTATTTATTATCATTTCCTGTAATAAAATCTGAAAATTAAGACTCCTGGCACAGAGGAACAGTCATTACTTTTTTAGCAATGTTAATTTGGAAAAGCTAAAGCAAACTTTCCATTTTCATCCATCTGCACCTCTTTCAGGAACCAGTACGAAGCTAATTGAGCTACCAATCCAGAGATAAAGACTAATGATCAGCAGGGCCTGTTTACGCGCTGTATCTCTCAACTAAACTAAACTAAAGTAAAGTAAACTAAAGTAAACTGCATTGAAATCTGATAACAGCACTTGGAGAATTACTATTCCAGTAAGTATAGAAACCAGGAAAAAAGATCCATATCATTGATGATGAAATTACCAGAATTGAGATAAAAACTATCCTGATTCACTTGTGCCTTATAGGGAAGAAAATTGATTTTCTTGTCCTGTCTGGTCTGTGCATGACTGCAAATTCACTATGAAAGTTGAGGAACTTTCAAATTCCTTCTAAATAATCTGTGAAGACATGGGGATCAAAGGCAATTGAGAGCAGACAAGAGATACTGGCCTGGTCAATACAGCCCACATCCTAGGATTGAATGAAAATATCACCAGCATTGTTCTGCAGTCATTCCCACCACATGCAACATTGGCCTGGAGTTGCAACACATGGAACATCAAGTTAAGCCAACCATTTATAGGCTTTCCTTTAGAGTTTAGAGATACAGCGTGGAAACAGGCCCCATCCAGTTTGTGCTGACCAGCAATTGCCCTGTCAACTAAAAGGCTTGTCTCACGGGTATGCGGTTACTGGTGGTTACTGGCGGTGAAGCAGGAAGTTGGGACCGCTCGTGGACCTCCAGAGACTGCGCATGGCCCACGCACACCGCACAGTGCTCACAAAAAGTCGACAATGTTCAAAAATGTTGTCCTACCGCACAGCCGCCGCCAGTACGGCACGAGCACCGCCACAGCACCGCCAGTGCGGCACGAGCACCGCCACAGCACCGCCACAGCCGCTGCCAGTGCGCCGTGAGCACAGCTAGCACCGCCACAGCGCCGCGAGCCGAATTGACGTCATCGCGTAACACGTTGCGTTGCGCGATGTCGTCATCACCCAACGCCGCACTCGTGGGACAGGCCGTGCGGTGATCACCCGGCATACGCGGGGCAACAGCTTCCGGTAAGGTTTAATTTTTTTTAACTTACTGCAAGCTCGTGGGACCGGCCGTACGGAGATCACTCGGGCCCCGCGCGGCATCCGTGCGGCGCTCCCGCGGCATACGCGCGGTGCTCTCGCGGTAGCCGCGTGGTCCCCGCTTCCGACGACGCCGCGCTTCACCGCCAGTAACTGCCTGCCCGTGGGACAGGGCCTTAACACTATTCTACACATTAGGGACAATTTTACTGAAGCCAATTACTGTAACCTACAAATCTGTATGTCTTTGAAATGGGAGGAAATCAGAACACTTGGAGAAACCCCACATGGTCACAAAGAGAACGTGCACACTCCGTACAGACAGCACCCGTAGTCAGTATCGAACCCGGGCCTCTGGCGCTGTACTGTACTGTACTGGCTCTGTAGCTCTACTGCCGTGCCACTTTGCCACATTTATATTTATAGGTGTGCAGTAGTTTTGTTCTGAAATGATATTTGATGAGACCTAGGTAAAAATCGCTCTGCACTTTGTATGATTTACACAACTCATGCAGAAACTATAAATTCTGAAGTCTGAGGAAGGATCCCAACATAAAACACAAATTAATTTCACTTGCATTTTATGTGAAAGTGTCGAATAAAACTTGACTTGACTTGACGAACTATAAATTCTAGTTCCAACGTGCACCATTTCAGAATGGATTGGCACAAGAAGTGAATGCAACACCACAATGGTTCTGATGCCATTCATATCATCCACAGCCTTCTTGACCATCCATGTATAACAAATACAGAAGGCATTCGAATATGTTCTCAGGGGATCTGCTCATAGATCAGAGATGATTTATGAAAGTGGCCCGTGTATGAGCTTGAAAAAACAATAATTTTGCATGGACAACAAATTATAGTTGGAACCTTTGATAAAGAACTTTTGTCACTCGGATATGTGCATGGTTAGGAATGGTTTAGAGAAATATGGGCCAAACGTGGGCAGATAGGGCATCTTGGACGGCATGGGCAAGTTGGGCCAGAGGGCCTGTTTCAATGCTTTATGACGCTGTGACTATAACTGCTATTTAAAAAAGTCTTCATCTTCATTTAAATCATTATCTGGTTCATTTTGTGATTCAAGAGTGCTTGGGGCATTATTTTGTTTGTTTTGCCAAGTTTAAGAGTATTGCAGGACTTGTTTATCCACAGCAATTTAACATACTGCAGGCCTTACCCTTAGGCTCCAGAAACCAGGCAAAAAAACCCAGCAACAAGTATCAAAGACCTACAGCGGGCGCAAGAGGTGAACAGAAAAGTCCAGTGCGCAGAAAGCATTACATTGTGCAAGTGTCCAGAGAACCATCATTAAGAGGATACATAGAAACAAGGAACTGTAGATGCTGGTTAATACATAAAAGGACATAAAGTGCAGGAGTAACTCAACGGGTCAGGCAGCATTTCTGGAGAACATGGACAGGTTGATGGTTCAAGTTGAGACTCCTGTCATAGAACTGCTGAGCAGCAGTAATCATAGAGGGGGAATAGTATGGGTGGGTCTCACAGAACGGCGGTCGGAGAAAGGAGAACTTCTTCAAAGTAGACATACTTTAGACGCTAGACTTTAGAGATACAGCATTAAAATAGGTAATTTGGCCGACTGAGCAATCACCCCGTACACTAACATTATCCTACACACTAAGGACAATTCACAATTTTACTGAAGCCAATTAATCTCAAAACCTATACATCTTCACAGTGTGCGAGGAAACCGGAGCACCTAGAAAAAACCCACGTGTTCACAGGGAGAAGATACAAACTACGCACAGATAGCACTCATAGTCAGGATCGAACCTGGGTCTCTGGCGCTGTGTGGCAGCCACTATACCTTGAGGAGATTTCTCAGTGGAGCTGTCAAAATGTAGTAACACGGTACTCCCGATGCTGGTTAATACACAAAAGGACACAAAGTGCTGGAGTAACTCAGCAGGTCAGGCAGCATCTCCCGAGAGATCATCAATGACGGAAAGATTAGCCATTGTAATGATCTGTGTGTTGTACTGCATCATTGTCTAAGGCAGTCACAGTCACTCACCAATTGCACCTGTTGCTGCAGCATCCTGAACCACCTTCCTTGGGCATCCAAGATAGACACAGAATGCTGGAGTAACTCAGCGAGACAGGCAGCGTCTTTGGAGAGAAGGAATGGGTGATGTTTTGGGTCGAGACCATTCTGCAGACTGAGAGTCAGGGGATGTCTTAGACATCACCACCTTCTCTGATCCATCTACATCAATGGCCTCGTGGTATACAACTTCATGGTGTTTTTTGCAGCAGTGGTAATATTATGCAGTTTGACAAGTATACCAAAACAAAACAATTTACTTCAGTACCAAATTTCAAAATATGGACTGGAGCCAGGGCATCTGCTCAATGTACCACAGACTGTTTACTCTACAAATTACACAGCACTTGCCAGACTTCGTTTTAGGTACAAATTAATTTAAATAAAGTGAAAACATTAAAGACGTGCAATTTATGAATGATGAGAAAATACATGTTTATTGCAGTGCGGGATTTTTCAGTGAAGCTTAGAGAATGCTTTCATTGTCGAGACACAAGAGACCGCAGATGCTGGAATCTTGAGGAAAAAACAAAGTGCTGGAGGAAGTCAGCCTGTCAGGCAGCATCTGTGGGGGGAGGAGGAGGAATCACACAGGTTTCAGACTGGGATCCTTCTTCAGATTGATGGGGCAATGGGAAGAAAGCTGCATAAGAGAGGTGGGAGGTGGGGCAAAGCCTGGCGAGTGATGTGCATATAGGTGAGGGAGTGGAGTAAGTGATAAAGGCTCAAGATAAAAAGATGACAAAAGGAGGTCAGGTAAAGAAAGAAGAGAAGAGTGAAATGCACTGGAGGAAGGGATATGGGTGGAGAGGGATAGGGGGAGGGGAAAGAGGCGGGGATAAATGGGAAATATGGTGACTATGTGTAGGAAAGAACTGCAGATGCTGGTTTGCACCGAAGATAGACACAAAATGCTAGAGTAACTCAACGGGACAGGCAGCATCTCTGGATAGAAGGAATGGGTGATGTTTCGGGTTAAGACCCTTCTTCAGACTGACCTTTCAGGTCAGAACCCTTCTTTAAACTGGGCTGGTGGGTGATGGTGAGGGAAATGTGTGCACATTGGGATGAGACAGATGTGCAGGAGAAAGGTTGGGGCAGAGGGGACGGGGCCGGGGGGGTGAGGTTGTAGGCTACCCAAGTGGAATATGAGGTGCGGTTCTTCCAACTTGAATGTGGGTTCACTCTGGCAATGGAGGAGGGCAAGAGCTGAAAGGTCGATATGGGAATGAGAAAGTAAGTCAAAATGGTTAGTAACCAGGAGCTCCAGCAAGCTTTGGTAGACAGTACGTCAAGTCAAGTCAAGTTTATTGAAATATGCACAAGTACGGTGGGGGGCAAGTGCAATGAAAAATCTTTCAGCGGCGTTATGGGCATGTAAGGGATTCCAAAGCAGGAGTAATGGAATTGGTGAACATCTCATAGAGACTGCCATTGAACTGAGGGCATTAAACAAAGGTTAGTGAGAATGGCCAGACTGCATCCATTTCCTCCTGCCATGACAATTCTTGAATGTGCCATTAGCAAGTCAAGGTTGATGCTTCATTAAGAATGGAAAGGCTACGGTAGAAAGACAGCACATTGCCGCTGTGGATGCCAATCTAAAGAACTTACTCCTTTTATCACGACAATTATTGATGTGATCCATTGCACATTTCTAGATGAATGGAAAAATCTGCCACAAATGTATTCACAAAAAATACAGAAAAGTAAGGTAATTGGTGGGAGTTGCTGGCAGTGTAAGTGAGGAAGATCAGACTTCCTTCTCATGAGTGCATGTGCAGATCTTCTGGATATTAAAATAAAGTGAGATGGAATGTGTAGGAAGGAATTGCAGATGTAGAATCATTTAACCAAAGATAGACTCAAAAAGCTGGAGTAACTCAGTGGGACAAGCAGCATCTCTGGAAACGTTAACTATTCCTTTTCTCCAGTGATGCTGTCTGTCCCGCTGAGTTACTCCAACTTTTTGTGTCTATCTAAAGTGAGACGGATCTTGGACAAATTGAATTGAGCAATTCATAGACTGGATAATAGTAGGTTCCATACCAGGGAAATACTGCAGTTAAATAAAGTAAAAATTGGGAAGAGACAATGTATTCTGACGGGGTTCCTTCTAGCCTGGTATGCCAACTACGCCGTTCTTGACTGGCAGAGAGTGGCAAACACAGTCTAGTCCATCACAAGCGCATCCCTCTCTTTCATCCAGTCTATTTTACTGTGCGTTGTATCAGGAAGTCTGGCGGTATTGTCAAGGATGTTTACCATCCCTTTTTCTTTCTACCTTCTAGGAGAAGGTGCAGGATTTTGCAGGCCAGGATGTCCAGAGTTAGAACAGTTTCATGCCCACTGCTCTCTTCCTCATGAACTAATCACCTCCCTCACCCCCCTTCCTAGAGGAGCTTTCAAAAGCTCTTACTATTAACTCTACCTCATTCAATTATTCCTTTATTGCACTATAGTAGTTTTTGCACTACTTCCAATTGCACGACAATCATTCTGTGGTTTTACATTCGTGGCTTATTGTTGTATTTATCATTACTGTGTACGCTGTTTACTCGACGAGCTTGATGTGAACAAGGAATCTTAAAGCATCCTGGTGTACAAGACAATACACTTTTCTGAACATGAATCTTGAGTCGGTCAGCCTGGGTAGTATGAGGGGAATGAGCTGAGGGTCTGAAGCCCCCTCCTGGCCTTTCCGAGCATCAAGTTGGTCCATGAGTCGGAATAGTCCCTGGCCTGAACAAAATGGGATCAGGTTTTATAAAGAAACTGTCTGTGTAGCACAGGTCTGTACAGAAACCAAACAATTCACTGCAGTTTGTTCAGGGTGACAAATGGATTGAAACATTGACCTTCTTTGCTTTTTACCTGAGAAAATATTTTTAAACCTGGGAATTCTTTATATTTTGACCAAATGCAAAAAGGCTGAAACTGAGTAGATTGAAGACACGGGGTAGAGGAGAATTTTGGGTTTCCTTCTCCATTTTCTCACCAGTAATGCAACCCAAAAGTAAGTTGTGCCATTTAACACAAGTGATTAGCTTTTTGTGAGTTTTACTGCTGATCATAAATCTAGGGTTATATAAAACATGCCTTCACACACAGCTGGTCAACAGTAGCAGCTATAACACTTTCAGGTCAGAGCTCACGTGACCACTCATTTCCTAAAGGCTCCAATATGAGTGCCCCTAACAATGCCTGCACTACATATGTGGGCTAGGAATTTAGAGTTAACTGAGGGGAATGCTTCAGTTGGCAATCAGACCAATTTGAGCAGAACATGAGGACCATTGTTTCTTATTCTTCCCAGGGATCCTCCAATGGAAAACTAGGCACCTCCATGTTAGAAATCTGAAATTGGTAAAATAAAGGGGTTCACTAAACGTGAGGAAATATTTCTTCTTCTTCTTGCGTATGGCGTGCACAGCCTAAAGTTGTAGGACAGCTTGTTCCATTTGATCTTATTTGATTATGAGGAAATATTTGCAGACATCGGATAGAACAGTTTGGTGAAATAATTAGTTTGAATATGCCTAAGTATAAAACAGGGATTTTGATTCACCTACACCATATATATTTCTCAAATATAATATATGGAAATGAATAGCAAGGGAGATGAATAATAGCCGAATTAATCTGCTATTCATATAACACTTAAAGACAAAATATCACTGAGTAAAAGTGAATGCATTTTTAAAAATCTAGGTGAAAGGTCACACATACTGCTGGATTTTGGCAAGTTTTCTCTGGAAAGCCAGAGGTTGAGGGGAGACCTGATAGAAGTACACAAAATTATGAGAGGCATAGATAAGCAGAACATAAGTAGAGGCATAACAGTCAACATATGTTTTGCGGGGTTGAAATGCCAAAGACTAGAGGGCAGGACTTCAAGGTAAAAAGGAGCAAAGTTTAAAGCGGATGTGCAACAAATGTTTTTTACATAGTGGGTGATAGGTGGTTGGAACCCGCTGCCAGGGGTGGTGGTGGTGGAGGCAGATCCGATTGTGGTATTTAAGAGGCTTTTAGATAGAAATGTAGATATGCAGGGTATAGGATATGTCATCTAGCAGTGGCAGGAATGGATATAAAGATAAATTGTTGCAGCAGAGGAGGAAGAAATGAATGAGTTAGAGTAGGGGTTGAAACATTGACGCTTCATGGCATATTTTTCTGATCAGTTAAATCTTAAATTAAAAAAGGTATTACAGTATTTTGACTGCAACTGGATTACAATTTCCTGCTGCTTCCAACATAATATATAGAGAAGTAATAACTTGCCAAGTGTTGCATTTCCCCTTTAGGAGAAATGGGAAAGGAAATCTCATCAGAACACTCATTAATTACAGTGCAATCAATAAAACAGAAGAGAAAGAGAGATTTTAGTGTATAAGAGGAAGGAACCAATTATAATGCTGGAAGGGAATCAAAATGGAAAACAAAGATTTTATTTATTTTGCTGCAATCTGCCCCATTGTCTCCAATGCACTCAGTCTCCACAATGAGCCCACCTCTTCAAATAACACAGGAGACTAAATGTCAAATGTTACTTGCTGGTTAAAATGCATGTTACATTAGTCGTTCAGATTCACAATGACCATCATAAAAAACACAAAGAAGAGCTTACAGTTGGATGAACGGTTAAAGGTTTCAGAAAGATATCCACACATTTCTCTGCCTCATTTGTAATGCTTTCATTTCCATGTACCTGTGAAGGAATGTGTTCAGGGCACAGGCAAGTGAAAAAATAGAGACAAGTGACAAGTGAAATATCACTTTATGCTCAGAACGACACCATGTGTTTCTTATTTCAAACCCGTTTCAAACAATGCGGAGTGCTCACAAGAACAAATAAAATACCATTCCAGTCAAAAGATGGTACACTTTCACACGAGAAAACTTTGAAACAACATTATACCCAACTTATGAGTTATGAGGTTCTAACTTTGTCCCTCATGCCATAGATAATTTGTTCACATTTTACCAGATTTGTTTATCTCTTGCTTTGATAGAGGTGAAATAAGGCAAGTTATTTTTTTGTTTGAAACATCCTCAGTGCGAAAACAGTGAATTTTATTTACCAAATAAATGTGGAAGAGGAAGGATTTGCTTTTTTAATAGGTACTGATTTCAATTGTTTTAAGCGTGGAAACAATTAATACTAACACTTAGATAAAATAAGCTTTTGATCATTAAATTAAAAAATTGGCATATAGATATTTCCAAATTCAACAATCGAGGGGTAATCATTATGCCTGTGTCTAACTAAAACCCCCTTCACCTGTATCCACCTATGTTGCCAGATTTGTCCCACCCCCACCTCTCTTTTCCAGCTTTTCCCCATCTACTACAATCAACTTGAAGAAGGGTCACGACCCAAAACGTTGATAGTCCATTCTCACCCCAGATGCTTTCTGACCAGATGTGTTCCTCCAGAACTTTGTGCTTTGTGTAAGGATCAATACCCCAGAGACACCGGGTTCGATCCTGACTACGGATGCTGTCTGTTTGGAGTTTGTACGTTCTCCCTGTGACCGTGTGGGTTTTTTCTGGATGCTCCAGTTTCCTCCCACACTCCAAAGACGTACTGGTTTGTAGGATAATTGGCATCTGTGAATTGTAAATTGTCCCTAGCGTGTAAGGGGTAATTACTGGTCGGCACAGACTCGGTGGGCTGAAGGACCTCTTTCCAAGCTGTATCTCTAAAGTCTATAGTCAAGTCGAGTCAAGACTGAAAAGTCAGCAACTGTAGGCGGCATCGATCCCAGGTCTCTGGTCCTGTAAGTCTACTGCTGCGCCACTGTGACGCCCAAATAACACATCAAGAAAACGCTCTGGTAATTTTTGTTTCTTTGTAGACAGGAAAAGTGCTTCTCATTTATACATACGTTCGACAAAGGATATCCGAGCTACTCATTTCCCCACATTTGACCATATGACTCGCTAGATTGCTGCAGCATTGCTTCCCATAGGAATAGGGACCATTCTTGAATCACCTATGGTTGCCCCCTATCATGTGTGTTGAGGCAAGATGTGCATGGCATTAAACTATACCTTGGTGTGATTAGTGCTTTCAGAAGGAGGGAGGAAATGAAAGAAAACTAATCAAGTTGTCAGACTCACCTCTGGTTAAGGTGACAATCTGCAGAGAAGGAAACTAGGATCATTTTGATGATGATGCATTATGATTGCAATAGCAAGTTTACAAGGCTGCCACTCTTCCACACATCGATCATTAAATCAAAGATACGACTGTTTCTTGCCAGCAATGAAACTTTCTCATGAAGTTTCTTCCTGGTCTGCTGGCAGGCTGACACATTGAATTGCATACAAAACAAAATGAGTTTTCCTATTGCGACCGCTCCAATAATCATTGATGACTGGTGAGTGATATCTATTAGGAAGATGTTAAGTTCCAGAAAGCTGTTCAGTCAGATGCAAAAAAACAAGCAATAAAAGGCCTCATGAAAATTAATTCCGAGACAGGTGGGGTAATCTTCCAGCTCTGGGGTCACATCCAAGATATGCTGCTCCCAGGCAACCAATGGAACATCGATTTAATTTTATTTCCACTCATTTTCATCACAACAGTTTCTGAGAACTGGTAGCAGAAGTGTCCAACAGCTCGGGGTTACATTAAATATCATCTGGTAGTGGGGATTTACAATGTGCCAATTCCTGCTCCTTTTTGTGTGTAAATAGCCAGAAGCAAATTAAAGTCATATGAAAAGATGAGCTCAGCGTACAGGGTATTTTAAGCCAAGTTCACTTTAGTCAACCAATCATCTTTTTTTTCATTTATTTTTCTGTTTCCTTCATGAAACAAAAACACAGAAATATAAAAATAGAAGTAAACCATGGTTCTATCATTCACTAAGGCCACAGCTGATTTATGATTAAATACTTTGCCCTTTGCCCTCTAATCCTTTAATAAATACCCATCAATCAACAATTTCAAATCTTCTACTTACCTTGCACTAAATGCCATTTACAGAAGACAGTTCCAAACTCCTATCATCCTTATAAACTACCGCCGTTAATATACCCAGAAACAAAGATAAAATTGGTTATCGCCGCATTATCACTGCAATGAAGCTTGGGCAATGTGCTGAACCGTAGTTAAGATTTAAACTAGATGGTTTCAAGACCACTGCCCCTGCATACTGCTGGCAAATGTCCATTCTATTGAAAACAAACTGGATGAACTTAAAGCTAGACTCACCTACCTTGGAAAAATGGTACAGCTGTGTGCTCTATTTTAGAGACATGGCTCACCCCTGCCTCACTGACTGTGTCATATTACCTCACTACACCAGGCGGACTCTACGGAGTCCCTGGGCAACGATAGGGGCGGAGGGGTCTACTTCCTTATGAACGCTGCACGGTGCTCAGACGTGGTGGTCCTGGTGAGACCCTGCTCCCTGGACCAGCAATGTCTTACGGTGAAGTGTCGTTGTACTGCCTGCCATGCGAATTCACACCGTTCAATTCAAGTCCATCCATAGGTTTGCAGGTAATATCACTGTGGTGGGCCGGAGTGTGAGAGGTAACCAAAGCACCTGGAGAACACTCACGCGGTCACAGGGACTATGTACAAACTCCACACAGACAGCACCCGTAGAATTCATCTTGATTACAAAGATGACTACTCCATTCTATCACTGTCCATGTCTCTCCCATATCTCTTATAAAAGGGAGCATTTAACTTGCAGTCCTAATCATCATGTGGCTAAGTCTTGGTCTGGAAGACATTTTCTACAAAGGTCCAGCTGACTGGTACATTGCATGGCAACAGTGACCACAAGTCCATCGGGAAGAGGTCAACAGGGAACATCCTGCAGGCACTGCAGGACAAGAACTCGATGGATCCTGTGATGTGGCTCCCTGAGCAGACTGCCCAGTTTGTCTGGTGAACTGCCTCCTCACCAGAACTCACCAACAAGCACCAAGACCTTGCGTACCAGTCAGATCCCTCCTTTGTCACTGGAATCTTACTACCGACGCAGGCTGCCCTCGGCACGGCTGCTAAGGAGAGGAGACGGTTGCCCACCTCTTCACAGAGTGTGAATTTGCAAAAAGGGTCTGGAGAATGATGCAAGGGTTCTTGTCATGGTTCATCCCCAACACGGTTCATCCCGAGGACTCTCTGTTTTACGGGTTGTTCCCAGGGACACACTCAGAGAAGGGCATCAGTTGCTGTTGGAAGATCATCAACTCAATGAAAAACACTCTTTGGTCTGCTCAAAACTTGTTGGTCTCTCTGCAGAGCGAGATGTCCATCAGGGAATGTTGCCAACTGCAGGAGTACGTGCTGTGGGATGCACTGAAGTTTGTTACAGACAACAACAAGGCTCTGTGGGAGAGGACACAGTCTAGGGTCCTTCCGCTGCTGAACATTGAGGGGCTGAGTCTGGTGGGAACACCCCTCAAATAAGGGAAGGGATAGCACCCCAGGAGGACACATACGTGGCAATGGTGTTTTGTTTAAAGACAGGTGAGAACACTATTGAGTATGACACTATTGAATGTATAGACACTGAGAATGCGTGAAGGGTTTTGCACAGCATTTTGTTTTGTATATATATTTTTATTCTGAACAAAGTTTTTATTTGGAAAAAAAATGCCTAGGTCACAGCATTGGCTACCATATTATCCCCTCCCCCCCCCACCCCCCCCCAAATTGATTTAGCGCCACATTTTATTTGATTTCTTCCTATTATAGTGTGTATTTGTATATCAAGGCTTATTTTGGCCACCATAGCTAATCCATCCTTCTGTTCCAATATGTTTCTTATTTCCCTCGCCTGGTTTTAATTAGTTTACAACATATAGTTTTCCCTGTACTCGTCGCGCCCTAATGCACAGATATTAACTATAACTTCATTCTCTTCATTTTTGTTTATTATCACGATTTTCCTCTTGAGCCCCGTGAGTCCTGCCCTTGGCTTGATGTCCTCATGGTTTCCTATTTATCCTTTCCGTTAGCACCTTGTTCCCAGCCTCCCTCGAGCCAAAGGTAGTTGTTCCCTCTCCCGACACCGTGACGATTCCCCATGGGAGGGGACCACTCCATCCCCCATCATTCCTTCAGCCACACGTTCACTGTAATCTCCACTTTGCACATGGCTCAAGGAATAAAGATCCTCACCCTGATGTCCCCGCTACCCGTTTGCAGCATTCCCATCACTAATTGGTTTCCTTGTGGAAGCTCATCTCAGCTGAATTGTGAGAGGCCAGAGAATTATTGACAAAGGATGTCAGCCAGCTAAGCCACACAAACCAAAGAGGTTAGTGTATCTCATTTTGGCTTTGATTAATGCTTTGTTTATTTATACATCAAGATACATTAATCTAAAAAGAACTGCCATTGGAACATAACACTACATGGTGCGGCAGGGTGGAGCAGCGGTAGAGTTGCTGTCTTACAGTGCCAGAGAACTGGCTTCAATCCTGACCATGGTGCTGTCTTTACGGCGTTTGTACGTTCTACCCATGATCTGGGTGGGTTTTGTTCGGGAGCTCCTCCCGCACTCCAAAGACCAACACGTTTGTAGGCTAATTGGCTTGGTAAAATTGTAAATTGTCCCTAGTGTGCGTAAGATAGTGTTAGTGTGCGGAGATCACTGGTCGGCATGGATTTGGTGGGCCGAAGGGCCTGTTTCCGCACTGTATCTCTAAACTAAACTAAACTTTTGCAAATGACGATTCCAGTTTTAATTCCCGGTCTTGTTCTCCAAAAAAATAAAACATCTTAAAACTGACTTTCACTGTTCAATGCGGCGATAAATAATTTTGACAACTAGATTGCCTCTTTCCTAAACCTGGTTGTCTCTAAGATTACTCCTTTTTTGAATAATGCAGAGACCTGCAGCAATTATTGTTGTCTTCCCTCCACCATTAAGTGAAACACTGCAAGAAGACAGAACTGGTTGATATTGATGTGAGAATATTAGTAAATGTGTCAAATAGGATAGTTATTTCTCTATTTTACACATTGATATTCATTGGTAATTGATTCCCTCCAGCCCTCAATCATATTTTTGGCATTCATGTTTTTTTTAAGTCTTTGGATTTCTGTTACTTGTTTTCTAATATTTATGTTTTAACTTTTACTTACCTGAGATTTTATATTTTAAATTATTAGTTAGTTTGTTATTCCATGAAACAAACAAAAATCTTGCAATTTATATTTGGTTGCACTTGGAAAAGTATTACTGGAAAGTGATGCTGAGTTTTTCCACTGTTGACTGTGCTTTATTGTGGAAGAAGCTCAGGACCATAATTGGAACAACATTGATGGAGTTTTGTTGTTCAACATTGAACAACATTGGCTCAAACACCGCGGCCCGGGGGAGGTTCGGCGCCCATGTCGGGGCGCCCCAGCCCGAGGCTGAAGACGGCACGGTACTCACTTGAGGGTGGCTGGGACGGTGTTCTGGCGGTGGTGGCCTGAGTCCGGGGTTCGGCCGCGGGCCAGCGGCTGCGTCTGCAGGACTGGTGGGCGGCAGCTTCGACCACCCCGGGCCGCGGTGTTTGAGCCGCGGGACTGATTTATAACATCGCCCGGGAGGTATCGCCTCAGCGCAGAGGGAGAAGAGGAGGGAAGAGACTGCAGACCTAAGACTTTTGCCTCCATCACAGTGAGGAGATGCTGGGTGGACTCACTGTGGTGGATGTTAATATGTGTTTATTGTTGTTTTTATTGCATTATATGTATAACTGCTGCAATTTCGTTCAGACTTCGGTCTGAATGACAATAAAGGCATATCTATCTATCTATCTATCTATCTATGAAAAAGAAAATAATATTCTGACAAAGGAAATTTATAAACATTCAGGGCAAAAAAAACCCCAGCAGATCCCAGAATGTGTTTACATGTACCCTGTCTCATACCAAATTACATATTCCATATGGAAATCTGAAGAAAAATGCAGATGCCATACATCCAAAATACAAACAGCAACCGCTGGAAATACTCAGTAGGTTATGCTGCAGCAATGAGAAGAGAGACAGAACTAATGTTTCAGGCCGAATAAACCCTTTTCAGTGCTGGGAAGGAGAGAATATAGCTCATTAAGGTGCAGGGAGTGTGAGGAAGGGGGTATGCCACTCAGGGGAAAACCAGCATGACCATAGGAATAAGCTTTGGACTTTTATTCCTTTGTAAACTGCGCCAAAATATGGCGAGTGTGCATTTGTCGGCTGTGCAAAAGAATTTCACTGTGCTGTGCATACGTGACAATAAAGATCCATTGAAGCTGTCGACAAGATTATCCAGTAAGGGCAGTGGGAAAATGAGAACATAGGGGAAAGAATGGAGGATGTAAAGCTGGAAGACATGCCTGGCAGGTCAGGCTGAACATGTCCTCCACTTTCAGAGAAAAAAAGGGAAAAAACAGGAAAGCAAAACAAACATTGCTTTTCAACAGACGTGGACAGAGGAATCAAGTTCCTAAAGTTCCCAATGTGGTCTCCTGTATACTGGAGACACCAAATACGGATTGGTCAATGGTCAATGGTTCTTTATTATCACATGTACGGGCATGTTCTTTATTATCATAGCAAAAGGATTTGAGTATAGGAGCAGGGAGGTTCTACTGCAGTTGTACAGGGTCTTAGTGAGACCACACCTGGAGTATTGCGTACAGTTATGGTCTCCAAATCTGAGGAAGGACATTATAGCCATAGAGGGAGTGCAGAGAAGGTTCACCAGACTGATTCCTGGGATGTCAGGACTTTCATATGAAGAAAGACTGGATAGACTCGGCTTATACTCGCTAGAATTTAGGAGATTGAGAGGGGATCTTATAGAAACTTACAAAATTCTTATGGGGTTGGACAGGCTAGATGCAGGAAGATTGTTCCCGATGTTGGGGAAGTCCAGGACAAGGGGTCACAGCTTAAGGATAAGGGGGAAATCCTTTAAGACCGAGATGAGAAAAAACTTTTTCACACAGAGAGTGGTGAATCTCTGGAACTCTCTGCCACAGAGGGTAGTTGAGGCCAGTTCATTGGCTATATTTAAGAGGGAGTTAGATGTGGCCCTTGTGGCTAAAGGGATCAGGGGGTATGGAGAGAAGGCAGGTACGGGATACTGAGTTGGATGATCAGCCATGATCATATTGAATGGCGGTGCAGGCTCGAAGGGCCGAATGGCCTACTCCTGCACCTATTTTCTATGTATCTATGTATCTATGTATCACATGTTCTTTATTATCACATGTACGTTTTTTTATGCATACAGTTCGGTGAAGTATTGCCATACCTAAGCTCAATTCCTGGTTAGTACAAAATGCCTATAAATAGTCCACTGAAACTGGATTCAAGAAACGCCAGGTTTTGGTTCTATTTTCAAAGTCCAGTCCAGTCCCGTGTGCTTGGCCCTCTGGGGCAGTGCACAATCAGGGCGAGGCTGCTGCAGGGTCTCCAGCCGTTACTTCCATCTGGATAGTCCAGCGAACTGTCATCACTCTCCTTCCCCGACCACCTTTGTGCCTTTGGGGCGCCTCCTGCAACCGACCTTGAGGCGTGGAAGGTAAAGCTCCAGTTCACTCTCTTACCGGCAGTTTCTCTCGTATCCACTGTCGCCGGCTCCCCCTCTGGTTGTGTAAGAAGGAACTGCAGATGCAGTTTAATCCGAAGATAGACATAAAAAGCTGGAGTAACTCAGCGGGACAGGCAGCATGTCTGGAGAGAAGGAATGGGTGACATTTCGGATCGAGACCCTTCTTCAGAAGAGTCTAAAGAAGGACCTTGACCCAAATCGTCACCCATTCCTTCTCTCCAGAGATGCTGCCTGTCCCGCTGAGTTACTCCAGCATTTGAGGGTTTCTCCCCTCTGGTTCTCCGGTCCTCCGGGGACGAGCTTGGTGACTTCCTTCTACAGATCGCAGCCCTCATCATGTAATCTCTGAGCTTCTTTGTTGAATACAGTAATTCTCCATTCCACTCCTACTCAGACCTCCTACACTGATACAATGAGGCCTAACACAAGCTTGAGGAACAGAACCTCAACCTCTGTGTGGGCACGTTGCAGCTTCTGAACTCAAGAGTGAATTTTACAACTTTAGATAACTTGATTTCTCGCAATATATCAGTTGTCCATCAGTGATATTAGTTCAGAGGTACAAGGGACTGCAGATACTGGAATTTTGAGTTAAATATAAACTACTGGAGGAACTCTATAGGGTCAGGCAGGTCTGCAGAGGGAATGGATAGGCGATGTTCGGGTCTGAAGAAGGGTCCCAACCCGAAACATCGCCTAACCGTGTCCTCCACAGATGCCGCCTGACCCGCTAAGTTACTCCAGCACTTTGTGTGATATAAGCCCAGCTTGTTTGTTTTTTTCATCAAACACATACAGCTTTGCTGTTGGGTTATTCCTCCTGGCTGGCAGTGTTTGTACAAGCAGTTGTTATTCTTCAAAGTTGACTCAATTTGCAAAACAAAACTGCAGGATGTTCCAAGTGCTGAAGAAGATTTTCACAATTTACTGCCAGCTTTTCAAACGTTACCAAGTGTTCTCCTTGGCACACACCACGAGTGGAAGAATGAAGAGCAGAACATGTCTCCTCAGAAAGGCACAAAGGACCCACTCCACCCCAAGCACTCAGGGGACATCAAAGAGGGGGCAATGTTTCAGACCTCTGGGTTTCACCTACCTGTGAGAGCGTGGGTTTTCTCCAGGTGCTCCGATTTCCTCCCACACTTCAAAGACATACAGGTTTGTAGGTTAATTGGCTTCGGTAAATAGTAAATTGCCCCTAGTGTGTAGGATGGTGCTAGTGTACGGGGTGATCGCTGGTCAGCATGGGCTCAGCGAGCCGAGGGGCCTATTTCTGAGCTGTATCTCTAAAAGCTAAAGTCTAAAGAAAAAGAATGTTTGGATGATTAACCTAAATGTAAAATTGTAGTTATTGTTCAATTTCCAATGACAATGAAAGGAAATGCACTAATGTGCTGGATGTTGTGATACCACATTTCTTTGTTCATAATTGGAATAAGCAATTGACCACATGAAGATAGACACAAAATGCTGGAGTAACTCCATGGGACAGGCAGCTTCTCTGGAGAGAAGGAATTGGTGTTGAGATCATTCTTCAGACTGACACACACAGATGGAGAAACAAGGCACTACAAATAAATGCTGGTTTAAAAAAAAAGACACAAAATGCTGGAGTAACGCAACAGGTCAGGTAGCATCACTTGAGAACATGGATAGGTCGGGACCCTTCTTCACAAATGAAAAACTATTATGATTCTACTATGATTGGCCAAACCGCAGCAAATACAGGGCAGCAACTCACCTCTAAAGAGGGTTGTCTAAAGGGAAGGTTGAACTGGATGCTCACGATAGTACAGAAGAAACAACTTTTGATACTGAAGAGCTGATAATTATTTATCAGGTTAAGGATTGGATGTTGTAGTTTAAGATTGTCAGGGCATATTTTCCTGTAACCCCAATAGCATCATTCATCCTTCTCTTGTATTATTGAGGAAGGGTGCTGCCTGCTACTCCCTATACACCAGCCTCAGTTACTCCCAGCAGAGTGAGGAAAAAAAATCCCCACTTCCAACCCCATTCTGCTGAAAGTGAAGTCACAATTAATCCATGAACAAGCTGGTCCTGACAGGAGGTGTCAAACGACTGCAGCTTCAAAGCCTCACACATTTTTCAAGTGCTAATAGGGCCATTCAGCTGTAACTGCTTAATTCATGATTATTAAAGAAAGTAAAAATAATGATTTACTGGCCTTAATGAGTTCTGTGGTTTGAACAAACAGTGAGTCGTAAATTGAGATCTGTGGTCTGTTATCCTCCAGTCTTGAAATAGCATGATGATGACTAAACTTGCAACAAGATCAGTCTTGTTTGTTAAAGTTTGCTTAGGTTTGTTTTAATTTGTGAGTGTGGTTGAATTAGTTCTGGTTTAGCATAATGCCAGTCAGAGATAGACAAACAACCATCAACGATGTTTCTACAGGTTGCATAATAATATCTGTTTCAAGTAAAAGTTCTTTAATGTGGGCACTTCAATCGCACCAGTGATGTGGCTATGTTAAGATAGTCTACAATTTAACTTTTAGAAACATTCATAATACACAAGAGACTCTGAGAGGCACGTAATTTTAAAAACAATTTTCTTGGTGTGAATGGAAAATATGGGCGAGATAGTCACAAGGTTTTACTTTATTTGGCCTGTCCAGACAGAAAAATGGTTTCCACTGCATGTTAGAGTTGAGAAATGTTGATATCAGATGCATTTACCAACAATTCCCTTTGGATATATTGCTGATGATATCCCTATCAATCTCCAACTCTTTCTAGTCAAACTGATCACCTGTTCTAACATCAAACTATTTATGTACTCAAATAAAATTGAAGGGTTGTCTTGATCTGTTGATGTTTGTTTTTGCATAAGCAGCTTGTGTCTGTTTGTGAGAGGTCAAGTACAAATTCTGGAAACTCCAGGACAAGCCTGAGGATTTGGAAAGTCCATCTCTGTGATGCCCAAGAACAATTGCAGGAAAGTCTGCTTCTCCAAGTCTCCAATGGCCCCGGGAATGGATGATGGGAGGTCTCAGAATAATTTTGGTTAGTTCCTTTAAATGCGAGTCTGATCCAATTTGGCAGGTCATGATTCTGCTAGTTAAAGGATCTCAGCATCATCAGATTGATCCCATGCAGCGAGGATCAAACTATTACCTGGCCACACTGAGGTTTCTCTGCTGATGAAGAATTGATGGTTCAAGGCAGTTTTATTACCGGGAAGAAAATCCCCATAGAACAATGAACATTAATCAGGCTTATATCTGTCCCAATTATAACCCCAGCCAGGCAATTGGAAAATGACACATGGACACTTCACCGGTTTACAGTGAGGACACACCAAAAGGGTTGTAGTTTGCCACCAAACTTTACTATTTAATAAATATGACCACAAGTTTGTGGCCTTTGTCAATCTCTGTCTGATTTGGAAATATTCCACATTGTAAAGTGGAGATTTATATTTCAGGCCCTTACATGTGCAATTTTGCCTTTGTCTCATATTTTGAGCTAGTTTTCTTCCATTGAAAAGAACAAAGATTGCTCCTTTCTAGGGAGCTGGCTATCCCCACTACCAGTGTTCTCTTGGAGTCCTTATTCATTCCCATGGATTGGGCTGTCACTATATCTTAATACAAAGTACTTTGACTTTTACATGCTGTAAAATTGATTCAGTTCTTTGCTAATGTAACATTCTATTTGATTTTTCTATGGTCATTTTTCTAGATTTAACAGGGTTAAATCAGACTTCAGATGCAGCCTGTTTGAAGTTTGCAAGTTTTCCTTGAGACAGTGTGGGTTTCCTCCGGGTGCTCCGGTTTCCCCCACATCTCAAGGACATGCAGGTTTGTAGGTTAAATGCCCCTGTAACTATTGCCTCGAGTTTGTTGGGAGTGGATCAGAAAACTGGTGTGAATGGGTGACCAATGGTGGGTATAGACTCGGTGGGAAGAAGGGCCTGTTTTCATGCTGTATTTCTAAACCAAACCTGTGCCACCAGAAACATTAATTAGTAACAGTAGTTTATCTAAAAATTGTATCATGCACAGCCAGCAGTTTCTGATTCCTTGGTTTTAATGGATGAAAAACTGTATCCAAGATTCTCTATCCTGTGGGAATATAGGTCCTCCAGGTTTTTTGAAATAGTTCTGTTTAGATTTCAAGTTTCTATATGTTCATATTATGAGATATAATCTATATCTTCTGGGTAAAAATTCCAGCTGTTTCAAGTCAGATTCTAAACAAAGTATCTCCTCTTTATGCTTGTTCCCCTCTGTGCATTGGCTTGCTTCCCATTTTATGACTTACTGTCTCGTTAGACTGCTTTGTTTCTCTGATTGCCTGTTTGTCTTATCTTAAAGGCAGCATTAAAGATGCCAGATCCTATGGATGAATTTAAGATAGTGAAAATGCTTCACATTTCAACTTCCAGCTGAACAAGATGTGCAGTCCTGTGTTCCACTTGGTTACCGGCCAATGTTTCACATCAGATTCAGGACACGTTTGAATATGCTTCCATAAAAGAAAAAAATATTTCTGTGATTCTGTCAGTCCTCACATGTTATGGCTCCAAGCCTGAGGTGAAATCACCACCATTTCTAAACAATGTTCTTCATATTTTCTTCGTACTGTTTATGGCACGATTGTACAGTGATAATGTACCCACATAAATACCACAGCGGGACATTGATAGTTTGGCTTATTTTCACTTCTGTGGCATACCCTTATGACTTACATGATTTAAAATAGTCATTGCAATATTATATCATGTATAAAATATATTAATGCATGTATTCTTTAAACAAATCATCCACCGATTAGTGCATGCATTCTTTAAACAAATCTTGCCCCAGATGGCTGTGGAGGCCGTCAATGGATATTTTGAAGGCAAAGATTGATAGATTATTGATTAGTAAGGGTGTCAGGTGTTATGGGAAGAAGGCAGGGGAATGGGGTTGAGATGGAAAGATAGATCAGCCACGATTGAATGGGGGAGTAAACTTGACAGGCCGAATGGCCTAATTCTGCTCCTGTAACTTCTGAACATATGAACTAGTTGCTTTCCCAGTGACTCGGCAGTAACTGATAAATTAATCCGTTTTCTTTATTGATACCAAGCTTGACAGATCAGAAAGCTCCCATGCTCAATCCTCTCTTGATGCTGTGTTATCTGGTCTGATCGAGTCTGGTGGTGATTGAACTCTAAGTAGCCTTCAGGCTAATAAGTGAGAATATTTGTGCTGCTAACCTCTATCGAATGGCTCTGAAGTATGTTGAGAGTCATGGATATGAATACATTTGCCAATAATGGGGAGATTGATTGATTGAAAGACACAGCACAGAAACAGGCCCTACCAAGTCCATACCGACCATCAACCGTCCGTTCACACTAGTTCTATATTATTCCCAGTTTCTCAACCATTCCCTACAGTGGCAATTTACAGAGGCCAATGAACTCTACAATCCTGAGTGTGTTTGGGATGTGGGAGGAACCAGCGAAAGCCTACGTGGTCTCAGGGATACCATGCAAACTCCACACAGACAGTACCCGAGGTCAGGATAGAACCCATATCTCTGGCGCTCTGAGGCAGCAGATCTATCAGCTGTGCCACTGTTCTGCCCAAGAGAGTAGAAGAGTGGTAGGAACATTGCTACTGAGAAAGAATGGGAAGTGGGAAGTGACTCTTCAAAAGAGCCATAGGCTCTCGGTAAAGATGTGTGCTGCTAGGAGAACAGTGTCCCTGTGGCTGCCTCATATTGTAAACCATTGGCTCTGGGGTTAATTCAGGTGTTCCATTGACCAGAGCTATGGAGCTAGTCTTCCCCATGTGTTGTGCCAAGTTACAGAAATTCATTGATAAGAGGTCTTGTTTAGCTACATTTTACCAATGTCTATATGTGTAGAGCTATCAATTACTTTTACAATCTGCTTCAATGTGGTTGTCATCTGTCGTAAGGGAATTTTCCCTCTAAATATATTTTGTCCTGGATATTCTTTAATCTCCAGCCTTCTGTGTCGGGGCATAGTCCCATTGGCACTTCTGGTTGTTGTGAAGATATGGACAGATTATTTTTCAAAATGCTTCCTCCCTCTTTTTCTGCCCTGTCAGTGCGGCTTATGTGTGTTTAAACCTGAAGTGGAAGAACTGTGAGTGACAAATGTAGACAGCCATTGAAAGGTTGCAGAATGGAGATGCATTTGGTCTTGTGACAACGATGCATTTTTCATGTGTGCTAGATTTTGTCAGATGATATTTAGTTTGAAAATATTTCACGCACACAACAAATAACTGCTACTGTTTTACCACATCTGAAGGTCAACTGATATGTACTGATAGAGTAGTTACATTCATATCCTTCTGTAATTGCAAGGAATTGTAAATGCTGTTTTATACCAAAGAAAGACAGAAAATACTGGAGTAACTTAGTGGTTCAGGCAGCATCGCTGGAGAACATGGTTAGGCAACGTTTTGGGTCAGAACCATTCTCCCCAGTCCAGCTTACACAAAAGTCCACAAAATGCTGAAGGGCCCCGACCCAAAAGGTTACTTATCCATGTTATCCATGAACAGTTACTGCAGCATTTTGTGTCTTTCTTCATATACTTCTGTTTTGGGTAAAAATGCCTTGCCATTGGACAAAGTGTTTACAATAAAATTTGCCTGAGATGATGTACGGTCATAGTATTATTCATTATTTCCTCCTTATTTATTGACTGTTTAAAGGTCTGGTAACGTTCCCTGTGAATTGTTTAAGAACTTGCTGCCAACTCTATGCCCGTGTAACTTTCCAGGCCACGCCACAATAAATTGAATGGCGTTGCACTCTATGTCAAATAGCCTTCTACTTCTGCTCTTCTGTAAACTTCCAAGATTAATGAGCTTGGCCTGTGACTGCTTTGCCTCCCTAATTTGATTTATAAAGAACAGCAGTTCAGGGTAGAGATTTGTCACGTTACTATCAGCTCTAAGGCGACTGCTTCAGTATGCATGATAAAAGCAACAGCTGAGTGAAATACTTACAAAGAACTGGTTGTGGATTCTGTACCATTTATAAATAACGGGTAAGTAGCAATTTTCAATTAAACTAGTACATCTTAATCCATTAAAATAACCCAAAGCTGTTGGAAATTTTGACGATATTGCGTTTTATGATCAAAATCACACCAGAGGCACATTCCAACACATTCAGTTGTGTGGCCAAAACAGTGGTTTGTTTCCTTGCATTTTCATATTTGTGCAGAGTAACACATTCTCCACACTGCAGGCAAGGGAAGAGGCCACTCAGGCAGGTGATATTACCTGTGTAGGAAGGAACTGCAGATGCTGGTTTATATCAAAGATATGTGATGCATGGTTTAGGAACAGTTCCATCCCAGACCGCAAGAAATTGTGGACACAGCCCAGATCATCACACAAATCAACCTCCCTTCCATTGAGTCCATTTAGACTTCACGCTGCCTCAGCAAGACCACCAGCATAATCAAGGATAGTCTCACCCCGGTCATTCCCTCTTCTCCCTTCTCCCATCAGGCAAGAGGTATAGAAGTGTGAAACAACACACCTCCAAATTCAGGGACAGTCCTGAGAGCAATCCTGAGCTACTATCTACCTCACTGGAGACCCTCGGACTATCTTTAATCAAACTTTACTGTACTTTATCTTGCACTAAACATTATTCCCTTTATCATGCATCTGTACACTGTGGATGGCTCGATTGTAATCATGTATAGTCTTTCCGCTGACTGGTTAGCCCACAACAAAAAGCTTTTCACTGTAACTCGGTACGCGTGAGAATAAACTAAACTAAACTAAACTAAACTAAACGATTGTTCTGTAGAAGGTAGACAAAAATGCTGGAGAAACTCAGCGGGTGAGGCAGCATCTATGGAGCGAAGGAATGGCTGATGTTTCGGGTCGAGACCCTTCTGTGTTACTCCAGTACTTTGTGCTTTGCTCAAGATACAGTATATGCTTCATTTGAAACATTTTTCATATATTTCTAAAAGGGGGACATGGTGGCACAGCTAGGTGGACCTGCTACTTCACAGCACCAGATAAAGCAGCATCAGGGTTTGATCCTGAACTCGGGCGCTGTCTGTGTGGAATTTGTACGTTCTCCCTGTGACCTCGGGGATTTCATCCGGGTCCTCTTTCCTCCCATGTCCCAAAGATGTGCAGGTTTGCAGGTTAATTGGCCTCTGTAAATTGCCCACAGTGGATGTGGATGTGAAAGTGGGATAACATAGAACTTGTGTGAAGGGGTGATTGATGGTCAACATGGGTTCGATGGGCTGAAGGGGTATTTCCATGCTGTATCTCTAAACTAGATCCAAGTTGCAATTCTAACAATACATTCAACACCATTCTGCACCAGTTGTTACTCTTGAAACAATATATGTACGGCTGACAGATTAGACAGGCAGTGTGTTGAATAGTCTTATTTTAGAGTGGAGTAGGATAAACACCTATTTGAGATACAATTAATGGGTCTAGGCATTAAGTGCAGATACAGATGATCAAATAATCTGGTAGTTCAGAAGCAGAATATCCTTTGAAAGCTGCAGGCTAGTAGTTGTCATGTAGGGACAGATGTGAGCAAGAAACTTTATTGCACCCTGGTGAGCATGAGAATAAAGTATTCAGATGTATATTCTTGAGTGTAGCTTGATTACCCTGGGGAATTGCTGCAGCACTGATGCAGAGCAGTTCTGCAACTTCTGAAAGAAAGGTTTTGTGGGATTAAATGACATTTTGTCACTTATTTTTTTAAATGTTTGTTCATATGACAGCCAGCTTGATGCCTCAGTTTTGCACAAAAATTGTTTTAACTGAACTGGGGAGGGGGGCAATCAGACTTTTCCTGCCGGCGTCTAGAATTACCGGTATCACCGGTAGAACACACGGAAGGCAGCTCAGTTCACCTCCCTGCCCGCACTCGTATTTTGGATGTCCAGATGGCAAAGCTGAAAGAGATGAGGCAAAAAAGTTGTGATAGTCAAGAGAGGCAAGAGTGTTTTATTGTCATAGGTCCTGAAACGGAACCATTAAATTCTTACTTGCAGCAGCACAACAGGTATGTGAACATAGTACTCAGTAGGCACCATAATAAACACCAAAAATTGTTCCATAATAAAAAAACAAAAATAAAACTATGCCAGACTTACTTTCAATCTTCTCATTGTTTCTGCCACTGTGCTTGCGTATTTGGAGTACTATAGGGGGGAAATTCATAAGGCATGGCTGTATGTTTTCTGTACGTCAGATAGAAGAAGTAATGTGTGTGAGAGAGAGAGAGAGATAGAGAGATAAAGAACTTGCTATCATTAGCACCTCATAGCATTTCTCAGACTTGCTCAGAAATACATCATAACCAATAAATATAACTTAAAATGCATTTACTCTGCACAGATACATCCAGTATCTGAACACACATAATGCAATCCCACAAGCAGTAATGAAGGAACTTATCAATTACATTTCTTTGAAAATTCCAGTTATCGATTTTAGGATGTTACATGGTGCTGCAAACATGGTGACTCTTGTGTACTGCCTCAGTGTAATCTACTATTCTCACACTCTTGTGCTTAAGCGTTATTGTGCTGACATATAGTAAGGTTTTTACTGAATTGTATGCAAAATAATTTCACTGCTCCTAGGTATTGATGACAATAAAGTACTATTAATTAAGTAGAATATAAGGTTTGCCAATTCACCTGCAAAAACACTTGTTCTCAAATCCTATCCCATTAAAAAGATAATGCAATTTTTGCATTCTTACACCAATGTATTGGCTCAGCATACATGCTCAGATTGTGGATTAAATGTTGAATTCACAATCATTTTACCAAGAGACAAAACGCTTGGAAATGAGCTAGGGGGTGATTGGAGATTTTTATCTGGTGATCTGAGCAACATGATATCCCCGTCCTGTAAAATATTTTGCTCAGATATGATTATTTCTGGAGAATCTATCAATTATTTGACTAAATCTCCTTACTCCCTTGATTTATCTTGGACATAACCTTGGCAGCACTGAGAAGTGAAAGTGTGATATTGCTGGTGGCTCTCGACTTAACAGTGTATCCCTGTAGCGTCAGCTCAGAGTGTAATTTATGACCAACTTTCCTAAATAATTGGAAACATTCAATTGGATTTACATATCAACTAATAGGAATAATTGCACATTTTCATCAGCAAGAAAATGGGCATCCTGGTCTGCATGGATGAGTTGGGCTGAATGGCCTGTCCCTGCGTTGTATGCGTCTATGAGCCTCAGGAAACAAATTGTAAACAAGGAATGTGATGATGATTCTGAAAAGAAAATCAAAACAAAAATTTGCAGATGCTGTATTTTGCTTTTGAAGTCAAAGATTCTATGTCAGAACTGTTTTGTACTTGGGTATGATTGTGCATAAATATAGTAAGACTTTACTGAATTGTATGAAAAACATAGAATTTCACTGTATTCACTGTATAGCAAAGAGTGACAATAATGTATCATTGACTTTTAAAAGACATCTGGGCAGGTATATGAAGAGGAAGGGTTTAGAGGACTGTAGGCCAAATGCGAGCAAATAGGACTAGCCCAGTATCACACTGTGGTTGGCATGGACAAGGTGGGCCAAAGGGCCTGTTTCCATGCTAGCACTCTCTGATACAAACTGAACGTAGTCGCTACCATGCTGAGCAACTTTATTGGAGACCTATTTTTGTTGTGGGTCGGCAAATCGTAATTGGTTCTGTATTTAAAAGGTATGGGTATGGGATCTGATGTGCAGTTTCACCATCTTCTTCAATAATAAGTCTCACCCTAAATCTAAACCTAAAGAAGCAGGGCAGAAGCAAGGGAAATGTACAGGCATTAGCTGACTGAAGATGAATCCGTAATCTGCCGACAGCAGATCTCCCTGGTAACAAAAAAAATCTGACATTCGGGTAATGGAGCACATCAGAAACACTTTCACATGACTGAAGACAATGAACAGTGCATGGTAGGGGTAATTTTACAGTTAAAACCAAACGCATTTTAAATGTACCGAGGGTCTGCTTGAAGCCTTCAGATCTGAGCGTAAAGACAATCACAGTTCAATCCTTAAGTGGTCGAGGACGGATGAGTTTGAAAGAAACCACGCAGGAACCTCTACACCCCTCCGTGAACTCTGCTCACAGCCTTTCTTCTACGCGCTGGCTGAAACCATCTTTTCCTTTTAACCCCAAGAAGCTTTTTGATATGAAGCATCAATAGCTGGACATGTGATCCAGATGCCTTACAGTTTGAAATCCCTACAGTAATCCCACAGGACAATTGAACCTACTTGACCCAGTCAGGGTCCCTTATTGTGAAGCCTGAATTGCAAATGAGGCTAACTGGTGAAACATTATATAAAAAAAGTTTGTTGAATGGCCTGGAAGTTTTTTTTTGTCTTGGCTGGATGAGTAGGGGTCCTGTGATAAAAGCAAAGGTATTTCACAGTAATTACTGCCAACTTTCTCACTTTTATGTGTGAAGCTAGACAGAATGGTTAATAAGACTAATTAGGGTTTATCAGATGCAAGATAATAAGCTTCAGCTAATAAAACCCTTTGCTCTGTCCATTTTTCCAGGGGCTTTCTATTGACATTTGCTAAAAAGACCAGCAGGAGGAAAGTCATTAGAATGGCAAGAAACCATTGCACTGTTGGTTGCTGCTAATGCAATGTCATTAAGTGAGCAAGTGACCTTTGCTGACCCTATCGGAAAATAATTAAATATTCTTACAGTCTGAACATTCCAGGCTCAGAGTGCTTGAAGTGGTTACTTCTGGATGAATACTTCCCTCTGAAGCATATTGCGTATGTGAGGCGGCAGAGAGGCACAGCAGGTAGTGCTGCTTTCTCACAGCTCCAGCATAGGCTGGGTTTGATGCTGATCTCTGGTGTAGTTTGTGTGGAGTTTCAACATTGTTCCGGTGGCGTTTACCCAGGGTGACAGAGAGCAGAGTACTCTGGCTTCCTTGCACATCCTAACAGCGTGCTTAGAGAAATCAATGTTCAGACCACTGGAGAGGGACACAAAATGCTGGAGTAACTCAGCGGGACAGGCAGCATCCCTGGATAGAAGAAATGGGTGACATTTTAAATCGAGACTCTTCTTCAAACCTCGGGGATTCTTCAGACCGCTGGGTTGTAAGCTGCCCAAGCAATCTTCCCTAGCCAACAATTGGCCAGAGATAGATACGAAGCGCTGGAGTAACACAGCGGGTCAGGCAACATCACTGGAGAGAAAGGACGAGTGATAAATCCAACCAATCTTTTTTCTCCAGAGATGCTGCCTGACCCACTGAGTTACTCCAGCACTTTGTGTCCATCTTCCGTATCAACTAGCACCTACAGTTCCTTCCTACATGAACAGTGTGCTTGCTGGTAAGTTAATTGTCTGCTGTAAGCTGGCTCTGGGGCAGGTGGGTGGCAGGAGAACAGAGGTTAGTTAATGCAAATGGGAAGGAGGTCACAGTGAAATAAGTGGAGTAATGGGATTGATGTGACCTCTGAAAGGGCCTCCTTTGAGGAAGTATGGGAAATGTGTACTTACTACCTACAAAGTGCTGGAGTAACTGAGCGGGTCAGGCAGCATCTCTGGGGAACATGGATAGGTGACGTTGCGAGTTGCAACACTTTGCAAAACGTCACCTATCCATGTTCTCCAATTATGCTGCCTGACTCACTGTGTTAGACACAACTCTTTGAGTCTGAAGCGGAATCTGAATTCTGTACAATAGAGGTAAATACATTTCTGGTCATCCTAATTACTTCCCTAAATAAAGAACTATTTTTTAAAAAGGCAAAATTACCTGGGGAGTTGCGAGAAGAAAATATATTATTTTAAGAAGCAAGTTATAATCTGGAATTCAATTCCTTAAAGGTAAAAGATTGGCAAATAATGTCTGACGAACAGAAAGTGCAAGTTGAATATTAAACATTTAAATTGCTGGATGACACAGAGGATATATATTAACAAATCTGAGAAAGCAGGTGGTCATGATTTTCCATTCATTAAAATAGTGACATTTTATCCCAAATGAAATAATGATGTAATTTGGGATTTAGCTATTTGGGATCTGCGTAATGCACAAATATTGAATAATTTAAGAAATTATGACAATTCAAATGCATAAATATGGTTGAATCACAATATTTCTTGATGTTTTATGTGAGGCTGATGGAAAACGTATCATTCAAAGCTTGTGAAAGGGAGTTGATTAGCTCGAGGAAAGATAATGTTTCAGGGCTACAGATAAAGATCAAGGCCACCAGCATTATCAAGGAGAAGTCTCACTCATGTGACAATAAACTAAACTAAACTAACCTAAACTAAACTAAATAGTTTGCTTCATGAGGAAGCAGCAAGGATTCAATGAGTGGAATGGCCTGCGGTGTTGTAATGACTATCAATATTTTCTGTGACTCATTTTGAAAATTGACCCTTTCTTCTGTCATTGCCAGACATGGATGTTTCATTCAACTTCATATTTTAATGTCTTTTATTTCATTTAACTACTTCAGAAAATATTTTCTGTCTGACTTCCAATCCAAGGGCATCTGCAATTGTACTGAATTATGATGAAAAATGCAGCAGTTTACATCATCCATCTCTTCAAATTATATCAGTGATAACTATTTTGTTTTTCCATCAAAGCTTTCTCTTGTAGTCGGTACACAGATGGTGGCTGAGGGTATATGATCTTTTTATTCCGCTCTTGCTAATGCATTTGCCACTTGGCAAAAATTCCATTCGAGCTGAGGTACAAACAACTAACTTCTTCCACTTCAGTTCATGAAGTCTGCCTGGTTGTGTCATAACAAGTCTGCTCTCTGTAGCTTCAACTGCCAAAGATCTTTTTTCATTCTGACTGCTGGAATAAACATCTCCACATTCTCACAAGACACAAAATGCATCAGCTTCTGGAGGTTAAAAAGTCTTGACTGGATGTGACTCCTCCAGTGTGGCTCTGCGTTGAATCAGTTTTACAAACAATGTCCAAATATTTATTCTATGTAGAGAAAAAATGGCTGTAATTGATTCCTGCCTCAAGGAGTGGTACACCAAAGTACAGGCAAACAAGTAGCCATTGTAGTATGTTGACTAATCATCAGGATCCTTTCAGCTAACAGAGCGATACAAAGACTATGCAAATAAAAATGGGACCCACCTGATCTCGCAGAATTTTTTGAAAAATCACACAAAGCACCATTTTAACAGGAGTGTTTTTGCTGCTGTAGTATAAACTAGCACTGTTTAAGCAACATAGCAAATACATTTCTCAATACTGCGTATTATGTACCCTTTCTGTAGCTGTCATTGGCTTAGCACTGGTGGCAACACCTTTACTTGCCTTATTCTGAAGATTCCTCACCAACTTCCTTGGGCAATTTAAAAAGCTTGTAAAAACCCAATTTATCAAACAAATTGAAAGCGCGCACCACCAGACTCAGGAACAGCTTCTTCAGCTTCTTCTGAAGGTAAACACAAAGTGCTGGGCTAACTCAGCGGGTCAGGCAGCATCTCTAGAGAAAAAGAATGGGTGACATTTCAGGTTGGAACCCTTCTGCAGACCCTCTGAGGGAAGAGCTTCTTCCTCTGTGTTATTAGGTAAGTTATGTTCCATACACTGGTTTTCTCTGTAATGCTCCTTTTGATATTTTGTAAGCTATATAAATGCATATTATTACAATAAATAGTGTTTTTTTAAGAGGATGTTCAATGGTTCTTTATTATCATATGTAGAGATGTATAGTGAAATTATTTTACTTCATACTGTTCAGTAAAGTATTGCCATACCTAAGCACAATCCTCAATTAGTACTAAATTCATAGAAATAGCCCACTGAGACCGCATGTGAGTCACCAGGTTTTGGGACCATTTTCAAAGTCCATTCAAATCCATGCGCTTGGTCTTCTGGAGCGGTGCCCAATTCCAGGTGAGCCCCAGGCTTCTGCAGGGCCTCCAGCCGTTGCCTCCATTCTGCAGGGCCTCCAGCCGTTGCCTCCATCTATCGTTCCTCTGCTCGCCCGGCCATCTTCAGCCTTTGTGGCCCAGGGATAACCTTGAGAGCGTGGAAGGCAAGACCCCAGTTCTCTTTCTTACCGGCCGTTGGTCTTGTGTCTGCCGGCTCCGTCCATCATCCTCTCCAGTCCTCGGGTCCTCGGGGGAACGAGCAGGGTGCGACTCGGCGGCTCCCCCTTGACAGGCCATGTCCATCGATCCTTCCTCCTGGCTGCCGGATGTAAACATGATGCAACTGCTGGCATTTATTGCCCTGAACTAAGGAAGCAATTAAATGCCAATCACAATCTAGACCCAAGTTGGTGCATCTGGATTCAGCAAAAGGGCAGCCTAGGTAGGGATAGCAGGTGTCCTTCCATGAACGATGATTATGAACCAGGTGGGTTTTAATGACAATTCAGTGCTTACCATCCCAATATTACTATATTTTAAAAAAGTTCCAAATTCCTTAATTCTTTGGATTTAAACCTCCCTGCTGTCATAGTAAGATTTAAACTCATGTCTACAAATGATGTATTCAAGAGAGTTAGATAGCTATATCTTAGGACAAACAGAATCAAAAGATATGGGGGAAAGCAGGAACGGGGTATTGATTTTGGATGCTCTGCCATGATCATTTTGAATGGCAGTGTACTCCTGCACCTATTTTCTATGTTTCTAAGAGTGGTCCTCAGCTCTAGTTGCTAATCCATTCATTTAACACCACACTCATCAGATGATGCATTTTTGTCTTAAATTTTTAAATGTTTGGCTGCATCCAGTCGTGGAGTTTAGATGCAAGATGAGTTGCAGTCTCAGATAGGCACACAACATTCTTTTGTGCATGTGTGTCTCAGTTCAGTTTAGTTTAGTTTAGAGATTCAGGATGGAAACAGGCCCTACGGCCTGCAATCATCCAAACAATAGCAGCAAATAAAGCATCTGAACCATTGACTAGTTCTATCCTACACACTAGGGACATTTTACAGAAGCCAATTAACCTACAAACCTGCACCTCTTTGGAGTATGGGAGGAAACCAGAGCACCCGGAGAAAACCCACGCAGTCACAGGGAGAAAGTACAAATTCCATACAAACAGCACCCATAGTCAGGATCGAACCCAGTTCTCCGGTGCTTTAGGGCAGCAGCTCTACCGCTGCACCACTGTGCCACCCACTATATTTTTAAACTTTACCTCTGAACCTAGTGTGTAAAATAATAAGAAAAATATTTGGCTGCAATTTAATTCAGTGTTTGGATAATTGGGTCCAGCAGGAACCTATGGAACCACGTTGTCTGTTTTGCACCCTGTGTGAAGTTACTTTCCATTCCTGGATTTGAAACGGCAGTAAAGGTTGAATTACGAAAAAGAACTAGAACAAATGGAGCACTTTAGCTCTGAAAGGAGACACTTGAAAGGCCACCTTGTCGAAAGATATGGGATAAAAGGGTGGTAAGGTTAATCCTAAAGACTACCTCAAGGTATACTAGGAAACTACAATAGAGTTATAGATTCAAGTAGCTGAAAGGGAAAAACAATGAGAACCGAGGTCAAGAAAATATTCCTTACTCGGAAAAAAAAAAAGTCAAAGGTAGTGATTTGAAAAGTACAACATTAGAAACATTCGAAATAATCAACGGGTTAATTTGACTAAAATTCTGTGTGTAATTCAAAGTGTAGCTGAGAGAAAGACTTTAACAAAGAAAAATTGTACTCTCATTTACACATAAATGGAACCAGTTATATATTCTAATAGATTTTCACAACTGCTAAGTTATATTTGAATATTGGCTTTTAGTTTAGTTGAGTGGTACAGTGCCCTTTGGCGCATCGACTCCACGGCGACCAGCAATATCCGCACACTAGCACTATTTCACACACTAGGGGCAATTTACAATTTATACGGAAGCCAATTAACCTACAAGCCTGCACGCCTTTGGAGTGTGGGAGGAAACCGGTGCACCCGGGGAAAACCCACGCAGGTCACGGGGAGAACGTACAAACTCTGTACAGACAGCTCCCCTAGTCAGGATCGAACCCAGATCTCTGGCGCTGTACTGCAGCAACTCTATCGCTGCGCCACCGTGCTGGCCTAATGATATATATTAGGCTTTTAATGATTTATGACCAACAAAATATATATTGTACTCAGGACAACCCTGCATGGTGAAAATATGCTTAAACTAACACAGAGGGATTGAAGCAGTTTGGAGCAGTTGTATTACTTATGTATTTCTCAGATAAAAATACAGAAACAGGAACATTAAAGAGATGGCTAACATAGAAGAACAATTCAAGGGGCTACACCACTATTTTCCTTGCTTGACAGAAGCTACATTTGCAGGAAAGCCACTCTGTGTGAACACTGGTTAACAGAAGAGTTGCCCACATGTTTGGGAATTGCCCCAGTCAAATGAAAGTTGCTGCAGTGAAAGGGTCTGTTCCCATTATAAGCTGCAGGTTATGTATTTTAATGGAAGATTCCAAATCCCATACATCATCAGGTCATCTGTAAACAATTAGGCCATTTCTATATTGTAGGAAGGAACTGCAGATGTTGGTTTAAACCTAAGATAGACACAAAATGCTGGAGTAAATCAGACCCGAAATGTCACCTATTCCTTCTATCCAGAGATGCTGCCTGTCCCGCTGAGTTACTCCATCATTTTGCGTGTATCTAGTCCATTTCTATGATGCCTGCATTAGAATAAAACCTGTTGAAAAATGGGAGATGCCCCTCGGTTCTTCTCACCTAAAGCAGCTCCTATCCATGACTACTTTTTGCTGCGGTTGGTTGAGGCAACCTCCCTGCTGATGACCCACTCCTATCTGTCCTTGCTTCTGAATTCTCTCTCACAATCAGACAAGCAATAGTAAACACCTCAGCCACTGTTGAATTTACGTTGAAGGCCATTTTATTACTCAAGTAATTTCAGCTCACAAATTGGCTGATTTCTGCTACAGGTTTTTTCAGGAATTCGGAGACTGGACGCAGCCTGCAGTGGCACAGAACGGTGGAGGACACCAACAGCCACGCTTGGCCAGGGCGACTCTGCAACTCCGACAGGAGAACGGGCCTTCATGGTCAGGTTCAAAACTCTACACCTATAACACCTGGTACATGAAAAGGCGCCATATCTGGCAACTCTGTATACACTGAATGTACTACTACAATACACTTGCGCCCTCTGTGATGCTTTGTAAGTGCTTACTAGACTAAGTGCAGATACGTTGGGTCAGCTCCCCCAATGCAATATTCCAACACTCACCCGTTCCCTGAACGCAACCCGTTCCCCCAATGCAATATTCCACCACTCACGCATAGCCCCCAACTTCGCAGGCGCGGCTCATTTCCCCTCATCCCCTAGCACTCCCCCCCCCCCTCTTCTTCACCCTCCCTCTTTTTCCCTCTCCTCCTCCCCTCCCTAATCCCTCCTTTCCCCTACCCTCAATCACTTCCTCCCTCCCTCCATAACTCCTCTCCCCTCCTACCCCCTCCTATCCCTCTATCCCCCACTCCCCCTACCCCCCCACCCCACCTCCCCACTGCCCTCCTCTCCCTCTATTCCCACTCCCTGCCTCCCCCACTCCACCCTCCTCTCCCTCAATTCCCCCTCCACCCCCACTCTCCCTCTTCACCTCCCCCACTTCCCCCCCTCTCCCTCCCTACCCCCTCCCCCTCCCTACCCCCTCCCCCTCCCCTCAATCCCCCCACTCTCCCTCCTCGCCTCGCCAGGATCTTTCCCATCTCCTCCTCCCCTCCCCAATCCCTCCCTCACCTCTCCCTCCCTCTCCTTTCCCCTACTCTCAGTCATTCCCTCCCTCCATAAAAAGCAGCATCTGCAGTTCCTTCCTCCACAGGTCATCCATTGTTAGCTGTAGTTTAGATCCCATTGACTTGACGATTGGACCAGTTTGCATCGTGTGTGTGTGTGTGAGTTACTCAAACTCCGCGCAAACTGCTCGGCCACCCTGCAACCCAACTCTCCCTCCCTCCCGCTGCCCACTCCGGCTCAGCCGTCACTAGGCCCGTCCCTGTCCTGCCCGACCGCCCGCTATCATGTACCATTTTTGCGCAAATAGAAAAACCACGCAAACCAGAAGAGCACAAGATCAGAGTTTTAGTTATGTATGGATAGATAGAAGATAGATGTATAGTGACACTTGTATTGAACTGTATACAAAAATGAATTTCACTGTACCTCAGCACATGTGACAAATAAAGTACCATTAAGTACCATCACCATCATGCAGTAGAAAACACCCTAATTGTACCTTCAAAGATGTGACTAATTCAGTACAGAACAGCCACATGCCAATCAATTTCTATTAAAATTTGTGATCTAAACATCTAATTATGATTTAATGTTATGCTCCTGATCAAAGTAGAAACCTTCACTAAAATGTACATATTTGGTGCTCAGTGTGCAATATTACAGATCCAGTATATTAGTTCATGGACAATATTTTGGGGAGAAAACCAACTCTTTGAAGATCTTTGAAGTTAAACTGAGTTGCAGCATGACTAAATGAACTGTAGAAATAATACATATTATCATTGTTTTTATAAACACATAATTAAAATTCCTGAATGATATTTAAACTATCTTAGCAAAGTGGTGATGCAATTATAAGGATGTCTTTGCAATAACAAATGACCTCAGAAGCAAGGTGGAGAATATCCTCACATGATGACTGAAGACTTTTAACTACTTCTATAAAAGTATAAGGAGCATTGGGAATAAACTGACAGGATTAAAGAGAGAGTTAGAGTTAGTTCTTAGGGCTAACGGAATCAAGGGATATGGGGAAAAAGTCAGAACGGGGTATTGATTTTGGATGATCAGCCACGATCATGTTGAATAGCGGTGCTGGCTCGAAAGGCTGAATGGCCTACTCCTGGACCTATTTTCTATGTTTCCATGTTTCTAAAGCTGCATGTTACAATTGTACTTCGGGGACATTTTATTAGGAAAGGAATGACAGCAGAAAAGGGAATTTTACAATTGTAGAACTGAATCGAAATTACAACAGAGAAACAAGCCATTCAACCAAAAACTCTACATAGACGGTCCCGAAGATCATAATTGAACTGGGTTACTGGAGCTGGGAGTCAGCGCCCTAGTAGTTATGCCACTGTGCTAGTTGAAAGTTCCAAAGGATGATGAAATGGCTGTAATCGATGTCTCTTTAAGTAGGGTGCATCACTGGGAGCTGATGGTATTCCCATGCACCAGAGAGCATTGTCCTCTGAGGACGGTGCTGTCAATGAAGTCTGTATCACACGCTGATATGGCAGTAAGCTGGCTTCATTACTTCCAATATTTATTCACTTAAAAAAATCCTGATTATATTATTTTCCTACTTCTACTTCCCTCTTTTGCAGATCTTAGTTCTTATCAGGATAATGGATCCATCTGCATCATTTGCAAAACAAACCAATTTCCCCATCTGTCAGCATTCAATGGCTGAGGCTAATTTTGTGCTCATTGAACATATCCATGCCTAACAGGATTCATCAGCTGGAGAGGTGGGAAGCAACGATATAGCCACAGGAGAGGCCGTTATTTGGAGTGAGTTAATTCCACGTCACATTGATCACATTTTATACTAGACGAACAAATGTTTCCATAACCCATCACCCTTGTGCCTACTGAACTGTGCTAACACACAGTCTGGCAATCTCTCAAATTGAAAATGTATTTTTCTTTTCAAATCATTGCCCTGCTATATGTCTGTCACCACCCAGACCCCTCAGGACTTGCACGATCACTGCACTTCCCAAATGCACATAATCAATTTTAATAGATCTATCATTGTGCCCGTGTTTCCCCTGCAATGTTCGTCAGTTCTGGAAGTTCCTCTCTCTGTATTTATTTACCATATTATTATAGAACAACATAGAACAGTGCAGTACAGGAATGGGCCCTTTGGCCCACAATGTTTGTGTGGAATATAATGCTGTTAAACTGATCTCACCTGCCTGTACATGATCCTTATCCCTCCATCGGGGATAATCTGCTGCTGTTTGCCTTCCACCACTGTAGATGCAAGGAATTGCAGACGCTGGTTTACAAATAAAAGACACAAAGTGCTGGAGCAAATCCCAGTGGCACAGTGGTGCAGCAGTGGAGTTGCTGCTTCACAACACTAGAGACCCGGGTTTGAACATGACCACGGCTGCTGTCTGTATGGAGCTTGCATGTTCCCCCTGTGACCCCGTGGTTTTTCTCTGGGTGTACCGGTTTCCTTCCACATTCCAAGGATGTGCAAGTTTGTAGGTAATTGGCTTCTGTAAATTGCTCCTAGTGTGTAGGATGTGAAACTGACATAACAAGAACTAGTGTACGGTTGATCGTTGGTTGGCGTGGACTTGGTGGGCTGAAGAGCCTATTTCCACACTATCTCTAAACACAACTAACATCATGCAACAGGTCATGCAGCATCTCTTACCTTCTTGATCAAACTTGTGGTCATTTGCCGTAATATCTGCTTGCTTGTCTCTGAGTAAGATTTTGTTTTAATAGTTGTTTAAATAATTCATCTTGGGAGGTTTTTACAACAATCTGAATCCAAAACAAATCCGAAGATGAGAACATAAGATATGGTGAAGTTCAGCAGAGTTAAATTCAACATCAACAGAGGGCAGTAAATAGCAGTAGCAGATATGCTGCTCACTATGAAGTTTATTTAACCTTAACGTTAATGTCTGACACTGCGTCTTGCCATAATGTGCAATAAACTTTATGTAGTTTAAGGAATTAGAAGCTGGTGATTGGTACAATCAATGTGATATCCTTTGCTATCGCTTATTGAAAATGATATGCATTTTGAAAGTATAACAACATTTCCTGGTAAACTGAACCTCCTTCCAGACTAAACATGCCTGGTTGAAGATAAGAAGGTTATGTATTTAATTAATCTTGTCAGTATTGATACAGCTCCACTTATTACAAGCAGTCTGTTAAATCCGATTAAAGTTCCCTATGAGTTTTATGGTGTTCTGTACAAAATTGATAAAATGATAAATTCCACTTTGGATCTTCTGTCTAACCAAAAGGAAGATGACACCATCTATTTTTCCTTATTCCTCTCTTTGATGTGTGATAGTCTCCATTTTATCTTCATTCAGTGTACCAGCTGCAATAAGTTCAGTTGTGAAATGTTGCAAGCACATTGTTTAATGGAATGGAAGAGCTCAGCACTCCTTATCCTTGTATGTTGTTGGGCCTGTGATGACATTTGTTCACTCAACATTAGGACATTAAAACCATGGCACACAACCAGTGAAGAACCATGCCTCTCACATTACTCTTTACTTTGGACTTTAGACTTTAGACTTTAGAGATACAGCGTGGAAACCTAGTGCACGCTGACCAATGATCACCCCGTACACTAGCACTATCCTACACACTAGGGACAATTAACAATTTTTTTACCGAAGCCAATTAACCTACAAACCTATACGTCTTTGGAATGAGGGAGGAAACCGGAGCACACGGAGAAAACCCATGCGGCCAAAAAGAACGTACAAACTCCATACAGATAGCACCCGTTGTCAGGTCTAATGCTGGACTCACTCCTCAAAGACTTATGATAACACTTTTCAATCAGTGTTAGGGTTAATGACAGTTGTGTCTCAATTAAAAGTTTCCATTTTGAACAAGTCCTCCATGTGCACTAAAGCTTGGAATCATATATGTGCGTGCAAGATATTTAGGATGAAATTGCAGGTAGATCGAATTTCGCCATGTCAAGCCTGGTTTCACAAAGTGGACAGTATCAGCTAAATGAGGCAGTTTTCATAAAAGGCTAATCTACTTATTGGATTTACTTACAAATCCAATTCAGTATGAAAGCACATGGTGCAACTGAACTATTAAGTAGCAGAGTGCAGTACAAAAGATCTGAAGACTTTGGACGATCTGGCAAAGGTAGCTAAAAAAAAGTACTGGAAGGGATGAAGAAAAAGATTACATAACTTTAATGAGACCTTTGCAACTAGTTCAGCAAAGCGTCAGCGGTATTGTGGGAGATGTTTGAAGAAATGCAGCACATACAAGATAGATGAAAGTGACATGATACATATTTGGCTATTTATCATATTAAAAGTAACTTTATCCCTTATACATCAACATTTTCTGAAACTAATCTAGGATATGCTTTTCCCACAATGTCAATGGATCTGAAGGAAACAAGTAATTTTGGATGGCACAGAGGCGCAGCGGTAGAGCTGCTGCCTTACAGTGCCAGAAACCCAAGTTCAATCCTGACTACGGGTGCTGCCTGTACGGAGTTTATACGTTCTCTCTGTGACCATGTGGGTTTTCTCCAGGTGCTCCAGTTTCCTCCTACAGGAGGATATGAAAGTGGGATAACATCAAATTAGTGTTGGGGTGATCGATGATCGGCATGGACTCGGTGGGCCGAAGGGCCAGTTTCCACACTGTATCCCTAAACTAAACTTTAACATCTGAACAGAGCTTCTTAAAAATCCCTTAAATACGAGACCATTTAAATTGAGGCAACTTATTTGAAAACAATCAACTCTTAATTAACCGGTAGCTGTTTTGGAGCAAGGTTTAAAAAGTCAACATTCCGAGAATGCAGTAAGAGTGCATCAAAAAGTCATTAAGCCTTTCAAGTTTATTTACCCAGCAACAGTGCATCCTGGAGAGTCATGCTATACTGTCAACATGTCTGCAAGTACCTGTAAATGGACATGTGCGCTTTAATGACCATTGAAAAGAAAGTTACATTTGAGAATGTTGAAAGAGATTGAAAGTCATACCAATCGCTCTGTAATCCAATCAATGGTCCTTGTTAAAAGAAACTAATGGTTTGGCCACACAAAAGCATTTTTGAAAGATAACCAATTGGGAATCTTTTTGGAAAAAGCTGACAGTTTATAATGCAATTTATGAAGAGCCAAAGCCAGAAGACAGGTGAAATCAATCGCACTGAACAGATGGTGGAACAAACATTTTCCATGGATAAATGGCAATAGCAACAAAGGTTGATTCAGCAGCAGAAAAGGACACAAAGTGCTGGAGTAACTGAGTATCTCTGGAGAACATTGACAGGTGACATTTTAGGTCGGGGCCCTTCTTCACCCGACCCAAAATGTCACCAACCCATGTTCTCCAGAGATGCTGCCTGACCCGCTCAGTACTCCAGCACTTTGTGCCCTTTTGTGCAAACCTACTTCGGCAGTTCATTTTTTCTAATGTTTCAGCAGAAATGGTGCAAAAAAAATGATGGAGGTGCAGATTGATTGATTTGAATTGATTGATTGAAAGATACAGCATGGAAACAGGCCCCTGTAATCACTGACCCATCGATCACCATTCACACTAGATCTATGTTATCCCAATTTCGCATCCACTCCCAACATGAACGGGTCAGGTAGCATCTCTGTAGAACATGGATAGGTGATGGGTGAAGAAGGGTCCCGACCTAAAATGTCACCTGTCCATGTTCTCCAGATATATACACAGACAGTAGGGTGAAATTTCCAGAGGTCAATTAACCTACAGTGCCCCACATCTTTAGGATGTGGGAGGAAACCCACACAGTCACAGGGGACAACGTGGAAACTCCGTGCAGAGCAGCAGGTCAGGATTGAACCCAGATCTCTGGTGCTGTGAGGCAGCATCTCTACCAGCTGTGCCAAGTTGCCGCTCTAGTTACAGACACTAATAGTGGCTGGACATCGGTTGGCATGAACATGGATATGAGTTGCTTCCACTGGGTGAAATAGGGTGAGCAGTAAACTGCATTGAGCAAATATAAAGGAGTAGTGGGAGACATGACTCAGTAGCATTATGTTACCCATGATGCAGCTCTGTTTGGACAACTCTGATTACACTGAGCTGCATCTCTCAGTGGCAAACTATGCCACAAGTGTCATGGATAAACATCAGCAATACATTGTGAGGAGCGACACAGTGGCGCAGCGGTAGAGTTGCTGCCTTACAGTGCCAGAGACCCGGGTTCAATCCTGACTCTGGGTGCTGTCTGTACAGAGTTTGTACATTCTCCCTGTGACCGTGTGGGTTTTCTCCCGGGTGCTCCGGTTTCCTCCCACATTCCAAAGATGTGCAGGTTTGTTGGTTAATTGGCTTCTGTGGATTGTCCCTAGTGTGTAGCATAGAACTAATGTAGGGGCGATTGTTGTTCGGTGGGCCGAAAGGCCTAATTCCACGTTGCATCTCTAGACTAAACTACACTACACTAAACTAATTTAAAAGACACTTTGACAGGTAAAAGGAGAGAAAAGGTTTAGAGTGATATGGGCAAAATGCAGGCAAATGGGACTACTTTGGATGGGGCATCTTGGTTGGTATGGACGAGTTGGCCAGAGGGTTTGTTTCTGTGCTGTATGACTATGACTATGATTATTTTAAGGAATAATGTACAATAGAGTACACTGCCTGTTTGGTTAGTTAATGTGTTTTGCATTATCCTTATTTTTGCAGTATCCATGTCTTTCATCACCCTGGATTATCGAGCATTGATTGCATCTACATTTAATTCAGTCTCTGAACTGTGCAACAACTGGGCAAGGAGAGAGAAAAAAATGATGTAAAAGAAATCTAAAAGATCTTTGCTGCAAGGGCTGAATCCAGACAAAAGACTAATCGTTTTAATAGCCTATCTGAAGCTGCAATCCACCTTGAAGATAAAACGTGGTTTAAAGCATTAATTAAATGCCTTGCCACCTCTGAATGCACCCAGCACACAATGTTTTGAATTGCTGACAATAATCTATCTGATTAGAGCAAAACCAACAGATTTTTGACATGCTAACACCTCTCAATTATACCTCAAGATGAAGCAGCCCAAATGAAAGCAGTTAATGACAGAAGATATATGTTTCATTGCCTTTATTATTTTCCCAGGAAGGTAAAGCATTTCACTGACTATGCCTAAGCTTGTCTATCAGTCTCAACAACCTGCACCTGTTTCCTGATCAAAGTGAGAAATCCTTTGCACTGTTCTCCACCCAAGAACTCCTTCGTTGCTTTTTCATTTACTCGTTCAACAAAACCCAACCAGATTACATATTCCACCATGTCTAAAAGAGGCAGGCAATAGGTGGGGGCCCACGAGTCAAGACATTTCAGACAGACTCTCCACATTTTTCCAGTCACATGCAATCAAAAGTAAATCCTGTCTCTTGCGGGTCTGCGTCACATTGCCACAGGTAGTGTTGCTGACTCAAAGCTCCAGCAACCCAGGTTCGATTCAACCTGCACTGTCTATGTGGAATATGCACTGTCTCTCATGGATGTCTCAGCATTACATCCCTACTTTTGTATTCCAGCCTTCTTTGCCAGCAATGCATTCACCTTCCTTGCTGCCGATTCCTTACTACCATTCTGTGACTTTCCCCAATGACCCCTGTTAGCTTGGTGTTATCAGGGTAACTGAGGTGGCCCAGAGCAATATACCAGCCATACTTCACCTTTGGATATGAGGTTGGATTTTGAAATCCTATTTTCTACTACAAACTCCCTGACAATCATTTTTTATTGGATGATAAAGTTAGGCAAGAGGTCATCCTAGAAACCTTTGCCATACCACATTGTCCATCACACAAGGATTCACAATTGTTTCTTTAATATTCCAACAGCCCGTTTCAGTATTTTGTTTGTATTGGCTTGGATTATAGTAGTAATAATAATAATAATAATAATTATTATTATAATTTGTCATTCGAACATATGTATACATTTGAACAAAATGGCGTTCCTCACGGGGGTCTGCAAGGTGCATACTGGTTGATATTGATGTAAGGTACATGTGCAGCCCATGTGTGTGTTTTAGGTGAGGTGTGTGTGTGCGTTGAGGGGCAGCAGGGTGTTCATCATTCTAACAGCCAGGGAGAAGAAGAAGCTGTCGCACATCCTGGTGGTGCTGGCCTTGATGCTCCGGTACCTCATGCCGGACGGCAGAGTGGCAAAGAGCCCATGGGAGGGGTGGGAGGAGTCCTTTATAAATTCGGAGGCTTTTCAGAGGCATCTTTTATTGAAAATGTCCAGAATGGATGGGAGAGGCTCACCGATGATGTTCTCTGCTGTCCTGGCTAATCACTACAGGGTCTTCCTCCCTGATGCCGTGCAGTTCCCGTACCAGATGGTGATGCAACTGGTCATGATGCTCTCTGTGGTACTTCTGTAGAACATAGAGAGGATGGGTGGGGGAAACCTCACTCGTTTCAGCCTCCTGAGGAAGTCCAGCCTCTGCTGAGCCCTCCCGGCCAGGTGTGTAGAGTTAAGAGACCAGGAGAGGTAATCAGCGAGGTGCACCCCGAGGAATTTGATATTGCTCACCCTCTCCACGATGGAGCTATTGATGTGCAGGGGGGAGTGGCAGCCTGCGTTCTCCTGATGTCTACAATCATCTCTTTGGTCTTGGTGACGTTCAGACAGATTGTTGCCTTCGTACCAGTTCACAAGCTGCGCCACTTCCTCTCTGTAGGCAGTCTCAATGTTGTCTCTGATGATGCCCACCACTGTAGTGTCATCTGCAAATTTGATTATTTGGTTGGTGTTGTGTTTGGCGGCTTAGTCGTGGGTAAGTAGTGTGAATAGTAGTGGACTAAGCACACAGCCGTGGGGGGCTCCAGTGTTCAGGATGATGGTGTTTGAGGTGTTGCCAACACGGACTAACTGTGGTCGATGTGTTAAGAAGTCTAGGATCCAGCTGCAGAGAGGGGTATTGAGGTCGAGCAGGGAGAGCTTCCCCACCAGCTTCTGAGGGATGATCGTGTTGAACGCTGAGCTGGTCAATAAATAGCATTCTAGCGTAAGTGGTTTTTTTTTGTCTATGTGGGAGAGGACTGCATGGAGGGTGGAGGAGATGACGTCTGCGGAGTGGTTAGGGCGGTATGCGAACTGGTGGGGGTCTAATGAGGTGGGAAGGCTATTCTTGATGTGTCCCATGACTAACCGTTTGAAGCACTTCATCATGATGAGGGTCAGTGCCACGGGACGGTAGTCATTGAGGCAGGAGACAGATTACTGTTTTGGCACGGGATGATGGTGGCGGCTTTGAAGCAGGTGGGGACGGTATCCTGGCTCAGGGAGATGTTGAAAATGTCCGCGAGGACATCCGCCAGTGGGTTAGCACATTCCTTGATCACATGACCAGGTACGTTGTCTGGTCCTGGGGCTTTCCGCGGGTCAATCCTGGTTAGGGCTCTCCACATGTCGGCTGAATCCAGGATTATTATCTGCTCCTCAGGGGTAGGGGTGGACTTCCTCCCAGGCATGGTGTTAAGCGCCTCAAAGCATGCGTCAAAGTAATTTAGCTTATCCAGAAGGGAGGCATCGGTGTTGTTGGAATGAGATGCTCTTTTATATATCCAAATTTTGTTTGAGGGATTCATGAGTGGTAGCTGCACATGGTAAATGCGATAAAACCTGTGTATTATGACTGTAACTTCCTTTGTGCAGTGCTCAGTACCTGTGTTTATGGAGCAATTGCACATTAATTGAGCGGAATTGCTTTCCATTTACGGAGTAGGAGCATTTCAGACATAATACTTGAATAGTCATATAAGTTCTGTCAACAATACTCTATTCTCTTGACATGCCCACAGGCTAAAAGGACAGTGGTTGATTGAGGATGTTCAGATGGAAACTGATGAGTTTACTTGGGGAGATGAGACACTTGGAACAGCTTTGTTGTATTCTCTCATTCCATGATGTCGATTGGAAGGAAAACGTGACATGTAAGTTGACAATTAATATCCTGGACCTGTCCAGATTAACTAATTCTAAGAGAACACATGGCATTGATATCACATCACTCTCTGCCCATTGCTGGAGGGAGAGCAAATTAAAATCATGTTGAAACTGAAAATCTGAAATCAGAAAATGCTGGAAAAACTCAGAAGATCAGGCAGCATCTGTGGAAAGAGAAAATTAGTCAGTATGCTACCGGGCAGCATGGTGGCATCACGGTACAGTTACTGGCTTGCAGCACCAGAGACCCAGGTACGATCCTGACTACAGTGGTTGTCTGTACTGAGTTTATACATTTTCCCTGTGACCTTCAAGGGTTTTCTCCGAGGTCTTCGGATTCCTCCCACAGTCCAAAGACGTACAGGTTTGTAGGTTAATTGTGTTGCTATAAATGTAAATTATCCCTAGTGTGTGTAGGATAGTGTTAGTGTGCGGGGATCACTGGTCGGTGCGGTCTCCGAGGGACGAAGGGCAGTTTCTGCGCTGTATCTCTAAACTAAACAAAAAGGAGATCTACTGGAGGAAATCAGGGATCAGCCAGCATCTGCAAAATGAAATAGACAGACCATGCTTCTGGTTGAGACCCTTCACCTTGGTCTCTGACGCTGTCAGGCAACAACTCTACCGCTACGCCACCTTGCTACCCCAATGGATAAATTAATCATGTATAAGATACGCCTGGGGCACGCGTGGAGATAAGAACATAGGAAATAAGAACAGGAATAGACCATTTGGGACTTTGAGGCTGCTTGAACTCTTCATTAAGACCGCAGCTGATCTTCAATCTCAATGCCACATTCCTGCACTGTCTGCATGGTCCTTCATTCCCTTTAATTTCCAGAGGCCAATTGATCTGTACTTTGAATGAACCTCCATGGGCCTCTGGGATAGAGAATTCCAAAGATTCATCACCTCTGTGTGAAGATTTCTTCTCATCTCATTCCTAAAAGGCTTATCCTTTATTCTGAGAGTGTGACCCCTGCCTCTTGGCTCATCAGCTGGATAAACATCATCCCCGCATTGACCCTGTTAAGTCTTAAAAAATCTCTAATATCTTTCATCTTTTGCACAGAAAACAGCATCACGGCATTTATATTGCCAGAACATTCTGATCCATTTTTTTTTAAATTTTGTATCTTCTGCATCCTCGTGCTTCAAGTATCACACTATTAGATTTAATTTACATAATCTCTTCATTGAAAGAACATTATGATGTCTGCTGGGCTTGTTTATATCATTTACTATCACTGATAACTGATATTCTTCAATTTATCACATTAATTTGCTAGCTGTAATAAGTAATTAAAATGAATTACTAGCACTAATTGTTAAGAAATAGTATAATAACATGGATACCAATAAAGAATGGAAGGAGACCAATTCTATGGAGACACAAGGAGCTGCAGATGCTGGTTTACATAAAAAAAGAGACAAATTGCGGGAGCAACGCTCATATCTCTGATGCTGCCTGATGCGCTGAGTTTCTCCTGCACTTTGAGACCAATTCTATGGTAGATGTGGATGTATACCTTATTAATGTCTACATGGTGGGTTTATCATCCAAAAATATTATAGCTTCCAGACCAGACAAATAGTGGTATTGGGCAATTTATTTAATTGCTGGTGCCAGACACCATGTTGTAATTCAAACAAAACCTATTTCATGCCATAACATGGCAACAAAGGGATCTTTCTCCAAATCATTTCAACAATTCATTTCTGAGGCACAAAAGTTCCAATGACCTGTGTGCATCAGGCCACTGACGTTGAAAGGTGAGTAAACTCCAGGCACTGAACAGTCTGGGTGGGCAACAATGAAAATTCTTACAAGATAAGAATAATTGCCCTGCGAGTTTACCATTAGCGACTGTGCAGGGGTAGGATTTCCAACTTCCATTGACAGTGAAAAAATGGAAGGCAGTCACCCAAGTTAAAGTGCAGAGCAAGGAGCAACATAAACAAGGGATGTTTTGAAATATCAGTTTAGTGTCAAGACCTGTATGGGTCTACCTGAAATTATCCAGGTTGTAGTGTCTGGGGTTAAAAGAAAAGACAATCAAATTCCATCAATGGGAGGAAATTGCAGTAGATCATTCACTTAGTGAGGTCAATGTGCATTGGATAGAGGCTGGACAAAATCAGAGTCAATATTGGTACTTTGTTATCTTAACTTAAACTTTATTTTTTTGTCTGTGTTGAAGACCAGACTCCAGTGCACTTTGTACTGTATATTTTCACGACTGGACCAGTTTTCCCCGGTGAACTGATCCAAATAAACGCACAGGATTTCATCATTTAGGAAACAAAATATCTTTAGCGCTACCCAAAGCCATTTAAACAAAAGCCAATGCTCATGTGCTCGTCTATCCAGTAAAAGTAGGGTGCAGGATATCAAGTGTCAAGACATTTGCTTTCTTTGCCCATTTTCTAACATGAAAACTATTTAGTCGGTGACTAGACTGTCGTGCACTTCATCACTGGGGCAAGGCATCATGTTTAAAAGGAATAATCCACCGCAGTTGGCATTGTTGGTGTTCATTTGTGTGGCTGCATTGGTTCTGCATGAATCAATGTTTTCATAAGCATTTCATTACACAGTCATGTCTGGTAGCTTAGCTCTTGGGATGTAAAATAAGACTAAAGCAACTATTGGGAAACCTCCCTGAATATCCAGTACCACTTGGATCTAAACCCCAGATAATGAACAGAACCTTTGATTCCATGTGTAAGTAAATCAAAAGCAATGCTGATGACAAATTATGTAAAATACTTCAGATTATATATTGCTTCCATGTCAATGCAATACAGACAAGCACCTGGGAAATTGAAACATAATATATTATACACAATGCTGTAATTCTGTGGATATGTTAGGCCTGAGCATGTTGTTTGTGAGTCTTTCAATGATGAAAAGTCTACAGGCTATTCCAATGAATAACACTGATAAAAACATATCCTGATTATGAGTAAGTGCAACCTCATGCATTTCATTGGAATTTTGCTACGAACATTCAGTACATTTGATCAAGTGTTTTAATGCCTTTGAGGGGCAAGTTGAGAGCAGACATCTTCATGCTTGTGCAATTGTAATGAAAACATTGTCAGGTGCACCCTCGATTCAAGATGTGCTCATAAGGTCATAAGTCCATAAGTTCCCAGAGCAGAATTAGGCTATTCGGCCCATAAATCAAGGCTGATCTATCTTTCCTTCTCAACCCCATTCTCTTGCCTTCTTCCCATAACCCCGACACCTTTACTCATCAAGAATAGTAAGATTAAATGAGAACTTACCAGTTTGAAGTTTGATCTTTATTTTATGAGGAGTTACGTTGGTGATTACGTGAAGAAGACCCGTCAGGGCGCATGCGCGTCAATCTTCAAAGCAGCGGTATGAAATCACAGATAACACAATATTTGAAGTAACATATTAAGATGAGCAACATGAGAACTACCATATGACCTTTTTTATGAGAGAGGGTTGGGCGTGGCGGGAACGTAATCACCAACGTAACTCCTCATAAAATAACGATCAATCTTCAAACTGGTAAGTTCTCGTTTAATCTTACTATTTTACTTCGGAGTCACGTGAGTGACTACGTGAAGGGTTCAAAGCTCTGTGATTTTATGCCGCATATCCAAATCCCGGCCTCACTGCATTGATTGACTTTCGATGAGAAACAATCAATAATGCGCTAAACATGAAATGTGAATATCATGCAGTAACAATTGATTTGAATAATCAAAACAAACAGTAACCCCTCTATCCCAGGGGAAACTAAACAGGACTTAATCCTGAATTTGCAAACAGCCTCTCTCCGATCGGCGATCGGCCGATGGTAAATTTTTTTAAAAATAATTCATTTGAACACCCGGCACCTATAAAAATATGGCTGCTGTGAACATCCATCGCCATAGCCGACGACGTTGCTGCTGCACTAGTGGAAAAAGGATATATACACTTCAGTGTTAATACCTGCCTTAAACAACATTTGCTTTAAACCACCTTGAGATAGTCTGCACTAACACGCTCCTGTGTGGCTTCATGTAACTGATAAACAATGCTCTTTCCACATTTCTTAAGGTCTTTATAGCTTCAATATAATGAAAATAAATGTGCCATTACACATAAACATGGATCAGTAGGTTATGCTGAAACACAATTTTAACAAACCTGTTACACCTGGCCTGCTCTGCTTAAGCAGGATGCAATTATATAACATAACATTCTCTTCAGCAACTTCCATCCTGTCTAGCAGCAGTTTTTGCAAAATCTGCACTTGCTATGCTGAACCAATGCCAAGAGCATAACCACTTTCATGATTAGTTTGGCAAATTCAGAGACATGACAGGAACCTACTGTCAAAGCATCTTGAGGACCACACTTACATCCCAGATCGCCATATACCTGGGTTTAGGAGGTTTAGAGTTGAAATTCCTTTCATCAATCCAGCTAAGATATGATGAAACTCAATAGGATCTTTCCTGACCCCATCAAAACCATACAATGACAAAGCACTTAAAGCTGTATTAATGGCGCTATAACTGAGCCCCTCATCATCGTAGAGTGTCAACAGGAACTCTAAAATATCTACAATACCTGCAGTACTATAGTCAATATTATTTTGTACACAATATTGCTCCCATTTTTTACATGTAATATACCCCTTTTGAGTACTCTTTCTCGAGGCTACAGTGAGCAAATGCACCGGTCACCCAGACAGTCCTTGCTCCAGGTATGGCCTTCTTAAAACCTGCAAATTAACAAGTCAATACAATCACATAACAGATAGATGACTTTCCCGTGTTAGCGGATGCTCCAGTCAATTCCCACGCTTGGGAACCACCAAAAAGAGGTTGGATCCCTAACTGTAACATCAAAGGGAACCATGTTTGATTCGGCCAATTAGGTATTACAAGCACCCCCAAAGCGGCATCCTGCTTGATTTCTTGCAGACTCCGACCTATTAGGCAAAATGGTAGGAAAATATATAAAACATACCAGCCCACTGTAACGTCAAAGTATCAATTGCAACTGCCACCTGGTCTGGTTCCCATGAAACCTATTTAGGCTGCTGTTGGTTGAACCTTGATGCAAAACAAATCGATATTTGGCATTCATATATAAGTACTATATTATTGAACACCTCTGGTTCAACTTCCAATCTATGTTGTCATGGAACTTTCGTGACTTGACGTCTGCTACTATGTAGAATCTACCTGGTAGATAAATAGCTGAAATATCTTTTTCAATGCACTAGGCCCAAATTTGATTAGCCAATCTGTCACAAAATCCCGACTTGATTCCACCGATGTGATTAATATATATACCACTTGCGTAGTATTCGTCAATCTGAAACTGAACATGCAGATTACATTTGTTAGAGCAATAAGCCTTATCCATAAAAACCTCTTAATAGTTAATTGCCCATGTCTGCAGAAGCGATGCATCTTGCTCAGTCCATCTGCCTCCACAGCTGAAACTCGTATCCGTGACACCCCACCGGAGTGCACTGACATTCATCTGCAAAATCATGGAAGGCTGGTCAAGCATTACCTTGCTATAACTCCTGGACACATGGTGAATCCACCATTGCAAATCAGAAATAGCCTTTACTGATAACTGCATAGGTCTATTATAATGACCCGAATGTATCCTTAATGCCTCAATTAGCTTGATACAGCTGTCAATTAGCTCTACCCTTTTTTCCCTGGGCAGTCACTTAATTCAATCAATTGTGACCCAAATAGTCAGGTGTTAATTTGGATTTCTCTGGATGGATCAGCAATCAGCGACTGAGCAGCAATTTTAGAGGCAAACGCCCACTGCTTACCCTCATGCGATCGTCGTGCCTTATGCATTCAGCATGGGATCCCGGCACATAGCCATGTTTGGATTCCTGTTTGGAGTTAATCCATACTAACCTTAAACACTCTTTTAGAGTGGGACTAATCGAAGCTGAAGCAGGTATCACAATCCATCTCCTCCATTTGCTTGTACATGCCTCTGTACCAAGCATGTTGTTCGCCACCATTCCCCACAATCTTATCATATATGTGTGTGGCTCCATCTTCATCCGCTATACATCCACGTGGGAGGACTTATGCAACCTGCAACAGGAGCTTCCCCAGGCCTGTGTGCATGTATTTTAGCACCATCTCGACCACTACGGAGAACCGAGTGGGAGTAATGGCAGCCCTGCAAACATGTGTTGCTTCAGGCCCATGTGCATACTCCTGTAGCACTCTCTCGACCACTCCGCCATTTGAGTGGGAGAAATTTTGGCAACCCTTTACTAGGTGTCGCCTCAGGCATGTGTGCATGTATTTTAGCACTATCTCGACCACTGTGGTGCACCAAGTGGGAGGAATGGCAACCCTGCAAACAGGTGTTTCTTCAGGCACATGTGCATCCTCCTGTAGCATCCTCTCGACCACTCCGACCCTTGAGTGGGAGGAATTTTGCAACCCTTTACTAGGTGTTGCTGCCTGACATGCCTTAAGATGGAGCGTTGCTGGATTGCAACGAAACGCAATGTTGTCTGACATTGATACCCCTGGCTTGGCACTCACTCTGAGTTGGGGTTGTCAGGTCGCTGCCTAGAGCAGCCGCCAGGACTAGCCATGCAAATCGATGCTCTGTTGGTATCCTCCTTCCCCAAACAGGCTGCACATGCTAGCGACTCCAAATCGTGTTCCTTCCCGATGCCAATGCCGTCTATAGGGAAGAATTGGAGCGCCTCTGGCCCCCGTACATCAGACATAGTGGGAAATGCTGGAACAAAACTTAACAGTTATTTGTCATAGGCAAAGACATTTATGTGAATGAAGACGCCCATCCCAGTTAAACCTGGGATTTATTTACTTTTAATATGAATAATCCGCCGTCTTGGGGAAGAAAACGTGCACAGTCCCTTTAATGAGCAGAATTACTATGACGCCACCTGGTGTAACCCCCACAGGTGACTGATAATACAGCTCAACAAGGCTTCCCATTTCCTAAATTGAGTAAATGATAATCATCTGTCTCGGTATGATAGTCACAATGTGACCAAGTGGTAACTATAATGTCTACCCTTTTGAACGCTTCCCAAAATTGCGTTTGTCCTTAATTTGGAGGGCAGCACTGCCGGGATGCGTGAATTGTAAATTCTCCTTGAAGGCCAGCTTGGACCTAGACCTGAAACCTCCACAGAATTAGCAGAAAATGCTGAGTTGGGGTTGGGGTCAGCCACACACTGACCCCTTGTACTCCTCTCCACTGAGGGAATTGGTAAGCAGCCCTGAAAACACAGGTGCTGCCGCAATCCCCTGATGACCTGCCCTGATATGGCGCACCATATCAGGATAATACACATGTGAGGACATACATATATAACAGAGGGGACCCTCCTGGCCAGGCTCCACATAGTTTAGACTCATATGGGCTGCCAAAGTCGGGGTCCCTGCCTCAATGAGTCGTGTAGTAACCCGACGACCACGCTCAGTCTGCACCCTGAACACCCTCGGGAGTCCGACGGCCACCGGCTTCTCACTTTACCGCGGACCGTAGCCGCTATCCCAGCGGTCTAGAGAACCCCACGGCCCATATTTAAAACACATCTCGGGAGTCGCTGACCTGCCTGTCAGCGACTCAAAATAACAAGCTCAACAGCCACCCGCAGTGACCGTAGCTTGCATAACCCGTGGTCGACAAAACCCCGCGGCCCGAATTAAACCTCGGGAGTCGCGGACCGTTCTGTCCGCGACTCAACCAGCAAAACCCACCGGCCGCCTGCTACCGCACTCCTGCAACGGACAACCTGAAAAGTAAGTTTAAACTTACCTGCAGGATTTTTCAAACTTACCGCTGGAGGACCCTGTTCCTTCCAGCTTGTCTGCGCCAATGCGACCGACGTAATGACGCGCATGCGCCCTGATGGGTCTTCTTCACGTAGTCACTCACGTGACTCCGAAGTAAAATCCATCAATCTCTGCCTTAAAAATATCCATTGGCCACCACAGCCTTCTGTGGCAATGAATTCCACAGATTCGCCACCCTCTGACTAATTAAATTCCTTCTCATCTCCTTTCTAATTGTAATTGACAGACATTAGAACTGAAAAATATGATTGGGCATCAGCTTCAATGCTGGGTTGAGCTTCTATTCTATTCCCAGAACAGCAACATCAATACAGGTGCTGCTTTTTGACTTGCTCTCATCCGTTACCAAATTAATATTGCATAAAATCCACATAAATGGATCAACACATTCCAGAATTTAAGTGTTTTCGATAGATGTTGAAAACGTCTTTGATAAGTCTTTTGATAATAACATCTGAAGACTTTTTCATGTGTAATTGAAGTCTCAGGGTTTGGCTGATCAGTTCTACAAGAGCTGATGGAATGATGAACATGCATTCTCAATTAACAGATCTTCCTGAACAAGTATGTACAATTTAATTGATTAATGCTGGAGCAAAAATTTTTAATATGTGAAAATCATCGTATCAACATTTGTAAGAGACAGATATTTCAAACCGATGGTGTTGAAGTTAGCAGCAATTATCAAATAGATCAAAATTTATTTCAAATAGATCAAAATAATTGGTTTTAGTAATGGTGCCGGAGACCAACACATTAGTTAAGGATAACTGCAGCATTGTACCAAAGGGAACAAAATGGTGAGGAAATGGTTAAATGGGATCAGGTTACTGTGGACTTTAGCCTCAGGTTTAGCCGTCAGAGATCTTGGATCTGATGCCATGATCCTTGGTCACTGGATTTATGAATGTACAAAATGGGAAGGATATTCAAACCTTCATACTTGTTCTCCTTCTCACTAAGGTCACAACTCATCATTTGTCCCATTCACCTTCTCTTTCTTACCCTATTAGCCATGATTCCTTTAACATCCGAAAAGCTATCTATCTCCCTGTTGAATAGTCAACAACTAAACTGCCACAGCTCTCCCGGCAGAGAGTCTAAAACATTCATTACATTCTGTGTGAAGACATTTCTTCTCATCCCTGTCCTCGGCAGCTGATACTCAGCCAGGGAAAACATCTACTCTGTTAAACATCACGAGAATCTTATATGTTTCAATGAGATCTCCTCTTATTTTTTCTATAATCCAGAGAGTGTATGCTTAACGTCTTCCCTTGGGACGATCCCTCTTTCCCAGAAATCAATCTGGTGATCATTCATTTCACTCCCTCTGTTGCTAGTTATTATTAATTCTGGCAGACCAAACCCTTTGATAAGTCATTTGGTAATAAAATCTCGACTTTTTTGTGTGTAATTGAAGTCTCAGGGTTTGGTTGATCAGCCACAACTTCCCTGTTCTCATCAGCACCCTTTACAATTGCAGGGAAATATCTTTAATCATGTACTTCAATCATTTCCTCTGGATTAAAAACCAGGTTAGATCTGTGGCCAATTTAATGCACCCTAAACAACCTCTACTTTAGTTCCTCTCACTTTCTCTGTTAAAGGTGTACCTATGGGCCCAGCTATGCCTGCCTTTTTGTCGGTTACGTCAAACAGTCCTTGTTCCAAATGTACACTGACACCAACCCCCAACTCTTTCTCCGCTACATCATCAACTACATCGCGGCTTTCTCCGCACCAGTGCAGAACTCATTGATTTCATTAACTTTACTATTAACTTCCACTCTGTCCTCAAATTCACTTGGTTATCTCTGATACCTCTCTCTCCTTTCTTGCTCTCTCTAAGTCTCCATCACAGGTGACCTACTATTGACTGACGTCTACTACAAACCTACCAGTTATCTGGACTACACGTCTTCTCACCCTGCCTCTTGCAAAGATGCTATTCTCTACGCTCAATGTTTCCGTCTCCGCTGCACATGTTCCAAAGATGAGGTTTTCCACCCTTGGACATCTGAGTTGTTCGTTCTTTAGTAAACGTGGTCTCCCACCTGCTGTCATAGATGGACCGGTGTCTCCTCTGTGTCCCGTCGTTCTGCTCTCGCTCCCCTTCCTCCAAAGGGAACAAGAATAGACTTCCCCTGGTTCTCACCTTTCATCCCACCAGCCGCCGCATCACACACATCTCCTCTGATATTTCTGTCATCTCCAACCTGATCCAACCACCAATCACATCTTCCCATCCCCACCCCTTTCTGCCTTCAGCAAAGACCACTCCCTCTGCAACAGCTTGGTTCACTCAATCACCTTCCCACCCAAACCACCCCCTCCCCAATCGAAGCTAATTAACCTACAAACCTGTATGTCTTTCGAATGTGGGAAGAAACCGGAGCCCATGGAGAAAAAACATGATGTCACAGGAAGAACATGCAAACTCCTCTCAGACAGCACCTGCAGTCAGGATTGAACCTACGACACTCACGCTGTAAGGCAGCAGTTTTACCGCTACACCACTGTGGCGCCCTGTCGATAGTCTCGATCACCATACTTTATTAAATTCATATTCACCCTGCTCATTAATCTAAAATATCCATGTCCACTACCACTTAGGCAAATGGAGTGGCCACAGATGTGTTTTATTCTTGCGATAGTGAGACTGTTGTTCCTAAAGTGAATATTAACCCATAAAACTTTACCTTAGGAATTATTGTACCTCACCCTGTAAAATGGAAATTGGAAAGTGGAAAACTATTCCTCTACCACTCAGTCTATCCATTAATTTCATTTGATTTCTTCTCAAATGTTGGCCTCTCCTGGGACTTGGCAAGATTCAGCCACTTAAACGTGACTTGCAAGTTATTAGATCGTTCTAACTTGTTTCCATAAATCTGCCAAAATCAGCAGATTATTTTCATTCATTGAAAGCGGTCTTCCTATTTGGCAGAGTGAAGGGAACATTCACTGTAATGGGAAAAGATTTGTGTACACATACACCCAGTGTTCACTGTTGCTGTACCTGCTTTGGAAGTATAAGCTTGACACCATATTCAAAACCTGACCCCAATCAGTTGTGCTAAATATATTAGCAATGGCTGTCTGATCGACTCTACCTGTGAAATTCAGCCAATTGCAGTCAATGGAACCAGGGGTCAGAGAAAGCACAGAATGACAAGCTGCTACATTCAATAACACTTGGTGCTACTGAACAGAATAGATTTCTTGGGAGAGCGTACTTCCCCATTATTCCAACCAAAATGTAAAAGGTTGACTGCAATAGCAGTAGTAAAACTCATATTTTTGGAGGGAATTGTTTGTCTTCATCTGTCCAACAGTTAGCACAAAGGAATGATCTGCAGACTTAAGTTCTATGGTGCCTTATTGTCACATGTGCTCCCTCCTCTTCGGTTCTCCAATCTTCGGGGGAATAGCAGGGACGGATGCAACCAGGGTAGTAGTTGGATGTAAAGCACAGCAAGAGGCAATGCAGCATTCTTCCCATTTTATCCCCGCACTGAGCCTGACATGTAATCATAGCTGAACAGCTCTTAATTCTTGACATTGCCAATGTTTTCATACCATGGTTTCCTTTTGTAAATGATGAAATTTGATCAGTTCAGACACACTGAGGGTAACTTGTGTCATCCGCCAAGAATTGAATTAATACTCCATTATAGAATTCCATTCCATTTGGGCAGACTAATTGTAGTTCCTTGTGGTTACAGGTTCATAACAGGACTCCAAGCAGTTTACACAAATAACATTAAATCATCATATCCTGTCAGTTACCACAGTCATAGCTGTTAGAGATGAAAATAACTTCTGTTTAAATTAAATTGTTTTATTTGATGGTTGGATTTCCTTCCAAATTCTGTTAATCTCGATGCAGATGAGATACCAGAAATGGAAACTGTTAAATTGTCATTATTAACAAAATTATTATTGATGTTATTATTAACTAAACATTATTAAAGTGTAAACAGTCGATCAATGGTCAGCATGGATAGTGGGCTGATGGGCCAGTTTCCACGCTGTATCACCAAACTAAATTAAACTAAACTAAACAAAACTAATCTAAACTAAACTAAATTAAACTAAAATGTAAATCCTTTCCTGCACTACAGAGAAACAACAGAATTAATAGATCCCATGTTCATGACCACAGGGTAAATCTTGGAACATAACAATAGACATTGTGTATTTTCCCTTGACATTATTATTTTATCCACTTATCTCAGTCAAAAAATTCCAGTTCATTTAGGTACCTTTGCATCTCATGGACATACTCAGCTCAGCACAGGGACTGGCCCTTTGGCCCATAATGTCCATGCTGAACATGATGCCAGGTTAAACAAATCTCCTCTGCCTGCACATGATCCATGTAGCTCCATTCCACCACTATTATATCTGCCTCCACCACCGCCCCTGGCAATGTGTTCCACTATTTTCACTGTAATATATACCTGCTCCCCATATTTCCTTAATCTTGCTCCTTGCACCTTTGACCAATAAGTGCTCAGGGGAATAAAAATAAAAAGTATCTGGAGAATTCATTAAAATTAAGTCCTTTTGTGTTAATGTAAATATTTGAAACCTATTCAGGAGTGGGAACCTGTAAACTGTCCAGGTTCAGACTATTAAACATAACCAAATCTCCTCAGTGTTCTTTGGAAATAGAGGCATTGATGAGCTTTCTTTATGATTGCATCAATGTACTTCGTCCAGGACAGGTTAAAGATATGCATGACCAGGAATTTGAAGATTTTGACTCTCTCCACTACCGTCCAGTCGATGAAGGCAAGTGTGTGGATCCTTGTCCTTCTCCCTCCTATAACTCCAACTCATCATCATCTGTAGTTTGTCCAACAATGTTGGTGTCGTCAGCCAATTTGTAGATGGAGATGGAGAGTCAGGAGAGTCAAGAGTGTTTAACTGTCATCCATGCAGACCACAGAAAAATGAAATTCTTACTTGCAGCAGCATAACAGGGATGTAAGTAGATAATGTAGATTGGTTACTTCACACTAACCAATTGTAATACTTTATTAGTAGATGCTCTGCCTACCATGCGATTTATATTATCAGAATTCAGCTCATGCAGTTAGTCGAATAGCTGCTACGCTTGTTATAACATCATGCTGAAGTATACTGTAAGTGAACTTTAATAAATAATGTTCTACCATGTTGTGCGAATGACTGGCACATTTACAGATAACGTAACATAATATAACATATAATGTTATAAAAAAGTCAATAAATTAAAGGAGATACAAGTAACTACAGCTCTTTTTACAAAACAAAGACACAAAGTGCTGGAGTGGCTAAGAGGGTCAGGTGGTATCTCTGGAGAGCACAGACAAGCGACATCTCGGTTCAGGACCCCCCCCCCCTCCCCTCCCCCCACCAGACTGAAGATGGGTCCAGACCTGAAACATCACCTATCCATGCTCTCCAGAGATGCCGCCCGACCCATTGAGTTACTCCAAAACTTCATGTCTTCTTTTTTCAATAAATTAATAACCTCCAGTGTTTATTTAACACAACCTGAGAGTTCATAGTTTAATCAGTGTTTTGTCATGTTCAAGCACCTGGTGGTTGTTGTGAAGAAGCTAATATTGAACCTGGAGATCACAGCTTTCAGACTCTTATACTTTCTTCCCGATGGCAGGAGTGAAATGGGACGAGTTACAGTGTAGAGCAACAGCAAGGATTTAAGTATTTTGTCTGATGCAACAGAGACATTCTGAATTGTCAAGGACAGAAAGAGAAAATAATTTTTGGAATGCATCATAGATCTCTGATAGCGAGGAGAATGGACATACTTTGTGCAGAAAGAAAGAACAGAATGGAGTGATCTCAGTTATCCAGAAGGGATAACAGCAGGGAAGAAGCTAGGGAAATACACAAAACCCTGAGATTTTGCAACCGTTCAATCATTCATTTATTTATAACTCTGGAAACACCCAGCAAGAAACAGCAACACAGTTTCTTTCAGCTAACTGCGCTGCTCTCATGTGAGGTTGCGATGGTCTCTCAACAATTATATCTGCTGGTTAAAGGTAACTACTAAAAACAATTTACAGATAGATTCTTGGACAATTTATTAAAAAATATATCTAATGCCCAGAGAAAGTCAGCATATAAACCTAGGACTCACCACCCGAGTAATTGGATGTTGAAGACCCCTGCAACTCTGACCCAGTGACGCCGCCAGGACAATGGGTCTTTAAGGCCAAGTTAAGACTCAACATTTTTATGAACTTTCAAACTTGACGGATGCAAGGTGGCACCGGAAAAGTGCTTCATTGTAAAATGTTAAAGAGATGAAATAGTCTAATGTAAAAGGTTGAGAAACATAACATCGAATAATAGTTCCTCACTCAGGAGTTCATCTGGCTAATCCTTCAGGCCACTGACATTTTAGTTTGGTTTATTGTCACATGTACTGAGATAAAGTGAAAAGCTGGTTTGTTGCGGGCTATCCAGTCAGTGGAAAGACTACAGTCAATTACAGTCAAGCCGTCCACAGTGTACAGATACAGGATGAAGGGAATAACGTTTAGTACAAGATAAATTCCAGTAAAGTCTGACTAAAGAGATAGATGGCAGGTCAGGATCGCTCTCTAGTTGGTAATAAGATGGTTAAGTTGCCTGATAACAGCTGGGAATAGCCTCAAAATAGCATCAAAAATCTGAAATAAGATAGCCTCCTGCCAGCTTCTACGTTGAACATTAGTTCTAGACCAAAAAAAAAAATCCAAGCCTTTAAGGGCTCTTGCACTCATATACTTTCAGTTAGTCTCCCTGGAGACAGGTATAGAGAAAACCGGTGTGACTGCATCCTCAGTAGATGGAAAGTCACCCTGTTTCATATAATTACTTGAAAAGATCATGAAGCACTATTTCGTAACCATCCCACACTATTTAACACATTTCACAGTCTGTTTTTGCCTCTACTGCTATTAATCAATGTGCATAATAGGAGTAAAAGAGCGCGGGAGTATGGGGAGAGATAAGTTACAGTAGGGGCTGGCTTGAGTCCAAAGAAAAATCAGTCCATAATGCTTATTTCTGGTGGACATCTGAATAGGCCAAATGTGAGATCATTTTGACATCCACACTATTTCCTCTTGTGATCACTCTAGTACTCTCCTTGATAACTTCGCTCAGATACATTGCACTTCAAGGCCTGCTAAACCAATCACATAAATGGAAAGAATCTTGAACGGACAAGCTACAATTCACATGCACGCTGTTTGATTCTTTCAAGACGTTCACAAAGTGCAGCAAGAAGTTTCAGCAACAATTACTTGTGCTCTGCTGTTTACCATCGCAATCTCTGTTCGCAGCCTGCAAGTTGAAACAATTTCCAGGAATTTCCAGGGGGAGTTTCCCAAGATGAACAACCATCATTTCGCCAGAAGATCAACAAATGTTCCAAGCAATGTATCAATGGAGTTTTTGACTGTCTCAGCTGCAGTGGCCAATATACCTCCAGATTCAGGTGTAGGAAGGAACTGCAGATGCTGGTGTAAACTGCAGTTAGACACAAAATGCTGGAGTAACTCAGCAGGACAGGCGGCATCTCTGGAGAGAAGGAATGGATGATGTTTTGGGTCGAGACCCTTGTTCAGAAGAGAGAATCAATCTCTTTTGGAGAAATGGACTTTAGTTACACTGTAATCATAGTGATAAAGATGTACAGCAGGGAAACAGGCCCTTCAGCCCACCTTGTCCATGCCGACCAAATATCATTCTGAGTTGGTCCCATTTGCCTGCATTTGGCCCATATTCCTTCCTATCCATATATCTATCCAGATATTTTTTAAAGGAGTTGAAAAAGGAGCTGAAGAGAAAGGCAACGGTGTCACATGTGTATGTTGGCGGCAATGGAGACCATGTCCTCCACATATTCACTGGCTGGGGCCTGCCTTATCTAGGAAACAGAATAGTACATTTTATAACTGGGTACAAAGGCAACTTCAGGTAGTGCAAAGCTCAGCTCCAAATCTTATGCTAGAAATATCAATCCCAGCAAGAAACTGTGTCATAGTCATACAGACATAGAGTCACACAGAGTGGAAACAAGCCCTTCGGCCCAACTTGCCCACACCGGCCAACATGTCCCAGCTACACTAGTCCCACCTGCTCGCATTAGGTCCATATCTCTCCAAACCTGTCCTATCCATGTACCTGTCTAACTGTTTCGTAAATGTCAGTATTGTCCCTGCTTCAACTACCTCCTCTGGCAGCTCGTTCCATACACCCACCACCCTTTGTGTGAAAAAGTCACCCCTCAGATTCCTATTAAATCTTTTCCCCTTCACCTTAAACCTATGTCCTCTTGTCCTTGATTCACCTACTCTGGGAAAGAGACTGCATCTCCCCGATCTATTCCTCTCATGATTTTGTACACCTCTATGAAATCACCCCTCATCCTCCTGCGCTCCAAGGAATAGAGTCCCAGCCAACTCAACCTCTCCCTATAGCTCAGACCCTCTACTCCTGGCAACATCCTCGTAAATCTTCTTTCTACCCTTTCCAGCTTGACAACATCTTTCCTATAACATGGTGCCCAGAACTGAACACGACTGAACAATGGGACTGAATGGCCGGTTCCATTCAGTTCTGATGTTGCACAATGGATAGGTTAATATTTATACTTTGGGTGACATCTAACTATGAGATGTGGAGAAGTGTGAATGCATACTTACAATTTAGTGGTTTGGAAAATATGTTGCATAGATTAAAGTTCAATTAAAGTTGTCATATATTATTAAATATATGATTAATGATTTGATGTGAATGTAGGTGGCTTGATAGGTAAGTTTGCAGATAACACCAAACTTGGTGGTATGTTGGACAGTGATGAAGTTCATTCCCTCTCTCTCCAACCCTCCCCCACCCTAGTCATCCTACTAGTTCTCGACCTTTACTCAAAACGTCACCCATTCCTTCTATCCAGAGATGCTGCCTGCCCACTGAGTTATTCCAGCATTTTGTGTCTCTCCTATTTTCACTGTCGTCCTGCTTAGTTTCACTGTGCCTGGATTGGAAGGTTTGACATGCAGAGATCAGATAAGTTAGGTTTGTTTTATTTGGAGCAAAGGAGGCTGAGAGGTGACATGATAAAGATATAAAAACATAGAAACATAGAAACATAGAAAATAGGTACAGGAGTAGGCCATTCTGCCCCTCGAGCCAGCACTGCCATTGAATATGATCATGGCTGATCATCCAAAATCAGTACCCCGTTCCTGCTTTCTCCCCATATCCCTTGATTCTGTTAACCCTAAGAGCTATATCTAACTCTCTCTTGAAAACATCCAGTGAATTGGCTTCCACTGCCTTCTATGGCAGAGAATTCCACAGATTCACAACTCTCTGGGTGAAAAGGTTTTTCCTCTTCTCAGTCCTAAATGTCCTACCTCTTATTCTTAAACTGTGACCCCTGGTTCTGGATGGATTCTGGACTAAATTATATGAAATTATAAGGCACACAATTTATGAGGTATGGCTAGGATATATAGTCACTATCTGTTTCCCATGGTAAGTGTGTCTAAAACTAGAGGCCATGGGCTTAAGGTGAGAAAATGGAGGTTTAAAGGTGATATGAGGGGTTAATCAGAGCAGATGATAAGAGGCAGTGTTAGCAACAGCATTTAAAAGGCATCTAGACAGATACTTGAATGAACAAGACAAAGATGATATGGAATGAATGCAGGCGTTGAATAAGTATCAAGAGGCATTATAGATGGCATAGACGTTTTTTGGCCAACTGGGCTGTTTCAATGATGTACATCTATATGACTTAAATGAATAGATATTGTGATTCTTAAAATTGGGAAATGGAATGTGCAATATTATCTTGAGAAGGTTTATTCAGGTGCCATAACTCATAAAGTACTTGTAAAGTGAGCAGTTCATAATTAAATGCAGTTATTGATACCTCTTTATCTTTGCAATGTGGATGCTGCGGAGAAAGTTGTGGCTAAAATTGTTCTTATTGTTCTGTGACATTAATTAGTCATCAGGATATATTTGAAAGGAGGGCTACTCTATCAAGGCTACTTCATCGGAGGAGGAGCTATCTTGGGGAACGGCTGCTAACCTGCAGCCGTCCGTTAAACTCACTTTTTTTCCTTAGTTTTTAATTCTCTTGGTCTATGTCTGTTGGGGAACTTTGACTTTTCATGTGGGGGGGTAAGGGGGAAACTATTTTCTAGGTCCCTCCCTGGTCGGTGAGGCAGCTTTTTCTCCGGGTTGCCCCGTCGACCCGTCCTCGTGGCCTTCCAGCGGGCCTGGAGCGGCGTTTCCTGGCGGGGACTGCCCAGCACCTTCAGCTTCGGTGGCGGCACAGCGCTGGAGCGCTATCGCGGAACGAAGCGGGCGATGCCTTGCCTGGGTCGCCGCGCTGGATCGACGCGCTGGAGCTCCGGTGAGCTGTGACCGCCGAGTTCAACACCTCCGGGCTGCGGGACTGCAGAGCGGGCGGCGGCGCCGACTCTAACATCGGGAGCCTCGGAGCTCCAAATCGGCACGGCCTTGTTGGCTTTAGGTGCCACGGACTCCGGTAGGAAATCGGCCGTTCCAGCCGTCCCAGCCGCTGCGAGGACTCTCCCGACGCCGGGGCAACTGCACCCGGCGAGAACGGCCAGGAACATCGGGCCTCCGTAGAGGCAACTGTGGAGGCCTCAATAGGCCTGACTTTGGAGGAGAACTAGGGTTGGGGACTGGACATTGTGCCTTCCCCCACAGTGGTAACCATTGTGGGGGGATGATTTTGTGTGTAGTGTGAAGTGTCTATGTTAGTCTATGTCCAAGATGGCGGTCGGAAGGGAGAGTGTACGCTGGCGCAGTTTGGCTGCCGCTGCTCTCCCTTCACATTGTGTTTCTGAATTTTTTTGTTGTTGTCTTTTTTGGATCGAATTTCTGTCTTTAATTTGTGTATTGGTGATGTCTTTATAACTTATTTTACTCTGATTATATGTTTCTTTGTTAAATTTTGTAAGGTGTCCTTGAGACTTTTGTATAGGCGCCCTTAAATAAAATCTATTATTATTATTATTAAGGCAAGTCGTCTTTGAAATAAAGCTGTTATATTTGTGTGTAAGCTGAGTAAATATTGTGAAATCAGTTTTATATTTTTATGACAAGTCAAGGACAAAGAGGAGCCTTGAAGTTCCTCTTATAGTGGGAATGTTTATTGTGTGATATTAGGTACAATTTCCACAAAACAACCATCAGTGCTCCATGTGAGTAATGTTTCCAATAATCGTTTAAACCATTTTCTGTGAACAAGATACACAGCTCTGTCCTAGACAAACTGGGACCAAAGCATGATAAGGATCAGTTCAGAGGTACATTTTCTGTCATTGCTTCATTCTGTCAAGGACAGAATTGCTTTTTCCAAGTCAAAGGACATCATTCACCATATTTTACCAACATTTTTGTCCTGTTTTCTCCCTGAGATATCACAACTGTTTGCTTTTGGTCTTTGATCATGCAAGTGTCCACAATTGCAATCAGTGATACGTCAAGTTACTTGTATCTAAAATAAACAAAGGGAATCATAAATATCCTGGTCTCTTAAAACTAGAGCTTCCATATCATTAAGCATTGAGGTTGTTATCCACTTGATAAAGTGTCACTAGAATATAGCAACATTAACTACTAAAGAATAAACATGTAGAGGTCTAACTTTGTCTTGTATATTGTAGTTAGAATGCTACAAGTCAACAGGATAATTTTCAATTATCGGGTGGGGGTACCACAGGGTGAGTCTCCTCAGCACTTAATCAATGATCCTATTCTCTCAGTGCCCAAACTTAGATACAACAAGACAGAAATTTTGTATTTGTTGCCCCTAACATCTATGCATTAACAGGCTCTAAGTCCAGTGACCTAGTTTCTATCGTGACTACGTAACCCTCGTATGTTGCAAAACATACCTGACTAATAAAGTATTATTGTGAACACCAAAATCAGTCGAGGTATCTGAAATGTTATTGCAAGATTCTATGAGATATTGGTAATCATTTTGGTTGCAGTGGGGGCTTGCTTTTGATGGGTGCAAGACTGCTTCTGTTTATGAAATAAGAAGCAGCAGTCATAACCTCGATTGTTGTAGTGTTCTGCCATTGAACTGTGCAAGCACTGAGCACAAAGCTAAACCCTATGGTTAAAGGATCTAGCCTTATTTTCTCAAGACCTTTGGCATTTTACCACATTATATAAAAAATAAACTGCTGTTGATTCAAAAAGTGTAAAACAAATAGGATCCTTCAAACACAAAACCAGCAAGACAGGAGTGATAGTAACAAGACTCTCCATCTAATCTTCCTCAGTTCCTGTGTGACGGACATATAGAAAGTCAGTTGGTATTGAGAATCAGTTGGAGATTTAAACTTTTTAGATTTTAGTGATACAACACGGAAACTGGCTCTTTGGCCCACCGAGTTCACGCCGACCAGCGATCACCCCGTACACTAGCACTATCCTACACACTAGGATCAATTTACAATTTACAGTAGCCAATTAACCTACAAACCTGTTTGTCTTTGGAGCGTGGGAGGAAACTGGAGCACCCAGGGAAAACCCACAGTGAGAATGTACAAACTCTGTACAGACAGCACCCATAGTCAGGATTGAACCCTGGCATTGTAAGGCAGTAACCCGATCGCTGCGCCACCATGCCATCCACATTTGTGTCAACAGGATAACAGAATGTTGGCCGGTCAACTTTGTAGAATTTTCAAAGTCAAAGCTTGATTCAAGAACTGTGATTTTCATCAAGAGGATTGACAATGATAAATTCCTCAAAACTCCCCAATTTTATATAAATTCTCTCAAAAAATGAAACATCATCAAATGTAACCTCAAATTGTTCAATCAATGGATTTTTGACTGAGCACCTAGAGAGCGCAGGAAGGATGTGCAGATGATTGCATACCGAAGAGAGACACAAAATGCTGGAGTAACTCAGCGGGTCAGGACGCATCTCTGGAGAAAAGGAAGAGGTGACATTACAGGTTGGCACCCTTCTTCAGGCGGAAAGATAGAGGTGGGGGGGGGGGGGAGGGGGGGAATAAACTGGAGTGAAGTAAAGGCCAGGACACATCCGAGCCGGCAACAGATGATCTCAGGAAGGGTGGAGTCCATAATAGCCCATTGTTAGCTGGGGAAGATGTGCTAACAAGAGGGATACAAGGATGCGAACAGTGGAACTAGCAGGATGACTAGGGTTGGGGAGGAGGGGGGAGAGAAGGAGGGAGGGAATGCAGCAGTTACTTGATATTAGAGAAATCAACATTCATACCACCCTTCATACCACCCACCAATACTGAAAAACAAATCAATAGCATAATGTTTTAAAGGTCTTTAATATACATTTCAGCAGCTGCAAATTTAGAACAAGTTAAAAAGTGGTTTCCCAAATTTTGGAATGTCTTGTTTAAATGTTGATCATTAACATTTCCTTTCCATTCTTGTGTTTATAGGTGAACATAAATCCTGGCATTTATATACCTCTTAAACTTATACAAGCACACAGAATATTATCTATTAGTGTGCAGTGGGGCTGATAAATCCTTTTGTGAACAAACAGACAGCTTTGCCTGATATCTCTATCACATTGCCATGGTTTATTGTTAAGCAGCCTATTGTGTGCAGAATGGGGCCAACAATTAATAGTTCCCAGATTGATAAAATTAGAGAATTTATAACAAAACTTGAGTTAAACTAATTGTAAATAAACCCATTCTTATGCTTGCAAGGCCCCTCACAGTTTCTGTTGTCAAGTCCATTATTACAAGACACGCATGATTGTGCTTCAAAATAGTATGGAGCCTAAAATAGAAATGCTGGGATCAAGGGTCCAGTAACTTTAAGATATCAGGGATTTGTATATGCTTGCTGAGTGTGATCTTCAATAGTGTTACATGATTTGTGTAGCAAACATTGAACATTATTTGTACTCCTCCCTGAAATCGGGGAATATTGCTTGGTTAAATACTTGTTTCAATGTTCAATGGAGATTCTTGTAACCAGTATGATTTTACTTTTGTGCAGCGTGATGAACAGTTGCTAATTCAACTGAAACAACATTAGAAAAGCAATTAGAAATCAGGATTCGCTGAGGAAAGTAACTTTGGACATTTGATTTTTTTCAACATATCTTGCTGCTAACGCCAAATATCTAGAATAGTAAGATTAAACGAGAAGTTACCAGTTTGAAGTTTGATCTTTATTTTATGAGGAGTTAC
>CM075978.1:141415431-141562965 GCA_038087875.1 Malacoraja senta
AAGTTCCAACTAACCAGTGCTGAAGAGGTGCTTCCAAGAATGGCATCAACTCTTAACGCATTAATTTTCCTCTCAAATGCTCGGTTTACGAATCCTGAGTGCCACGTCACAATGTAAGATTTGGCTGCAGTCAGGCAGATTGATAAGCATAACTAAGAATTTTACATTAAATGCATGCTTCTTTTGTTACTTAATACCAGTATGGACCCTGCCAACCTTGCTGGAGTGTGGGATATGGCACACGGCAATTGTACTTAACCTAATTCAAAACAGCAGTTGGAACTCAGTATCGCACAAACTGTATTGAGTACTTTAATGAAACTTTCTAGAATTCTTTTAAAACACCTAAGACCAATTTTTAACTGGGCGTGAATTAAAGAAGATACACCATTATGACTATGTTTATTTTTAACAAGTTGAGTTGAATTTTTGGGAATCTTGGTGCAACATAGTGGATTGTGAAACGTAGTCAATGGTTTTGTACTGAATTAAAGTCCTGTCCCACGGTACGAGTTCATTCCAAGAGTTCTCCCGAGTTTGCCCTGATTAAAACTCTGAGATTTACGGTAATGGCCACTCGTCGGTACTCGGGGTTCTCGTGGACATTTTTCATCATGTTGAAAAATGCTCACGAGTCTTCCCGTGCTTACCTGCCATTAGCGAGTCTTCCCGAGTACCTGCCGTTAGCGCTAAGAGACGTCACTGAGCTCCGACGTACCCGCTACATTCATTTTCCGTGCTTACCACGACTTTGATTTCGGGAGAGCTCTTGAAATGAACTCATACCGTGGGACAGGGCTTTTAGTCCCGCAGATACAACCTGCCTGAAGATCCCAATTTCCACAGAAAATCCTCCAGACACAGGTTTTAATTCTGTAGTTGACTCTGGTCACAAATGCAACTGCCATAACAGGAATGGACCTCATGAATAATTTAAACTGTGGACTGACCTTATCTGAACCTTCATTTAAAAAACATATTACACAATATTTAATGTTGAAGCCACTAGGGTTTGGTGTTGGAGTGGAGTGGAGAACTTACAAGCCAAGGATAGACACAGAAAGCTGGAGTGTCTACCTTCATTTTTCCAGAGATCCTGCCTGACCCGTTGATATACTCCAGGCTTTTTATGTCTATCTTCGATTTAAACCAGCATCTGCAGTTGGCAACAGCTTGTTTTTGTCCTGACCCCAAGTGCTCCCATTTTCTTAACCCCATGAAACATCTAATGGATGCCACATATCCTTAATTCTTTTGGATAGGCAAACTGTTGAAGAGTGAAAAAAATAATAGAAGGTCTGAAAACCATATCGTTTTTTTAGGATTTAATAAAAGTATCACAATATCACATTTTAGTTTAGTTTATTATTGTCACGTGTACCGAGATACAGTGAAAAGCTTTTATTTGCATGCTTTCCAGTCAAAGAAAAGACTATACATAAATACAATCAAGCTATCCACAGTGCACAGAAAAAGGATAAAGGGTGTTTAGTTTAGTTTAGAGATGCAGTACAGGTCCGGGCCCTTCGGCCCACTGGGTCCGCGCCGACCAGCAATCCCTGCACATTAACACTATCCTACACACACTAGGGATAATTTTTACATTTACCAAGTCAATTAACCTACAAACCTGTACGTCTTTGTAGTATGGGAAGAAACTGATCTCTGAAAAAACTCATGCAGGTCACGGGGAGAACGTACAAACTCCGTACAGAGAGCACCCGTAGTTGGGATCGAACCTGGGTCTCCGGCGCTACAAGCGCTGTATAGGGCCTGTCCCACTTTCACGACCTAATTCACGACCTCTGCCGAGTTTGCCCTTGATTCATACTTGCAGCTTGGTCGTAATGAGGTCGTAGGAGGTCGTAGGTAGGTCGTGGGTAGGTCGTAGCAGGCCGTGATGCTAGTCGTAGGTACTCGTGGCATCAAGTAGGTTGGGGCGTTTTTCTGGCATGATGAAAAATGTCCACGAGTAAAAAAGGTCGTGAATTAGTTCGTGAAAGTGGGACAGGCCCTTAAGGCAGCAACTCTACCACTGCGCCACCATGCAACATTTAGGTCAAAAATATAATATTGAAGTACGGTGAAGTCCAATTAAAGAAAGTTCAAAAGTTTCCTGAGGTAGATGAGAGGTCAGGACCACACTACTGTAGAAGTTGGGGAGGGTTGTTGGTGACATGCTGAACTTCCTAAGCCTTCTAAGGAAGTAGAGGAATTGGTGTGCATTCTTGGTCATAGCTTCAATGTGGCTGGTCTAGGACAAATTGCTGGTAATATTTATTCCTAGGAACTTGAAGTTTTCGATCGACTCAACTTCGGCACCATCAATGTAGACTGAGGTGTGTGTACTATTTCGCTTCTTGAAGTCAATCACTATCTCCTTAAGAAGAAGGGTTTCGACACGAAATGTCACCTGTTCCTTTTCTCCAGAGATGCTGCCTGACCTGTTGAGTTACTCCAGCTGTTTGTGTAACTATCTCCATTGTCTTGCTAACATTGAGGGAGAGGTTGTTGTCTTGGGTCCATGCTACAATAAGCAATTTACCATTTTCTTTTTCATTTCCCATGAGAGCATGTTCTGACTACTAACCACGTAATTTAGATTTTAATGTTTAGAGATACAGTGTTTTAATCTTTAGAGATACAGTGAGTCCGACCAGCGATCATCCATACACTAGCACTATCCTACACACTAGGATCAATTTACAATTTACAGAAGCCAATTAACCTACAAACATCTTTGGAGTGTGGGAGGAACTGGAGTACCCGGAGATAATCCATGCGGTCACAGGGAGAACGTACAAACTCTGTTCAGGCAGCCCCGTAGTCAGGATCGAACCCGGATCTCTGGCTCTGTACAGCAGCAACTCTGCCACTGTGCCACCCACATAGACATTGCCCCTCATAATTTCTCTCAGAAACTATTAAGAAGGAAGAATCATCTTTCTTGGCATTAGGATTTGAATCCAATTTACCCAAGTAAAATGCTTTGCTCTCACAACCTCTTGCCAGTTATTCTTCTCGTCCACATCTTAGACATTGATACCTGAGAATGGACCTATTCTTTTTATTCAATCAAGTCCATGCATTCGACACCCAAAAGCAGAACAACCTCCAGTTATGTGTAATCAATAATTTAAGGACCCAATCTTTCACCAGAATGGTGAAAGCAACGGATGCAGTTTAACTGCGTACAAATTAAAAGTGCAGGAGAGAGGAGAGAGATGAAATGGAAAAGGGAAAAACAAACACATTCCCAAAAAGTATCCAATAGCATCATAATTACAGGAAATTGAACACTAATTTTGGTGCCTTCCGTTATAACATCTCCTTGGTTGCCTTTGAGGTGATGCGGTTATAATTCATGCTTGTAGACATGTTTTCGTAAACCTTTAGTATAAATGTCTTAACTGTTAAACACTGTTCTGGATCTCAGCCATTACTTGAAAGGACCATTTAGGTTGTTCTATAAACATTGGATGTGTTTATAATATGAATGCAGATGCACATTAATTACCCCCCCTGTCTGTGACTGAGGAATATCAGCCCTTCAGGCACAACATGTCAGCACGTCATAATCTGCTTCTGAGCTCGGAAAACCTGACCAGTTCAGTATAAACAAGTCATCACCGAAATCACTCCTGTTTATACCACCAACTTCATGTTCCAAAATAGGATCTTACTGTGGCACCAAATCACTTGGCTGCTGTCTTCACAACAATATCTTTCTTTCCCCAATGTGCAACAGGGCAATCTCAATATACCAAGAGCTTTTTTATATGGTGTAGATTGCTTATTGTGTTTTCTCCAGCTGATAGCCCATAAACACTCTCATTATAAGTAGCATAACAGTATTTAAACACGCTTGCAGATTCACAAGGACAGCTTTATAGTATGAATATTTACATTCAAATTTACATCGCCAGTAAATTTTCAGGCCCTTTATTACAGATAGTTAAATCTGACCTTTATTACAGATAAAATGCATCGGAAGGAACTGCAGATGCTGGTTTACACTGAAGATAGACACAAAATGCTGGATTCCCAATGAGTTACTCCAGCATTTCGTATTTATCTTTATTACAGATAATTAACTCTGATGTGACAAATTTGGCTGTAGATTTGGCTACACGTACTTTAACATTTTTAATGTGAATTTCAACCTCTTATTTTCCAGCCACATACTGCTCATTACAATTTGTTTAAAAACAAGTATTTGTAATGATGTAGCTTAAAAACTGCTTCCACACAATAAACGTCTTAAAGAGATGGTGTGGCACTGTAGCAGAGACCTGTGTACAGTTCTGAGCTCCAGTAAACTTGTGTGGAGTTTGCACACAACAGTTCTTTTCATGACTGTAGTTATTCTCTGGATACACGGTTTCATCGCATGTTCTAAGAGGAGGAGGTTTATCTTTAGACATTAGAATTTAGAGATACAGTGTGGAAAGAGACCCTTTGGCCCACCGAGTCCACGCCTACCGGCGATCACCTGTACACTAGCACTATCCTACATACATGGGAAAATGTACAATTTACAGATGCCAATTAACCTACAAATCTGCAGGTTTTGTTTAGTTTAATTTAGTTTAGTTTAGAGATAGAGCGCGGAAAGAGGCCCTTCGGCCCAACGGGTCCGCGCCGACCAGCGATCTCCGCACATTAACACTATCCTACATCCACAAGGGACAATTTATTTTACATTTACCGAGCCAATTAACCTACAACCCTGCGGTAGGTTAAAGTGTGGGAGGAAACCGAAGATCTTGGAGAAAACCCGTGCAGGTCACAGGGAGAACATCCAAACTCTATACAGACAGCACCCGTAGTCGGGATCGAACCCGGGTCTCCGCCACTGCATTTGTTGTAAAGCAGCAACTACTGATTTGAATTACCCACAGAATGAAGATGGGATGTAGAATCCAGGATAGGTAGAATGTAGGATATTGATGGGAATGTGGGAAGACTAAAACAGGATAAATAGAATCAAATAGAATAAATGGGAAAGGATTTCTTTAAGCAGGGGCTTGATGGTCAGTGCAGACTTTGTGGACCAAGGGTCCGTTTCCAAGCTATATGACACTAAGAGTCCAATGGAACGATTGAGTTATTGTGTTGTTCTGACTGAATTTGAGGAGATTGCTCTGTGAGAGGTATCAATAGATGACAGGAGTAAATACTCATGCTTTAGAATTGTTGGATGAGTGCAGTGTCTCTTTGGCTGTAACCTTGACTTTATTGACACTGTGGAGGAATTAAATCTGGTCCCGAAGTAGCTCAGCTGGACAGGCAGCATTTCTAGAGAGAAGGAATGGGTGACGTTTCGGGTCAAGATCCTTCTTCAGACTCGGGCTGAAACGTCGCCCATTCTTTCTATGCAGAAATTCTGCCTGTCATGCTGAGTTACTCCAGCATTTTTTGTCTATCTTTGGTGTAACCCAGTATCTGCAGTTTCTTCCTACACAGTTACATTTGGTGTATGTGTGGTGTGTGCATGGTTGAGTGACATGACGCTGCTATGATTCAGGGAAGGGCTAGAAAACTCAACAACATGAAATGATGCTGCTGCTCTGTACCAATGACCCAGTCTGCCTCTCTGTGCTGGTTGCTTTTGCTATCAGGTCCATTTTCCTCATTATTGTACTAACTGAGGGTAATCAGAATATAACATCAGACATAAAATGGAGCTAGTGCAGTGGCACGTCTATTCGACTTGCTGCCTCACAGCTCCAGTGACCTGGTTCAATCCTGCCCTCCGATGCTATCCACGGGGTGTTTGCACGTTCTCCCTGTCATGATGTGGGCTTCTACCAGATGCTTCAGTTTGCTCCCACATTCCAGATGGGCAGATTAATTGGTCACTGTGAATTGTCCCTCAGGTTTTAGTTTTAGTTTTAGACATACAGTGTCGACCAAGTCCACGCTGACTAATGATCACCCGTACGCTAGTTCTATCCTACATCCTAGGGACAATTTGCAGAAGCCAATTAATCTACAAACCTGCTCGTCTTTGGAGTGTGGAAGGAAACCAGAGTACCCGGAGAAAACCCACATGGTTACAGGGAGAACGTACACATTTTGTACAGACAGCACCTGTATTCAGGATAGAACCCATGTCCCTGGCGCTGCAAGGCACCAGCTCTACCACTGCGCCACAGGGTCGCTCTTTAGTGACCGGTAGAATTTGAAGGAATTTGCTGAGAATGTGGAAAGAATAAAATGTGATTAGTGTAAGACTGGTGTAAATAGGGGTTTGATAGTGGGTATGGACTCTATGTGCCAAAGAGCCTGTTTCTGTACAGAATGACTCTATGACATTCGGGGCTCTTTGGGGTGGAACAGTGGGGTAGCTGCCTTCCAGTGCCAGAGACCCGGGTTCAATACTGACTATGGGTGCTGTACAGAGTTTGCATGTTCAACCTGTGACCGCGTGGGTTTTCTCTGGGTGCTCCGGTTTCCTCCCATACTCCAAAGACTTACAGGCTTGTAGGTTAATTGGTTTCTGTAAAATAGTAAATTATCCCGTGTATAGGAGAGAACTAGTGATCGCTGGTCAGCACAGACTCTATGGCCTGTTTCCACATTATGACTTTAAAATAAAGTCTAAAGGCAAACAAATACAATAAACTCTTTATTACTTATATAGAATGAATTTGTATTACATTTTAGCACTGTTTGATTTTCAATATCTCTGTTAATTCTTTTTATTTTGGAGAAAACTGAGTACAAATTAATCTAATTTCATAACTGGGAACACAACTAGCACTAAGGCCATGGGGAGTTAGACTGCATGACTACATGGTCTTTGTTACTGAGTAATGCACACTGAGCAAGTATGATTGCATTACAATTCAATCATGCCAGAAAAAGTAACTAAAGCTCTTGTCCATTTACGTACACATCTACATCAGAACAATTACCAAATCCGGTAATGGATATCTGGGGATAATGAACAGACCGTAATCAAGTTAAAGGATCCAAATAACATTATAGACCGTCGGTACAAAAAGTTAAGCAATTCTTAACCGTCATCTAAATACCAAGATTAAATTCCAGCCTTGAAGCTGCTCCATGGTTTGCATTAATTTTATGCAGGACTTCAATTCTACATTTAAACCAGGTCTTCTTGCAGTAGCGATGGACATCACAGTGAATAGAAATTGTTGTTAATCCATGCCCTTAATCTGGCATAATGTTCACACAGGATAATCGAGCTGGTCATATCATTATTGAAAGAGTTGTTGAGAAATAGTTAACAGTTTTCAGCCTGGAAATGGGATTAATTCAATGCATCACGTACTTTTACAATAGTTTCTTTCAAAACGTAGTTCCATATTGTTAAGATAGAGCGTTAAAAACACATATACAGTAGCATGCTTGCCTTCATTGGTCAGGGCATTGACTACAAAGGTCAGTAAGTCATGTTGCAGCTTTATAAAACTTTGGTTATAGCGCATTTGGAGTATTTGAGCATATAAGTTGGGATGTTATTGAGTACAGAAGTTAGGTCTTGTTACAGTTGAACAAGAAATTGGTGAGACCGCATTTGGAGTATTATGTTCAGTTTTGGTCACCCTGCTATAGGAAATATTGTTGTTAAGTTGGAAAGAGTGCATAGAAACTTCACAAGGATGTTGACTGGACCTGAGAGCCTGGGCTACAGGGAGAGGCTTTATTCCTCAGTGCGCAGGTAGATGAGGGGGTGATCCTATATATGGTGTATAAGATCATGAGGTAAATAGATAAGGCCAATGCACAGTGTCTTTTACCCAGAGTAGTGGAATCAAGAATCAGAGGACATAGGTTTAAGGTGAGAGGGGAAAAGTTTAATAAGGACCTGAGGGACAACTTTTTCACACAGTGGGTGGTGGGCATATGGAACGAGTTGCCAGAGGAGGTCGTTGAGGCAAGTAGTATAACAACATTTAAAAGCATTTGGACAAGTACATGCATAGGAATGGTTTACAGGGATATGTGCCAAACACAGGCAGGTGGGACTAGTATAGATGGGGCATGCTTGCATGGGCAAGTTGGGCCAAAGGGCCTGTTTCTGTGCTACATGAATCCATGACTATTGTGTGTAATTTTGGTTGCCCCATTACAGGAAGGATGTGGAGGCCTTGGAGAGGTTTACCAGGATGCCATGTGGATTAGAGGAAATTAGCTACAAGGAGAGGTTGGACAAACTTGAATGATTTTCTCTGGAGTCAGAGGTTGAAGAGTGACCTGAACTGCTTCTGCCAGTGTGGTGGTAGAAGCAGATATAATGGTGGCATTTAAGAGGCTTTTACATGGGCACATGGATATGCTGGGAATGGAGGGATATGGATCATGTGCAGGCAGAAGGGAATCGTTTAATTTGGCAACATGTTCGGCATAGTCACTGCGGGATAATGAGCCTGTTCTTCTACTATACTGTTCTATGTTCTATGAAGACTTTTTAGAAAGATGAACAAGACTCATTAGTAGACGTGGACTGGATTTTCCTAATTTTGGAATGTACACATAAAGTGAGCATTATTCAAGCAGGAACATATAGAAAAGAGCTGAATGAATGGACAACGAATTGCATTGGTCCCTTTACACAATGACTTTTGCAGAATTCTCCGTTACTCAATGCCATTACCTCCATTCAAACAGGATAATCATAGTGTGATGTCCCTCCCCATTGCAGTGACAGGCACCTCTGTAATACCAAACAGTCTCATCTATTCTAATCTTTAAATTGATTGATCTGTCTGAGGTATGGTTACATTTTTTAATGTCGGTAAGGACAATTTTAAGGTGAAACTCACTCTGTACTAAGGTTATCAGGAGCATAATTTTAAAAAAAGATGCAAAACCATACATTAGGGTTTGAAGAAAGGTTCCTGACCGGAACCTGGTCGATCCGTTCCCTCCACAGATGCTGCCTGACCCCATGAGTTACTCAAGCCCTTTGTGTTTTGGAGAAGAGAGAATAACTGGGGTGAGGGTGGTTCTTAATCATGTTGGTTGTTTTCCCAAGGCAGCGTGAAGTATACAGTAAATGAAGTCTATGGAGACTGGTTTGCAAGATAACTGGGCTGTGTTCACAACTCTGCAATTTCTTGTGGTGCTGGGCAAACCAGTTGCCATACCGAGCTGCGATGCATCCTGATAAGAAGATGCCTTCCATAGTGCAACTGTAGAAATTGGTAAATCATTGGTGACATGATGGAAAGATATTCTTTTCACTGAGTGCAATAATTTTTTAGGAATTTCTAACCCAAGAAGGCTATGGAGGCTCAGTTGCTGAGTTTTTTAAGGCCGAGAACAATTGAATTCTAGACATTAAGGGAGTAAAAAGGCATGTGACATGTGACACATTTGGTACTTCAGACAATAATAAACCAACACCAATACCAATTAATCCAATTCCATTGCAACAGGTGGAAAATATGAATTGATTAAATTAATTCTGGATAAAAATCAAGTATCATTATTCTCCAAATAAACAGGCAGGTGAGACTAATGTAGATGGGGCACCTTGGTGGGCATGGGCAAGGGCAAGTTGGGCCAAAGGGCCTGTTTCCATGCTGTATGACTCTCTATAACTTGAGTGGTGACTTAGTCAGAGGGTAGTTAATCTGTGGAACTCATCCCGCGGTCTAGGCATAAGCTCAGGGGTGACCGCGCCTTTGCGGTTGCAGCTCCTAGACTGTGGAACAGCATCCCTCTTCCCATCAGAACTGCCCCCTCCATCAACTCTTTTAAGTCAAGACTTAAAACTCATCTTTACTCTCAAGCCTTTCTTGACGTCCTCTGAGGGAGGGTTGTATGTATGTATTTATGTATGTACTTAATCTATGAACCACTGTTGTATAACGTTAGTACCTCCACCAATGTAAAGCACTTTGGTCAACGAGAGTTGTTTTTTAAATGTGCTATAGAAATAAAAGTGACTTGACTTGATTTGACTTGATTGCCACAGAGGGCTGTGGAGGCCGTCAGTGGATATTTTTAAGGCAGTGATAGACAGATTTTTGTTTAGAACGGGTGTCAAGGATTATGGGGAAAAGGCAGGAAAATGAGATTTGCTGGCAGAGATCAGGCATGATTGAATGGTGGAGTAGATTCGATGGGCCGAATGGCCTAATTCTACTCCTATAACTTGTGAACTTGTGAACCTGTGGTGCTGAGATAATAAAAATAAATCAGCCAGGACCTGATAGAAGAGTGGAGCAGGTATGATGGGCCGAATGGCCTATTCCAGCACCAATTTCTTATGTACATGGGGAGAGAATGAAAGTATGGGGGCCAGCTCAATTGCTCTGAAAGAGAATGTATAGGAACATGGGAGGACATATGACCATCTTCCGTTCTATATTTCTGTGATTCAAGAGATTCGAATTAGGAGGGCAGATATTTTATTTCTAGAAATACAGCATGGATTCAGGCCCTTTGACCCACTAAGTCCACGCTGACCATTTGATCACCTGTTCTCATTTGTTCTATGTTAACCCACTTTCTCATCCACTCCCTACACACTAGGTGCAAATTTACACAGGCCAATTCATCTGCAAACCCGCACGTCTTTGGGATGTGGGAAGAAACCGAAGCTGGTACACCTGGAGGAAACCCACGTGGTCACAAGGAGAACATGCAAACTTCACACAGACAGCATCCTAGGTCAGAATTGAACCCCGGTCTCTGGCACTGTGAGGCTGCAGCTCTACCAGCTCTGCCACCATGCCATCATTATTTCAGCGAATTACTGACTTCAGGGATATGGAGTAGGGAAAGGACTAAGGACCAGTTTGGATTCTAAAATAAGAAGTTATGAAATATAAAGGCCTTTCAGATGTATTTGGAAAGGAAACATTGAGAGGACAGTAAGCTAGTTGGAGGACTAATGAACCTTCAGTAAAACTATAGTAATCTGGAGTTTATTTATTATCATTTCCTGTAATAAAATCTGAAAATTAAGACTCCTGGCACAGAGGAACAGTCATTACTTTTTTAGCAATGTTAATTTGGAAAAGCTAAAGCAAACTTTCCATTTTCATCCATCTGCACCTCTTTCAGGAACCAGTACGAAGCTAATTGAGCTACCAATCCAGAGATAAAGACTAATGATCAGCAGGGCCTGTTTACGCGCTGTATCTCTCAACTAAACTAAACTAAAGTAAAGTAAACTAAAGTAAACTGCATTGAAATCTGATAACAGCACTTGGAGAATTACTATTCCAGTAAGTATAGAAACCAGGAAAAAAGATCCATATCATTGATGATGAAATTACCAGAATTGAGATAAAAACTATCCTGATTCACTTGTGCCTTATAGGGAAGAAAATTGATTTTCTTGTCCTGTCTGGTCTGTGCATGACTGCAAATTCACTATGAAAGTTGAGGAACTTTCAAATTCCTTCTAAATAATCTGTGAAGACATGGGGATCAAAGGCAATTGAGAGCAGACAAGAGATACTGGCCTGGTCAATACAGCCCACATCCTAGGATTGAATGAAAATATCACCAGCATTGTTCTGCAGTCATTCCCACCACATGCAACATTGGCCTGGAGTTGCAACACATGGAACATCAAGTTAAGCCAACCATTTATAGGCTTTCCTTTAGAGTTTAGAGATACAGCGTGGAAACAGGCCCCATCCAGTTTGTGCTGACCAGCAATTGCCCTGTCAACTAAAAGGCTTGTCTCACGGGTATGCGGTTACTGGTGGTTACTGGCGGTGAAGCAGGAAGTTGGGACCGCTCGTGGACCTCCAGAGACTGCGCATGGCCCACGCACACCGCACAGTGCTCACAAAAAGTCGACAATGTTCAAAAATGTTGTCCTACCGCACAGCCGCCGCCAGTACGGCACGAGCACCGCCACAGCACCGCCAGTGCGGCACGAGCACCGCCACAGCACCGCCACAGCCGCTGCCAGTGCGCCGTGAGCACAGCTAGCACCGCCACAGCGCCGCGAGCCGAATTGACGTCATCGCGTAACACGTTGCATTGCGCGATGTCGTCATCACCCAACGCCGCACTCGTGGGACAGGCCGTGCGGTGATCACCCGGCATACGCGGGGCAACAGCTTCCGGTAAGGTTTAATTTTTTTTAACTTACTGCAAGCTCGTGGGACCGGCCGTACGGAGATCACTCGGGCCCCGCGCGGCATCCGTGCGGCGCTCCCGCGGCATACGCGCGGTGCTCTCGCGGTAGCCGCGTGGTCCCCGCTTCCGACGACGCCGCGCTTCACCGCCAGTAACTGCCTGCCCGTGGGACAGGGCCTTAACACTATTCTACACATTAGGGACAATTTTACTGAAGCCAATTACTGTAACCTACAAATCTGTATGTCTTTGAAATGGGAGGAAATCAGAACACTTGGAGAAACCCCACATGGTCACAAAGAGAACGTGCACACTCCGTACAGACAGCACCCGTAGTCAGTATCGAACCCGGGCCTCTGGCGCTGTACTGTACTGTACTGGCTCTGTAGCTCTACTGCCGTGCCACTTTGCCACATTTATATTTATAGGTGTGCAGTAGTTTTGTTCTGAAATGATATTTGATGAGACCTAGGTAAAAATCGCTCTGCACTTTGTATGATTTACACAACTCATGCAGAAACTATAAATTCTGAAGTCTGAGGAAGGATCCCAACATAAAACACAAATTAATTTCACTTGCATTTTATGTGAAAGTGTCGAATAAAACTTGACTTGACTTGACGAACTATAAATTCTAGTTCCAACGTGCACCATTTCAGAATGGATTGGCACAAGAAGTGAATGCAACACCACAATGGTTCTGATGCCATTCATATCATCCACAGCCTTCTTGACCATCCATGTATAACAAATACAGAAGGCATTCGAATATGTTCTCAGGGGATCTGCTCATAGATCAGAGATGATTTATGAAAGTGGCCCGTGTATGAGCTTGAAAAAACAATAATTTTGCATGGACAACAAATTATAGTTGGAACCTTTGATAAAGAACTTTTGTCACTCGGATATGTGCATGGTTAGGAATGGTTTAGAGAAATATGGGCCAAACGTGGGCAGATAGGGCATCTTGGACGGCATGGGCAAGTTGGGCCAGAGGGCCTGTTTCAATGCTTTATGACGCTGTGACTATAACTGCTATTTAAAAAAGTCTTCATCTTCATTTAAATCATTATCTGGTTCATTTTGTGATTCAAGAGTGCTTGGGGCATTATTTTGTTTGTTTTGCCAAGTTTAAGAGTATTGCAGGACTTGTTTATCCACAGCAATTTAACATACTGCAGGCCTTACCCTTAGGCTCCAGAAACCAGGCAAAAAAACCCAGCAACAAGTATCAAAGACCTACAGCGGGCGCAAGAGGTGAACAGAAAAGTCCAGTGCGCAGAAAGCATTACATTGTGCAAGTGTCCAGAGAACCATCATTAAGAGGATACATAGAAACAAGGAACTGTAGATGCTGGTTAATACATAAAAGGACATAAAGTGCAGGAGTAACTCAACGGGTCAGGCAGCATTTCTGGAGAACATGGACAGGTTGATGGTTCAAGTTGAGACTCCTGTCATAGAACTGCTGAGCAGCAGTAATCATAGAGGGGGAATAGTATGGGTGGGTCTCACAGAACGGCGGTCGGAGAAAGGAGAACTTCTTCAAAGTAGACATACTTTAGACGCTAGACTTTAGAGATACAGCATTAAAATAGGTAATTTGGCCGACTGAGCAATCACCCCGTACACTAACATTATCCTACACACTAAGGACAATTCACAATTTTACTGAAGCCAATTAATCTCAAAACCTATACATCTTCACAGTGTGCGAGGAAACCGGAGCACCTAGAAAAAACCCACGTGTTCACAGGGAGAAGATACAAACTACGCACAGATAGCACTCATAGTCAGGATCGAACCTGGGTCTCTGGCGCTGTGTGGCAGCCACTATACCTTGAGGAGATTTCTCAGTGGAGCTGTCAAAATGTAGTAACACGGTACTCCCGATGCTGGTTAATACACAAAAGGACACAAAGTGCTGGAGTAACTCAGCAGGTCAGGCAGCATCTCCCGAGAGATCATCAATGACGGAAAGATTAGCCATTGTAATGATCTGTGTGTTGTACTGCATCATTGTCTAAGGCAGTCACAGTCACTCACCAATTGCACCTGTTGCTGCAGCATCCTGAACCACCTTCCTTGGGCATCCAAGATAGACACAGAATGCTGGAGTAACTCAGCGAGACAGGCAGCGTCTTTGGAGAGAAGGAATGGGTGATGTTTTGGGTCGAGACCATTCTGCAGACTGAGAGTCAGGGGATGTCTTAGACATCACCACCTTCTCTGATCCATCTACATCAATGGCCTCGTGGTATACAACTTCATGGTGTTTTTTGCAGCAGTGGTAATATTATGCAGTTTGACAAGTATACCAAAACAAAACAATTTACTTCAGTACCAAATTTCAAAATATGGACTGGAGCCAGGGCATCTGCTCAATGTACCACAGACTGTTTACTCTACAAATTACACAGCACTTGCCAGACTTCGTTTTAGGTACAAATTAATTTAAATAAAGTGAAAACATTAAAGACGTGCAATTTATGAATGATGAGAAAATACATGTTTATTGCAGTGCGGGATTTTTCAGTGAAGCTTAGAGAATGCTTTCATTGTCGAGACACAAGAGACCGCAGATGCTGGAATCTTGAGGAAAAAACAAAGTGCTGGAGGAAGTCAGCCTGTCAGGCAGCATCTGTGGGGGGAGGAGGAGGAATCACACAGGTTTCAGACTGGGATCCTTCTTCAGATTGATGGGGCAATGGGAAGAAAGCTGCATAAGAGAGGTGGGAGGTGGGGCAAAGCCTGGCGAGTGATGTGCATATAGGTGAGGGAGTGGAGTAAGTGATAAAGGCTCAAGATAAAAAGATGACAAAAGGAGGTCAGGTAAAGAAAGAAGAGAAGAGTGAAATGCACTGGAGGAAGGGATATGGGTGGAGAGGGATAGGGGGAGGGGAAAGAGGCGGGGATAAATGGGAAATATGGTGACTATGTGTAGGAAAGAACTGCAGATGCTGGTTTGCACCGAAGATAGACACAAAATGCTAGAGTAACTCAACGGGACAGGCAGCATCTCTGGATAGAAGGAATGGGTGATGTTTCGGGTTAAGACCCTTCTTCAGACTGACCTTTCAGGTCAGAACCCTTCTTTAAACTGGGCTGGTGGGTGATGGTGAGGGAAATGTGTGCACATTGGGATGAGACAGATGTGCAGGAGAAAGGTTGGGGCAGAGGGGACGGGGCCGGGGGGGTGAGGTTGTAGGCTACCCAAGTGGAATATGAGGTGCGGTTCTTCCAACTTGAATGTGGGTTCACTCTGGCAATGGAGGAGGGCAAGAGCTGAAAGGTCGATATGGGAATGAGAAAGTAAGTCAAAATGGTTAGTAACCAGGAGCTCCAGCAAGCTTTGGTAGACAGTACGTCAAGTCAAGTCAAGTTTATTGAAATATGCACAAGTACGGTGGGGGGCAAGTGCAATGAAAAATCTTTCAGCGGCGTTATGGGCATGTAAGGGATTCCAAAGCAGGAGTAATGGAATTGGTGAACATCTCATAGAGACTGCCATTGAACTGAGGGCATTAAACAAAGGTTAGTGAGAATGGCCAGACTGCATCCATTTCCTCCTGCCATGACAATTCTTGAATGTGCCATTAGCAAGTCAAGGTTGATGCTTCATTAAGAATGGAAAGGCTACGGTAGAAAGACAGCACATTGCCGCTGTGGATGCCAATCTAAAGAACTTACTCCTTTTATCACGACAATTATTGATGTGATCCATTGCACATTTCTAGATGAATGGAAAAATCTGCCACAAATGTATTCACAAAAAATACAGAAAAGTAAGGTAATTGGTGGGAGTTGCTGGCAGTGTAAGTGAGGAAGATCAGACTTCCTTCTCATGAGTGCATGTGCAGATCTTCTGGATATTAAAATAAAGTGAGATGGAATGTGTAGGAAGGAATTGCAGATGTAGAATCATTTAACCAAAGATAGACTCAAAAAGCTGGAGTAACTCAGTGGGACAAGCAGCATCTCTGGAAACGTTAACTATTCCTTTTCTCCAGTGATGCTGTCTGTCCCGCTGAGTTACTCCAACTTTTTGTGTCTATCTAAAGTGAGACGGATCTTGGACAAATTGAATTGAGCAATTCATAGACTGGATAATAGTAGGTTCCATACCAGGGAAATACTGCAGTTAAATAAAGTAAAAATTGGGAAGAGACAATGTATTCTGACGGGGTTCCTTCTAGCCTGGTATGCCAACTACGCCGTTCTTGACTGGCAGAGAGTGGCAAACACAGTCTAGTCCATCACAAGCGCATCCCTCTCTTCCATCCAGTCTATTTTACTGTGCGTTGTATCAGGAAGTCTGGCGGTATTGTCAAGGATGTTTACCATCCCTTTTTCTTTCTTCTACCTTCTAGGAGAAGGTGCAGGATTTTGCAGGCCAGGATGTCCAGAGTTAGAACAGTTTCATGCCCACTGCTCTCTTCCTCATGAACTAATCACCTCCCTCACCCCCCTTCCTAGAGGAGCTTTCAAAAGCTCTTACTATTAACTCTACCTCATTCAATTATTCCTTTATTGCACTATAGTAGTTTTTGCACTACTTCCAATTGCACGACAATCATTCTGTGGTTTTACATTCGTGGCTTATTGTTGTATTTATCATTACTGTGTACGCTGTTTACTCGACGAGCTTGATGTGAACAAGGAATCTTAAAGCATCCTGGTGTACAAGACAATACACTTTTCTGAACATGAATCTTGAGTCGGTCAGCCTGGGTAGTATGAGGGGAATGAGCTGAGGGTCTGAAGCCCCCTCCTGGCCTTTCCGAGCATCAAGTTGGTCCATGAGTCGGAATAGTCCCTGGCCTGAACAAAATGGGATCAGGTTTTATAAAGAAACTGTCTGTGTAGCACAGGTCTGTACAGAAACCAAACAATTCACTGCAGTTTGTTCAGGGTGACAAATGGATTGAAACATTGATCTTCTTTGCTTTTTACCTGAGAAAATATTTTTAAACCTGGGAATTCTTTATATTTTGACCAAATGCAAAAAAGGCTGAAACTGAGTAGATTGAAGACACGGGGTAGAGGAGAATTTTGGGTTTCCTTCTCCATTTTCTCACCAGTAATGCAACCCAAAAGTAAGTTGTGCCATTTAACACAAGTGATTAGCTTTTTGTGAGTTTTACTGCTGATCATAAATCTAGGGTTATATAAAACATGCCTTCGCACACAGCTGGTCAACAGTAGCAGCTATAACACTTTCAGGTCAGAGCTCACGTGACCACTCATTTCCTAAAGGCTCCAATATGAGTGCCCCTAACAATGCCTGCACTACATATGTGGGCTAGGAATTTAGAGTTAACTGAGGGGAATGCTTCAGTTGGCAATCAGACCAATTTGAGCAGAACATGAGGACCATTGTTTCTTATTCTTCCCAGGGATCCTCCAATGGAAAACTAGGCACCTCCATGTTAGAAATCTGAAATTGGTCAAATAAAGGGGTTCACTAAACGTGAGGAAATATTTCTTCTTCTTCTTGCGTATGGCGTGCACAGCCTAAAGTTGTAGGACAGCTTGTTCCATTTGATCTTATTTGATTATGAGGAAATATTTGCAGACATCGGATAGAACAGTTTGGTGAAATAATTAGTTTGAATATGCCTAAGTATAAAACAGGGATTTTGATTCACCTACACTATATATATTTCTCAAATATAATATATGGAAATGAATAGCAAGGGAGATGAATAATAGCCGAATTAATCTGCTATTCATATAACACTTAAAGACAAAATATCACTGAATAAAAGTGAATGCATTTTTAAAAATCTAGGTGAAAGGTCACACATACTGCTGGATTTCGGCAAGTTTTCTCTGGAAAGCCAGAGGTTGAGGGGAGACCTGATAGAAGTATACAAAATTATGAGAGGCATAGATAAGCAGAACATAAGTAGAGGCATAACAGTCAACACATGTTTTGCGGGGTTGAAATGCCAAAGACTAGAGGGCAGGACTTCAAGGTAAAAAGGAGCAAAGTTTAAAGCGGATGTGCAACAAATGTTTTTTACATAGTGGGTGATAGGTGGTTGGAACCCGCTGCCAGGGGTGGTGGTGGTGGAGGCAGATCCGATTGTGGTATTTAAGAGGCTTTTAGATAGAAATGTAGATATGCAGGGTATAGGATATGTCATCTAGCAGTGGCAGGAATGGATATAAAGATAAATTGTTGCAGCAGAGGAGGAAGAAATGAATGAGTTAGAGTAGGGGTTGAAACATTGACGCTTCATGGCATATTTTTCTGATCAGTTAAATCTTAAATTAAAAAAAGGTATTACAGTATTTTGACTGCAACTGGATTACAATTTCCTGCTGCTTCCAACATAATATATAGAGAAGTAATAACTTGCCAAGTGTTGCATTTCCCCTTTAGGAGAAATGGGAAAGGAAATCTCATCAGAACACTCATTAATTACAGTGCAATCAATAAAACAGAAGAGAAAGAGAGATTTTAGTGTATAAGAGGAAGGAACCAATTATAATGCTGGAAGGGAATCAGAATGGAAAACAAAGATTTTATTTATTTTGCTGCAATCTGCCCCATTGTCTCCAATGCACTCAGTCTCCACAATGAGCCCACCTCTTCAAATAACACAGGAGACTAAATGTCAAATGTTACTTGCTGGTTAAAATGCATGTTACATTAATCGTTCAGATTCACAATGACCATCATAAAAAACACAAAGAAAAGCTTACAGTTGGGTGAACGGTTAAAGGTTTCAGAAAGATATCCACACATTTCTCTGCCTCATTTGTAATGCTTTCATTTCCATGTATCTGTGAAGGAATGTGTTCAGGGCACAGGCAAGTGAAAAAATAGAGACAAGTGACAAGTGAAATATCACTTTATGCTCAGAACGACACCATGTGTTTCTTATTTCAAACCCGTTTCAAACAATGCGGAGTGCTCACAAGAACAAATAAAATACCATTCCAGTCAAAAGATGGTACACTTTCACACGAGAAAATTTTGAAACAACATTATACCCAACTTATGAGTTATGAGGTTCTAACTTTGTCCCTCATGCCATAGATAATTTGTTCACATTTTACCAGATTTGTTTATCTCTTGCTTTGATAGAGGTGAAATAAGGCAAGTTATTTTTTTGTTTGAAACATCCTCAGTGCGAAAACAGTGAATTTTATTTACCAAATAAATGTGGAAGAGGAAGGATTTGCTTTTTTAATAGGTACTGATTTCAATTGTTTTAAGCGTGGAAACAATTAATACTAACACTTAGATAAAATAAGCTTTTGATCATTAAATTAAAAAATTGGCATATAGATATTTCCAAATTCAACAATCGAGGGGTAATCATTATGCCTGTGTCTAACTAAAACCCCCTTCACCTGTATCCACCTATGTTGCCAGATTTGTCCCACCCCCACCTCTCTTTTCCAGCTTTTCCCCATCTACTACAATCAACTTGAAGAAGGGTCACGACCCAAAACGTTGATAGTCCATTCTCACCCCAGATGCTTTCTGACCAGATGTGTTCCTCCAGAACTTTGTGCTTTGTGTAAGGATCAATACCCCAGAGACACCGGGTTCGATCCTGACTACGGATGCTGTCTGTTTGGAGTTTGTACGTTCTCCCTGTGACCGCGTGGGTTTTTACTGGATGCTCCAGTTTCCTCCCACACTCCAAAGACGTACTGGTTTGTAGGATAATTGGCATCTGTGAATTGTAAATTGTCCCTAGCGTGTAAGGGGTAATTACTGGTCGGCACAGACTCGGTGGGCTTAAGGACCTCTTTCCAAGCTGTATCTCTAAAGTCTATAGTCAAGTCGAGTCAAGACTGAACAGTCAGCAACTGTAGGCGGCATCGATCCCAGGTCTCTGGTCCTGTAAGTCTACTGCTGCGCCACTGTGACGCCCAAATAACACATCAAGAAAACGCTCTGGTAATTTTTGTTTCTTCGTAGACAGGAAAAGTGCTTCTCATTTATACATACGTTCGACAAAGGATATCCGAGCTACTCATTTCCCCACATTTGACCATATGACTCGCTAGATTGCTGCAGCATTGCTTCCCATAGGAATAGGGACCATTCTTGAATCACCTATGGTTGCCCCCTATCATGTGTGTTGAGGCAAGATGTGCATGGCATTAAACTATACCTTGGTGTGATTAGTGCTTTCAGAAGGAGGGAGGAAATGAAAGAAAACTAATCAAGTTGTCAGACTCACCTCTGGTTAAGGTGACAATCTGCAGAGAAGGAAACTAGGATCATTTTGATGATGATGCATTATGATTGCAATAGCAAGTTTACAAGGCTGCCACTCTTCCACACATCGATCATTAAATCAAAGATACGACTGTTTCTTGCCAGCAATGAAACTTTCTCATGAAGTTTCTTCCTGGTCTGCTGGCAGGCTGACACATTGAATTACATACAAAACAAAATGAGTTTTCCTATTGCGACCGCTCCAATAATCATTGATGACTGGTGAGTGATATCTATTAGGAAGATGTTAAGTTCCAGAAAGCTGTTCAGTCAGATGCAAAAAAACAAGCAATAAAAGGCCTCATGAAAATTAATTCCGAGACAGGTGGGGTAATCTTCCAGCTCTGGGGTCACATCCAAGATATGCTGCTCCCAGGCAACCAATGGAACATCGATTTAATTTTATTTCCACTCATTTTCATCACAACAGTTTCTGAGAACTGGTAGCAGAAGTGTCCAACAGCTCGGGGTTACATTAAATATCATCTGGTAGTGGGGATTTACAATGTGCCAATTCCTGCTCCTTTTTGTGTGTAAATAGCCAGAAGCAAATTAAAGTCATATGAAAAGATGAGCTCAGCGTACAGGGTATTTTAAGCCAAGTTCACTTTAGTCAACCAATCATCTTTTTTTTCATTTATTTTTCTGTTTCCTTCATGAAACAAAAACACAGAAATATAAAAATAGAAGTAAACCATGGTTCTATCATTCACTAGGCCACAGCTGATTTATGATTAAATACTTTGCCCTTTGCCCTCTAATCCTTTGATTAATAAATACCCATCAATCAACAATTTCAAATCTTCTACTTACCTTGCACTAAATGCCATTTACAGAAGACAGTTCCAAACTCCTATCATCCTTATAAACTACCGCCGTTAATATACCCAGAAACAAAGATAAAATTGGTTATCGCCGCATTATCACTGCAATGAAGCTTGGGCAATGTGCTGAACCGTAGTTAAGATTTAAACTAGATGGTTTCAAGACCCCTGCCCCTGCATACTGCTGGCAAATGTCCATTCTATTGAAAACAAACTGGATGAACTTAAAGCTAGACTCACCTACCTTGGAAAAATGGTACAGCTGTGTGCTCTATTTTAGAGACATGGCTCACCCCTGCCTCACTGACTGTGTCATATTACCTCACTACACCAGGCGGACTCTACGGAGTCCCTGGGCAACGATAGGGGCGGAGGGGTCTACTTCCTTATGAACGCTGCACGGTGCTCAGACGTGGTGGTCCTGGTGAGACCCTGCTCCCTGGACCAGCAATGTCTTACGGTGAAGTGTCGTTGTACTGCCTGCCATGCGAATTCACACCGTTCAATTCAAGTCCATCCATAGGTTTGCAGGTAATATCACTGTGGTGGGCCGGAGTGTGAGAGGTAACCAAAGCACCTGGAGAACACTCACGCGGTCACAGGGACTATGTACAAACTCCACACAGACAGCACCCGTAGAATTCATCTTGATTACAAAGATGACTACTCCATTCTATCACTGTCCATGTCTCTCCCATATCTCTTATAAAAGGGAGCATTTAACTTGCAGTCCTAATCATCATGTGGCTAAGTCTTGGTCTGGAAGACATTTTCTACAAAGGTCCAGCTGACTGGTACATTGCATGGCAACAGTGACCACAAGTCCATCGGGAAGAGGTCAACAGGGAACATCCTGCAGGCACTGCAGGACAAGAACTCGATGGATCCTGTGATGTGGCTCCCTGAGCAGACTGCCCAGTTTGTCTGGTGAACTGCCTCCTCACCAGAACTCACCAACAAGCACCAAGACCTTGCCTACCAGTCAGATCCCTCCTTTGTCACTGGAATCTTACTACCGACGCAGGCTGCCCTCGGCACGGCTGCTAAGGAGAGGAGACGGTTGCCCACCTCTTCACAGAGTGTGAATTTGCAAAAAGGGTCTGGAGAATGATGCAAGGGTTCTTGTCATGGTTCATCCCCAACACGGTTCATCCCGAGGACTCTCTGTTTTACGGGTTGTTCCCAGGGACACACTCAGAGAAGGGCATCAGTTGCTGTTGGAAGATCATCAACTCAATGAAAAACACTCTTTGGTCTGCTCAAAACTTGTTGGTCTCTCTGCAGAGCGAGATGTCCATCAGGGAATGTTGCCAACTGCAGGAGTACGTGCTGTGGGATGCACTGAAGTTTGTTACAGACAACAACAAGGCTCTGTGGGAGAGGACACAGTCTAGGGTCCTTCCGCTGCTGAACATTGAGGGGCTGAGTCTGGTGGGAACACCCCTCAAATAAGGGAAGGGATAGCACCCCAGGAGGACACATACGTGGCAATGGTGTTTTGTTTAAAGACAGGTGAGAACACTATTGAGTATGACACTATTGAATGTATAGACACTGAGAATGCGTGAAGGGTTTTGCACAGCATTTTGTTTTGTATATATATTTTTATTCTGAACAAAGTTTTTATTTGGAAAAAAAATGCCTAGGTCACAGCATTGGCTACCATATTATCCCCTCCCCCCCCCACGCCCCCCCCCAAATTGATTTAGCGCCACATTTTATTTGATTTCTTCCTATTATAGTGTGTATTTGTATATCAAGGCTTATTTTGGCCACCATAGCTAATCCATCCTTCTGTTCCAATATGTTTCTTATTTCCCTCGCCTGGTTTTAATTAGTTTACAACATATAGTTTTCCCTGTACTAGTCGCGCCCTAATGCACAGATATTAACTATAACTTCATTCTCTTCATTTTTGTTTATTATCACGATTTTCCTCTTGAGCCCCGTGAGTCCTGCCCTTGGCTTGATGTCCTCATGGTTTCCTATTTATCCTTTCCGTTAGCACCTTGTTCCCAGCCTCCCTCGAGCCAAAGGTAGTTGTTCCCTCTCCCGACACCGTGACGATTCCCCATGGGAGGGGACCACTCCATCCCCCATCATTCCTTCAGCCACACGTTCACTGTAATCTCCACTTTGCACATGGCTCAAGGAATAAAGATCCTCACCCTGATGTCCCCGCTACCCGTTTGCAGCATTCCCATCACTAATTGGTTTCCTTGTGGAAGCTCATCTCTGCTGAATTGTGAGAGGCCAGAGAATTATTGACAAAGGATGTCAGCCAGATAAGCCACACAAACCAAAGAGGTTAGTGTATCTCATTTTGGCTTTGATTAATGCTTTGTTTATTTGTACATCAAGATACATTAATCTAAAAAGAACTGCCATTGGAACATAACACTACATGGTGCGGCAGGGTGGAGCAGCGGTAGAGTTGCTGTCTTACAGTGCCAGAGAACTGGCTTCAATCCTGACCATGGTGCTGTCTTTACGGCGTTTGTACGTTCTACCCATGATCTGGGTGGGTTTTGTTCAGGAGCTCCTCCCGCACTCCAAAGACCAACAAGTTTGTAGGCTAATTGGCTTGGTAACATTGTAAATTGTCCCTAGTGTGCGTAAGATAGTGTTAGTGTGCGGAGATCACTGGTCGGCATGGATTCGGTGGGCCGAAGGGCCTGTTTCCGCACTGTATCTCTAAACTAAACTAAACTTTTGCAAATGACGGTTCCAGTTTTAATTCCCAGTCTTGTTCTCCAAAAAAATAAAACATCTTAAAACTGACTTTCACTGTTCAATGCGGCGATAAATAATTTTGACAACTAGATTGCCTCTTTCCTAAACCTGGTTGTCTCTAAGATTACTCCTTTTTTGAATAATGCAGAGACCTGCAGCAATTATTGTTGTCTTCCCTCCACCATTAAGTGAAACACTGCAAGAAGACAGAACTGGTTGATATTGATGTGAGAATATTAGTAAATGTGTCAAATAGGATAGTTATTTCTCTATTTTACACATTGATATTCATTGGTAATTGATTCCCTCCAGCCCTCAATCATATTTTTGGCATTCATGTTTTTTTAAAGTCTTTGGATTTCTGTTACTTGTTTTCTAATATTTATGTTTTAACTTTTACTTACCTGAGATTTTATATTTTAAATTATTAGTTAGTTTGTTATTCTATGAAACAAACAAAAATCTTGCAATTTATATTTGGTTGCACTTGGAAAAGTATTACTGGAAAGTGATGCTGAGTTTTTCCACTGTTGACTGCGCTTTATTGTGGAAGAAGCTCAGGACCATAATTGGAACAACATTGATGGAGTTTTGTTGTTCAACATTGAACAACATTGGCTCAAACACCGCGGCCCGGGGGAGGTTCGGCGCCCATGTCGGGGCGGCCCAGCCCGAGGCTGAAGACGGCACGGTACTCACTTGAGGGGGGCTGGGACGGTGTTCTGGCGGTGGTGGCCTGAGTCCGGGGTTCGGCCGCGGGCCAGCGGCTGCGTCTGCATGACTGGTGGGCGGCAACTTCGACCACCCCGGGCCGCGGTGTTTGAGCCGCGGGACTGATTTATAACCTCGCCCGGGGGGTATCGCCTCAGCGCAGAGGGAGAAGAGGAGGGAAGAGACTGCAGACCTAAGACTTTTGCCTCCATCACAGTGAGGAGATGCTGGGTGGACTCACTGTGGTGGATGTTAATATGTGTTTTGTTGTTTTTATTGTATTATATGTATGACTGCTGCAATTTCGTTCAGACTTCGGTCTGAATGACAATAAAGGCATATCTATCTATCTATCTATCTATCTATGAAAAAGAAAATAATATTCTGACAAAGGAAATGTATAAACATTCAGGGCAAAAAACCCCCCAGCAGATCCCAGAATGTGTTTACATGTACCCTGTCTCATACCAAATTACATATTCCATATGGAAATCTGAAGAAAAATGCAGATGCCATACATCCAAAATACAAACAGCAACCGCTGGAAATACTCAGTAGGTTATGCTGCATCAATGAGAAGAGAGACAGAACTATGTTTCAGGCCGAATAAACCCTTTTCAGTGCTGGGAAGGAGAGAATATAGCTCATTAAGGTGTAGGGAGTGTGAGGAAGGGGGTATGCCACTCAGGGTAAAACCAGCGTGACCATAGGAATAAGCTTTGGACTTTTATTCCTTTGTAAACTGCGCCAATATATGGCGAGTGTGCATTTGTCGGCTGTGCAAAAGAATTTCACTGTGCTGTGCATACGTGACAATAAAGATCCATTGAAGCTGTCGACAAGGTTATCCAGTAAGGGCAGTGGGAAAATGAGAACATAGGGGAAAGAATGGAGGATGTAAAGCTGGAAGACATGCCTGGCAGGTCAGGCTGAACATGTCCTCCACTTTCAGAGAAAAAAAGGGAAAAAACAGGAAAACAAAACAAACATTGCTTTTCAACAGACGTGGACAGAGGAATCAAGTTCCTAAAGTTCCCAATGTGGTCTCCTGTATACTGGAGACACCAAATACGGATTGGTCAATGGTCAATGGTTCTTTATTATCACATGTACGGGCATGTTCTTTATTATCATAGCAAAAGGATTTGAGTATAGGAGCAGGGAGGTTCTACTGCAGTTGTACAGGGTCTTGGTGAGACCACACCTGGAGAATTGCGTACAGTTTTGGTCTCCAAATCTGAGGAAGGACATTATAGCCATAGAGGGAGTGCAGAGAAGGTTCACCAGACTGATTCCTGGGATGTCAGGACTTTCATATGAAGAAAGACTGGATAGACTCGGCTTATACTCGCTAGAATTTAGGAGATTGAGAGGGGATCTTATAGAAACTTACAAAATTCTTATGGGGTTGGACAGGCTAGATGCAGGAAGATTGTTCCCGATGTTGGGGAAGTCCAGGACAAGGGGTCACAGCTTAAGGATAAGGGGGAAATCCTTTAAGACCGAGATGAGAAAAACTTTTTCACACAGAGAGTGGTGAATCTCTGGAACTCTCTGCCACAGAGGGTAGTTGAGGCCAGTTCATTGGCTATATTTAAGAGGGAGTTAGATGTGGCCCTTGTGGCTAAAGGGATCAGGGGGTATGGAGAGAAGGCAGGTACGGGATACTGAGTTGGATGATCAGCCATGATCATATTGAATGGCGGTGCAGGCTCGAAGGGCCGAATGGCCTACTCCTGCACCTATTTTCTATGTATCTATGTATCTATGTATCACATGTTCTTTATTATCACATGTACGTTTTTTTATGCATACAGTTCGGTGAAGTATTGCCATACCTAAGCACAATTCCTGGTTAGTACAAAATGCCTATAAATAGTCTACTGAAACTGGATTCAAGAACCGCCAGGTTTTGGTTCTATTTTCAAAGTCCAGTCCAGTCCCGTGTGCTTGGCCCTCTGGGGCAGTGCACAATCAGGGCGAGGCCGCTGCAGGGTCTCCAGCCGTTACTTCCATCTGGATAGTCCAGCGAACTGTCATCACTCTCCTTCCCCGACCACCTTTGTGCCTTTGGGGCGCCTCCTGCAACCGACCTTGAGGCGTGGAAGGTAAAGCTCCAGTTCACTCTCTTACCGGCAGTTTCTCTCGTATCCACTGTCGCCGGCTCCCCCTCTGGTTGTGTAAGAAGGAACTGCAGATGCAGTTTAATCCGAAGATAGACATAAAAAGCTGGAGTAACTCAGCGGGACAGGCAGCATGTCTGGAGAGAAGGAATGGGTGACATTTCGGATCGAGACCCTTCTTCAGAAGAGTCTAAAGAAGGACCTTGACCCAAATCGTCACCCATTCCTTCTCTCCAGAGATGCTGCCTGTCCCGCTGAGTTACTCCAGCATTTGAGGGTTTCTCCCCTCTGGTTCTCCGGTCCTCCGGGGACGAGCTTGGTGACTTCCTTCTACAGATCGCGGCCCTCATCATGTAATCTCTGAGCTTCTTTGTTGAATACAGTAATTCTCCATTCCACTCCTACTCAGTCCTCCTACACTGATACAATGAGGCCTAACACAAGCTTGAGGAACAGAACCTCAACCTCTGTGTGGGCACGTTGCAGCTTCTGAACTCAAGAATGAATTTTACAACTTTAGATAACTTGATTTCTCGCAATGTATCAGTTGTCCATCAGTGATATTAGTTCAGGGGCACAAGGGACTGCAGATACTGGAATTTTGAGTTAAATATAAACTACTGGAGGAACTCTATAGGGTCAGGCAGGTCTGCAGAGGGAATGGATAGGCGATGTTCGGGTCTGAAGAAGGGTCCCAACCCGAAACATCGCCTAACCGTGTCCTCCACAGATGCCGCCTGACCCGCTAAGTTACTCCAGCACTTTGTGTGATATAAGCCCAGCTTGTTTGTTTTTTTCATCAAACACATACAGCTTTGCTGTTGGGTTATTCCTCCTGGCTGGCAGTGTTTGTACAAGCAGTTGTTATTCTTCAAAGTTGACTCAATTTGCAAAACAAAACTGCAGGATGTTCCAAGTGCTGAAGAAGATGTTCACAATTTACTGCCAGCTTTTCAAACGTTACCAAGTGTTCTCCTTGGCACACACCACGAGTGGAAGAATGAAGAGCAGAACATGTCTCCTCAGAAAGGCACAAAGGACCCACTCCACCCCAGGCACTCAGGGGACATCAAAGAGGGGGCAATGTTTCAGACCTCTGGGTTTCACCTACCTGTGAGAGCGTGGGTTTTCTCCAGGTGCTCCGATTTCCTCCCACACTTCAAAGACATACAGGTTTGTAGGTTAATTGGCTTCGGTAAATAGTAAATTGCCCCTAGTGTGTAGGATGGTGCTAGTGTACGGGGTGATCGCTGGTCAGCATGGGCTCAGCGAGCCGAGGGGCCTATTTCTGAGCTGTATCTCTAAAAGCTAAAGTCTAAAGAAAAAGAATGTTTGGATGAGTAACCTAAATGTAAAATTGTAGTTATTGTTCAATTTCCAATGACAATGAAAGGAAATGCACTAATGTGCTGGATGTTGTGATACCACATTTCTTTGTTCATAATTGGAATAAGCAATTGACCACATGAAGATAGACACAAAATGCTGGAGTAACTCCATGGGACAGGCAGCTTCTCTGGAGAGAAGGAATTGGTGTTGAGATCATTCTTCAGACTGACACACACAGATGGAGAAACAAGGCACTACAAATAAATGCTGGTTTAAAAAAAAAGACACAAAATGCTGGAGTAACGCAACAGGTCAGGTAGCATCACTTGAGAACATGGATAGGTCGGGACCCTTCTTCACATATGAAAAACTATTATGATTCTACTATGATTGGCCAAACCGCAGCAAATACAGGGCAGCAACTCACCTCTAAAGAGGGTTGTCTAAAGGGAAGGTTGAACTGGATGCTCACGATAGTACAGAAGAAACAACTTTTGATACTGAAGAGCTGATAATTATTTATCAGGTTAAGGATTGGATGTTGTAGTTTAAGATTGTCAGGGCATATTTTCCTGTAACCCCAATAGCATCATTCATCCTTCTCTTGTATTATTGAGGAAGGGTGCTGCCTGCTACTCCCTATACACCAGCCTCAGTTACTCCCAGCAGAGTGAGGAAAAAAAATCCCCACTTCCAACCCCATTCTGCTGAAAGTGAAGTCACAATTAATCCATGAACAAGCTGGTCCTGACAGGAGGTGTCAAACGACTGCAGCTTCAAAGCCTCACACATTTTTCAAGTGCTAATAGGGCCATTCAGCTGTAACTGCTTAATTCATGATTATTAAAGAAAGTAAAAATAATGATTTACTGGCCTTAATGAGTTCTGTGGTTTGAACAAACAGTGAGTCGTAAATTGAGATCTGTGGTCTGTTATCCTCCAGTCTTGAAATAGCATGATGATGACTAAACTTGCAACAAGATCAGTCTTGTTTGTTAAAGTTTGCTTAGGTTTGTTTTAATTTGTGAGTGTGGTTGAATTAGTTCTGGTTTAGCATAAAGCCAGTCAGAGATAGACAAACAACCATCAACGATGTTTCTACAGGTTGCATAATAATATCTGTTTCAAGTAAAAGTTCTTTAATGTGGGCACTTCAATCGCACCAGTGATGTGGCTATGTTAAGATAGTCTACAATTTAACTTTTAGAAACATTCATAATACACAAGAGACTCTGAGAGGCACGTAATTTTAAAAACAATTTTCTTGGTGTGAATGGAAAATATGGGCGAGATAGTCACAAGGTTTTACTTTATTTGGCCTGTCCAGACAGAAAAATGGTTTGCACTGCATGTTAGAGTTGAGAAATGTTGATATCAGATGCCTTTACCAACAATTCCCTTTGGATATATTGCTGATGATATCCCCATCAATCTCCAACTCTTTCTAGTCAAACTGATCACCTGTTCTAACATCAAACTATTTATGTACTCAAATAAAATTGAAGGGTTGTCTTGATCTGTTGATGTTTGTTTTTGCATAAGCAGCTTGTGTCTGTTTGTGAGAGGTCAAGTACAAATTCTGGAAACTCCAGGACAAGCCTGAGGATTTGGAAAGTCCATCTCTGTGATGCCCAAGAACAATTGCAGGAAAGTCTGCTTCTCCAAGTCTCCAATGGCCCCGGGAATGGATGATGGGAGGTCTCAGAATAATTTTGGTTAGTTCCTTTAAATGCGAGTCTGATCCAATTTGGCAGGTCATGATTCTGCTAGTTAAAGGATCTCAGCATCATCAGATTGATCCCATGCAGCGAGGATCAAACTATTACCTGGCCACACTGAGGTTTCTCTGCTGATGAAGAATTGATGGTTCAAGGCAGTTTTATTACCGGGAAGAAAATCCCCATAGAACAATGAACATTAATCAGGCTTATATCTGTCCCAATTATAACCCCAGCCAGGCAATTGGAAAATGACACATGGACCCTTCACCGGTTTACAGTGAGGACACACCAAAAGGGTTGTAATTTGCCACCAAACTTTACTATTTAATAAATATGACCACAAGTTTGTGGCCTTTGTCAATCTCTGTCTGATTTGGAAATATTCCACATTGTAAAGTTGGAGATTTATATTTCAGGCCCTTACATGTGCAATTTTGCCTTTGTCTCATATTTTGAGCTAGTTTTCTTCCATTGAAAAGAACAAAGATTGCTCCTTTCTAGGGAGCTGGCTATCCCCACTACCAGTGTTCTCTTGGAGTCTTTATTCATTCCCATGGATTGGGCTGTCACTATATCTTAATACAAAGTACTTTGACTTTTACATGCTGTAAAATTGATTCAGTTCTTTGCTAATGTGACATTCTATTTGATTTTTCTATGGTCATTTTTCTAGATTTAACAGGGTTAAATCAGACTTCAGATGCAGCCTGTTTGAAGTTTGCAAGTTTTCCTTGAGACAGTGTGGGTTTCCTCCGGGTGCTCCGGTTTTCCCCACATCTCAAGGACATACAGGTTTGTAGGTTAAATGCCCCTGTAACTATTGCCTCGAGTTTGTTGGGAGTGGATCAGAAAACTGGTGTGAATGGGTGACCAATGGTGGGTATAGACTCGGTGGGAAGAAGGGCCTGTTTTCATGCTGTATTTCTAAACCAAACCTGTGCCACCAGAAACATTAATTAGTAACAGTAGTTTATCTAAAAATTGTATCATGCACAGCCAGCAGTTTCTGATTCCTTGGTTTTAATGGATGAAAAACTGTATCCAAGATTCTCTATCCTGTGGGAATATAGGTCCTCCAGGTTTTTTGAAATAGTTCTGTTTACATTTCAAGTTTCTATATGTTCATATTATGAGATATAATCTATATCTTCTGGGTAAAAATTCCAGCTGTTTCAAGTCAGATTCTAAACAAAGTATCTCCTCTTTATGCTTGTTCCCCTCTGTGCATTGGCTTGCTTCCCATTTTATGACTTACTGTCTCGTTAGACTGCTTTGTTTCTCTGATTGCCTGTTTGTCTTATCTTAAAGGCAGCATTAAAGATGCCAGATCCTATGGATGAATTTAAGATAGTGAAAATGCTTCACATTTCAACTTCCAGCTGAACAAGATGTGCAGTCCTGTGTTCCACTTGGTTACCGGCCAATGTTTCACATCAGATTCAGGACACGTTTGAATATGCTTCCATAAAAGAAAAAAATATTTCTGTGATTCTGTCAGTCCTCACATGTTATGGCTCCAAGCCTGAGGTGAAATCACCACCATTTCTAAACAATGTTCTTCATATTTTCTTCGTACTGTTTATGGCACGATTGTACAGTGATAATGTACCCACATAAATACCACAGCGGGACATTGATAGTTTGGCTTATTTTCACTTCTGTGGCATACCCTTATGACTTACATGATTTAAAATAGTCATTGCAATATTATATCATGTATAAAATATATGAATGCATGTATTCTTTAAACAAATCATCCACCGATTAGTGCATGCATTCTTTAAACAAATCTTGCCCCAGATGGCTGTGGAGGCCGTCAATGGATATTTTGAAGGCAAAGATTGATAGATTATTGATTAGTAAGGGTGTCAGGTGTTATGGGAAGAAGGCAGGGGAATGGGGTTGAGATGGAAAGATAGATCAGCCACGATTGAATGGGGAAGTAAACTTGACGGGCCGAATGGCCTAATTCTGCTCCTGTAACTTCTGAACATATGAACTAGTTGCTTTCCCAGTGACTCGGCAGTAACTGATAAATTAATCAGTTTTCTTTATTGATACCAAGCTTGACAGATCAGAAAGCTCCCATGCTCAATCCTCTCTTGATGCTGTGTTATCTGGTCTGATTGAGTCTGGTGGTGATTGAACTCTAAGTAGCCTTCAGGCTAATAAGTGAGAATATTTGTGCTGCTAACCTCTATCGAATGACTCTGAAGTATGTTGAGAGTCATGGATATGAATAAATTTGCCAATAATGGGGAGATTGATTGATTGAAAGACACAGCACAGAAACAGGCCCTACCAAGTCCATACCGACCATCAACCATCCGTTCACACTAGTTCTATATTATTCCCAGTTTCTCAACCATTCCCTACAGTGGCAATTTACAGAGGCCAATGAACTCTACAATCCTGAGTGTCTTTGGGATGTGGGAGGAACCAGCGAAAGCCTACGTGGTCTCAGGGATACCATGCAAACTCCACACAGACAGTACCCGAGGTCAGGATAGAACCCATATCTCTGGCGCTCTGAGGCAGCAGATCTACCAGCTGTGCCACTGTTCTGCCCAAGAGAGTAGAAGAGTGGTAGGAACATTGCTACTGAGAAAGAATGGGAAGTGGGAAGTGACTCTTCAAAAGAGCCATAGGCTCTCGGTAAAGATGTGTGCTGCTAGGAGAACAGTGTCCCTGTGGCTGCCTCATATTGTAAACCATTGGCTCTGGGGTTAATTCAGGTGTTCCATTGACCAGAGCTATGGAGCTAGTCTTCCCCATGTGTTGTGCCAACTTACAGAAATTCATTGATAAGAGGTCTTGTGTAGCTACATTTTACCAATGTCTATATGTGTAGAGCTATCAATTACTTTTACAATCTGCTTCAATGTGGTTGTCATCTGTCGTAAGTGAATTTTCCCTCTAAATATATTTTGTCCTGGATATTCTTTAATCTCCAGCCTTCTGTGTCGGGGCATAGTCCCATTGGCACTTCTGGTTGTTGTGAAGATATGGACAGATTATTTTTCAAAATGCTTCCTCCCTCTTTTTCTGCCCTGTCAGTGCGGCTTATGTGTGTTTAAACCTGAAGTGGAAGAACTGTGAGTGACAAATGTAGACAGCCATTGAAAGGTTGCAGAATGGAGATGCATTTGGTCTTGTGACAACGATGCATTTTTCATGTGTGCTAGATTTTGTCAGATGATATTTAGTTTGAAAATATTTCACGCACACAACAAATAACTGCTACTGTTTTACCACATCTGAAGGTCAACTGATATGTACTGATAGTTACATTCATATCCTTCTGTAATTGCAAGGAATTGTAAATGCTGTTTTATACCAAAGAAAAACAGAAAATACTGGAGTAACTTAGTGGTTCAGGCAGCATCGCTGGAGAACATGGTTAGGCAACGTTTTGGGTCAGAACCATTCTCCCCAGTCCAGCTTACACAAAAGTCCACAAAATGCTGAAGGGCCCCAACCCAAAAGGTTACTTATCCATGTTATCCATGAACAGTTACTGCAGCATTTTGTGTCTTTCTTCATATACTTCTGTTTTGGGTAAAAATGCCTTGCCATTGGACAAAGTGTTTACAATAAAATTTGCCTGAGATGATGTACGGTCATAGTATTATTCATTATTTCCTCCTTATTTATTGACTGTTTAAAGGTCTGGTAACGTTCCCTGTGAATTGTTTAAGAACTTGCTGCCAACTCTATGCCCGTGTAACTTTCCAGGCCACGCCACAATAAATTGAATGGCGTTGCACTCTATGTCAAATAGCCTTCTACTTCTGCTCTTCTGTAAACTTCCAAGATTAATGAGCTTGGCCTGTGACTGCTTTGCCTCCCTAATTTGATTTATAAAGAACAGCAGTTCAGGGTAGAGATTTGTCACGTTACTATCAGCGCTAAGGCGACTGCTTCAGTATGCATGATAAAAGCAACAGCTGAGTGAAATACTTACAAAGAACTGGTTGTGGATTCTGTACCATTTATAAATAACGGGAAAGTAGCAATTTTTAATTAAACTAGTACATCTTAATCCATTAAAATAACCCAAAGCTGTTGGAAATTTAGACGATATTGCGTTTTATGATCAAAATCACACCAGAGGCACATTCAAACACATTCAGTTGTGTGGCCAAAACAGTGGTTTGTTTCCTTGCATTTTCATATTTGTGCAGAGTAACACATTCTCCACACTGCAGGCAAGGGAAGAGGCCACTCAGGCAGGTGATATTACCTGTGTAGGAAGGAACTGCAGATGCTGGTTTATATCAAAGATATGTGATGCATGGTTTAGGAACAGTTCCATCCCAGACCGCAAGAAATTGTGGACACAGCCCAGATCATCACACAAATCAACCTCCCTTCCATTGAGTCCATTTAGACTTCACGCTGCCTCAGCAAGACCACCAGCATAATCAAGGATAGTCTCACCCCGGTCATTCCCTCTTCTCCCTTCTCCCATCAGGCAAGAGGTATAGAAGTGTGAAACAACACACCTCCAAATTCAGGGACAGTCCTGAGAGCAATCCTGAGCTACTATCTACCTCACTGGAGACCCTCGGACTATCTTTAATCAAACTTTACTGTACTTTATCTTGCACTAAACATTATTCCCTTTATCATGCATCTGTACACTGTGGATGGCTCGATTGTAATCATGTATAGTCTTTCCGCTGACTGGTTAGCCCACAACAAAAAGCTTTTCACTGTAACTCGGTACGCGTGAGAATAAACTAAACTAAACAAAACTAAACTAAATTATTGTTCTGTAGAAGGTAGGCAAAAATGCTGGAGAAACTCAGCGGGTGAGGCAGCATCTATGGAGCGAAGGAATGGCTGATGTTTCGGGTCGAGACCCTTCTGTGTTACTCCAGTACTTTGTGCTTTGCTCAAGATACAGTATATGCTTCATTTGAAACATTTTTCATATATTTCTAAAAGGGGGACATGGTGGCACAGCTAGGTGGACCTGCTACTTCACAGCACCAGATAAAGCAGCATCAGGGTTTGATCCTGAACTCGGGCGCTGTCTGTGTGGAATTTGTACGTTCTCCCTGTGACCTCGGGGATTTCATCCGGGTCCTCTTTCCTCCCATGTCCCAAAGATGTGCAGGTTTGCAGGTTAATTGGCCTCTGTAAATTGCCCACAGTGGATGTGGATGTGAAAGTGGGATAACATAGAACTTGTGTGAAGGGGTGATTGATGGTCAACATGGGTTCGATGGGCTGAAGGGGTATTTCCATGCTGTATCTCTAAACTAGATCCAAGTTGCTATTCTAACAATACATTCAACACCATTCTGCACCAGTTGTTACTCTTGAAACAATATATGTACGGCTGACAGATTAGACAGGCAGTGTGTTGAATAGTCTTATTTTAGAGTGGAGTAGGATAAACACCTATTTGAGATACAATTAATAGGTCTAGGCATTAAGTGCAGATACAGATGATCAAATAATCTGGTAGTTCAGAAGTAGAATATCCTTTGAAAGCTGCAGGCTAGTAGTTGTCATGTAGGGACAGATGTGAGCAAGAAACTTTATTGCACCCTGGTGAGCATGAGAATAAAGTATTCAGATGTATATTCTTGAGTGTAGCTTGATTACCCTGGGGAATTGCTGCAGCACTGATGCAGAGCAGTTCTGCAACTTCTGAAAGAAAGGTTTTGTGGGATTAAATGACATTTTGTCACTTATTTTTTTAAATGTTTGTTCATATGACAGCCAGCTTGATGCCTCAGTTTTGCACAAAAATTGTTTTAACTGAACTGGGGAGGGGGGCAATCAGACTTTTCCTGCCAGCGTCTAGAATTACCGGTATCACCGGTAGAACACACGGAAGGCAGCTCAGTTCACCTCCCTGCCCGCACTCGTATTTTGGATGTCCAGATGGCAAAGCTGAAAGAGATGAGGCAAAAAAGTTGTGATAGTCAAGAGAGGCAAGAGTGTTTTATTGTCATAGGTCCTGAAACGGAACCATTAAATTCTTACTTGCAGCAGCACAACAGGTATGTGAACATAGTACTCAGTAGGCACCATAATAAACACCAAAAATTGTTCCATAATAAAAAAACAAAAATAAAACTATGCCAGACTTACTTTCAATCTTCTCATTGTTTCTGCCACTGTGCTTGCGTATTTGGAGTACTATAGGGGGGAAATTCATAAGGCATGGCTGTATGTTTTCTGTACGTCAGATAGAAGAAGTAATGTGTGTGAGAGAGAGAGAGATAGAGAGATAAAGAACTTGCTATCATTAGCACCTCATAGCATTTCTCAGACTTGCTCAGAAATACATCATAACCAATAAATATAACTTAAAATGCATTTACTCTGCACAGATACATCCAGTATCTGAACACACATAATGCAATCCCACAAGCAGTAATGAAGGAACTTATCAATTACATTTCTTTGAAAATTCCAGTTATCGATTTTAGGATGTTACATGGTGCTGCAAACATGGTGACTCTTGTGTACTGCCTCAGTGTAATCTACTATTCTCACACTCTTGTGCTTAAGCGTTATTGTGCTGACATATAGTAAGGTTTTTACTGAATTGTATGCAAAATAATTTCACTGCTCCTAGGTATTGATGACAATAAAGTACTATTAATTAAGTAGAATATAAGGTTTGCCAATTCACCTGCAAAAACACTTGTTCTCAAATCCTATCCCATTAAAAAGATAATGCAATTTTTGCATTCTTACACCAATGTATTGGCTCAGAATACATGCTCAGATTGTGGATTAAATGTTGAATTCACAATCATTTTACCAAGAGACAAAACGCTTGGAAATGAGCTAGGGGGTGATTGGAGATTTTTATCTGGTGATCTGAGCAACATGATATCCCCGTCCTGTAAAATATTTTGCTCAGATATGATTATTTCTGGAGAATCTATCAATTATTTGACTGAATCTCCTTACTCCCTTGATTTATCTTGGACATAACCTTGGCAGCACTGAGAAGTGAAAGTGTGATATTGCTGGTGGCTCTCGACTTAACAGTGTATCCCTGTAGCGTCAGCTCAGAGTGTAATTTATGACCAACTTTCCTAAATAATTGGAAACATTCAATTGGATTTACATATCAACTAATAGGAATAATTGCACATTTTCATCAGCAAGAAAATGGGCATCCTGGTCTGCATGGATGAGTTGGGCTGAATGGCCTGTCCCTGCGTTGTATGCGTCTATGAGCCTCAGGAAACAAATTGTAAACAAGGAGTGTGATGATGATTCTGAAAAGAAAATCAAAACAAAAATTTGCAGATGCTGTATTTTGCTTTTGAAGTCAAAGATTCTATGTCAGAACTGTTTTGTACTTGGGTATGATTGTGCATAAATATAGTAAGACTTTACTGAATTGTATGAAAAACATAGAATTTCACTGTATTCACTGTATAGCAAAGAGTGACAATAATGTATCATTGACTTTTAAAAGACATCTGGGCAGGTATATGAAGAGGAAGGGTTTAGAGGACTGTAGGCCAAATGCGAGCAAATAGGACTAGCCCAGTATCACACTGTGGTTGGCATGGACAAGGTGGGCCAAAGGGCCTGTTTCCATGCTAGCACTCTCTGATACAAACTGAACGTAGTCGCTACCATGCTGAGCAACTTTATTGGAGACCTATTTTTGTTGTGGGTCGGCAAATCGTAATTGGTTCTGTATTTAAAAGGTATGGGTATGGGATCTGATGTGCATTTTCACCATCTTCTTCAATAATAAGTCTCACCCTAAATCTAAACCTAAAGAAGCAGGGCAGAAGCAAGGGAAATGTACAGGCATTAGCTGACTGAAGATGAATCCGTAATCTGCCGACAGCAGATCTCCCTGGTAACAAAAAAAATCTGACATTCGGGTAATGGAGCACATCAGAAACACTTTCACATGACTGAAGACAATGAACAGTGCATGGTAGGGGTAATTTTACAGTTAAAACCAAACGCATTTTAAATGTACCGAGGGTCTGCTTGAAGCCTTCAGATCTGAGCGTAAAGACAATCACAGTTCAATCCTTAAGTGGTCGAGGACGGATGAGTTTGAAAGAAACCACGCAGGAACCTCTACACCCCTCCGTGAACTCTGCTCACAGCCTTTCTTCTACGCGCTGGCTGAAACCATCTTTTCCTTTTAACCCCAAGAAGCTTTTTGATATGAAGCATCAATAGCTGGACATGTGATCCAGATGCCTTACAGTTTGAAATCCCTACAGTAATCCCACAGGACAATTGAACCTACTTGACCCAGTCAGGGTCCCTTATTGTGAAGCCTGAATTGCAAATGAGGCTAACTGGTGAAACATTATATAAAAAAAGTTTGTTGAATGGCCTGGAAGGGTTTTTTTGTCTTGGCTGGATGAGTAGGGGTCCTGTGATAAAAGCAAAGGCATTTCACAGTAATTACTGCCAACTTTCTCACTTTTATGTGTGAAGCTAGACAGAATGGTTAATAAGACTAATTAGGGTTTATCAGATGCAAGATAATAAGCTTCAGCTAATAAAACCCTTTGCTCTGTCCATTTTTCCAGGGGCTTTCTATTGACATTTGCTAAAAAGACCAGCAGGAGGAAAGTCATTAGAATGGCAAGAAACCATTGCACTGTTGGTTGCTGCTAATGCAATGTCATTAAGTGAGCAAGTGACCTTTGCTGACCCTATCGGAAAATAATTAAATATTCTTACAGTCTGAACATTCCAGGCTCAGAGTGCTTGAAGTGGTTACTTCTGGATGAATACTTCCCTCTGAAGCATATTGTGTATGTGAGGCGGCAGAGAGGCACAGCAGGTAGTGCTGCTTTCTCACAGCTCCAGCATAGGCTGGGTTTGATGCTGATCTCTGGTGTAGTTTGTGTGGAGTTTCAACATTGTTCCGGTGGCGTTTACCCAGGGTGACAGAGAGCAGAGTACTCTGGCTTCCTTGCACATCCTAACAGCGTGCTTAGAGAAATCAATGTTCAGACCACTGGAGAGGGACACAAAATGCTGGAGTAACTCAGCGGGACAGGCAGCATCCCTGGATAGAAGAAATGGGTGACATTTTAAATCGAGACTCTTCTTCAAACCTCGGGGATTCTTCAGACCGCTGGGTTGTAAGCTGCCCAAGCAATCTTCCCTAGCCAACAATTGGCCAGAGATAGATACGAAGCGCTGGAGTAACACAGCGGGTCAGGCAACATCACTGGAGAGAAAGGACGAGTGATAAATCCAACCAATCTTTTTTCTCCAGAGATGCTGCCTGACCCACTGAGTTACTCCAGCACTTTGTGTCCATCTTCCGTATCAACTAGCACCTACAGTTCCTTCCTACATGAACAGTGTGCTTGCTGGTAAGTTAATTGTCTGCTGTAAGCTGGCTCTGGGGCAGGTGGGTGGCAGGAGAACAGAGGTTAGTTAATGCAAATGGGAAGGAGGTCACAGTGAAATAAGTGGAGTAATGGGATTGATGTGACCTCTGAAAGGGCCTCCTTTGAGGAAGTATGGGAAATGTGTACTTACTACCTACAAAGTGCTGGAGTAACTGAGCGGGTCAGGCAGCATCTCTGGGGAACATGGATAGGTGACGTTGCGAGTTGCAACACTTTGCAAAACGTCACCTATCCATGTTCTCCAATTATGCTGCCTGACTCACTGTGTTAGACACAACTCTTTGAGTCTGAAGCGGAATCTGAATTCTGTACAATAGAGGTAAATACATTTCTGGTCATCCTAATTACTTCCCTAAATAAAGAACTATTTTTTAAAAAGGCAAAATTACCTGGGGAGTTGCGAGAAGAAAATATATTATTTTAAGAAGCAAGTTATAATCTGGAATTCAATTCCTTAAAGGTAAAAGATTGGCAAATAATGTCTGACGAACAGAAAGTGCAAGTTGAATATTAAACATTTAAATTGCTGGATGACACAGAGGATATATATTAACAAATCTGAGAAAGCAGGTGGTCATGATTTTCCATTCATTAAAATAGTGACATTTTATCCCAAATGAAATAATGATGTAATTTGGGATTTAGCTATTTGGGATCTGCGTAATGCACAAATATTGAATAATTTAAGAAATTATGACAATTCAAATGCATAAATATGGTTGAATCACAATATTTCTTGATGTTTTATGTGAGGCTGATGGAAAACGTATCATTCAAAGCTTGTGAAAGGGAGTTGATTAGCTCGAGGAAAGATAATGTTTCAGGGCTACAGATAAAGATCAAGGCCACCAGCATTATCAAGGAGAAGTCTCACTCATGTGACAATAAACTAAACTAAACTAACCTAAACTAAACTAAATAGTTTGCTTCATGAGGAAGCAGCAAGGATTCAATGAGTGGAATGGCCTGCGGTGTTGTAATGACTATCAATATTTTCTGTGACTCATTTTGAAAATTGACCCTTTCTTCTGTCATTGCCAGACATGGATGTTTCATTCAACTTCATATTTTAATGTCTTTTATTTCATTTAACTACTTCAGAAAATATTTTCTGTTTGACTTCCAATCCAAGGGCATCTGCAATTGTACTGAATTATGATGAAAAATGCAGCAGTTTACATCATCCATCTCTTCAAATTATATCAGTGATAACTATTTTGTTTTTCCATCAAAGCTTTCTCTTGTAGTCGGTACACAGATGGTGGCTGAGGGTATATGATCTTTTTATTCCGCTCTTGCTAATGCATTTGCCACTTGGCAAAAATTCCATTCGAGCTGAGGTACAAACAACTAACTTCTTCCACTTCAGTTCATGAAGTCTGCCTGGTTGTGTCATAACAAGTCTGCTCTCTGTAGCTTCAACTGCCAAAGATCTTTTTTCATTCTGACTGCTGGAATAAACATCTCCACATTCTCACAAGACACAAAATGCATCAGCTTCTGGAGGTTAAAAAGTCTTGACTGGATGTGACTCCTCCAGTGTGGCTCTGCGTTGAATCAGTTTTACAAACAATGTCCAAATATTTATTCTATGTAGAGAAAAAATGGCTGTAATTGATTCCTGCCTCAAGGAGTGGTACACCAAAGTACAGGCAAACAAGTAGCCATTGTAGTATGTTGACTAATCATCAGGATCCTTTCAGCTAACAGAGCGATACAAAGACTATGCAAATAAAAATGGGACCCACCTGATCTCGCAGAATTTTTTGAAAAATCACACAAAGCACCATTTTAACAGGAGTGTTTTTGCTGCTGTAGTATAAACTAGCACTGTTTAAGCAACATAGCAAATACATTTCTCAATACTGCGTATTATGTACCCTTTCTGTAGCTGTCATTGGCTTAGCACTGGTGGCAACACCTTTACTTGCCTTATTCTGAAGATTCCTCACCAACTTCCTTGGGCAATTTAAAAAGCTTGTAAAAACCCAATTTATCAAACAAATTGAAAGCGCGCACCACCAGACTCAGGAACAGCTTCTTCAGCTTCTTCTGAAGGTAAACACAAAGTGCTGGGCTAACTCAGCGGGTCAGGCAGCATCTCTAGAGAAAAAGAATGGGTGACATTTCAGGTTGGAACCCTTCTGCAGACCCTCTGAGGGAAGAGCTTCTTCCTCTGTGTTATTAGGTAAGTTATGTTCCATACACTGGTTTTCTCTGTAATGCTCCTTTTGATATTTTGTAAGCTATATAAATGCATATTATTACAATAAATAGTGTTTTTTTAAGAGGATGTTCAATGGTTCTTTATTATCATATGTAGAGATGTATAGTGAAATTATTTTACTTCATACTGTTCAGTAAAGTATTGCCATACCTAAGCACAATCCTCAATTAGTACTAAATTCATAGAAATAGCCCACTGAGACCGCATGTGAGTCACCAGGTTTTGGGACCATTTTCAAAGTCCATTCAAATCCATGCGCTTGGTCTTCTGGAGCGGTGCCCAATTCCAGGTGAGCCCCAGGCTTCTGCAGGGCCTCCAGCCGTTGCCTCCATTCTGCAGGGCCTCCAGCCGTTGCCTCCATCTATCGTTCCTCTGCTCGCCCGGCCATCTTCAGCCTTTGTGGCCCAGGGATAACCTTGAGAGCGTGGAAGGCAAGACCCCAGTTCTCTTTCTTACCGGCCGTTGGTCTTGTGTCTGCCGGCTCCGTCCATCATCCTCTCCAGTCCTCGGGTCCTCGGGGGAACGAGCAGGGTGCGACTCGGCGGCTCCCCCTTGACAGGCCATGTCCATCGATCCTTCCTCCTGGCTGCCGGATGTAAACATGATGCAACTGCTGGCATTTATTGCCCTGAACTAAGGAAGCAATTAAATGCCAATCACAATCTAGACCCAAGTTGGTGCATCTGGATTCAGCAAAAGGGCAGCCTAGGTAGGGATAGCAGGTGTCCTTCCATGAACGATGATTATGAACCAGGTGGGTTTTAATGACAATTCAGTGCTTACCATCCCAATATTACTATATTTTAAAAAAGTTCCAAATTCCTTAATTCTTTGGATTTAAACCTCCCTGCTGTCATAGTAAGATTTAAACTCATGTCTACAAATGATGTATTCAAGAGAGTTAGATAGCTATATCTTAGGACAAACAGAATCAAAAGATATGGGGGAAAGCAGGAACGGGGTATTGATTTTGGATGCTCTGCCATGATCATTTTGAATGGCAGTGTACTCCTGCACCTATTTTCTATGTTTCTAAGAGTGGTCCTCAGCTCTAGTTGCTAATCCATTCATTTAACACCACACTCATCAGATGATGCATTTTTGTCTTAAATTTTTAAATGTTTGGCTGCATCCAGTCGTGGAGTTTAGATGCAAGATGAGTTGCAGTCTCAGATAGGCACACAACATTCTTTTGTGCATGTGTGTCTCAGTTCAGTTTAGTTTAGTTTAGAGATTCAGGATGGAAACAGGCCCTACGGCCTGCAATCATCCAAACAATAGCAGCAAATAAAGCATCTGAACCATTGACTAGTTCTATCCTACACACTAGGGACATTTTACAGAAGCCAATTAACCTACAAACCTGCACCTCTTTGGAGTATGGGAGGAAACCAGAGCACCCGGAGAAAACCCACGCAGTCACAGGGAGAAAGTACAAATTCCATACAAACAGCACCCATAGTCAGGATCGAACCCAGTTCTCCGGTGCTTTAGGGCAGCAGCTCTACCGCTGCACCACTGTGCCACCCACTATATTTTTAAACTTTACCTCTGAACCTAGTGTGTAAAATAATAAGAAAAATATTTGGCTGCAATTTAATTCAGTGTTTGGATAATTGGGTCCAGCAGGAACCTATGGAACCACGTTGTCTGTTTTGCACCCTGTGTGAAGTTACTTTCCATTCCTGGATTTGAAACGGCAGTAAAGGTTGAATTACGAAAAAGAACTAGAACAAATGGAGCACTTTAGCTCTGAAAGGAGACACTTGAAAGGCCACCTTGTCGAAAGATATGGGATAAAAGGGTGGTAAGGTTAATCCTAAAGACTACCTCAAGGTATACTAGGAAACTACAATAGAGTTATAGATTCAAGTAGCTGAAAGGGAAAAACAATGAGAACCGAGGTCAAGAAAATATTCCTTACTCGGAAAAAAAAAAAGTCAAAGGTAGTGATTTGAAAAGTACAACATTAGAAACATTCGAAATAATCAACGGGTTAATTTGACTAAAATTCTGTGTGTAATTCAAAGTGTAGCTGAGAGAAAGACTTTAACAAAGAAAAATTGTACTCTCATTTACACATAAATGGAACCAGTTATATATTCTAATAGATTTTCACAACTGCTAAGTTATATTTGAATATTGGCTTTTAGTTTAGTTGAGTGGTACAGTGCCCTTTGGCGCATCGACTCCACGGCGACCAGCAATATCCGCACACTAGCACTATTTCACACACTAGGGGCAATTTACAATTTATACGGAAGCCAATTAACCTACAAGCCTGCACGCCTTTGGAGTGTGGGAGGAAACCGGTGCACCCGGGGAAAACCCACGCAGGTCACGGGGAGAACGTACAAACTCTGTACAGACAGCTCCCCTAGTCAGGATCGAACCCAGATCTCTGGCGCTGTACTGCAGCAACTCTATCGCTGCGCCACCGTGCTGGCCTAATGATATATATTAGGCTTTTAATGATTTATGACCAACAAAATATATATTGTACTCAGGACAACCCTGCATGGTGAAAATATGCTTAAACTAACACAGAGGGATTGAAGCAGTTTGGAGCAGTTGTATTACTTATGTATTTCTCAGATAAAAATACAGAAACAGGAACATTAAAGAGATGGCTAACATAGAAGAACAATTCAAGGGGCTACACCACTATTTTCCTTGCTTGACAGAAGCTACATTTGCAGGAAAGCCACTCTGTGTGAACACTGGTTAACAGAAGAGTTGCCCACATGTTTGGGAATTGCCCCAGTCAAATGAAAGTTGCTGCAGTGAAAGGGTCTGTTCCCATTATAAGCTGCAGGTTATGTATTTTAATGGAAGATTCCAAATCCCATACATCATCAGGTCATCTGTAAACAATTAGGCCATTTCTATATTGTAGGAAGGAACTGCAGATGTTGGTTTAAACCTAAGATAGACACAAAATGCTGGAGTAAATCAGACCCGAAATGTCACCTATTCCTTCTATCCAGAGATGCTGCCTGTCCCGCTGAGTTACTCCATCATTTTGTGTGTATCTAGTCCATTTCTATGATGCCTGCATTAGAATAAAACCTGTTGAAAAATGGGAGATGCCCCTCGGTTCTTCTCACCTAAAGCAGCTCCTATCCATGACTACTTTTTGCTGCGGTTGGTTGAGGCAACCTCCCTGCTGATGACCCACTCCTATCTGTCCTTGCTTCTGAATTCTCTCTCACAATCAGACAAGCAATAGTAAACACCTCAGCCACTGTTGAATTTACGTTGAAGGCCATTTTATTACTCAAGTAATTTCAGCTCACAAATTGGCTGATTTCTGCTACAGGTTTTTTCAGGAATTCGGAGACTGGACGCAGCCTGCAGTGGCACAGAACGGTGGAGGACACCAACAGCCACGCTTGGCCAGGGCGACTCTGCAACTCCGACAGGAGAACGGGCCTTCATGGTCAGGTTCAAAACTCTACACCTATAACACCTGGTACATGAAAAGGCGCCATATCTGGCAACTCTGTATACACTGAATGTACTACTACAATACACTTGCGCCCTCTGTGATGCTTTGTAAGTGCTTACTAGACTAAGTGCAGATACGTTGGGTCAGCTCCCCCAATGCAATATTCCAACACTCACCCGTTCCCTGAACGCAACCCGTTCCCCCAATGCAATATTCCACCACTCACGCATAGCCCCCAACTTCGCAGGCGCGGCTCATTTCCCCTCATCCCCTAGCACTCCCCCCCCCCTCTTCTTCACCCTCCCTCTTTTTCCCTCTCCTCCTCCCCTCCCTAATCCCTCCTTTCCCCTACCCTCAATCACTTCCTCCCTCCCTCCATAACTCCTCTCCCCTCCTACCCCCTCCTATCCCTCTATCCCCCACTCCCCCTACCCCCCCACCCCACCTCCCCACTGCCCTCCTCTCCCTCTATTCCCACTCCCTGCCTCCCCCACTCCACCCTCCTCTCCCTCAATTCCCCCTCCACCCCCACTCTCCCTCTTCACCTCCCCCACTTCCCCCCCTCTCCCTCCCTACCCCCTCCCCCTCCCTACCCCCTCCCCCTCCCCTCAATCCCCCCACTCTCCCTCCTCGCCTCGCCAGGATCTTTCCCATCTCCTCCTCCCCTCCCCAATCCCTCCCTCACCTCTCCCTCCCTCTCCTTTCCCCTACTCTCAGTCATTCCCTCCCTCCATAAAAAGCAGCATCTGCAGTTCCTTCCTCACAGGTCATCCATTGTTAGCTGTAGTTTAGATCCCATTGACTTGACGATTGGACCAGTTTGCATCGTGTGTGTGTGTGTGAGTTACTCAAACTCCGCGCAAACTGCTCGGCCACCCTGCAACCCAACTCTCCCTCCCTCCCGCTGCCCACTCCGGCTCAGCCGTCACTAGGCCCGTCCCTGTCCTGCCCGACCGCCCGCTATCATGTACCATTTTTGCGCAAATAGAAAAACCACGCAAACCAGAAGAGCACAAGATCAGAGTTTTAGTTATGTATGGATAGATAGAAGATAGATGTATAGTGACACTTGTATTGAACTGTATACAAAATGAATTTCACTGTACCTCAGCACATGTGACAAATAAAGTACCATTAAGTACCATCACCATCATGCAGTAGAAAACACCCTAATTGTACCTTCAAAGATGTGACTAATTCAGTACAGAACAGCCACATGCCAATCAATTTCTATTAAAATTTGTGATCTAAACATCTAATTATGATTTAATGTTATGCTCCTGATCAAAGTAGAAACCTTCACTAAAATGTACATATTTGGTGCTCAGTGTGCAATATTACAGATCCAGTATATTAGTTCATGGACAATATTTTGGGGGAGAAAACCAACTCTTTGAAGATCTTTGAAGTTAAACTGAGTTGCAGCATGACTAAATGAACTGTAGAAATAATACATATTATCATTGTTTTTATAAACACATAATTAAAATTCCTGAATGATATTTAAACTATCTTAGCAAAGTGGTGATGCAATTATAAGGATGTCTTTGCAATAACAAATGACCTCAGAAGCAAGGTGGAGAATATCCTCACATGATGACTGAAGACTTTTAACTACTTCTATAAAAGTATAAGGAGCATTGGAATAAACTGACAGGATTAAAGAGAGAGTTAGAGTTAGTTCTTAGGGCTAACGGAATCAAGGGATATGGGGAAAAAGTCAGAACGGGTATTGATTTTGGATGATCAGCCACGATCATGTTGAATAGCGGTGCTGGCTCGAAAGGCTGAATGGCCTACTCCTGGACCTATTTTCTATGTTTCCATGTTTCTAAAGCTGCATGTTACAATTGTACTTCGGGGACATTTTATTAGGAAAGGAATGACAGCAGAAAAGGGAATTTTACAATTGTAGAACTGAATCGAAATTACAACAGAGAAACAAGCCATTCAACCAAAAACTCTACATAGACGGTCCCGAAGATCATAATTGAACTGGGTTACTGGAGCTGGGAGTCAGCGCCCTAGTAGTTATGCCACTGTGCTAGTTGAAAGTTCCAAAGGATGATGAAATGGCTGTAATCGATGTCTCTTTAAGTAGGGTGCATCACTGGGAGCTGATGGTATTCCCATGCACCAGAGAGCATTGTCCTCTGAGGACGGTGCTGTCAATGAAGTCTGTATCACACGCTGATATGGCAGTAAGCTGGCTTCATTACTTCCAATATTTATTCACTTAAAAAAATCCTGATTATATTATTTTCCTACTTCTACTTCCCTCTTTTGCAGATCTTAGTTCTTATCAGGATAATGGATCCATCTGCATCATTTGCAAAACAAACCAATTTCCCCATCTGTCAGCATTCAATGGCTGAGGCTAATTTTGTGCTCATTGAACATATCCATGCCTAACAGGATTCATCAGCTGGAGAGGTGGGAAGCAACGATATAGCCACAGGAGAGGCCGTTATTTGGAGTGAGTTAATTCCACGTCACATTGATCACATTTTATACTAGACGAACAAATGTTTCCATAACCCATCACCCTTGTGCCTACTGAACTGTGCTAACACACAGTCTGGCAATCTCTCAAATTGAAAATGTATTTTTCTTTTCAAATCATTGCCCTGCTATATGTCTGTCACCACCCAGACCCCTCAGGACTTGCACGATCACTGCACTTCCCAAATGCACATAATCAATTTTAATAGATCTATCATTGTGCCCGTGTTTCCCCTGCAATGTTCGTCAGTTCTGGAAGTTCCTCTCTCTGTATTTATTTACCATATTATTATAGAACAACATAGAACAGTGCAGTACAGGAATGGGCCCTTTGGCCCACAATGTTTGTGTGGAATATAATGCTGTTAAACTGATCTCACCTGCCTGTACATGATCCTTATCCCTCCATCGGGGATAATCTGCTGCTGTTTGCCTTCCACCACTGTAGATGCAAGGAATTGCAGACGCTGGTTTACAAATAAAAGACACAAAGTGCTGGAGCAAATCCCAGTGGCACAGTGGTGCAGCAGTGGAGTTGCTGCTTCACAACACTAGAGACCCGGGTTTGAACATGACCACGGCTGCTGTCTGTATGGAGCTTGCATGTTCCCCCTGTGACCCCGTGGTTTTTCTCTGGGTGTACCGGTTTCCTTCCACATTCCAAGGATGTGCAAGTTTGTAGGTAATTGGCTTCTGTAAATTGCTCCTAGTGTGTAGGATGTGAAACTGACATAACAAGAACTAGTGTACGGTTGATCGTTGGTTGGCGTGGACTTGGTGGGCTGAAGAGCCTATTTCCACACTATCTCTAAACACAACTAACATCATGCAACAGGTCATGCAGCATCTCTTACCTTCTTGATCAAACTTGTGGTCATTTGCCGTAATATCTGCTTGCTTGTCTCTGAGTAAGATTTTGTTTTAATAGTTGTTTAAATAATTCATCTTGGGAGGTTTTTACAACAATCTGAATCCAAAACAAATCCGAAGATGAGAACATAAGATATGGTGAAGTTCAGCAGAGTTAAATTCAACATCAACAGAGGGCAGTAAATAGCAGTAGCAGATATGCTGCTCACTATGAAGTTTATTTAACCTTAACGTTAATGTCTGACACTGCGTCTTGCCATAATGTGCAATAAACTTTATGTAGTTTAAGGAATTAGAAGCTGGTGATTGGTACAATCAATGTGATATCCTTTGCTATCGCTTATTGAAAATGATATGCATTTTGAAAGTATAACAACATTTCCTGGTAAACTGAACCTCCTTCCAGACTAAACATGCCTGGTTGAAGATAAGAAGGTTATGTATTTAATTAATCTTGTCAGTATTGATACAGCTCCACTTATTACAAGCAGTCTGTTAAATCCGATTAAAGTTCCCTATGAGTTTTATGGTGTTCTGTACAAAATTGATAAAATGATAAATTCCACTTTGGATCTTCTGTCTAACCAAAAGGAAGATGACACCATCTATTTTTCCTTATTCCTCTCTTTGATGTGTGATAGTCTCCATTTTATCTTCATTCAGTGTACCAGCTGCAATAAGTTCAGTTGTGAAATGTTGCAAGCACATTGTTTAATGGAATGGAAGAGCTCAGCACTCCTTATCCTTGTATGTTGTTGGGCCTGTGATGACATTTGTTCACTCAACATTAGGACATTAAAACCATGGCACACAACCAGTGAAGAACCATGCCTCTCACATTACTCTTTACTTTGGACTTTAGACTTTAGACTTTAGAGATACAGCGTGGAAACCTAGTGCACGCTGACCAATGATCACCCCGTACACTAGCACTATCCTACACACTAGGGACAATTAACAATTTTTTTACCGAAGCCAATTAACCTACAAACCTATACGTCTTTGGAATGAGGGAGGAAACCGGAGCACACGGAGAAAACCCATGCGGCCAAAAAGAACGTACAAACTCCATACAGATAGCACCCGTTGTCAGGTCTAATGCTGGACTCACTCCTCAAAGACTTATGATAACACTTTTCAATCAGTGTTAGGGTTAATGACAGTTGTGTCTCAATTAAAAGTTTCCATTTTGAACAAGTCCTCCATGTGCACTAAAGCTTGGAATCATATATGTGCGTGCAAGATATTTAGGATGAAATTGCAGGTAGATCGAATTTCGCCATGTCAAGCCTGGTTTCACAAAGTGGACAGTATCAGCTAAATGAGGCAGTTTTCATAAAAGGCTAATCTACTTATTGGATTTACTTACAAATCCAATTCAGTATGAAAGCACATGGTGCAACTGAACTATTAAGTAGCAGAGTGCAGTACAAAAGATCTGAAGACTTTGGACGATCTGGCAAAGGTAGCTAAAAAAAAGTACTGGAAGGGATGAAGAAAAAGATTACATAACTTTAATGAGACCTTTGCAACTAGTTCAGCAAAGCGTCAGCGGTATTGTGGGAGATGTTTGAAGAAATGCAGCACATACAAGATAGATGAAAGTGACATGATACATATTTGGCTATTTATCATATTAAAAGTAACTTTATCCCTTATACATCAACATTTTCTGAAACTAATCTAGGATATGCTTTTCCCACAATGTCAATGGATCTGAAGGAAACAAGTAATTTTGGATGGCACAGAGGCGCAGCGGTAGAGCTGCTGCCTTACAGTGCCAGAAACCCAAGTTCAATCCTGACTACGGGTGCTGCCTGTACGGAGTTTATACGTTCTCTCTGTGACCATGTGGGTTTTCTCCAGGTGCTCCAGTTTCCTCCTACAGGAGGATATGAAAGTGGGATAACATCAAATTAGTGTTGGGGTGATCGATGATCGGCATGGACTCGGTGGGCCGAAGGGCCAGTTTCCACACTGTATCCCTAAACTAAACTTTAACATCTGAACAGAGCTTCTTAAAAATCCCTTAAATACGAGACCATTTAAATTGAGGCAACTTATTTGAAAACAATCAACTCTTAATTAACCGGTAGCTGTTTTGGAGCAAGGTTTAAAAAGTCAACATTCCGAGAATGCAGTAAGAGTGCATCAAAAAGTCATTAAGCCTTTCAAGTTTATTTACCCAGCAACAGTGCATCCTGGAGAGTCATGCTATACTGTCAACATGTCTGCAAGTACCTGTAAATGGACATGTGCGCTTTAATGACCATTGAAAAGAAAGTTACATTTGAGAATGTTGAAAGAGATTGAAAGTCATACCAATCGCTCTGTAATCCAATCAATGGTCCTTGTTAAAAGAAACTAATGGTTTGGCCACACAAAAGCATTTTTGAAAGATAACCAATTGGGAATCTTTTTGGAAAAAGCTGACAGTTTATAATGCAATTTATGAAGAGCCAAAGCCAGAAGACAGGTGAAATCAATCGCACTGAACAGATGGTGGAACAAACATTTTCCATGGATAAATGGCAATAGCAACAAAGGTTGATTCAGCAGCAGAAAAGGACACAAAGTGCTGGAGTAACTGAGTATCTCTGGAGAACATTGACAGGTGACATTTTAGGTCGGGGCCCTTCTTCACCCGACCCAAAATGTCACCAACCCATGTTCTCCAGAGATGCTGCCTGACCCGCTCAGTACTCCAGCACTTTGTGCCCTTTTGTGCAAACCTACTTCGGCAGTTCATTTTTTCTAATGTTTCAGCAGAAATGGTGCAAAAAAAATGATGGAGGTGCAGATTGATTGATTTGAATTGATTGATTGAAAGATACAGCATGGAAACAGGCCCCTGTAATCACTGACCCATCGATCACCATTCACACTAGATCTATGTTATCCCAATTTCGCATCCACTCCCAACATGAACGGGTCAGGTAGCATCTCTGTAGAACATGGATAGGTGATGGGTGAAGAAGGGTCCCGACCTAAAATGTCACCTGTCCATGTTCTCCAGATATATACACAGACAGTAGGGTGAAATTTCCAGAGGTCAATTAACCTACAGTGCCCCACATCTTTAGGATGTGGGAGGAAACCCACACAGTCACAGGGGACAACGTGGAAACTCCGTGCAGAGCAGCAGGTCAGGATTGAACCCAGATCTCTGGTGCTGTGAGGCAGCATCTCTACCAGCTGTGCCAAGTTGCCGCTCTAGTTACAGACACTAATAGTGGCTGGACATCGGTTGGCATGAACATGGATATGAGTTGCTTCCACAGGGTGAAATAGGGTGAGCAGTAAACTGCATTGAGCAAATATAAAGGAGTAGTGGGAGACATGACTCAGTAGCATTATGTTACCCATGATGCAGCTCTGTTTGGACAACTCTGATTACACTGAGCTGCATCTCTCAGTGGCAAACTATGCCACAAGTGTCATGGATAAACATCAGCAATACATTGTGAGGAGCGACACAGTGGCGCAGCGGTAGAGTTGCTGCCTTACAGTGCCAGAGACCCGGGTTCAATCCTGACTCTGGGTGCTGTCTGTACAGAGTTTGTACATTCTCCCTGTGACCGTGTGGGTTTTCTCCCGGGTGCTCCGGTTTCCTCCCACATTCCAAAGATGTGCAGGTTTGTTGGTTAATTGGCTTCTGTGGATTGTCCCTAGTGTGTAGCATAGAACTAATGTAGGGGCGATTGTTGTTCGGTGGGCCGAAAGGCCTAATTCCACGTTGCATCTCTAGACTAAACTACACTACACTAAACTAATTTAAAAGACACTTTGACAGGTAAAAGGAGAGAAAAGGTTTAGAGTGATATGGGCAAAATGCAGGCAAATGGGACTACTTTGGATGGGGCATCTTGGTTGGTATGGATGAGTTGGCCAGAGGGTTTGTTTCTGTGCTGTATGACTATGACTATGATTATTTTAAGGAATAATGTACAATAGAGTACACTGCCTGTTTGGTTAGTTAATGTGTTTTGCATTATCCTTATTTTTGCAGTATCCATGTCTTTCATCACCCTGGATTATCGAGCATTGATTGCATCTACATTTAATTCAGTCTCTGAACTGTGCAACAACTGGGCAAGGAGAGAGAAAAAAATGATGTAAAAGAAATCTAAAAGATCTTTGCTGCAAGGGCTGAATCCAGACAAAAGACTAATCGTTTTAATAGCCTATCTGAAGCTGCAATCCACCTTGAAGATAAAACGTGGTTTAAAGCATTAATTAAATGCCTTGCCACCTCTGAATGCACCCAGCACACAATGTTTTGAATTGCTGACAATAATCTATCTGATTAGAGCAAAACCAACAGATTTTTGACATGCTAACACCTCTCAATTATACCTCAAGATGAAGCAGCCCAAATGAAAGCAGTTAATGACAGAAGATATATGTTTCATTGCCTTTATTATTTTCCCAGGAAGGTAAAGCATTTCACTGACTATGCCTAAGCTTGTCTATCAGTCTCAACAACCTGCACCTGTTTCCTGATCAAAGTGAGAAATCCTTTGCACTGTTCTCCACCCAAGAACTCCTTCGTTGCTTTTTCATTTACTCGTTCAACAAAACCCAACCAGATTACATATTCCACCATGTCTAAAAGAGGCAGGCAATAGGTGGGGGCCCACGAGTCAAGACATTTCAGACAGACTCTCCACATTTTTCCAGTCACATGCAATCAAAAGTAAATCCTGTCTCTTGCGGGTCTGCGTCACATTGCCACAGGTAGTGTTGCTGACTCAAAGCTCCAGCAACCCAGGTTCGATTCAACCTGCACTGTCTATGTGGAATATGCACTGTCTCTCATGGATGTCTCAGCATTACATCCCTACTTTTGTATTCCAGCCTTCTTTGCCAGCAATGCATTCACCTTCCTTGCTGCCGATTCCTTACTACCATTCTGTGACTTTCCCCAATGACCCCTGTTAGCTTGGTGTTATCAGGGTAACTGAGGTGGCCCAGAGCAATATACCAGCCATACTTCACCTTTGGATATGAGGTTGGATTTTGAAATCCTATTTTCTACTACAAACTCCCTGACAATCATTTTTTATTGGATGATAAAGTTAGGCAAGAGGTCATCCTAGAAACCTTTGCCATACCACATTGTCCATCACACAAGGATTCACAATTGTTTCTTTAATATTCCAACAGCCCGTTTCAGTATTTTGTTTGTATTGGCTTGGATTATAGTAGTAATAATAATAATAATAATTATTATTATTATAATTTGTCATTCGAACATATGTATACATTTGAACAAAATGGCGTTCCTCACGGGGGTCTGCAAGGTGCATACTGGTTGATATTGATGTAAGGTACATGTGCAGCCCATGTGTGTGTTTTAGGTGAGGTGTGTGTGTGCGTTGAGGGGCAGCAGGGTGTTCATCATTCTAACAGCCAGGGAGAAGAAGAAGCTGTCGCACATCCTGGTGGTGCTGGCCTTGATGCTCCGGTACCTCATGCCGGACGGCAGAGTGGCAAAGAGCCCATGGGAGGGGTGGGAGGAGTCCTTTATAAATTCGGAGGCTTTTCAGAGGCATCTTTTATTGAAAATGTCCAGAATGGATGGGAGAGGCTCACCGATGATGTTCTCTGCTGTCCTGGCTAATCACTACAGGGTCTTCCTCCCTGATGCCGTGCAGTTCCCGTACCAGATGGTGATGCAACTGGTCATGATGCTCTCTGTGGTACTTCTGTAGAACATAGAGAGGATGGGTGGGGGAAACCTCACTCGTTTCAGCCTCCTGAGGAAGTCCAGCCTCTGCTGAGCCCTCCCGGCCAGGTGTGTAGAGTTAAGAGACCAGGAGAGGTAATCAGCGAGGTGCACCCCGAGGAATTTGATATTGCTCACCCTCTGCACGATGGAGCTATTGATGTGCAGGGGGGAGTGGCAGCCTGCGTTCTCCTGATGTCTACAATCATCTCTTTGGTCTTGGTGACGTTCAGACAGATTGTTGCCTTCGTACCAGTTCACAAGCTGCGCCACTTCCTCTCTGTAGGCAGTCTCAATGTTGTCTCTGATGATGCCCACCACTGTAGTGTCATCTGCAAATTTGATTATTTGGTTGGTGTTGTGTTTGGCGGCTTAGTCGTGGGTAAGTAGTGTGAATAGTAGTGGACTAAGCACACAGCCGTGGGGGGCTCCAGTGTTCAGGATGATGGTGTTTGAGGTGTTGCCAACACGGACTAACTGTGGTCGATGTGTTAAGAAGTCTAGGATCCAGCTGCAGAGAGGGGTATTGAGGTCGAGCAGGGAGAGCTTCCCCACCAGCTTCTGAGGGATGATCGTGTTGAACGCTGAGCTGGTCAATAAATAGCATTCTAGCGTAAGTGGTTTTTTTTTGTCTATGTGGGAGAGGACTGCATGGAGGGTGGAGGAGATGACGTCTGCGGAGTGGTTAGGGCGGTATGCGAACTGGTGGGGGTCTAATGAGGTGGGAAGGCTATTCTTGATGTGTCCCATGACTAACCGTTTGAAGCACTTCATCATGATGAGGGTCAGTGCCACGGGACGGTAGTCATTGAGGCAGGAGACAGATTACTGTTTTGGCACGGGATGATGGTGGCGGCTTTGAAGCAGGTGGGGACGGTATCCTGGCTCAGGGAGATGTTGAAAATGTCCGCGAGGACATCCGCCAGTGGGTTAGCACATTCCTTGATCACATGACCAGGTACGTTGTCTGGTCCTGGGGCTTTCCGCGGGTCAATCCTGGTTAGGGCTCTCCACATGTCGGCTGAATCCAGGATTATTATCTGCTCCTCAGGGGTAGGGGTGGACTTCCTCCCAGGCATGGTGTTAAGCGCCTCAAAGCATGCGTCAAAGTAATTTAGCTTATCCAGAAGGGAGGCATCGGTGTTGTTGGAATGAGATGCTCTTTTATATATCCAAATTTTGTTTGAGGGATTCATGAGTGGTAGCTGCACATGGTAAATGCGATAAAACCTGTGTATTATGACTGTAACTTCCTTTGTGCAGTGCTCAGTACCTGTGTTTATGGAGCAATTGCACATTAATTGAGCGGAATTGCTTTCCATTTACGGAGTAGGAGCATTTCAGACATAATACTTGAATAGTCATATAAGTTCTGTCAACAATACTCTATTCTCTTGACATGCCCACAGGCTAAAAGGACAGTGGTTGATTGAGGATGTTCAGATGGAAACTGATGAGTTTACTTGGGGAGATGAGACACTTGGAACAGCTTTGTTGTATTCTCTCATTCCATGATGTCGATTGGAAGGAAAACGTGACATGTAAGTTGACAATTAATATCCTGGACCTGTCCAGATTAACTAATTCTAAGAGAACACATGGCATTGATATCACATCACTCTCTGCCCATTGCTGGAGGGAGAGCAAATTAAAATCATGTTGAAACTGAAAATCTGAAATCAGAAAATGCTGGAAAAACTCAGAAGATCAGGCAGCATCTGTGGAAAGAGAAAATTAGTCAGTATGCTACCGGGCAGCATGGTGGCATCACGGTACAGTTACTGGCTTGCAGCACCAGAGACCCAGGTACGATCCTGACTACAGTGGTTGTCTGTACTGAGTTTATACATTTTCCCTGTGACCTTCAAGGGTTTTCTCCGAGGTCTTCGGATTCCTCCCACAGTCCAAAGACGTACAGGTTTGTAGGTTAATTGTGTTGCTATAAATGTAAATTATCCCTAGTGTGTGTAGGATAGTGTTAGTGTGCGGGGATCACTGGTCGGTGCGGTCTCCGAGGGACGAAGGGCAGTTTCTGCGCTGTATCTCTAAACTAAACAAAAAGGAGATCTACTGGAGGAAATCAGGGATCAGCCAGCATCTGCAAAATGAAATAGACAGACCATGCTTCTGGTTGAGACCCTTCACCTTGGTCTCTGACGCTGTCAGGCAACAACTCTACCGCTACGCCACCTTGCTACCCCAATGGATAAATTAATCATGTATAAGATACGCCTGGGGCACGCGTGGAGATAAGAACATAGGAAATAAGAACAGGAATAGACCATTTGGGACTTTGAGGCTGCTTGAACTCTTCATTAAGACCGCAGCTGATCTTCAATCTCAATGCCACATTCCTGCACTGTCTGCATGGTCCTTCATTCCCTTTAATTTCCAGAGGCCAATTGATCTGTACTTTGAATGAACCTCCATGGGCCTCTGGGATAGAGAATTCCAAAGATTCATCACCTCTGTGTGAAGATTTCTTCTCATCTCATTCCTAAAAGGCTTATCCTTTATTCTGAGAGTGTGACCCCTGCCTCTTGGCTCATCAGCTGGATAAACATCATCCCCGCATTGACCCTGTTAAGTCTTAAAAAATCTCTAATATCTTTCATCTTTTGCACAGAAAACAGCATCACGGCATTTATATTGCCAGAACATTCTGATCCATTTTTTTTTAAATTTTGTATCTTCTGCATCCTCGTGCTTCAAGTATCACACTATTAGATTTAATTTACATAATCTCTTCATTGAAAGAACATTATGATGTCTGCTGGGCTTGTTTATATCATTTACTATCACTGATAACTGATATTCTTCAATTTATCACATTAATTTGCTAGCTGTAATAAGTAATTAAAATGAATTACTAGCACTAATTGTTAAGAAATAGTATAATAACATGGATACCAATAAAGAATGGAAGGAGACCAATTCTATGGAGACACAAGGAGCTGCAGATGCTGGTTTACATAAAAAAAGAGACAAATTGCGGGAGCAACGCTCATATCTCTGATGCTGCCTGATGCGCTGAGTTTCTCCTGCACTTTGAGACCAATTCTATGGTAGATGTGGATGTATACCTTATTAATGTCTACATGGTGGGTTTATCATCCAAAAATATTATAGCTTCCAGACCAGACAAATAGTGGTATTGGGCAATTTATTTAATTGCTGGTGCCAGACACCATGTTGTAATTCAAACAAAACATATTTCATGCCATAACATGGCAACAAAGGGATCTTTCTCCAAATCATTTCAACAATTCATTTCTGAGGCACAAAAGTTCCAATGACCTGTGTGCATCAGGCCACTGACGTTGAAAGGTGAGTAAACTCCAGGCACTGAACAGTCTGGGTGGGCAACAATGAAAATTCTTACAAGATAAGAATAATTGCCCTGCGAGTTTACCATTAGCGCACTGTGCAGGGGTAGGATTTCCAACTTCCATTGACAGTGAAAAAATGGAAGGCAGTCACCCAAGTTAAAGTGCAGAGCAAGGAGCAACATAAACAAGGGATGTTTTGAAATATCAGTTTAGTGTCAAGACCTGTATGGGTCTACCTGAAATTATCCAGGTTGTAGTGTCTGGGGTTAAAAGAAAAGACAATCAAATTCCATCAATGGGAGGAAATTGCAGTAGATCATTCACTTAGTGAGGTCAATGTGCATTGGATAGAGGCTGGACAAAATCAGAGTCAATATTGGTACTTTGTTATCTTAACTTAAACTTTATTTTTTTGTCTGTGTTGAAGACCAGACTCCAGTGCACTTTGTACTGTATATTTTCACGACTGGACCAGTTTTCCCCGGTGAACTGATCCAAATAAACGCACAGGATTTCATCACTTAGGAAACAAAATATCTTTAGCGCTACCCAAAGCCATTTAAACAAAAGCCAATGCTCATGTGCTCGTCTATCCAGTAAAAGTAGGGTGCAGGATATCAAGTGTCAAGACATTTGCTTTCTTTGCCCATTTTCTAACATGAAAACTATTTAGTCGGTGACTAGACTGTCGTGCACTTCATCACTGGGGCAAGGCATCATGTTTAAAAGGAATAATCCACCGCAGTTGGCATTGTTGGTGTTCATTTGTGTGGCTGCATTGGTTCTGCATGAATCAATGTTTTCATAAGCATTTCATTACACAGTCATGTCTGGTAGCTTAGCTCTTGGGATGTAAAATAAGACTAAAGCAACTATTGGGAAACCTCCCTGAATATCCAGTACCACTTGGATCTAAACCCCAGATAATGAACAGAACCTTTGATTCCATGTGTAAGTAAATCAAAAGCAATGCTGATGACAAATTATGTAAAATACTTCAGATTATATATTGCTTCCATGTCAATGCAATACAGACAAGCACCTGGGAAATTGAAACATAATATATTATACACAATGCTGTAATTCTGTGGATATGTTAGGCCTGAGCATGTTGTTTGTGAGTCTTTCAATGATGAAAAGTCTACAGGCTATTCCAATGAATAACACTGATAAAAACATATCCTGATTATGAGTAAGTGCAACCTCATGCATTTCATTGGAATTTTGCTACGAACATTCAGTACATTTGATCAAGTGTTTTAATGCCTTTGAGGGGCAAGTTGAGAGCAGACATCTTCATGCTTGTGCAATTGTAATGAAAACATTGTCAGGTGCACCCTCGATTCAAGATGTGCTCATAAGGTCATAAGTCCATAAGTTCCCAGAGCAGAATTAGGCTATTCGGCCCATAAATCAAGGCTGATCTATCTTTCCTTCTCAACCCCATTCTCTTGCCTTCTTCCCATAACCCCGACACCTTTACTCATCAAGAATAGTAAGATTAAATGAGAACTTACCAGTTTGAAGTTTGATCTTTATTTTATGAGGAGTTACGTTGGTGATTACGTGAAGAAGACCCGTCAGGGCGCATGCGCGTCAATCTTCAAAGCAGCGGTATGAAATCACAGATAACACAATATTTGAAGTAACATATTAAGATGAGCAACATGAGAACTACCATATGACCTTTTTTATGAGAGAGGGTTGGGCGTGGCGGGAACGTAATCACCAACGTAACTCCTCATAAAATAACGATCAATCTTCAAACTGGTAAGTTCTCGTTTAATCTTACTATTTTACTTCGGAGTCACGTGAGTGACTACGTGAAGGGTTCAAAGCTCTGTGATTTTATGCCGCATATCCAAATCCCGGCCTCACTGCATTGATTGACTTTCGATGAGAAACAATCAATAATGCGCTAAACATGAAATGTGAATATCATGCAGTAACAATTGATTTGAATAATCAAAACAAACAGTAACCCCTCTATCCCAGGGGAAACTAAACAGGACTTAATCCTGAATTTGCAAACAGCCTCTCTCCGATCGGCGATCGGCCGATGGTAAATTTTTTAAAAAATAATTCATTTGAACACCCGGCACCTATAAAAATATGGCTGCTGTGAACATCCATCGCCATAGCCGACGACGTTGCTGCTGCACTAGTGGAAAAAGGATATATACACTTCAGTGTTAATACCTGCCTTAAACAACATTTGCTTTAAACCACCTTGAGATAGTCTGCACTAACACGCTCCTGTGTGGCTTCATGTAACTGATAAACAATGCTCTTTCCACATTTCTTAAGGTCTTTATAGCTTCAATATAATGAAAATAAATGTGCCATTACACATAAACATGGATCAGTAGGTTATGCTGAAACACAATTTTAACAAACCTGTTACACCTGGCCTGCTCTGCTTAAGCAGGATGCAATTATATAACATAACATTCTCTTCAGCAACTTCCATCCTGTCTAGCAGCAGTTTTTGCAAAATCTGCACTTGCTATGCTGAACCAATGCCAAGAGCATAACCACTTTCATGATTAGTTTGGCAAATTCAGAGACATGACAGGAACCTACTGTCAAAGCATCTTGAGGACCACACTTACATCCCAGATCGCCATATACCTGGGTTTAGGAGGTTTAGAGTTGAAATTCCTTTCATCAATCCAGCTAAGATATGATGAAACTCAATAGGATCTTTCCTGACCCCATCAAAACCATACAATGACAAAGCACTTAAAGCTGTATTAATGGCGCTATAACTGAGCCCCTCATCATCGTAGAGTGTCAACAGGAACTCTAAAATATCTACAATACCTGCAGTACTATAGTCAATATTATTTTGTACACAATATTGCTCCCATTTTTTACATGTAATATACCCCTTTTGAGTACTCTTTCTCGAGGCTACAGTGAGCAAATGCACCGGTCACCCAGACAGTCCTTGCTCCAGGTATGGCCTTCTTAAAACCTGCAAATTAACAAGTCAATACAATCACATAACAGATAGATGACTTTCCCGTGTTAGCGGATGCTCCAGTCAATTCCCACGCTTGGGAACCACCAAAAAGAGGTTGGATCCCTAACTGTAACATCAAAGGGAACCATGTTTGATTCGGCCAATTAGGTATTACAAGCACCCCCAAAGCGGCATCCTGCTTGATTTCTTGCAGACTCCGACCTATTAGGCAAAATGGTAGGAAAATATATAAAACATACCAGCCCACTGTAACGTCAAAGTATCAATTGCAACTGCCACCTGGTCTGGTTCCCATGAAACCTATTTAGGCTGCTGTTGGTTGAACCTTGATGCAAAACAAATCGATATTTGGCATTCATATATAAGTACTATATTATTGAACACCTCTGGTTCAACTTCCAATCTATGTTGTCATGGAACTTTCGTGACTTGACGTCTGCTACTATGTAGAATCTACCTGGTAGATAAATAGCTGAAATATCTTTTTCAATGCACTAGGCCCAAATTTGATTAGCCAATCTGTCACAAAATCCCGACTTGATTCCACCGATGTGATTAATATATATACCACTTGCGTAGTATTCGTCAATCTGAAACTGAACATGCAGATTACATTTGTTAGAGCAATAAGCCTTATCCATAAAAACCTCTTAATAGTTAATTGCCCATGTCTGCAGAAGCGATGCATCTTGCTCAGTCCATCTGCCTCCACAGCTGAAACTCGTATCCGTGACACCCCACCGGAGTGCACTGACATTCATCTGCAAAATCATGGAAGGCTGGTCAAGCATTACCTTGCTATAACTCCTGGACACATGGTGAATCCACCATTGCAAATCAGAAATAGCCTTTACTGATAACTGCATAGGTCTATTATAATGACCCGAATGTATCCTTAATGCCTCAATTAGCTTGATACAGCTGTCAATTAGCTCTACCCTTTTTTCCCTGGGCAGTCACTTAATTCAATCAATTGTGACCCAAATAGTCAGGTGTTAATTTGGATTTCTCTGGATGGATCAGCAATCAGCGACTGAGCAGCAATTTTAGAGGCAAACGCCCACTGCTTACCCTCATGCGATCGTCGTGCCTTATGCATTCAGCATGGGATCCCGGCACATAGCCATGTTTGGATTCCTGTTTGGAGTTAATCCATACTAACCTTAAACACTCTTTTAGAGTGGGACTAATCGAAGCTGAAGCAGGTATCACAATCCATCTCCTCCATTTGCTTGTACATGCCTCTGTACCAAGCATGTTGTTCGCCACCATTCCCCACAATCTTATCATATATGTGTGTGGCTCCATCTTCATCCACTATACATCCACGTGGGAGGACTTATGCAACCTGCAACAGGAGCTGCCCCAGGCCTGTGTGCATGTATTTTAGCACCATCTCGACCACTACGGAGAACCGAGTGGGAGTAATGGCAGCCCTGCAAACATGTGTTGCTTCAGGCCCATGTGCATACTCCTGTAGCACTCTCTCGACCACTCCGCCATTTGAGTGGGAGAAATTTTGGCAACCCTTTACTAGGTGTCGCCTCAGGCATGTGTGCATGTATTTTAGCACTATCTCGACCACTGTGGTGCACCAAGTGGGAGGAATGGCAACCCTGCAAACAGGTGTTTCTTCAGGCACATGTGCATCCTCCTGTAGCATCCTCTCGACCACTCCGACCCTTGAGTGGGAGGAATTTTGCAACCCTTTACTAGGTGTTGCTGCCTGACATGCCTTAAGATGGAGCGTTGTTGGATTGCAACGAAACGCAATGTTGTCTGACATTGATACCCCTGGCTTGGCACTCACTCTGAGTTGGGGTTGTCAGGTTGCTGCCTAGAGCAGCCGCCAGGACTAGCCATGCAAATCGATGCTCTGTTGGTATCCTCCTTCCCCAAACAGGCTGCACATGCTAGCGACTCCAAATCGTGTTCCTTCCCGATGCCAATGCCGTCTATAGGGAAGAATTGGAGCGCCTCTGGCCCCCGTACATCAGACATAGTGGGAAATGCTGGAACAAAACTTAACAGTTATTTGTCATAGGCAAAGACATTTATGTGAATGAAGACGCCCATCCCAGTTAAACCTGGGATTTATTTACTTTTAATATGAATAATCCGCCGTCTTGGGGAAGAAAACGTGCACAGTCCCTTTAATGAGCAGAATTACTATGACGCCACCTGGTGTAACCCCCACAGGTGACTGATAATACAGCTCAACAAGGCTTCCCATTTCCTAAATTGAGTAAATGATAATCATCTGTCTCGGTATGATAGTCACAATGTGACCAAGTGGTAACTATAATGTCTACCCTTTTGAACGCTTCCCAAAATTGCGTTTGTCCTTAATTTGGAGGGCAGCACTGCCGGGATGCGTGAATTGTAAATTCTCCTTGAAGGCCAGCTTGGACCTAGACCTGAAACCTCCACAGAATTAGCAGAAAATGCTGAGTTGGGGTTGGGGTCAGCCACACACTGACCCCTTGTACTCCTCTCCACTGAGGGAATTGGTAAGCAGCCCTGAAAACACAGGTGCTGCCGCAATCCCCTGATGACCTGCCCTGATATGGCGCACCATATCAGGATAATACACATGTGAGGACATACATATATAACAGAGGGGACCCTCCTGGCCAGGCTCCACATAGTTTAGACTCATATGGGCTGCCAAAGTCGGGGTCCCTGCCTCAATGAGTCGTGTAGTAACCCGACGACCACGCTCAGTCTGCACCCTGAACACCCTCGGGAGTCCGACGGCCACCGGCTTCTCACTTTACCGCGGACCGTAGCCGCTATCCCAGCGGTCTAGAGAACCCCACGGCCCATATTTAAAACACATCTCGGGAGTCGCTGACCTGCCTGTCAGCGACTCAAAATAACAAGCTCAACAGCCACCCGCAGTGACCGTAGCTTGCATAACCCGTGGTCGACAAAACCCCGCGGCCCGAATTAAACCTCGGGAGTCGCGGACCGTTCTGTCCGCGACTCAACCAGCAAAACCCACCGGCCGCCTGCTACCGCACTCCTGCAACGGACAACCTGAAAAGTAAGTTTAAACTTACCTGCAGGATTTTTCAAACTTACCGCTGGAGGACCCTGTTCCTCCCAGCTTGTCTGCGCCAATGCGACCGACGTAATGACGCGCATGCGCCCTGATGGGTCTTCTTCACGTAGTCACTCACGTGACTCCGAAGTAAAATCCATCAATCTCTGCCTTAAAAATATCCATTGGCCACCACAGCCTTCTGTGGCAATGAATTCCACAGATTCGCCACCCTCTGACTAATTAAATTCCTTCTCATCTCCTTTCTAATTGTAATTGACAGACATTAGAACTGAAAAATATGATTGGGCATCAGCTTCAATGCTGGGTTGAGCTTCTATTCTATTCCCAGAACAGCAACATCAATACAGGTGCTGCTTTTTGACTTGCTCTCATCCGTTACCAAATTAATATTGCATAAAATCCACATAAATGGATCAACACATTCCAGAATTTAAGTGTTTTCGATAGATGTTGAAAACGTCTTTGATAAGTCTTTTGATAATAACATCTGAAGACTTTTTCATGTGTAATTGAAGTCTCAGGGTTTGGCTGATCAGTTCTACAAGAGCTGATGGAATGATGAACATGCATTCTCAATTAACAGATCTTCCTGAACAAGTATGTACAATTTAATTGATTAATGCTGGAGCAAAAATTTTTAATATGTGAAAATCATCGTATCAACATTTGTAAGAGACAGATATTTCAAACCGATGGTGTTGAAGTTAGCAGCAATTATCAAATAGATCAAAATTTATTTCAAATAGATCAAAATAATTGGTTTTAGTAATGGTGCCGGAGACCAACACATTAGTTAAGGATAACTGCAGCATTGTACCAAAGGGAACAAAATGGTGAGGAAATGGTTAAATGGGATCAGGTTACTGTGGACTTTAGCCTCAGGTTTAGCCGTCAGAGATCTTGGATCTGATGCCATGATCCTTGGTCACTGGATTTATGAATGTACAAAATGGGAAGGATATTCAAACCTTCATACTTGTTCTCCTTCTCACTAAGGTCACAACTCATCATTTGTCCCATTCACCTTCTCTTTCTTACCCTATTAGCCATGATTCCTTTAACATCCGAAAAGCTATCTATCTCCCTGTTGAATAGTCAACAACTAAACTGCCACAGCTCTCCCGGCAGAGAGTCTAAAACATTCATTACATTCTGTGTGAAGACATTTCTTCTCATCCCTGTCCTCGGCAGCTGATACTCAGCCAGGGAAAACATCTACTCTGTTAAACATCACGAGAATCTTATATGTTTCAATGAGATCTCCTCTTATTTTTTCTATAATCCAGAGAGTGTATGCTTAACGTCTTCCCTTGGGACGATCCCTCTTTCCCAGAAATCAATCTGGTGATCATTCATTTCACTCCCTCTGTTGCTAGTTATTATTAATTCTGGCAGACCAAACCCTTTGATAAGTCATTTGGTAATAAAATCTCGACTTTTTTGTGTGTAATTGAAGTCTCAGGGTTTGGTTGATCAGCCACAACTTCCCTGTTCTCATCAGCACCCTTTACAATTGCAGGGAAATATCTTTAATCATGTACTTCAATCATTTCCTCTGGATTAAAAACCAGGTTAGATCTGTGGCCAATTTAATGCACCCTAAACAACCTCTACTTTAGTTCCTCTCACTTTCTCTGTTAAAGGTGTACCTATGGGCCCAGCTATGCCTGCCTTTTTGTCGGTTACGTCAAACAGTCCTTGTTCCAAATGTACACTGACACCAACCCCCAACTCTTTCTCCGCTACATCATCAACTACATCGCGGCTTTCTCCGCACCAGTGCAGAACTCATTGATTTCATTAACTTTACTATTAACTTCCACTCTGTCCTCAAATTCACTTGGTTATCTCTGATACCTCTCTCTCCTTTCTTGCTCTCTCTAAGTCTCCATCACAGGTGACCTACTATTGACTGACGTCTACTACAAACCTACCAGTTATCTGGACTACACGTCTTCTCACCCTGCCTCTTGCAAAGATGCTATTCTCTACGCTCAATGTTTCCGTCTCCGCTGCACATGTTCCAAAGATGAGGTTTTCCACCCTTGGACATCTGAGTTGTTCGTTCTTTAGTAAACGTGGTCTCCCACCTGCTGTCATAGATGGACCGGTGTCTCCTCTGTGTCCCGTCGTTCTGCTCTCGCTCCCCTTCCTCCAAAGGGAACAAGAATAGACTTCCCCTGGTTCTCACCTTTCATCCCACCAGCCGCCGCATCACACACATCTCCTCTGATATTTCTGTCATCTCCAACCTGATCCAACCACCAATCACATCTTCCCATCCCCACCCCTTTCTGCCTTCAGCAAAGACCACTCCCTCTGCAACAGCTTGGTTCACTCAATCACCTTCCCACCCAAACCACCCCCTCCCCAATCGAAGCTAATTAACCTACAAACCTGTATGTCTTTCGAATGTGGGAAGAAACCGGAGCCCATGGAGAAAAAACATGATGTCACAGGAAGAACATGCAAACTCCTCTCAGACAGCACCTGCAGTCAGGATTGAACCTACGACACTCACGCTGTAAGGCAGCAGTTTTACCGCTACACCACTGTGGCGCCCTGTCGATAGTCTCGATCACCATACTTTATTAAATTCATATTCACCCTGCTCATTAATCTAAAATATCCATGTCCACTACCACTTAGGCAAATGGAGTGGCCACAGATGTGTTTTATTCTTGCGATAGTGAGACTGTTGTTCCTAAAGTGAATATTAACCCATAAAACTTTACCTTAGGAATTATTGTACCTCACCCTGTAAAATGGAAATTGGAAAGTGGAAAACTATTCCTCTACCACTCAGTCTATCCATTAATTTCATTTGATTTCTTCTCAAATGTTGGCCTCTCCTGGGACTTGGCAAGATTCAGCCACTTAAACGTGACTTGCAAGTTATTAGATCGTTCTAACTTGTTTCCATAAATCTGCCAAAATCAGCAGATTATTTTCATTCATTGAAAGCGGTCTTCCTATTTGGCAGAGTGAAGGGAACATTCACTGTAATGGGAAAAGATTTGTGTACACATACACCCAGTGTTCACTGTTGCTGTACCTGCTTTGGAAGTATAAGCTTGACACCATATTCAAAACCTGACCCCAATCAGTTGTGCTAAATATATTAGCAATGGCTGTCTGATCGACTCTACCTGTGAAATTCAGCCAATTGCAGTCAATGGAACCAGGGGTCAGAGAAAGCACAGAATGACAAGCTGCTACATTCAATAACACTTGGTGCTACTGAACAGAATAGATTTCTTGGGAGAGCGTACTTCCCCATTATTCCAACCAAAATGTAAAAGGTTGACTGCAATAGCAGTAGTAAAACTCATATTTTTGGAGGGAATTGTTTGTCTTCATCTGTCCAACAGTTAGCACAAAGGAATGATCTGCAGACTTAAGTTCTATGGTGCCTTATTGTCACATGTGCTCCCTCCTCTTCGGTTCTCCAATCTTCGGGGGAATAGCAGGGACGGATGCAACCAGGGTAGTAGTTGGATGTAAAGCACAGCAAGAGGCAATGCAGCATTCTTCCCATTTTATCCCCGCACTGAGCCTGACATGTAATCATAGCTGAACAGCTCTTAATTCTTGACATTGCCAATGTTTTCATACCATGGTTTCCTTTTGTAAATGATGAAATTTGATCAGTTCAGACACACTGAGGGTAACTTGTGTCATCCGCCAAGAATTGAATTAATACTCCATTATAGAATTCCATTCCATTTGGGCAGACTAATTGTAGTTCCTTGTGGTTACAGGTTCATAACAGGACTCCAAGCAGTTTACACAAATAACATTAAATCATCATATCCTGTCAGTTACCACAGTCATAGCTGTTAGAGATGAAAATAACTTCTGTTTAAATTAAATTGTTTTATTTGATGGTTGGATTTCCTTCCAAATTCTGTTAATCTCGATGCAGATGAGATACCAGAAATGGAAACTGTTAAATTGTCATTATTAACAAAATTATTATTGATGTTATTATTAACTAAACATTATTAAAGTGTAAACAGTCGATCAATGGTCAGCATGGATAGTGGGCTGATGGGCCAGTTTCCACGCTGTATCACCAAACTAAATTAAACTAAACTAAACAAAACTAATCTAAACTAAACTAAATTAAACTAAAATGTAAATCCTTTCCTGCACTACAGAGAAACAACAGAATTAATAGATCCCATGTTCATGACCACAGGGTAAATCTTGGAACATAACAATAGACATTGTGTATTTTCCCTTGACATTATTATTTTATCCACTTATCTCAGTCAAAAAATTCCAGTTCATTTAGGTACCTTTGCATCTCATGGACATACTCAGCTCAGCACAGGGACTGGCCCTTTGGCCCATAATGTCCATGCTGAACATGATGCCAGGTTAAACAAATCTCCTCTGCCTGCACATGATCCATGTAGCTCCATTCCACCACTATTATATCTGCCTCCACCACCGCCCCTGGCAATGTGTTCCACTATTTTCACTGTAATATATACCTGCTCCCCATATTTCCTTAATCTTGCTCCTTGCACCTTTGACCAATAAGTGCTCAGGGGAATAAAAATAAAAAGTATCTGGAGAATTCATTAAAATTAAGTCCTTTTGTGTTAATGTAAATATTTGAAACCTATTCAGGAGTGGGAACCTGTAAACTGTCCAGGTTCAGACTATTAAACATAACCAAATCTCCTCAGTGTTCTTTGGAAATAGAGGCATTGATGAGCTTTCTTTATGATTGCATCAATGTACTTCGTCCAGGACAGGTTAAAGATATGCATGACCAGGAATTTGAAGATTTTGACTCTCTCCACTACCGTCCAGTCGATGAAGGCAAGTGTGTGGATCCTTGTCCTTCTCCCTCCTATAACTCCAACTCATCATCATCTGTAGTTTGTCCAACAATGTTGGTGTCGTCAGCCAATTTGTAGATGGAGATGGAGAGTCAGGAGAGTCAAGAGTGTTTAACTGTCATCCATGCAGACCACAGAAAAATGAAATTCTTACTTGCAGCAGCATAACAGGGATGTAAGTAGATAATGTAGATTGGTTACTTCACACTAACCAATTGTAATACTTTATTAGTAGATGCTCTGCCTACCATGCGATTTATATTATCAGAATTCAGCTCATGCAGTTAGTCGAATAGCTGCTACGCTTGTTATAACATCATGCTGAAGTATACTGTAAGTGAACTTTAATAAATAATGTTCTACCATGTTGTGCGAATGACTGGCACATTTACAGATAACGTAACATAATATAACATATAATGTTATAAAAAAGTCAATAAATTAAAGGAGATACAAGTAACTACAGCTGGTTTTACAAAACAAAGACACAAAGTGCTGGAGTGGCTAAGAGGGTCAGGTGGTATCTCTGGAGAGCACAGACAAGCGACATCTCGGTTCAGGACCCCCCCCCCCTCCCCTCCCCCCACCAGACTGAAGATGGGTCCAGACCTGAAACATCACCTATCCATGCTCTCCAGAGATGCCGCCCGACCCATTGAGTTACTCCAAAACTTCATGTCTTCTTTTTTCAATAAATTAATAACCTCCAGTGTTTATTTAACACAACCTGAGAGTTCATAGTTTAATCAGTGTTTTGTCATGTTCAAGCACCTGGTGGTTGTTGTGAAGAAGCTAATATTGAACCTGGAGATCACAGCTTTCAGACTCTTATACTTTCTTCCCGATGGCAGGAGTGAAATGGGACGAGTTACAGTGTAGAGCAACAGCAAGGATTTAAGTATTTTGTCTGATGCAACAGAGACATTCTGAATTGTCAAGGACAGAAAGAGAAAATAATTTTTGGAATGCATCATAGATCTCTGATAGCGAGGAGAATGGACATACTTTGTGCAGAAAGAAAGAACAGAATGGAGTGATCTCAGTTATCCAGAAGGGATAACAGCAGGGAAGAAGCTAGGGAAATACACAAAACCCTGAGATTTTGCAACCGTTCAATCATTCATTTATTTATAACTCTGGAAACACCCAGCAAGAAACAGCAACACAGTTTCTTTCAGCTAACTGCGCTGCTCTCATGTGAGGTTGCGATGGTCTCTCAACAATTATATCTGCTGGTTAAAGGTAACTACTAAAAACAATTTACAGATAGATTCTTGGACAATTTATTAAAAAATATATCTAATGCCCAGAGAAAGTCAGCATATAAACCTAGGACTCACCACCCAAGTAATTGGATGTTGAAGACCCCTGCAACTCTGACCCAGTGACGCCGCCAGGACAATGGGTCTTTAAGGCCAAGTTAAGACTCAACATTTTTATGAACTTTCAAACTTGACGGATGCAAGGTGGCACCGGAAAAGTGCTTCATTGTAAAATGTTAAAGAGATGAAATAGTCTAATGTAAAAGGTTGAGAAACATAACATCGAATAATAGTTCCTCACTCAGGAGTTCATCTGGCTAATCCTTCAGGCCACTGACATTTTAGTTTGGTTTATTGTCACATGTACTGAGATAAAGTGAAAAGCTGGTTTGTTGCGGGCTATCCAGTCAGTGGAAAGACTACAGTCAATTACAGTCAAGCCGTCCACAGTGTACAGATACAGGATGAAGGGAATAACGTTTAGTACAAGATAAATTCCAGTAAAGTCTGACTAAAGAGATAGATGGCAGGTCAGGATCGCTCTCTAGTTGGTAATAAGATGGTTAAGTTGCCTGATAACAGCTGGGAATAGCCTCAAAATAGCATCAAAAATCTGAAATAAGATAGCCTCCTGCCAGCTTCTACGTTGAACATTAGTTCTAGACCAAAAAAAAAAATCCAAGCCTTTAAGGGCTCTTGCACTCATATACTTTCAGTTAGTCTCCCTGGAGACAGGTATAGAGAAAACCGGTGTGACTGCATCCTCAGTAGATGGAAAGTCACCCTGTTTCATATAATTACTTGAAAAGATCATGAAGCACTATTTCGTAACCATCCCACACTATTTAACACATTTCACAGTCTGTTTTTGCCTCTACTGCTATTAATCAATGTGCATAATAGGAGTAAAAGAGCGCGGGAGTATGGGGAGAGATAAGTTACAGTAGGGGCTGGCTTGAGTCCAAAGAAAAATCAGTCCATAATGCTTATTTCTGGTGGACATCTGAATAGGCCAAATGTGAGATCATTTTGACATCCACACTATTTCCTCTTGTGATCACTCTAGTACTCTCCTTGATAACTTCGCTCAGATACATTGCACTTCAAGGCCTGCTAAACCAATCACATAAATGGAAAGAATCTTGAACGGACAAGCTACAATTCACATGCACGCTGTTTGATTCTTTCAAGACGTTCACAAAGTGCAGCAAGAAGTTTCAGCAACAATTACTTGTGCTCTGCTGTTTACCATCGCAATCTCTGTTCGCAGCCTGCAAGTTGAAACAATTTCCAGGAATTTCCAGGGGGAGTTTCCCAAGATGAACAACCATCATTTCGCCAGAAGATCAACAAATGTTCCAAGCAATGTATCAATGGAGTTTTTGACTGTCTCAGCTGCAGTGGCCAATATACCTCCAGATTCAGGTGTAGGAAGGAACTGCAGATGCTGGTGTAAACTGCAGTTAGACACAAAATGCTGGAGTAACTCAGCAGGACAGGCGGCATCTCTGGAGAGAAGGAATGGATGATGTTTTGGGTCGAGACCCTTGTTCAGAAGAGAGAATCAATCTCTTTTGGAGAAATGGACTTTAGTTACACTGTAATCATAGTGATAAAGATGTACAGTAGGGAAACAGGCCCTTCAGCCCACCTTGTCCATGCCGACCAAATATCATTCTGAGTTGGTCCCATTTGCCTGCATTTGGCCCATATTCCTTCCTATCCATATATCTATCCAGATATTTTTTAAAGGAGTTGAAAAAGGAGCTGAAGAGAAAGGCAACGGTGTCACATGTGTATGTTGGCGGCAATGGAGACCATGTCCTCCACATATTCACTGGCTGGGGCCTGCCTTATCTAGGAAACAGAATAGTACATTTTATAACTGGGTACAAAGGCAACTTCAGGTAGTGCAAAGCTCAGCTCCAAATCTTATGCTAGAAATATCAATCCCAGCAAGAAACTGTGTCATAGTCATACAGACATAGAGTCACACAGAGTGGAAACAAGCCCTTCGGCCCAACTTGCCCACACCGGCCAACATGTCCCAGCTACACTAGTCCCACCTGCTCGCATTAGGTCCATATCTCTCCAAACCTGTCCTATCCATGTACCTGTCTAACTGTTTCGTAAATGTCAGTATTGTCCCTGCTTCAACTACCTCCTCTGGCAGCTCGTTCCATACACCCACCACCCTTTGTGTGAAAAAGTCACCCCTCAGATTCCTATTAAATCTTTTCCCCTTCACCTTAAACCTATGTCCTCTTGTCCTTGATTCACCTACTCTGGGAAAGAGACTGCATCTCCCCGATCTATTCCTCTCATGATTTTGTACACCTCTATGAAATCACCCCTCATCCTCCTGCGCTCCAAGGAATAGAGTCCCAGCCAACTCAACCTCTCCCTATAGCTCAGACCCTCTACTCCTGGCAACATCCTCGTAAATCTTCTTTCTACCCTTTCCAGCTTGACAACATCTTTCCTATAACATGGTGCCCAGAACTGAACACGACTGAACAATGGGACTGAATGGCCGGTTCCATTCAGTTCTGATGTTGCACAATGGATAGGTTAATATTTATACTTTGGGTGACATCTAACTATGAGATGTGGAGAAGTGTGAATGCATACTTACAATTTAGTGGTTTGGAAAATATGTTGCATAGATTAAAGTTCAATTAAAGTTGTCATATATTATTAAATATATGATTAATGATTTGATGTGAATGTAGGTGGCTTGATAGGTAAGTTTGCAGATAACACCAAACTTGGTGGTATGTTGGACAGTGATGAAGTTCATTCCCTCTCTCTCCAACCCTCCCCCACCCTAGTCATCCTACTAGTTCTCGACCTTTACTCAAAACGTCACCCATTCCTTCTATCCAGAGATGCTGCCTGCCCACTGAGTTATTCCAGCATTTTGTGTCTCTCCTATTTTCACTGTCGTCCTGCTTAGTTTCACTGTGCCTGGATTGGAAGGTTTGACATGCAGAGATCAGATAAGTTAGGTTTGTTTTATTTGGAGCAAAGGAGGCTGAGAGGTGACATGATAAAGATATAAAAACATAGAAACATAGAAACATAGAAAATAGGTACAGGAGTAGGCCATTCTGCCCCTCGAGCCAGCACTGCCATTGAATATGATCATGGCTGATCATCCAAAATCAGTACCCCGTTCCTGCTTTCTCCCCATATCCCTTGATTCTGTTAACCCTAAGAGCTATATCTAACTCTCTCTTGAAAACATCCAGTGAATTGGCTTCCACTGCCTTCTATGGCAGAGAATTCCACAGATTCACAACTCTCTGGGTGAAAAGGTTTTTCCTCTTCTCAGTCCTAAATGTCCTACCTCTTATTCTTAAACTGTGACCCCTGGTTCTGGATGGATTCTGGACTAAATTATATGAAATTATAAGGCACACAATTTATGAGGTATGGCTAGGATATATAGTCACTATCTGTTTCCCATGGTAAGTGTGTCTAAAACTAGAGGCCATGGGCTTAAGGTGAGAAAATGGAGGTTTAAAGGTGATATGAGGGGTTAATCAGAGCAGATGATAAGAGGCAGTGTTAGCAACAGCATTTAAAAGGCATCTAGACAGATACTTGAATGAACAAGACAAAGATGATATGGAATGAATGCAGGCGTTGAATAAGTATCAAGAGGCATTATAGATGGCATAGACGTTTTTTGGCCAACTGGGCTGTTTCAATGATGTACATCTATATGACTTAAATGAATAGATATTGTGATTCTTAAAATTGGGAAATGGAATGTGCAATATTATCTTGAGAAGGTTTATTCAGGTGCCATAACTCATAAAGTACTTGTAAAGTGAGCAGTTCATAATTAAATGCAGTTATTGATACCTCTTTATCTTTGCAATGTGGATGCTGCGGAGAAAGTTGTGGCTAAAATTGTTCTTATTGTTCTGTGACATTAATTAGTCATCAGGATATATTTGAAAGGAGGGCTACTCTATCAAGGCTACTTCATCGGAGGAGGAGCTATCTTGGGGAACGGCTGCTAACCTGCAGCCGTCCGTTAAACTCACTTTTTTTCCTTAGTTTTTAATTCTCTTGGTCTATGTCTGTTGGGGAACTTTGACTTTTCATGTGGGGGGGGGTAAGGGGGAAACTATTTTCTAGGTCCCTCCCTGGTCGGTGAGGCAGCTTTTTCTCCGGGTTGCCCCGTCGACCCGTCCTCGTGGCCTTCCAGCGGGCCTGGAGCGGCGTTTCCTGGCGGGGACTGCCCAGCACCTTCAGCTTCGGTGGCGGCACAGCGCTGGAGCGTTATCGCGGAACGAAGCGGGCGATGCCTTGCCTGGGTCGCCGCGCTGGATCGACGCGCTGGAGCTCCGGTGAGCTGTGACCGCCGAGTTCAACACCTCCGGGCTGCGGGACTGCGGAGCGGGCGGCGGCGCCGACTCTAACATCGGGAGCCTCGGAGCTCCAAATCGGCACGGCCTTGTTGGCTTTAGGTGCCACGGACTCCGGTAGGAAATCGGCCGTTCCAGCCGTCCCAGCCGCTGCGAGGACTCTCCCGACGCCGGGGCAACTGCACCCGGCGAGAACGGCCAGGAACATCGGGCCTCCGTAGAGGCAACTGTGGAGGCCTCAATAGGCCTGACTTTGGAGGAGAACTAGGGTTGGGGACTGGACATTGTGCCTTCCCCCACAGTGGTAACCATTGTGGGGGGATGATTTTGTGTGTAGTGTGAAGTGTCTATGTTAGTCTATGTCCAAGATGGCGGTCGGAAGGGAGAGTGTACGCTGGCGCAGTTTGGCTGCCGCTGCTCTCCCTTCACATTGTGTTTCTGAATTTTTTTGTTGTTGTCTTTTTTGGATCGAATTTCTGTCTTTAATTTGTGTATTGGTGATGTCTTTATAACTTATTTTACTCTGATTATATGTTTCTTTGTTAAATTTTGTAAGGTGTCCTTGAGACTTTTGTATAGGCGCCCTTAAATAAAATCTATTATTATTATTATTAAGGCAAGTCGTCTTTGAAATAAAGCTGTTATATTTGTGTGTAAGCTGAGTAAATATTGTGAAATCAGTTTTATATTTTTATGACAAGTCAAGGACAAAGAGGAGCCTTGAAGTTCCTCTTATAGTGGGAATGTTTATTGTGTGATATTAGGTACAATTTCCACAAAACAACCATCAGTGCTCCATGTGAGTAATGTTTCCAATAATCGTTTAAACCATTTTCTGTGAACAAGATACACAGCTCTGTCCTAGACAAACTGGGACCAAAGCATGATAAGGATCAGTTCAGAGGTACATTTTCTGTCATTGCTTCATTCTGTCAAGGACAGAATTGCTTTTTCCAAGTCAAAGGACATCATTCACCATATTTTACCAACATTTTTGTCCTGTTTTCTCCCTGAGATATCACAACTGTTTGCTTTTGGTCTTTGATCATGCAAGTGTCCACAATTGCAATCAGTGATACGTCAAGTTACTTGTATCTAAAATAAACAAAGGGAATCATAAATATCCTGGTCTCTTAAAACTAGAGCTTCCATATCATTAAGCATTGAGGTTGTTATCCACTTGATAAAGTGTCACTAGAATATAGCAACATTAACTACAAAAGAATAAACATGTAGAGGTCTAACTTTGTCTTGTATATTGTAGTTAGAATGCTACAAGTCAACAGGATAATTTTCAATTATCGGGTGGGGGTACCACAGGGTGAGTCTCCTCAGCACTTAATCAATGATCCTATTCTCTCAGTGCCCAAACTTAGATACAACAAGACAGAAATTTTGTATTTGTTGCCCCTAACATCTATGCATTAACAGGCTCTAAGTCCAGTGACCTAGTTTCTATCGTGACTACGTAACCCTCGTATGTTGCAAAACATACCTGACTAATAAAGTATTATTGTGAACACCAAAATCAGTCGAGGTATCTGAAATGTTATTGCAAGATTCTATGAGATATTGGTAATCATTTTGGTTGCAGTGGGGGCTTGCTTTTGATGGGTGCAAGACTGCTTCTGTTTATGAAATAAGAAGCAGCAGTCATAACCTCGATTGTTGTAGTGTTCTGCCATTGAACTGTGCAAGCACTGAGCACAAAGCTAAACCCTATGGTTAAAGGATCTAGCCTTATTTTCTCAAGACCTTTGGCATTTTACCACATTATATAAAAAATAAACTGCTGTTGATTCAAAAAGTGTAAAACAAATAGGATCCTTCAAACACAAAACCAGCGAGACAGGAGTGATAGTAACAAGACTCTCCATCTAATCTTCCTCAGTTCCTGTGTGACGGACATATAGAAAGTCAGTTGGTATTGAGAATCAGTTGGAGATTTAAACTTTTTAGATTTTAGTGATACAACACGGAAACTGGCTCTTTGGCCCACTGAGTTCACGCCGACCAGCGATCACCCCGTACACTAGCACTATCCTACACACTAGGATCAATTTACAATTTACAGTAGCCAATTAACCTACAAACCTGTTTGTCTTTGGAGCGTGGGAGGAAACTGGAGCACCCAGGGAAAACCCACAGTGAGAATGTACAAACTCTGTACAGACAGCACCCATAGTCAGGATTGAACCCTGGCGTTGTAAGGCAGTAACCCGATCGCTGCGCCACCATGCCATCCACATTTGTGTCAACAGGATAACAGAATGTTGGCCGGTCAACTTTGTAGAATTTTCAAAGTCAAAGCTTGATTCAAGAACTGTGATTTTCATCAAGAGGATTGACAATGATAAATTCCTCAAAACTCCCCAATTTTATATAAATTCTCTCAAAAAATGAAACATCATCAAATGTAACCTCAAATTGTTCAATCAATGGATTTTTGACTGAGCACCTAGAGAGCGCAGGAAGGATGTGCAGATGATTGCATACCGAAGAGAGACACAAAATGCTGGAGTAACTCAGCGGGTCAGGACGCATCTCTGGAGAAAAGGAAGAGGTGACATTACAGGTTGGCACCCTTCTTCAGGCGGAAAGATAGAGGTGGGGGGGGGGGGGGGAGGGGGGGAATAAACTGGAGTGAAGTAAAGGCCAGGACACATCCGAGCCGGCAACAGATGATCTCAGGAAGGGTGGAGTCCATAATAGCCCATTGTTAGCTGGGGAAGATGTGCTAACAAGAGGGATACAAGGATGCGAACAGTGGAACTAGCAGGATGACTAGGGTTGGGGAGGAGGGGGGAGAGAAGGAGGGAGGGAATGCAGCAGTTACTTGATATTAGAGAAATCAACATTCATACCACCCTTCATACCACCCACCAATACTGAAAAACAAATCAATAGCATAATGTTTTAAAGGTCTTTAATATACATTTCAGCAGCTGCAAATTTAGAACAAGTTAAAAAGTGGTTTCCCAAATTTTGGAATGTCTTGTTTAAATGTTGATCATTAACATTTCCTTTCCATTCTTGTGTTTATAGGTGAACATAAATCCTGGCATTTATATACCTCTTAAACTTATACAAGCACACAGAATATTATCTATTAGTGTGCAGTGGGGCTGATAAATCCTTTTGTGAACAAACAGACAGCTTTGCCTGATATCTCTATCACATTGCCATGGTTTATTGTTAAGCAGCCTATTGTGTGCAGAATGGGGCCAACAATTAATAGTTCCCAGATTGATAAAATTAGAGAATTTATAACAAAACTTGAGTTAAACTAATTGTAAATAAACCCATTCTTATGCTTGCAAGGCCCCTCACAGTTTCTGTTGTCAAGTCCATTATTACAAGACACGCATGATTGTGCTTCAAAATAGTATGGAGCCTAAAATAGAAATGCTGGGATCAAGGGTCCAGTAACTTTAAGATATCAGGGATTTGTATATGCTTGCTGAGTGTGATCTTCAATAGTGTTACATGATTTGTGTAGCAAACATTGAACATTATTTGTACTCCTCCCTGAAATCGGGGAATATTGCTTGGTTAAATACTTGTTTCAATGTTCAATGGAGATTCTTGTAACCAGTATGATTTTACTTTTGTGCAGCGTGATGAACAGTTGCTAATTCAACTGAAACAACATTAGAAAAGCAATTAGAAATCAGGATTCGCTGAGGAAAGTAACTTTGGACATTTGATTTTTTTCAACATATCTTGCTGCTAACGCCAAATATCTAGAATAGTAAGATTAAACGAGAAGTTACCAGTTTGAAGTTTGATCTTTATTTTATGAGGAGTTACGATGAGGGACTACGTGAAGAACCCGTCCAGCCGCACGTGCGTCAATCTTCAAAGCAGCGGTGTGAAATCACAGGTAATAGTGACTGAAGTATAATAGTAAGATAAAAGAAGACTAGAACTACCAGATGACATTTATGAGGGCTGGGAGCGGAGGGCAAGTAGTCCCTCATCGTAACTCCTCATAAAATAAAGATCAAACTTCAAACTGGTAAGTTCTCGTTTAATCTTACTATTTTACTTCGGAGTCACGTGAGTGACTACGTGAAGATTTCAAAGCTCTGTGATTTCATGCCGCAGATTCAAATCCCGGCCTCTCACTGCATTGATTGACAACATAATTAAAATAATCAATAATGCATCAATCATAACATTGCTTTAACGAATAAACGGTTTATTTACAAACAAAACAATAGTAACCCCTCCATACCAGGGGAAACTATATAACTGAACTTAAAACAGAATCGGCAAAAACCCACAGCCTTGTAATTGGCTTATGATTAAAACCTTTGCAACATAAGTTCACTGGACCATCCTGCGGCCGCGAGGATATTGTCTATAGGAACGTCCACCGCCCTGGCCGCTGAAGTTGATGCCGCCCTGGTGGAATGAGATTTAAAATTATCAGCGTCAATCCCAGCGCTTACCAGAACCTGCTTTAGCCACCTTGAGATAGTTTGCACCGACACCTTATTGTGCGTTTTTTTGTGACTAATGAACAATGCTGACTCTGTTCCCCTTAAAGTTCTGGTAACCTCAATGTAATGGGACAAACATGGCACTACACACAGGCGGGAATCCTTAAGGGTATGCCGAAAAGATAATCTTACATCCTGTCGCCCCTATTCTACTCTGCTTGAGCAGATCATAAACATAAAAAATGATGGCATCTTTTGATACCTCCATGCTGTCTAGACGCAGCATCTGTAATGTCTGCACACGTTGGGCTGATACCAACGCCATAAGCATGATCACCTTCATGGTGAGTTTGGCTAGAGATAGGACTGACAGGAGCCCACTGGCGAAGCAGCATTAGAACTTCGCTCACATTCCAGATAACCGAATACCTGGGCTTAGGAGGATTGGAATTAAAAACTCCCTTCATGAATCTAGAGACTAACGGATGTGTCCCCACTGCATGTAATTCTGACACCATGGGTAAATATGAAGACAGAGCACTTCTAGCTGTGTTGATAGCACTATAGCTTAACTTTTGATCGAAATAGAGAGTTGACAAAAAACTCTAGCACATCTGGGATGCATGCATTTTGATATGAAATATTCTGCTGTAAACAGAACACCTCCCACTTTCTTATCGCAGAAATGTACTGCTTTTGGGTACTATCCCTCCAGGCCGCAGTGATAACATCCACGGTGCGCTCAGATAGTCCTCTCCCCAGGTATGGTCTCCATAGAATCTGCAAATTAACAGATCAATACGATCATGTAAAGGATGCTGATCTCCAGTTACAGGATTCACCAGTAGGTTTCTGTTTTTGGGAACAATCATGTGAGGCTCAGTAGCCATCTCCAAAACATGAGCATACAATGGCTGAGTAGGCCAGTCGGGTACCACCAATATCCTGAAGCGGTGTCCTGCTTGATCTTTTGCAGGCATCGACTGACGAGACAGAATGGAGGAAATATATATATATATAAACATTCCACCCCAGTGCAGCGAGAACGCATCAACCGCTGCTGCCCCAGGATCTGGTTCCCATGAAACATATTTAGGCAACTGATGGTTAAGTCTGGATGCAAACAAATCGATATCTGGTATCCCAAAACGAGCAACAACATTTTCAAATATGTCATGATTCAACATCCATTCTATATTGTCATTGAATTGTCGTGACCTTGTGTCTGCGACTATGTTGAATCTACCAGGTAAATGGATTGCTGAAATCCAAATATTTCTGTCAATACACCAACTCCAGATCTGATTAGCCAACCTATCACAAGGTTTCGACTTGACTCCACCCATATGATTCAGATATGCTACTGCTGTAGTGTTATCAATTTGAACCTGCACATGCACTTGACTTTTGGTAAAACAATAAGCTTTAAGCCCATAAAATGTTCCCAGAAGCTCTAAATAATTGATCCCTCGTAATTGTAGAAGGGATGCCTCATCACAATTCCATCTGCCTCCACAGCTGGAAGCCATATCAGTAGCACCCCAACCTAGGCCACTGACATCAGTCTGTAAAACTATAGAAGGTGGGTCAACCAAAACCTTCCTGGAGCTAGTTGCAACATTCATAATCCACCATTGCATCTCAGAAATGGCTTCTGTTGGCAATTTCATAGGCCTGTCAAAATGGCCTGCAAGTGCTCTCAATGCTTGTTCTTTTGCTCGTTGTAATTGTTGATAACGCAGAGGCCCAAACTGCACTGCTGGAAAAGCAGCCACCAGCTTGCCAATCAACTTTGCCACCTGTCTAATTGAAGGTAATTGTTGTTCAACAAGCTTAACACATTCTTCAATTAACCGCTGCCTCTTATCACTTGGTAAAGTCACTAACATGTGATCTGAGTGAATGGTGAAGCCCAAGTAATCAATAACTTTAACTGGTGTTAATTTGGATTTATCTGGATGGATAATGAACCCCAACTGGTCAAAAGTGAGTTTAACACTTGATACAGATGATTCAGCTGCCTCCCGAGAGTTCCCTACAATAAAAATATCATCCAAATAAGCCATTATCACATGACCCTGATTTCGGAGTGAGCCAAGAATTGGTTTCAACAATTTGGTAAACAATCTCGGAGCTGAGGTTAACCCATTAGGCAGTGCTTTGAATTGCCACAATTGCCTCATCCAGCTAAATTTCAAATATCTCCTATCATCACAGTGAACAGACACTGAGTAATAAGCATCCTTGAGATCTATGCTTGTCATAAAACACCCTTTGGAAACCAGCTGTTTAGCAGTAGAAAAAGTTTCCATCTTGAAATGTCTATACTGCACAAAAGGGTTCAGGCTCGTCAGGTCCAGAATGATTCTACAACCCCCATCCTTTTTAGGCCTAGGAAAAATACTTGACACAAACTGATGGGATTGACGAACCGACTTCTCAATAACCCCTTTTTTGCACAATATCTCAAGCTCTGCCTGTATCTGTATATTCTCTTCTTGTGAAAACACAAGTTTCCGACGTGGGATATGCTGAGTGGGCGGACACACAGTAGGGTAAAATTCAATTCGAAACCCCTCTATACTGCCCAAAACAAATGGATCTGATGTTATCTCCTGCCATTCTTTAAGAAACAGGTGTAACCTGCCACCTATTTGAACATCTTTCCCACTTAATTTATTTCCTTCAGGAGCAAAGTCTCTTACCTGCACATTTCCTGAATGAGCTTGTTGACCCCGGCCCCTCGTAGGGAAATTCATGTTAGCCTTTGTGCCTGTGGCAGGATACCATGTTCCTGTGTTCGCAAATCAACGACTAGTCCCTTCACCAGTCCCTGTGACAGCACCCCGTCGATAAGGGAAAAACCTTTTGCCCATCCTGCTGGTTGTTGGCACTTTAATGAGGCCCACAGTTTTTGCCTCTTCATTCATTTCTTTGACTCGCTTTGTGAGGTCCTCCCCAAACAACAGATTTGGTAACTGCACATTATTTGGTTTGCAGAGTGCTGCAAATTTTGGGTGGATGGCGGGGCGTATGGCACTCTTTCTAAGGCTGTTCATTTCAAAATGTGCACTGCACAAAAGCCCCAGAGCGTCCTGATGAACCTCAGTCAATTGCCCCTCTTCCACCATTCTGGCGAACGCTGTGATACCTGTAGCTAGTAATTTAAGCACCCTCTGGAGTTTCAACTCTTGTGCTCTCACTGCAACCCCCATTTGGTCCCATATAACCTGATTGACCATCGGCACTTTCAACAACCCACAGTTAATTGGGGTTTCATATTTCTTAGCCGTATCGTCCATAATCAGCTCCTGGAGCTGATGGGAGAGCATATAATTAATTGTCGTATCCAATTCTTCCCACAATGGCTCCCCTGCTTCTCTGGGGACTGCAAATTTAACACCCAAATTAGGTACAAAAACCTTTTGCCCTTCACCCGTTGGGCTATGTTCAGCCATTTTCTCAGTATCAGTATAATTCTGACCCGGCACACCCTCTTCTTCCATGAAGGGGCGATCATGCAGTCCTATTTCTGGCAATGCTGGCACAGGCTCTCCAATAGCCTGGCGAGAACTCCACTCCTCCTTTCTCGAGTGAGTCTTTCTCAAGCTACCTCTCCATTAGGTGCTCTAATTGTGAGAGCCGTGAGGAAACGGACTCTTCTGGAGGTAAAACCTCCTGGCCCGACTCTGGGTCTATAGGTCTGGCAGACTTAAATGTGGCCTTACGCCCTACCGGCGCGGCAGCGCTGCTCCCTTGCAACGAGTCTGCATTAGCAAGCTTTGCTTGCGACAAAGTTGGTGAACTAGGCGGGCCCTCGGTAGCCGCACTCCAGCGGTCCTCTACACTTTTCGCCATGGGTCGCCTCGCCTTCACCTTACTTGCTTTCTGCATAGTCGACCAAAAACAACCCCCGACTCAGAAAGCGACCTCAAGACTAAGTTTTCACTTACCTCGAGGTGTTTTAAACTTACCCGCTGGAGGAGCTCTGCTGCTCCAACCGGCCGCCTGCACCAATGCGTCTGACGTAATGACGCACGTGCGACTGCACGGATTCTTCACGTAGTCACTCACGTGACTCCGAAGTAAAATTCATAATCAGTGATGTTTGTTTCTAATACAAGTAAAACATTTGTACTTTACTTGAATTTGGTTCAAAGATACAACATGGAAACAGGCCATTCGGCCCACCGAGTCCACACCGACCATCAATCACCCGTTCACATTAGTTCCCTATACATTAGAGGTAATTTTAAAGAGGCCAATTAATCCTACAAACCGGCTTATCCTTGTGATGTCGGTGGAAACCGGGGTACCCAGAAAGATGAAAGGGGAAAGATTTGATTGGAACCCAAGGGGCAACGTTTTCACTCAGAAGATGGTGGATATATGGAGTGAGCTGCCAGAGGAGGTAGTCGAGGCAGGTACCATAACATTTAAAAGATATTTGGACAGGTACGTGGATAGGAAAGGTTTAGAGGGATATGGGCCAAATGCAGGCTGGTGAGACTAATGTTGATGAGGCACTTTGGTCAGAATGGGTAAGCTGGGCCAAAGGGCCTGATTCCATGCTGCATTACTATCACACCCAGAGGAAACCCACGTGGCTACAGGGAGAACATGCAAACTCAACAGAGTTCTGAGTACAGTAAACCCTGGCTTTTACGGACCTTCACTGCCAAGCCGGGCTGCTGATGCCACCCCCGGTCTGCACTGCCTCCCTGGCCATTTCCAGGCTGGGCTGTAGATGCCACCCCTTGCCCGCACCGTCGTCCCGGCTGGTTCCAGGCAGGAAATACTGCTGCCGCCGCCGGTTCGCACAGCTTCCATGGCCTGCCACTGTCGCTGGCATCATCACCGCTGACCATTACCTGTACTCTGGCTGTCTGAGGGCTGCAACTAAAGACTCCGCCAATCCTCGCCTCTCCCCCAACCACCAGTAAGCTGGGGACATCAACACACCTGGATCCCAGTTCCAGACTGAGACTCCGAAGAAGCAGGGCCGGATGTATGTATAAGCTTCACAAGCTTAAGCTTAGGGCCTCGAGATCTATGGAGCCCCAGAGTAAAAAAAATCCAGAGAAAAAAAAATTGGAGCGCTATCAGCGTTTCCACTTTGACGGAAATTACCCGAAATGTTGGTTCCGGCCCGCTGGAACCTTTGGGGAAAAAAGATGCGACCATCCGCGCCTGCGCAGTTGGGGGAAGCCGGTGACGCAGTAGCGTCGCAAAATGACGCTGTCTCTCCGTGCGTGCGCAGTGGGCCTGGACAGGTTCAGATCTCCATTTGCACTCCACACAATCACCATGATGCCTCGTGTCTAGCAAAGATCCTAGGTGTCTACTCCGGGTAAGTAGTGGAATATTGCATTGCGGGAATGCCCGTTTCTCCAGGCCGGGGGTGGGGCTGCGGTGTTTGCGGGGCGGAGTCGGAGCCTCGCTGCGTGGGAGGGAGAGAGAGAGGGGGATGTGAGAGGGGGAAAGGGGGGGTTGAGACAGGGGGAGAGAGAGGGAGGGGAGGGGGAGAGAGAGAGAGGGGAGAGAGAGAGGGGAAGGGGGGAGGGGGGAGAGAGAGATGGGGAGGGAGAGAGAGGTGGAGGGAGAGGGAGGGGGAAGGAGGAGGGGGTAGAGGGAAAGGGGGATTATCTTTAGTGAGATTGTAAAATTAAGGTAGGTTTTAGAGCAATTATATTTCTCCTCCATATGAATAATATCAAACAATTGGAACTGCTTTTTTTCCCCTTGATAACAATACTGAAAAATATGTATTCCATAGTTTGCGACTTACATTTTGCATCATATTTTTAATGTGCACACACTAACACAGTCGAACAGCAACAGGCAATCAAATCAACACACAAAACATTTTCTAAAAAATGGTTTTCTTTACTGCAAAAACGTACAGTATTTTATTTGCAGTGTTTGCATGCTCCTTTATAATATTTTACATAACATTTTACAGTACAACTTGATTATTAAAACAAGGACAGTTTCAATTCTTGATTTTAAAAAATGTATACAAGAATGACCCTAATCATCCCATTCCAACCACTCATTACTCTTGACAACCAAAATTATTTCTGAAATATTGGTCATAAATTTGGTGCAAAAATGCTCCAAAATAAGGCTCAGAATGCATCAGAGAGCATCTAAAACTCCGGCCGCAAGGGTCTTTGAGCTTTGCGCTTGTGATATGCGCTGCGTGCACTTATTTCACATTAAATTTTTGTAATCCTGCCATGCCACCCCCCTTTTTGAAAAGCTTCGTACGGTCCTGGTGTATAATATTTTTGACACTGCCACAGGCCTTTCTTACATATGCTGTCACAACACACTGTAGTCTCTAAACAACACTTCAGTAATTTTCCTTGCCCTCCATTTCAGAATAATAGTGTTTTAAGCCGATAATGCGACACTAGCACTGGCAATAAATAAAAAGCGCAGCTTTCCAGCCCTTATCTCATTGGCCACGCTCGGTTGCACATCGGTCAATCTGGTGAACTCTTCCATCTTCCTCTCGTCGTTGGGGTGGGGGATTGGGATGGGCCTCACAAGTGGAATAGCCTAGGGCCTCTCTTCATCTAAATGCGGCCCTGCAAAGAAGGGTCTTGGCCCGAAATCTATCCACGTTTTCCAGAGATGCTGCCTGACCTGCTGAATTACTCCAGCACTTGGTGTTCAGTAGTTCTTTGTTTCTACTACTTATACAATAATACTCTATTACTCAGTAATTACTAACTTGGTTCAATGGACAATCGGCAATAACAAACACTTTCCCCCCCTTATGGTCAGTTGTAATGAGGGATTACTGTATATGGTTAACTCCATTAAAACTGTGGTTATGAAAGAATTGACATAAGTGTAAAATGCTTCGCAAACTCCTAAAATCAGTAAAACACCACATAACACAGGTTCTTCATTCATACTACCGATAGTAAAGCCCAATTTATCTCGATTGAGCAGTGTGTGTGTGTTTGCGTGTGTGTGTGTGTATGCGTGGGCGTGTGTATGTGTGCGCTTGGTTGGGTGTGCATGTGATTGCGTGTGTGTGAGCATGTGTTTGTGTGTGTGCGTGCATCTGTGTGTGTGCAAGTATGTGCGTGTGTGCATGTGTGTGTATGTGTGTGTGTGTGTGTGTGTGTGTGTGTGTGTGTGTGTGTGTGTGTGTGTGTGTGTGTGTGTGTGTGTGTGTGTGTGTGTGTGTGTGTGTGTATGTGTGTGTGTTAAAGATGCTGTTGCTGTTAAAGATGTGCAGATCCAAATATCAGAGCACTCACCTTGACATTTATTTTAAGGTCATGGAATTTTTAGTGTGAATAGTTTCCAGGTGCAGCCGGGTGAATTCTTCATTGTTGACCTGGATATCCTGCTGGCACCTTAGGCATGCAAAGGGTTTGGGGAGATCACATCTGGAATACTGTATGCAGTTTGGATCTGCCTACAAAGGGAAGGATATGGGTGAATTGAAGGCAGCGTGATGTAGCTTCATTGAAGACATTCCTGGGAAAATGGGGTTTGTCCTTTGAGAATAGGGAGTGGCCTGCACTCAGTGACATTTTAAAGAATGCGAGATGACATGGCTTCCTTGAATGTATATAAATCTGAGAAAAAAAACAGTAAATTGGTCGTTGAGGGACAGTTACTTCCTGATGGAGTCTAGAATTTGGGAATGTAGACTTGAAATAAGGAATAAGCTATTTTTTACCAAGATGGAGAAAGATTTCTTCACAAAATGTTCTGAATTTTTGGAATTTCCTTCTCCAGAGATTAATGGATGCTCTGTCATCGAGTATAGTCAGGAATGAGTTTGATAGTCACTTTGGTGAATCAGGACATATGGGGGGCGTGGGAGATTGCAAACTTCACATGGTCCACCCTGTTTCGACGAATGCAATCAACCTGGCGTGCACAAACAGAAGATCAAACAGAACAAGTTGTCTTACAACTTTAGGCTGTGCACGCCATACGCAAGAAGTAGAAGGACATATGGGGAACAGTGAATTTTGGAGAATGTTGATTAAGTTGGGAAATGTAGGCAATAGGCTTGTGGGGACACTTGGCTGATTCCACTAGTTCCAAAGATTCTTCCTCAGCACTTATGGACAGTCATTTTTGAATAGAAAGAGAGTAGAGGTTTAGAGCATAGAACAAAGAACAGTTCAGTACAGAAAATAAGCCCTTCATCCCACAATGTCTGTATTGAACATCTAGCCAATACCAACTCTTGTCTTCCTGCATATAATCCATATCTCTCCATTCCCTGCTCAATTATGTCCCTATCCAGAGATCTCTTAAATGCCCCTATCGTATCTGCCTCCTCCACTACCCCCAGCAGAGAGCTCCAGACACTCACCATGAAAAACCTGCTCCACACATCTCCTTCAATCTTTGCCCCTCTCACCTTAAAGCCATGCGTTCTTTATATTTGATGTTTAATATTAGGATTTTTAGAAGGTAACCATTTTGTTGTGGTATTTTAAGTGTTTCATTGTCACGTGTACCAAAACAGTGCAATGAAATTCTTACTTGCATTACTGTAACATAACAGGTATGTGCAGTTTTCAAACACCCAGTGAAAAAGCTGCTCTGGGAGGCCATGCTGCAATGCAAATGTGAGCTTAGATGTGAATCCATTGCTATCTTGCAGGCAAATGTTTCCCTTGTTCTCTTGTAACAGAAGTGTAGCATGTACAAGGAAACTGAGGATGAACATAGTGTGGAGCAGATAAGGCAGCCTCTGTTATCAGTGCATCCTTTAAATCCAGTTGACAGTGATGTAGTGCAGGCCCTGCTTCCAGGCTAAGGCCATCATTAGTAGTGATCTCACCTCGCTGAGTCTTAATGACCACTGCAAAATGCCTTCAAATCCTGGAGCAATAAGCCATGTGTCAGAAAGGAATCATTTGTTGTGCGTTGTCTCTGGGGTCAGTTCACTGGAGCCTGGAGTTGAAATGATAACATAACATTATCACTGTTTGTAAATGTGCTTTGTCAGTAGCCCCCGATTATCTGTCATTAAACATTGCTGTGAGGCTTCTTTCATTGTTGGTCAGTGACCTAACAGTAATTTTAAAGTTTAAAATTACAATTGGTGTAATTGGAAATAACAACTTATTGGAGTTCACCCAAGATTGGTGGGGGTCACTTATTATCTCCCCCATTTTTTAACCTTTGCTGTTTATAGAACAAGGCAGCTTTGATTATTGCTACATAATTACCTGGTATTTGTATACAGAAGGAGGTCGAGGGCACAATTTTGAGGAAACTAATTATTTACACCAATGCTCACAGTGGACGCTGCAAACTGCTGTAACCTTAAATTTGTTTGTCCTAGAGTGAATTCTGCAATCAGAGAAGACTAGTGAAATGCTCCAGGCAAAAACTGTCAGAACATTCTTATTAACTTGTGGCTGGTAGATTAGCCATTTCATTCCTCTTCTTTATGCCCACACTGGCATGTCTGTCCTCAGCTCCTCTGCAGTCAGGGTGAGTCCAAATGCAAACTAAAGGAACAGCACCTTATATTCCGCCTGGGTGGTCTACAACCTTGTAGGTTAATTGGCTTGGGTAACATTTTTAAATTGTCCCTAATGTGTAGGATAGTGCTAATGTATGGGGTGATCACTGGCCGGCTCAGACTCGGTGGGCCGAAGGGCCTGTTTCCACTCTGTATCCCTAAGTCTAAAATCTAAAGTCTTAACATGTTGGCATGAACACCAAGTTCTCTAATTTCAGATAACTACCTCCCCCCACCCCCAGTCCTTCTATCCACCTAGATCCTCCCACATATACCCTCCTTTCCCACAAGATACCACCGCACCCTTCCTAACCCCAACTTCGTCCCTACCCACTCTATCTGCTGTCTCTCACATATGCCTCTCATTGGGACCACTCCTTCCAGTGTTCTCACTTCCCCGCCCCACCCCACCCCTCCCCACCAAAACCCACCACACCCCACCCCACCCCTCCCCACCAAAACACACCACACTCCACCCCACCCCTCCCCACCAAAACCCACCACACCCCACCCCACCCCTCCCCACCAAAACACACCACATTCCACCCCACCCCTCCCCACCAAACCCCACCCCACCCCTCCCCACCAAAACACACCACTATCCCACCCCACCCCTTCCCACCAAAACACACCACACCACACCCCTCCCCAACAAAACCCACCACACCCCACCCCACACACCCCACCGAAACCCACCCCTTCCCACCAAAACCCACCCCAACCCAACCCACCAAAACTCACCCCGCCCCACCGAAACCCACCCCACCGAAAGCCACCCTGCCCCCACCACACCCCACTCAACCTCACTTCACCTCACCCCACCCACCCCGCCATGACACTCCACGCCCCGCCCCACCACACCTGTTTATATTTACTGTTAATCAAAGCTAGCAAAGATTTAATTAGTTTAGTTTAGTTTAGAGATACAGCGGCGAAACAGGCCCTTTGCCCACCGAGTCCGCGCTGATCAGCAATCCCCGCACATTAACACTATCCTACACACACTAGAGACAATTTAATAATATACCAAGTGAACTAACCTACAAACCTGTGCATCTAATTCTGTACAAACTCCATACAGATAAGCACCCATAGTCAGGATTGAACCCAGGGCTCTGGTGTTGCAAGGCAGCAACTCTACCACTGCTTCACTGTTCCGCCAAATTAATTGTTTTAATTAACTAGGACCCAAAATGCTGAAGCAACGGGTGAGGCAGCATCCATGAAGAACATAGATAGGTGACGTTTCGGGACTGAAGAGGGGTTCTGACCCGAAATTTTACCTATGCATGTTCTCCAAAGATGCTGCCTGACCCACTGAGTTACTCAAGCATTTTGTGTCTATCTCTGGTAAAAATCAGCAACTGCAGTTCCTTGTTATTATATATGTTGTCAAGAAATGGCCTGAATTAGCAATAACTATCTGCATTAAGTTTTCAATCATTTTTATGTTCAGGATAAGAATTGTCAGCGCTGGGGAATAGAATTTGTAGAGAAGGTACTGAGACCTGATGTGGCAGCAGCATTTAAAATGTACCACTGTTTATAGATCTCAGATTCATCCAACACAGAAACGGGCTCTTTCACCTCGCCTCAACTTTGCTGAGCAGAATGCCTGCCTACGAAAACCACACCTGCCCGTATTAGCCCTATATCCCTTCATACCTTTCCTATCCAAGTACCTGACCAAATGCCTTTTAAACCTTGCAATTGTTTCTGCCACTACCATTTCTTCTGGCAGCTCATTCCAAAGAACCAACACCATACATATGAAAAGCCTACCTCTCAGATTTCATTTACATTTCTTCACCCTCACCTTAAACTTTTGCCCTCTAACTCCCCTGCTTTAGGAAAAAGATTCTGATTATCTATCCCATCTATGCTCTCCATAATTTTCTCTTTTTTTAAAGAAGGAACTGCAGATGCTGGTAAATTGAAGGTAGACAAAAAATGCTGGAGAAACTCAGCGGGTGAGGCAGCATCTATGGAGCGAAGAAAATAGGCGACGTTTCGGGTCGAGACCCGAAACGTTACCTATTTCCTTCGCTCCATAGATGCTGCTTCACCCGCTGAGTTTCTCCAGCATTTTTGTCTACCTTCTTTTTTTTAAGATCGTCAGTTCAGGGGAAATGAGGGGAAATGGTCAGGGTCAGAGATCCATCAATGATGTGGTTATAGCAGTAATCAGCACCTCAAATCTAGGCTGAGGTTCAATGAAATGATGAAGTGCTGCACTGTTGCTGGATCAGTATTGAGGAAGCGCTGCACTCTTGAAGGATCAGTACTGACGGATTGTTGCATTGCTCAAGGGGTAATATGGAGGGAATGCACCAGAACAGGGAGGAATTGCTGCATTGCTGTTTAGGGCATCGCTGAAGAAACATTACACTGGAAGTATGTCTGCTCTCTCTGTGGGTACAAAATACACCATAGCAAAATTTTGAAGAGCAGGGGAGCTTTGACGAACATTTACTTTCTAAACAGCATTATTTAAACAGCATATTTGTTATTTAATACAAATATGTTATTTAAACAGCATATTTGATCATTTAAACCTGTCCGTTTTGGGAAGCTTTTTGCCTACAAGTTGGTGCCTTATTCCCTACATTACAACAGTGAATACACTTTAAAAATAGTTCACTGGTTGTAAAACATTTTGGGGTATCCTAAAAGGGACATAATGGTTTGCACAAATGTAAGTCACTCTTTTCTTATACCTTTAATCCCCATCACCCCACCTCCCTGGGAACCTTGATAATGAGTGAAGCTGTATAACAGTGACACAATATAAAGAAACCAGAGAGCTTTTGGGTGTTACAGTATCCATCAGGGTCTGGAGGAATGAACTATTTCAGTGGCATAGAGTCATGGAGTGATACAGTGTGGAAGCAGGCCCTTCGGCCCAACTTGCCCACACCAGCAACATGTCCCAGCTCCACTAGTCCCACCTGCCTGTGTTTGGTCCATATCCCTCCAAACTTGTCCTATCCATGTACTGTACCTGTCCAAATGTTTCTTAAATGTTGCAATAGTACCTGCCTCAACTACCTCCTCATTCCATACACCCACCAACCTTTGTGTAAAAAAAAGTTACCCCTCAGATTCCTATTAAATCGTTTTCCCTTCACTTTAAACCTATGTCCACTGGTCCTCGATTCCCCCACTCTGGGCAAGAGACTCTGCATCTACCCGATCGATTCCTCTCATGAGATCAGATTATCTTTTCATCAGCAGGCCTTCAGGTTCAGGCCAGCAGATGGCTGAACTGTGGTTCACCTTCATTCATCTCTGTTCATAACAGCGGATGTGACATGATACAGCCCTTCTGATATTTCCTCTTGGAGGTGCTCAGGATTTTAGTCCATCCTCGACAGCCATCAATATTGGCAAATCAGCTTGTTCCTTCTGTAACATTTCACCTTATGTGACGGCACAGTGTGCAACGGTGGAGTTGCTGCTGCCGTACAGCGCCAGAGACCCAGGTTCCATCCTGACTGGGTGCTGTCTGTACGGATTTTGTACGTTCTCCCTGTGACTGAGTGCTTGGTTTTTCTCCATGTGCTCCGGTTTCCTCCCACACCCTAAAGAAGTAAAGATTTGCAGGTTAATTGGCTTTGGTAAAATTGTATATTGTCCCTAGTGTGTAGGATACTGCTAGTGCAGGGGGTGATCGCTGGTCTGCGTGGACTTGATGGGCTGAAGGGCCTGTTTCCACGCTTTATCTCTAAAGTCTGAAGCAGTGGGTTCCAACAGCCTCCTCACATGCACATGCAGGGGAACCGCAGAAGCTCCATGGATTTTCAGCGCCATCCGATTAAAATGCGTGGACCATGATTTGCTCAGGCTACAGGAATGCTAAAGGCTCAGCATAAACATTTGTATGCCTCGTCCTTATTCAAGACCCTTATTCAAGGCATGCATGTATCTCCAACAGGAGTGACAGCAGTAGCACTATCACGTACTTGTCAACATCACCTTGTTATCTTCTGTCAGTGAGGGAACAGTGTCAAAACCTTGTCAATGGGTAAGTCCACACTCTGACATTGATGCACAATCAGTCGCCTCTTCATACTGGAGAATGTTACAGATGTTCTCACAATGAGATGACTGTTGCTTAATGGCCTAATGGTTTACTATGGAAGAGTGCTGGAAATCTATCAGAAGTGCGGTCGGTCGGGAGGTTCCAGTACTGCTGTGCTTATTGAAGTATGTCGTGGGGGCTTTATCAGTGGCATGTCATTCCTTTGACATGTAACCCTGAGGCTGAGTTTTTAAGTGGATTAACATTTTAAAACACCAAATATCTCCACTATATCAAAGTGTGACAGGGAAGCGCACTTTGAAAGGAGTTATGGTGCCATCAGTGTCTGATTTACATGTCTGGCATTTTGATGTGGCAGGTCACTTAAGTGCAGCAGTTGATTCCACGTTATGACCTGCATTATCTGTGCTTGTTGGGAAAAGAATAGAGGATAAGTGGAAGGTTTGTGCAACACAGCGCTTGAGTCAAGGCTAGACGCCATATTTACTTTGCAGACCATTATTTACTTTGTCCTATTTCTCTCTTCGTTCCCTGCAGCCACCTGCTTTCGATGAAATAATGACCTGACGTCTAGGGCCAGTCTGATGCATGGAACATTCCAGCATTTATTCTCAGTTTCTAACCTCTGTGCCATTTTCTGTCAATAGTGAAAAGCAACGGTCTTCTTCCTGCGTGAGACTCATTTTGTAGTCTTTGACAAATTTACAGTAATGTAATGGATAACATTTTTCATATGGAATAGTCATAGAGTCTAACGTGGAAACAGGCTCTTCAGCACAACTTGCCTAAGCCGACCAACATGCCCCATCTACATTAGTCCCACCTGTCCGCGTTCTGCCCATAACCTACCATATCCATGTACCTGTCTAAATGCATCTTAAACATTGTGATAGTATCTGCCTCAACTACCTCTTCCAGCAGCTCGTTCCATACAGTCGCCACCCTTAGTGTAAAGAAATTACCCCTCAGGTTCCTATTAAATCTTTCCCCCCTCACCTGAAACCCATGTCCTACATGGAATATTAAACCATTAAGTCACATATTCGATTCCCGGTCTCTGCTGATGTCAATGGAGACAGGAAGAAAGAAAAGATAATGGAATTTCTTCAGAGTAGCTTTTATATCCCTTTCTTGATGAACTGAAATCTCTTTCTGCCAATGAGGTACTTTTGAAATATAGTCATGACTCTAAAGTAGGAAACACAGCATTGAATCTGCACACAGAAAGGACCCGCAGTCGGCAATAGGGTAATGACCATATCATTTTTTTTAGTAAAGTTAATTAAAACATCAGAATTGATGCCAGCATCAACCCACTCCCCCATGATGGGCTGAGAGTACTCATCGCAACAGTTTAACATTTCATCTGAAAAACCTCTGACCATGCCACACACGGTCAATGCTGTCTGATATTCTGCGTTCAGCCTCTGGAGTGGGACTCAAACCCACAACCTTCTGATTGAGGGGGAAGAGCACAACCTGCAGTGCCACACTTAATGCATGTCAGGAAGTGCACTACGACTTGCATTTGGCAAAGTGTAGTTACGCCAATGAAATAAATATGAAAGGAGGGGAGGTAAGTGCGGAAAGCAAACAATATCAAAAGATACTGGTGCCGGTCTACCTGAGGAAGAGGCACTAGGTTGCATTGGCAAGCAGTCTTGGGTGCTGCTGGCAATTAGAGAGGTGCCAACAGAAACCCTGACCAAACATTATGCGCTCTTACACCCAGAAACTGTGCCAGAGGATGAAGGGGTAATTCCAATGTAATATCTTTATTCAAAAAGGGGCACAGCAGTAGAGTTGCTGCCTTAAAGGTCTGTCTCACTGTGCGAGTTGACCCACGAGTGACCCCGAGTGAAAGACTCGTGGTTGCGTACGAGACTACAAGTTTATGATCCAGAGTTTAACCGAGTTCCCACGGGTATGTCTACGTTTCCCGTTTACTTCTCATTTCTGCGATGTTCCAAGTTCGTCTCCCGAGTGTACCAAGTTCCTCTCCCGTTAATCTTGAGGCAACAATGTATATCGAACTGTTGAAAAATCATCACATGTTAAAAAAAATGATGTCATGCCAGCCAAAGAACGTAGAGACTATTGTGTTTGCTGCATGTGTTCTGCACAACCTGATCCCTATCAGAGGTGCAGCTTCAGTATCAGCAACAGCCATGCAGGACGGTGACTTAGTGGACAGTCAAACAGGGAGAATAACACTAGGTGCGTGGAGGAGTGGTACAAACGACGAGACTTTGGTGCCACTGCAGTGTTTTCGAGGTAACACGGCGACCAACAGTGCAAAAGAGCAGAGAGACCATCTCTGCTCCTACTATAATTCAGAATTGGGCAGTGTGCCGTGGCAGGACAGCTTATTTTGAGCGGCTGCCGACCACAGGTACATCACTGCATGAGGAGAGCCCACATGCAGAAGAATCCAGTTAATTTCATGTTTAGTTTAAATCCTGCTGACTTTTCATTGTTTAACTTTAAGTGTGGATTTTATTTTTTATTGTGGTGTAAAAGTAATTTCATTGCATCTGTCTTTCCTTTAAAACGTGGTTATCATGCATCTGCTTATCTGATTGTAGATCTCAAAACTTGTCATTTAGCGCATTGCATTGTATCTTTTATTGCCTGAATTTAGACTTGTGCATTTCTCAGCTGAATTAGTATATAGTGGAAATACTTTTATTTGTGCTTCATTTGTTGATTTTCATTTATGAGAAGCCCTTTTCAGACAGTGGTGTTTGCTGTAGTGCTACGTTTCTCAATATGCGCAAAAACGCGTTTTTTATATTGAACAAGAATAAAGACTTTGTTTCACATTCAAGACATTTGTTTCACATAAGACTTTGTCTTATTTTCTGATCTACTGAGAGGTGACAATTTTAAACATTTAAAAAGCACAGCATATGAGGCAGTTGAGTCCTTAAATCTCACAAATGATTGTGAGAATCAAGATGTGAATATATTTTGCCTTCCTCTATTTTGTGTTTTATGATGAAAGGAATATTACATTCAAGTCATGAGACTTTGTAGTGATATTAAAATGAAGACTTCCAGACATCAATTTGATCTTGATAGCAAAGAACTCTCTTTTATTGTGCAATGAAGTAAACAAACAGTGAGAATCAAACGGTTCAGCAAAAAGCTTTTCAACACAACACAACACAACACAAATTTATATATAAACTTCAAGCAATTTTTTCTTTTCAACCCACTCTGTCACCTTATCAATAACTTGCTTAACTTTGTTAAGCAGAATTTGTCTTTAAAAAGTCTAAGTAACTGATATTTCTGTCCCTGATTATTGTTTCTAAAAAGAGTTCCCACGGTAGAATCACGAGTCACAAAGTTAAACGCACGGGCCACTACGTTCTTACAACGAGTTTAAATGTTTCAAATTTTAACCACAAGAGTACATTTTACTCGTGGAAAAGTACAAACATGTTTGAACTTTTGCAAGAGTTAACAAGTTTCACGTGTACCTCCCGTTAGCACCAAGAGTTGCCAAGTTGCGTCCACGAGTTCAGACGTTTCCGCTACGTTAATTGTACGTGATTACCACGAGTTAAATTTGTTTTAAACTCGGGGTCACTCGTGGGTCAACTCGCACAGTGAGACAGCCCTTTTACAATGCCAGAAACCCGGGTTCGATCCTGACTATGGGTGCTCTCTGTACTGAGTTTTTACGTTTTCCCCATGACCACGTGGGTTTTCCCTGGGTTTGTAGGTTTGCCCTCTGTAAATTGCCCTTATTGTGTAGGGAATGGATGCAAAAGTGATATTCAATGTATTGGTTGTTGAATGCAAGCATATCATATGCCTTCTTTATCACTTAATCTACCTGTGATGTCACTTTCAGAGAACCATGTACTTGTATCCCAAGATAGATACAAAATGATGGAGTAACTCAGTGGGTCAGGCAGCATCTCTGGAGAAAGGGAAAAAGGTGACATTTTGTGTCAGAGCCCTACTTTGGATGGGTTTGCGCTGACCAGCAATCCCTGCTGGAAATTATAGAGGTGCCAACCACTAGCCACTAGCACTATCCTGCACACTTGGGACAATTTACAATCTTTACCGTAGCCAATTAACCTTCAAACCTGTTTGTCTTTGGAATGAGGAAGGAGCACCTGGGGAAAACCCACATGGTCATGGGGAGAATGTACAAACTCCGTACAGGCAGCACCCGTAGTCAGGATCGAACCCAGGTATATGGAGCTGTAAGGCAGCAACTCTACTGCTGCACCGCCGTGCCGTCCATAACTGTAAAACTCCATGATTCTGTCATTATTCATGATCCTGCATTAAAATGATAACTCTTCATTCAGTAAAACAAATCTTCTTCTTGCATATGGCGTGCACAGCCTAAAGTTGTAGATCAAGTGGCATGAAAAACAACATCTATTTGTTTGTGCACATCGGGTTGATTGCATTAGTCGAAACAGGGTGGACCACGCGAAGGTTGCAATCTCCCACCCTAGTAAAACAAATGACCTGATTGAACGAATACACAAGCGCAGATTTTCTCTCGTCCTAGATCACAAAAAGTCGGGAGATCAAAATGATATGAACAGACACAAACTGCTGGAGTAACTCAGCAAGTCAGGCAGCATCTCTAATAGTTAGTTTAATTTAGTTTAGTTTAGTTTAGTTTAGCTTAGTTTAGTTAAGTTTAGTTTAGTTTAGTTTAAACGAGGTACAGTGAAAAGCTTTTGTTGCGTGCTAACAAGTCAGCAGAAAGACAATACATGATTACAATTGAGCCATTCATAGTGTACAGATACGTGATAATGGGAAAAACGTAAATAACGTTTAGCGACGCTTCGGGTCTGATTGTAGGGGGGAGGGAGCTGGGAGGAGGACTGATATTACTGAATGCTCAATTGCTAATGCAAGTAACAATTTTATTTCAATATTTGTGAATCTCAAACAATTTTGATTGATGAAAAGATTTCTGAAGTGAGAAAATTTAATTAATTGCCATGTAATTGATTGCACTTACAAGTAAATGCACCACTTTTCAGCTGTGGCAACAAACAAGACGTGAAGGTGTCTGAGCAGATGCCCTTGTCCAGCTCTATATTCAGATGCTCTAACATCTGACTATATTCTATTTAGTATGAATAGCTGGAACCGCATAGTGTTTGCGGATGTAGCTGGTAGCCAGGATTCCTGCCTGCCTGTTGACTGAACTTTGTATACATTCCAGTGTTCCACTATTCTAACAGGAGGCTCTTTTAAAGCAAACTTATCATTCCATTCCTATTGCAACTGCTGGGCCTCCAAAAAGCAGCCTAGAATTTAATTTATCTTCCCAGATCCTCACCCTGATGTCTTAACCCATGGGTATTTCGCAGTTGTCCTATTTGCTTTTGAGTACCTCACTAAACATCAAGCAATGATAAATTATTTTGTCTTGCGAAAAACCAGAGACAATACTGAATTGATTGGCTTTTGTAGTTTGGATTTTGTGTTTAGTTGCAGCACCTGGTCATGCACTTCCAGTCATAGAAGTGTGAAAATCGCATACCTCCACGTTCAGGTAGAGAAAGGAATGGCAGATACTGGTTTAAACCGAAGATAGACACAAAAAGCTGGAGTAACTCAGCGAGTCAGCATCATCTCCGGAGAAAACGAATAGGTGACGTTTTGGATTGAGACCTTTCTTCAGACTGAGAGTCAAGGGACAAGGAAACGAGAGATACAGATGGTAATATAGAGAGATATAGAACAAATTAATGAAAGATATGCAATAAGGAACGATGATCAATTGATTGTGGAGCCCACAATGGTCCATTGTTGGCTGTGAGCTAGGTGATAATGAGTTATACAGACAGTGAAACTTGTATGATGACTAGGGTGGGGGAGAGATGGAAAGACAGGGATGCAAGGGTTATTTAAAGTTGGAGAAATCAATATACCATTGGGTTGTAAGCTGCCCAAGCAAAATATAAGGTGCTGTTCCTCCAATTTGCATTTGGCCTCACTCTGACATTGGAGGAGGCCCAGGACAGGATGGTCAGCAATGGAATGGGAAAGGCAGTTAAAATGTTTGACAACTGGGAGATCACGTAGGCCAAGGTGGACTGAGCGAAGTTGTTCAGTGAAACGATCACCCAGTCTAAGTTTGGTCTCGCCAATGTATAGGAGTCCACACCTGGAACAACAGATACAGTAAATGAAGTTGGAGGAGGTGCGAGTGATCCTCTGTCTAACGTGATAGGACTGTCGGGGTCCCTGGACAGAGTTGAGGGAGGATGTATAGGGATAGGTGTTGCATCGCCTGCGCTTGCTGGGGAAGGTACCCGGGGAGGGGGTGGTTTTGGTGAGAAGCGATGAGTTAACCAGGAAGTTGCAGAGGGAATGGTCACTACAGAAAGGGCTGGAGATGGGAAGCTGTGACTAGTTGTGGGATCCCATTGGAGTTGGCGAAAATGTCGGAAGATTATGCGTGGTATGTGACTGCTGATGGGGTGAAGACTAGGAGGACTCTTGGATTACCTCCTGGATCTTCTCGGCATCAACTGTAAACCTTTAGTTAAATATAATGTTTCTCTTCAGTTACACATTTAATTTAATTTCTTGGCTTTCCTTCGAAGAGTTTGTTTGATATTTCCCACTTTGGCTTGTGAGGGAAGTTCAGCTTTAAATGTTCCCAATGCCAGTGAGTGGGGAAAAGATGTTAGCAGGCAGAGGATGAAAACCATTAAAGTACTTCAGCCTTGACTATCACCCAGGAATTCCCTCTCAGATTTACCCAGCTTCTGAGAGGGAATGGCGCTTCCTGAAACCATGCCAATGGATGGATGGATGAAGTGGCGCAATGCAATTACAAGCAAGGCAAGAATTTGGACTTGTGGCTTCACAGTGTCGAGAGACTGCAGGAAACTGTTCCCATTGTCCACATGTACGTGAAAGATTAAAACTGGTAACCAATGCAAACAGCAAAACATTTTTTTTCCATGAGTGCAGATTTTCAATATACTCTTTCCTTTGGTCCTCAGTTATGTTCCTAAGTTTGAAAATTACGGAAACAATGAAATCCTTGTGTTAAAGCAGTGAAGAAATGTTATTCATTTCGCCCAAGAGACTGGATAAAGAATTAGGTTTAGAATGTTATGCTTTCACCCCGGGAAAGCAGCCCAAACCAGTAGAGTTGAAATACTCTTTCATTTTGGCTGGAAGAGTCTTGCATGAGGTTTGGCCAACGTCAACAGTTCATAATGGAATGCTCCAAAATAACAGAATTCCTCATAATTCCCCAAGACATTTATAGCCTCATCAGAAAAACTAATGGAGTTCATAGGAAGCAAAGACTCCCACTGATGCAAAGGACATATCTTCTTATTGTCATAAAGCACTGTTAGACCACAGTGCAAGCTTCTCCCTTTACCACGGCTGATGCTGTTCCTGATATGAGGTGCCCAATGCTAACATTGGATGACAAAATGGAAAGACGTTCCTTGTACAGAACCTTCATTGATAAATGCAACATTTCGCCACAAAGTATGATTTATGTGAGAAACCGCAATAAAGTTGTGGAGGAATTCACATTGGCAGCTTGATTTGAAAATGTAAGAATTCATGCTTACATATGGATACGATGAGCAAACGTGTGATGTGGATGAAGTGCGACATATTAACAGGCAAAGGTAGACAAAAATGCTGGTGGAACTCAGCGGTTGAAGCAGCATCTTTGGAGAGGAATAGGCGATGTTTCGGGTCGAGACCCTTCATCCCATTAACATCTTTACTTTGACTTTAAATTTTAGACTTTAGTGACGCAACATGGAAACAGGCCATTCAGCGTACCGAATCCGTGTTGACCAGCAATCACCCATGCACTAGTTCTATTCTGCACACGCGGGACACGTTACAACTTAGAGAAGCCAATTATGTCTCTGGAATGTAGAAGGAAATGGGAGCACATGGAGAAAACCCTCGTGGTCCTAGGGAGAACATACAAACTCTGCGCAGACAGAACCTGCAGTCAGGATCGAACTTGGGGATCTGGCACAGTAAGGCAGCAACTCTACCACTGCGCCACGGTGCTGCCTTTTATTTAATGATTATCTTGATTCCTGGTTTTTTTTGTAACACCTATCAACTTTTTCTACCCGGTATTGATTGCTGTGGCTGCAGTTATGTTGGCACTGCTGTTCACATGAGCCTACTGCTTTTTACTTTTTTAATCACAAAATAAATTTCAGGAAAAAATTTCAACTCCCATTTGTTCCATATAATTTCTAAAGGTTCAGTGTGATGAAAAGGTCATTTCAGGATTATTGCCATCTGCACCCCTGCTGCCATCCAAACCTGGTAGATACAGATGGGAAAGGCAGGGTATGGGCAAGAACTGGCTGTGCCGATTGTTGATGAGTTGTACATCAAGGTAACAAGCAATCTTGCTGATTCATGCCCATTTAAGTAATAGTGACATTTCTGAGCTTTAGTTCTGCCTGTCAAGAAGCATATTCAACATTCAACTCGGATGTCCCTAAAAAAAAGGACACAAAGTGCTGGCATAACCCAGTGGGTCAGGCAGTATCTCTGGAGAACATGAATACATGACATTTTGGGTCGGGACCCGAAACTTCACATTAGTCTGAAGAAGGGTCCCGACCCAAAATGTCACCCAAAATGTCCCCCAGGGATGCTGCCTGACCCCCTGAGTTACTCCAGCACTTGGTGTATTTTTTTTTGTAAACCAGCATCTGCAGTTCCTTGTTTCCTCAAATGCCCCTAAGTTGAATTTAGACTTTAGAGATACAGTGTGGAAACAGGCCCTTCAGCCCACCGAGTTCGCGCCGACGAGAGATCACCTCAATACACTAGCACTATCCTACACATTAGGGACAATTCCCAGAAGCCAATTAATCTACTAACTTGTATGTCTTTGGAGTGTGGGAGGAAACTGGCGCACCCAGAGAAAATCTATGTGGTCACAGGGAGAACATGCAAACTCCGTACAGACAGCACCCATAGTCAGGATCGAACCGGGATCTCTGGCGGCAGCAACTCTGCCGCTGTGTTACTGTGTCTCTTGACACCCAAACAACAAGCTTCCTATTCACCCCCTGAATGTCACTTTACTTGGCAATGGTCAAGAGAGAAAATATAACATCTGTTTTACACTATAGCAGTAAAATAAAATTACTCTACCTTAGGCAACCCCATGTGAAGTGTTGGTCTATGATTAAAGTACATCGAGGTGTGAGCCCCAGTTAACAGGCAATAAACTGACTCAGGAGGTCTTGGATTCAGCTTATTTCAATCTAACATAATTTTGGGGGATTTATAAAATGCTACTTAGTCTGAGGCATATTTCAGTTAAATGCCTATAAATTCATGTTGAGTATCTCTTTGTAAACATTGTCCTTTAATATTTTTTTCCCAGTGCGTAACAAATGTGTTATCGAGACAATGAGAAACAATGGGATGATTTAGCACGGTCAATGTGGATTTATGAGAAGGAAATAATGTTTGCCTAATTTACTGGAATTCTTTGAGGATGTATCTAGTAGAGTAGGTGAGGAGGAACTAATAGATGTGGTGAGTCTAGATTTTCAGAAGGGTTTTAGCCACAGTCATACAGCGTGGAAACAGGTTCTTCAGTCCAACTTGCCCACACCAGGCAGCATGTCCCATCTATACTAGTTGTGTGCCACTTGCCTGTGTTTGACCAATATCTCTCTAAACCTGTCTTATCCATGTACCTATCTTTTGATAAGGTCTCATGCAGAAGTTAGGTTTTAGTTTAGTTTATTATTGTCAGTTGTACTGAGGTACGGTGAAAAGCTTTTGCTGCGGGCTATCTGGTCAGCGAAAAGACTGTACATGATTACAATCAAGCTAACCAGATATAGGATAAAGGGTATAATGTTTAGTGCAGGTTAAAGTCCAATAATATCCAATTTAAGACAGTTCAAAGGTCTCCAATGACATAGTTGGGAAGTCAGGACCGTTCTCTAGCTGGTGAGAGGACGGTTTGATTTCCTGATAACAACTGGGAAGAAATCTGAAGGTATGCATACTAGGGGTAATTTGCTGACTTGGATTGGGAGTTGGTTAACAAAGAGAAAGGAATGGGTGGGCCCTTCTTGTGTTGGGAGACTGAACTAGAGTAACACAAAGATCAATGGTTAGGCTCCACCATATGGTCAAATGTAATGTTTCCATGTTTGCTGATAACAAGAGACGAAGGAAAAATGTGAGTTGTAATGAGGATTCCCAGAGATTCAAGGGGATCTCAACAAATTAATAAATGGTTAACAACATGGCGGATGGAGTACAAGGTGAAAAAATGTCTTCTTCTCCACAGAAATACCGCAGTTTGTAATTCTACATTGAGAGATTTGAGAAATACCGATATTCAAAGGAAGAAGGATTATCGTACAGATTTCACTGAAAGCCAACATAAAAGTGCAGCAAGTATTTTGGACGGTAAAATATATGCTGGCCAAGTGTAAAGATGTCTTACAACAGTTATGTAGGACCTCGGTGAGACCACTCCTGGAGCATGGAGTACAATTTTGTTCTTCTTAGACAAAAAGGAATATACATGTGACAAAGGGAGTGCAACAAAGGTTTACTGGTCACATGGGTTTATCATAGGACATGAGATTGAGTTAACTAGAGCCCTATTCCCTAAGTGGGGGGTGATGTCATTCAACTGTACAACATCCTTAGAGGCTCAGCAAGGTAGAGGAGGGGGCTGGGGAAGGGGGAGTTTCCCATGACTGAGGAATCTAGAACTTAAAAGTCACGGTTTTAAAATAAAACTGAGGCCGCTTATGCCTGAGGTGAGTAGAAATACATAAATAGAAAAGTTTCAGAGGGATATGGACCAAACACAAACAGAATGGATTAGCTCAAATAGATATCTTGGTCAGCATGGATGGGTTGGGCTGAAAGGCCTGTTTTGTGTTATCTAATCTATGGGTCCACTTGTGCATCACCAGAAAAGAGTGTTTGATTAATGTACAATATTTTGCAGATTTGTACTTTTAAATGTCAACATGTAATGTCAACCCCCACCCCACCCAAATTGAAGCCGTTTAAAGAAATACATTCAGAATTCTGCTGATCATTCCATTGGCAAATAAACCTTCCGTGGTGGAATTGAGCCAAGGAAAATGGGAATTTGCCAGGCATCTCCTGAGTTAGCTAATCACATTTGGAGCAGAGGTGAAGATGTAAAGAACAGCTAAGATTCCCATTCATTTGCCTTCACAGATCAGGGTATTGAGTAGTGGAGTTGGAATGTCATGATACAGCTGTACATGATGTTGGTAAGGCCACATTTGGAATATTGTGTACAGTTCTGGTCCCTCATATAGGAAGGCTGTCATTAAACAGGAAAGGGTGCAAAAAAAACTGAGGATGTTACCAGGTCTGGTATGGTTAAGCTAAAGGAAAGGATCGATTAAGTCATACAACACCGATTGAGGCCCTTCAGCCCAACTTGTTCATGCCCAATCTAAACTAGTTGCCTTTGCCTGCATTTAGCCCATATCCCACTAAAGCATTCTTATCCATGTACCTGTCCAAAATAACTTTTAAGTGTTGTATGGTATCTGCCTGAACTACCTCCTCTGCCAGTTCATTCCATACACCCACCACCCTCTGAGTGAAAAAGGTGCCCCTCAAATTCCTATTAAATCTTTCCCCTCTCACCTTAAACTTATGTCCTCTTTTTTTTCAGGTTCTTACCTTCCCGGAGATGTGATCAATTTTCGGATCACATTCTCCGGGCTCTGCAGCCTACCATCGATGGAGCTGGAAGCCTTCTCGGACTGTCGTGAGCCCCACCGCAGGGCGTGGACTTAACATCGGAGCTGATCCCTTGCCTGGGATCGCTCCCACCGCGACCATCGTGGAATCAATAACAAGGGCTCGCAGTCTTGGGTGAGGCCGAGTCGGGAGCTCCAACGTCGCGGAAGGTTCACCAGCCCCGATGCGAGGTTCGATCGTCCAGCATGGGGGAGCTGACAACCCCCCAATGCAGGAGCAGATCGCCTTGACGCGGAGGGCCCGAACGTCACCGGCTACGGGAGTTAAGATCATCCCGTCAACGGGGGGCTCGAGGCCCACGTCCGAGGAAGAACTAAGGGAAGGACTTGAACTTTATTTCACCTTCCATCACAGTGAGGAATGTGTAGGAGTCACTGTGGTGGATGTTCATGTTAAAATGTGTTTTTGAAGTGATCTGTTACTTTTAATTGTATGACTGACCTGGCCAATGAAATTCCTCGTAGGTTGCAAAACATACTTGGCGAATAAAGTGTGATTCTGATTCTGATTGTCTGGTTTTTGATTTCCTTACCCTGGGTAAAATAATCTGCATCCACCCTATCAATTTCCCTCAGGGTTTTGCACTCCTCTTTAAGATCTACTAGACTAAGTGGGACCCGTTGGGTCCCAGTCACCATGGGGGGTGGGAGGTGTGGGGGGGGGGTGGGTGTGGGGTGGTAGGGGATGTGTGTATGTGGGCGGGAGGGAGTGCGAGGGGGGGAGGAGGAGGGATGAGGGGGGGAGGGGCGGGAGGGGCGGGAGGAGGAGGGATGTGGGGGGGAGGGGCGGGAGGGGCGGGAGGAGGAGGGATGTGGGGGGAGGGGGTGTGTGGGTGGGGTGGAGGGAGTGGTTTCGGGGAGGGGTGTGTGTGGGCGAGGGGGTGTGGAGGGGAGGCGTGTGTGTGTGGGCGGGGGGAGGAATGTGAAGGGTGTGTGGAAGGGAGGGGTGTGTGGCAGGAAGGGGTGTGTGGGAGGAAGGAGTGTGTGGGGGGGTTGTGGGGGGGAAGGGTGTGGGGGGGAGGGGTGTAGGGGCGAAGGGGAGGGAGGAGGGGTGTGGGGGCAGGGGGGAGAGAGCAGGGGAGCAGGGGGGGTCTGGGGGCGAGAGCTCGGAGAAAAGATGGGGAAGAGCCATGGGGGAGAGTGCGGTATCATGGGGGAGGGGGGCAGGAGCCAACGAGGGGGACCAGAGGGGAAGGGGTTGGGGGAGGACTCACAGCGGGCGCTGGTCGCTGGTCGTTCTCCTCCGCCAGGAGCAGAGTCTTCATTTTCCGTTTGGCGCCATCGGCACCATCTCTAACTCCGTGCTGGTTGGGCTGGGCTGGGTCGGGCCGGGTCGGGCTGGGTCGGGCTGTTTGCGGTCCCTCTCTCCGAAAATTGTGTCCGGTTGGAGACTCCGCCAGCCATCCAGAGCCTCCCGCAGCTGCAGTAAAGATGCAATGGCACAGGAAGGGGCGGACCGTCCTGCGGAGTGACAGTAGAAGGGACCAATCTGCACGGCGCTGAATGGCAGGAGAGGCAATGGATCTGCGCATGTGCGGTTTTAAAGATTTTTAAACCTCGATAACTCTTACCAGCTTCCACCGATCGGAACAAAACTTGGTGCAATCGCAGCATAGGAGAACGGTGAGTAAGCTGGGGGGAATCGTAGCGCTATCGCATTGCGCTATTGTGCAAATAGAATGACTGCAAAACCGGCAGATAGCAAGATCAGAGTTTTAGTTATGTATAGATAGATAAAGATAGGCTGGTTCTTTTATCCCTGGAGTGTAGCTATAGGGTGCTATAGGGAGACCTTACATCTATCTATATTACTAAAAGTCTGATCTTGACCACTTCCTGTTGTTCTGTATATTGATTTTAGAAAAAACGCTGCCACTTACTGTGATTTTTGGTCATTACTCAGAGTCCCCCTCCGCTGTGCAGGACAAGAGGATTTTTCCCATCGATGAAAAATAAGCGTTATTAGTGTTTAAAAAATGTTGAGATTCTCTCTCCTGAAGGCCATGCCCCTTCCAGTGGGACTATAAAACTCGGAAGTGTTGAGTGCCTGTCAGTCTCGGCAAGATGGGGGAGCGAGAGGGTCACGTCTCTCAGTCTGAGCTGTCAATAACACTGAACACATGTCTACTAAACTGTGAGAGGTTTTACCGACCTGTCAGTGCCCTTTAATGTGGTTTGGAAATGCTAAAGCTGTGTTGCCTTTGGTTTGGAAATGCTAAAGCTGTGTTGCCTTTGGTTTGGAAATGCTAAAGCTGTGTTGCCTTTGGTTTGGAAATGCTAAAGCTGTGTTGCCTTTGGTTTGGAAATGCTAAAGCTGTGTTGCCTAATTAAAGTTGCCTTGCCTAATTAAAGTTGCTTTGCCTAATTAAAGTTGCCTTGCCTTCTTATATAATTAAAAGTCTAATCTTGACTACTTCCTGTTTGTGCTTTATATTGATCTTAGAAAAAAACACTACCACGGCTGTGATTTTTGGCCATCTCACTCAGTTCCCCTCCGCTCATCAGGTGCCGAGGATTTTTCCCATCGATGAAAAATAAAAGAGTTATTAGTGTTTAAAAAATGTTGGGATTCTCTCTCCTGTCAATCACGCCATGAAGGCCATGCCCCTTCTGGTGGGAGGGGGGAGGGACTATAAAACCCAGAAGTGTGGGCGTGGCTCAGTCTCTGCAAGATGGAGGAGGGAGAGGTCACGACTCGCTGTCTTTAGGGACCTTACACCCTGCTTGAAATGGTATGAAACTGCACTTGAATTTGGTGGCCTTGCACCCTGCTTGAAGTGTTAAGAAACTGCACTTGAATTTGGTGGCCTTGCACCCTGCTTGAAATGAAATTTCAAGGAATAGCCATGAGTCAACTGCCAGCCCACCAGCCGTGAGTGAGTGAGCTGCCAGCACAACAGGCTTGAGTGACTGAGCCGCCAGCCCAAGAATCCATTTGGCCCACAATGTCCATACTAGCCCTCTTGAATCCAGTTCCATCAGCCCACACCCATACTAGCACTCCAGAAATCCCCCCCCTCCCCACTGGCCACCAATATTGGAATTGGTGGAGAGGTGGAATATTGCGTTGGGGGACCAGCCCTCCTGTGTGATGCTGGGACCCAACGTGTCCCACTTAGTCTAGCTTATACATAAAATTATGAGGGGTGTAGATAAGGTGAACAGCCACAGCCTTTTCTCCCTATAAAGGAGTCTAAAATTAGAGGGCATAGGTTTAAGGTGAGATAGGAAAGATTTAAAAGGGATCTGAGAGTTAAATATTTCCACTCAGAGGATGGTGCATATATGGAACCAACTGCCAGAGGAAGTGTAGGAGGCAGGTACAATTATCAAGTCAAGTCAAGTCACTTTTATTTTTATAGCACATTTAAAAAATAACTCTCGTTGACCAAAGTGCTTTACATTGGTGGAGGTACTAACGTTATACAACAGTGGTTCTTAGATTAAGTACATACATAAATACATACATATTGCCCTCCCTCAGAGGACGTCAAGAAAGGCTTGAGAGTAAAGATGAGTTTTAAGTCTCGACTTAAAGGAGTCGATGGAGGGGGCAGTTCTGATGGGAAGAGGGATGCTGTTCCACAGTCTAGGAGCTACAACCGCAAAGGCGCGGTCGCCCCTGAGCTTATGCCTAGACCAAGGGATGTTCAGTAACCCCAAGTCGGCCGATCTGAGGGACCTGGAGGTAGTGTGGTGGGTAAGCAGACTTTTGATGTAGGTGGGGGCAAGCCCATTAAGGGCTTTGTAAACATAAAGAAGGATCTTGAAATTTATTCGGAACCGCACAGGGAGCCAGTGGAGAGAGGCCAGAATCGGGGTGATGTGGTCCCTTTTTCGGGTGCCTGCCAGGAGTCTCGCTGCGGCGTTTTGGACCAGTTGCAGGCGGGACAGGGAAGATTGGCTGATGCCAGTGTAAAGGGAGTTGCAGTAATCGAGGCGGGAGGAGATAAATGTGTGGATGATCTTTTCGAGGTTGTCAAACTGGAGGAATTGTTTTATTTTAGATATCGTCCGAAGCTGGAAGAAGCTAGCTTTTACCACGGCATTGACTTGTTTGTCAAATTTCAATGCTGAGTCAAATATCACGCCAAGATTTTTGACGTGAGGTTTGAGTAATGGGGTAAGGCTTCCAAGGCTGCCTGCTATCGTTTTGATTGTCCGAGGGGCCGAGAAGGATGACCTCAGACTTACTCACGTTTAGTTGGAGGAAGTTCTGGGCCATCCAACACTTTATATCCTCGAGGCAGTGGAAAAGGTTAAGTAGATTTGATCGGTTGTTGGGCTTCAGGGGGAGATAGAGTTGTGTATCGTCTGCATAGCAATGGAAGGAAATGCCGTGCCTTTGAATGACTTGGCCTAAGGGGAGCATATACAGGGAGAAGTGAATGGGGCCAAGGATGGAACCTTGTGGAACCCCGCAGCTGAGGCTAGCTGGGGAGGAGAAAGAGTTGCCTATGTTAGTAGAGAAACTCCTACCTTTGAGGTTGGAGATGAACCAGCTCAGGGCAGTGCTATCAATACAAACCCCGTACCGGAGACGGTCAATTAGGATGGTGTGATTATGACATTTAAAAGGTATTTAGACAAGTACATGAATTGGAAAGGACTGCAGGGTTGCAGGGATATGGACCAGGGAAGTCGGACTAGCTCCGTTAGGCAACTTGGATGAGTTGGATCAAAGGGGCTGTTCACGTGCTGTATAGCCCTATAACCGTACGATTCTAAAATAAGTATTTCATATAAAATGGATGTCCAGTGAAGACAGCCTCAGGTTCTGTTGGAATGTAGCCCCTGATGCATCCACAATATTTCATGGAAAATCTGTTATGATTTTCACCAGTAATTTTCTCAGAACCCCTGTCACTCCTCTGGAGTCACATCACCAGAAGGACATCATCACATGTCTGATAATATAGCTGCCAACTTGTAAGGTGACTTAGATAGACACAAAGTGCTGGAGTAACTCAACGGGTCTGGCAGCATCTCTGGAGAAAAAGGATGGGTGACGTTTTGGGTCGGGACACTTCTTCAGACTGAAGGAAGCATCTGAAACCAGAATCTGCAGTTCCTTGTTTCTATATTTTATAGGGTGCCTTGGTATGTTTCACTATGGAAAGGGTGCTACATACAGTAAATACCGTACATAGGTTTCTTGTCTGACTTCTGTTGGAGTTGGAGCAATGGAAATGAAACAAGCCAAAGGCAATTCCCAGATTATGACTCACTCACCCATAATAAAGTCCAATTAGTAAAGCACCAGAGGAGATTGTACCACCAGAATGTCAGCAACTTCACAGAGGAAAAGAGAGACTCATATGATGGAACAAAAAGGAGATCCAATGAATAGAATTCAGTTTTAAGTGCACACTGCTGTTAAAGCCACTATCAGCATCTCCACAAGTGCTGGCAAAAATACGGAAAATACACTCTTGCCAAGAGTGTGGCTGCTTCATTTTGTAATGAAATCCATAATACCAAGCTGTGGGACATTTGGCATCCCACTAAAAACAATGTGCATCTCTTTGCATCCTTTTAAATATGCTTTTAAATATTACATTTGAGACTTTCAATTTGTGACGGGTGCATACAGCTTGATATGCACGTCCAATATTACAGTTTTTGAAGAAAAAGTATCAAAAGTTTATGTTGCAAAATTCTGTACACCAATCACTTCTTTCTTCCTTTGTGCTTTCAAGGAAGCAAATTTAATGGATAACAGTTGTTACTTTTGCCTATACAACTAAATACTTTGATAGGTGCCAACAAAGTATATCCTTAGAGCATAACAATTTTGTATAATGATTATAAAAACACATTGGTGCAAAGATATAATGGATTATTTCCTAATCTTATGCACATGATCATCGCTGGAAGGTGGCGGAGCTGGAAAGCAATGAAAGTCTTAGTAGTCCACCAAATGTGGCCTGAAATGCCAAAACCCATATCCCGAGGAGGAGATGGACATCTTTTATTTCATTTTGAGGTAAAGCAACTTCGCAGTCAGCGACTTTGGAAAGCAATATTGGAGTAAAGAGTAAAAGCTTTGTTTTGATTTATTCCACAGCCGTTTCCAGTAGTTTCTGGTGGGCCTCAGCTTTTAACTACTAAACCTCCCCATGAGGCAAAAGGGAGTTGCAGACAACCTTGGCTCAGCCCTGCTCGTGCTTTGCTGTGCTGACTCCATGCATTTTTGCAGAGTGCCGACACATATCAGCAGAAACATTTTTGGAAGACATAATCGGGTCAGCGAGGCACTCAAGGATAATGGCATTGCTGTCATTATTCAGAACTAATCCTTCCACATGAAAGTTGCTATCCAAATGTCCTTTATCTGTCAGGACTACTGCATACAGGTTGTCTTTAAAATCAGCAACTGAACTATTCCAACGTGACAACTAAACCTGCCTTTCCTCAACGTTTAGAAGCACTTTGCTTTTTGCTCAAATTTCCAGCATCTATGGCCTCTTGTGTCTCCAGATCAAAGCTTTAAGCTGATCTCTAAAATATCATATTCACAAGTCTATGAACTTAGACACACATTCTCTCCCTACTCATCAGTAATTAACTGAATTTGAATTAGCTAAATGCCAAGTTTCATTAGGCATCGGAGAAGATGCTCTGGAAGATGGCTTGAATGCCATCACCTCCTACAAGGCGAAATCAGGAGGCAGCTTCATTGTCAGCGAAGCATCACTCCCTGACGAGCTCAATGCGTTTTACGCACGCTTTGATAGGGGGAACACTGATGTGCCTTCCCGAGCCCCCATTCGCCGTGATGGTATTTCAGTCAGTCACAGAGGCCGACGTCAGAAGATTCTTCAGGGGGGTGAACCCTTAGAAAGTGCCTGGACCTGATGGCATACCCAGCTGTGTTCTAAAAACCTGTGCGGACCTACTGGCTGGAGTTTTTACGGACATTTTCAACTTCTCATTTCTGAGGTCTGAGGTTCCCACCTGCTTTAAAAGGGCATCAATAATACCGGTGCCCAAGAAGAGCAAGGTAACGTGCCTCAATGACTATCGACCAGTGGCACTAACGTCTGTGGTGATGAAGTGCTTTGAGAGGTTGATATATCAACTCCTACCTCGACAAGAACCTAGACCCACTGCAGTTCGCTTACCGCCATAACACATCAACGGTGGATGCAATCTCACTGGCTCTCCACTCTGCTCTGGACCACTTGGACAACAAAAACTCATATGTCAGGCTGTTATTCATTGACTACAGCTCGGCATTTAATACAATCATCCCCTCCAAGCTGGTTACCAAGCTCTCAGGCCTGGGTCTCTGCGCATCCCTCTGCAATTGGATCCTCAACTTCCTCATCCACAGACCACAGTCTGTCCGTATTGGTAGAAATGTGTCATCCTCGATAACAATCAGCACGGGAGCACCTCAAGGCTGCGTGCTCAGCCCTCTGCTTTACTCACTCTATACTCATGACTGCGTAGCCGGTCATAGTGCAAACTCCATCATCAAGTTCGCTGACGACACCACTGTTGTGGGACGAATCACTGATGGAGATGAGTCAGAGTATAGAAGTGAGATCGACCGATTGACCAAATGGTGCCAGCACAATAACCTCTCTCAATACCAGCAAAACCAAGGAACTGATTGTGGACTTTGGAAGGGGTAGGATAGGGACCCACAATCCCATTTATATCAATGGGACAATGGTGGAAAGGGTCAAGAACTTGAAATTCCTGGGCGTGCACATTTCTGAAGATCTTTCCTGGTCCCAACACACTGATGTAATTATAAAGAAAGCACATCAGCGCCTCTACTTCCTGAAAAGATTACGGAGAGTCGGTATGTCAAAGCGGACTCTCTCGAACTTCTACAGGTGCACAGTAGAGAGCATGCTGACTGGTTGCATCGTGGCTTGGTTCGGCAACTTGAGCGTCCAGGAGCGGAAAAGAATGCAGAAAGTTGTGACCTCTGCCCTGTCCATCATTGGCTCTGACCACCCCACCATCGAAGGGATCTATCGCAGTCACTGCCTCAAAAAGGCTGCCAACATTATCAAGGACCCACACCATCCTGGCCACGCACTCATCTCTCCGCTACCATCGGGTAGAAGGCACAGGAGCCTGAAATCTAGTACATCCCGGTTCAGGAACAGCTACTTCCCCACAGCCATCAGGCTATTAAACTCATCAACAAACAGACTCTGAACTGTAACAGCCTATTGCACGTTATCTGTTTTTATTTATGTGTATATGTGTGGTCTATGCTATATAGACACACTGAACTGTTCTGTATTTATGTTTACAATATTCTGTTGTGCTGCAGCAAGCAAGAATCTCATTGTCCTATCTGGGACACATGACAATAAACTCTCTTGACTTGACTTGACCACCTGAACCTGCAGAGAGTGGTGAATGCTACCTGTCATCCTGGCACTCGCTTTCTCTCCTATATCTTCTGCGAGAAGATACAGGAGCTTGAAAGGTTGGATGTCCAGTTTAAAAAACAGCTTCTTGACCAAGGCTGGGAGCTGAACATCCAGGGATATTCAATATTCAGGAGGGATAGAGAGAAAGGAAAAGGAGGTGGGGTAGCGTTGCTGGTTAGAGAGGAGATTAACGCAGTGGAAAGGAAGGACATTAGCTTGGAGGATGTGGAATCGGTATGGGTAGAGCTGCGAAACACTAAGGGGCAGAAAACGCTGGTGGGTGTTGTGTACAGGCCACCTAACAGTAGTAGTGAAGTTGGGGATGGCATCAAACAGGAAATTAGAAATGCGTGCAACAAAAGCAAAACAGTTATAATGGGTGACTTCAATCTACATATAGATTGGGTGAATCAAATTGGCAGGGGTGCTGAGGAAGAGGATTTCTTGGAATGTATGCGGGATAGTTATCTAAACCAACATGTAGAGGAACCAACGAGAGAGCAGGCTATTCTAGACTGGGTATTGAGTAATGAGGAAGGGTTAGTTAGCAGTCTTGTTGTGCGTGCCCCCTTGGGCAAGAGTGACCATAATATGGTTGAGTTCTTCATTAGGATGGAGAGTGACGAAAAAATCGTGAAAATTTTCGAGAGCGGAGCTAGGTGCACGTCTGTTAATCTAACATGGCGCCACCGGAAGTGGATTAAAAACCTTACCGGAGCTTCTGGTCGCCGGGCTGATGACGTCATCAGTAAGCGCGATGTTTTAAACGGTGGCTTAAGGACTTTTAAATGAGAAAACTGTCTCCAGCCAAGAGCCCTCAGAGATCAGTGAAAAAGCTGCTGAAAAATCCGAAGAAGCCTGAAGGAGGAGTTACCTCTGAAGCTTTTGAAGTGGCTGCAGAAATGGATACAAGATCTAAGACAGAGTTGGGTAAGGACAAAGAATTTGATGATTTGAAGAAATCAGTGAAAGATATGAAAGATGAAATTTTGGATGAAAATAAAACTCTGATGGGAAAAATGATGGAAAAGATTGAAAAGATGATGAAGGATTCGAACGCTGGTAATCAGAAGGTGGCTGATTCACTGGACACTATAAATAAACGAATTGATGATGTGAAAGATGGACTATCGGGGAGAATGGATAAGATGGAAAAAATGACTACGGACAGGTTCACGGCTGTGCTTGAAACAGTAGCTGCAAGTATGGCTACAATTACGGAATTGGAGAAAAATATGGGCTCGAATGGTTGAAGACATGGTGAAAATGAGGCAAGAACATGATCAAAGGAAGCAAGAATATTAGCAAACTTCAGTACAGATGGTGACTCAATTGGGGAAAGTCTCAGACAAATGCCTGGACCTGGAAGCTCGCTCTAGACATCAGAATTTGAGAATTCTTGGAGTCTCAGAGGGAACCGAGGGAAAGGACGTTCGTGAGTTTGCCATGGGCTTACTTAAACATTTGCTTAATCTTTCCAAAGAACCGAAAATTGAAGTGGCTCATCGTGTTCCAAGATTTAAACAGAGATCTGAAGCTGGAAAAACCCACCCACGACATATTATTGTGAAATTTTGGGACATTTCAGAACTGGAAGATGTCATGAGCAAAATCAAATACGGAGTGCAACTACGGTTGGACAATTACATTATCAAAATATTCAGGGACTATCCGTATGAAATTGTGCAAAAGAGAAATCAATTCGGGAAGGCTAAAGAGCTTTTAAGAGGGAAACAAGGTGTCAGATTCGGTGTTTTTTATCCAGCCAAAATGCGTATTTCTTTTAATGGTTCTGAAAAGTCATTTGTAAAACCTGAGGAAGCATACAAATATGCCCAGAGCATCGTTGAAAAATAGAAATTAATAGTATGAATTAATTCTAAAAAACTAGAATTCCACGGTTAATGGAGGTTTGGCAGATTAAAACCATTCCAAGCAGTGTTTTGTTTAGGATGGCTAGACTGTTATCTATGGAATTTTGAATCAAGGACACTCTTTGTTCAAAACGAGTAAACAGCTGAACTGAACTGTATGGAATATACCAAAAGCATTATTTGTTTAATAGACTACAATATTAAATCCAATTGTAAGATTTTATCCTATTAACAACCTAATAATTTAACAAGTTATCTATGTTAGATTAGAATAGCTACGGATGCTAATAAAAATAAAAAATAACGAACTAACAAAACTAATATGAATTTTTACTAAATTTAAACCTTATCTATAATTGGGAGGAGGGGATGAGAAACGAGCACCTGGCTCAGGTCCAGGGGCGCGTCTCGTTAACCCCTTCAACCAACAGTTGACTATTACTGAAGCTAAAATCATTTGTTTAATAATTAGTAGCTAAAATTGCGATATATATATGATATGTTATAATGAAATATATAGGGTAAAATTGTATTATATATCTGAATGTGAGGCCCCGTTCTAATATGTTATGATTAATCAAGAGAGCGGAGTTATTTGTTTAACACCAACAGTGGAAGTCGAAACAAGGTTTTCTCCCACCTACAGGTGGGCCACTTGTTACAGTGTCGACTATTTTAGACACTGTATTTTCACTTTTTTATTTTTATTTTTTTAATTATCACATAAATTCACATGTTTATTTTTTGTGTTTAGAGATAAGCGTAAACGCGATATGCCAACAAAACTTAGAAATTCAAAGGTTCCCCCAATACCCAAAGACCTGGGATATGGACGCACCACAAGATTTAAAGGTACTATAATTATTCAAAATGCAAGATGCTAAACAAAAGAACCTAGGAGGAGTCTCATTCTGTAGTTGGAATATAAGAGGTATTAACGAACCTATTAAAAGGGCTAAGATACTAGCTCAGCTGAAACTGTACAATTCTGACATTATCTTCTTACAAGAAACTCATCTAAAATCTCAGGATCAAGCTAGGTTGAGGGCGAAATGGATAGGTCAAACATACCATTCTTCATTTACTTCAAAATCTAGAGGTACGTCAATCATTATAAGAAAAGGTATACCATTCAAAGCAAAGAATACTATAACAGACATTGAAGGGAGATACTTAATAGTTAATGGAGAAATTCATGATACTCCAATTACCTTGGTAAATATATACGCGCCTAACTTTGACAACCCTCATTTTTTCAATAAAATTCTGAACATAATCGCAGAGTTTAATATCAAAATGTTATAATAGGAGGAGACTTTAACTGTGTTTTAGATCCGTATTTAGATAAATCAAGCCAAAAACAGAGAGGGAATACGAAATCTAAAACCAGTGAACTTTTAAATACTTATATAAACAATACTAATATAGCAGATGTTTGGAGAATTGTTAATCCAACTGGCAGGGAATACTTGTTTTATTCAATGGTACACAAAACATACTCACGTATAGATTATTTCCTGGTGGACACAAAATTAATCCCTCATACTTTTAACCCAACATACCATACAAACTCGATTTCAGACCATTCACCACTAACTTTCTTTTTAAAACTGGAAGGAATGTCTAAGAATAAACCGTTTTGGAGATTTAATTCTCACATCCTAAAAGATCCACAAGCGAGTATATATTTAAAAGAACAAATGGACGCCTTTTTTGAAATAAATGCCACTCCAGATATATCGCCTACTGTATTATGGGAATCTTTTAAAGCATATATTAGAGGTATTATAATTTCATATCAAGCTTTTCAAAATAAAAAGAATAAGAATGAACAAAGACAGTTAGAGGAACTTATTAGACAAATGGATATAGACAATGCTAAAGATCCATCAATAGATAAACATAATAAAATAATAATTTTGAAATTTAAATTAAATAAACTATTATCAGCCAAACTTATAAGACTTTTTCAAATTACAAAACAAGAACACTTTGAATTTGGGGATAAACCGCATAAACATTTGGCTCGCCAGCTAAAAAAACGAGAAAAAGAACATACAATCCCAAAGATTAAATCAGATAGAGGGGAAAGATTTGCGCAATTTTATGAGAATTTGTATACATCTAAAACGACAACTGACTCCTATAAAATTACAGAGTTTTTGGATAATTGTAAACTTCCAAAGTTGGAGTTGAAGGTACAAGAGGAACTGGGAGCACAAATCTCATTTAAGGAATTAGAAGATACAATAAACTCATTAAAGAATGGAAAAACACCAGGTCCTGATGGATTTACTAATGAATTTTATAAAAGCTTCTACGACAAAATTATACCACGATTACAAAAAATGTACCAATATGCTTTTAAAAAACAAATATTACCTGATACACTAGCTGAATCAACGATCACACTAATACTTAAAAAAGACAAAGATATAGAAGAACCGGGTTCATATAGAGCTATAGCATTGTTAAACACAGATCAAAAAATATTAGCGAAAACACTAGCTAGAAGATTAAGTAAATATATTAGCAAACTAATAAACCCAGATCAGACTGGATTTATCCCTCAAAGATACTCATCTAATAATATGAGACGTCTACTCAATATAATGCATTCACATAAATCTGAAGAACAAGAATTATCAATCATCTCGTTGGACGCTGGAAAAGGATTTGACCAAGTAGAATGGAATTATATGGATAAAGTATTACAAAATTTCCAACTGGGAGTTAAATTTTATTTTATGGATTAAACTATTATATAATAAACTTACAGCTAGAATATTAACTAATAACATATTATCCTTGAAATTTCAACTATCAAGGGGAAATAGACAAGGATGCTCATTATCACCACAGTTGTTTGCTCTCATAATTGAACCGTTAGCAGAAAAAATTAGAACACACCCAGATATCCATGGGTATAATACTAAATATTCAAATAATAAAATATCTTTATACGCGGAAGATATATTACTGTCCATTACAAAACCTCAAATTACTATACCAAATATATTAAACTTAATTGAGGATTTTGGATCCTTTTCTGGATATAGAATAAACTGGAATAAAAGTGAAATTATGTCAATAAAACCGAAAGACTCAACACATCTTTTAAAATTCCCTTTTAAAATAGCTACAGAAAAATGTAAATACTTGGGAATCGAAATCACTAGAACATATCAAGGCATGTTTAAAGCAAATTTTGATCCCTTACTTAATAAATTAAATACACTAATTAAATTTTGGAAAACGCTCCCGATGTCTTTAATAGGCCGAATAAATGCAATAAAAATGATCTTTTTACCACAAATTTTATACCTATTTCAATCGATTCCTACCAAAGAAGTTAAAAAAAACCCTAGATTCATACATTATGAATTTTATATAAATCACATAGAATACAAAGAACACACTTGACAAAGCTAAAGTATTAGGGGGCTTAGCACTCCCTAATTTCATGTATTACTATTGGTCAGTAAATATTAAAAATATGATTCAACTGATGGACAACTCTGCCCAGCAAGTGGACTGGATTGTAATGGAGAGAGAGGACTGCTCCTCTGGAAACATTGGAGCGATCCTTCTCTCACCAATGAAACTGAATAACATAAATTATAACAAAAACCCAATTATACATAGCACAATTAGAACTTGGAAACAAATAAAACAAAATTTAAAATTAAGAAATTTATCGCTTTTATCTCCCATAATTAGTAACCCTTCATTCAATCCCTCTATTACAGACAAATCTTTTATACAATGGGATAGACTAGGAATTAAAACGTTCGGTGACTTGTACGAAACTGGAAAATTACTATCATTCCAACAATTACAAATAAAATATAAACTCGGAAATAATCAATATTTTAAATATTTTCAAATATGTGACTATTTGAAAAAATATACAAAAGATCATCATAATACCTCAACAGATGTATTGGATGAAGCAATGCAGATAAAAGCTGAATCAGCAAACTTAATATCATATTTGTATAATATTATTTTAAATGTAGAAATACCATCTACGGAAGGTATTAGAAGAGACTGGGAACAAGAATTAGCTATTAAAATTTCAAAGGAAAGGTGGAATGAATATTTATTAAATGTGCATAAATGTTCGATTAATGTAAGACACACTTTAATACAATTGAAAATTTTACATAGATTATATTATTCTAAAACTAAAATCAATAAAATATTCCCAAATGTATCATCAATTTGTGATAAATGTCACTCTCAAGAAGCTACTATAGCGCACTCATTTGTTTTCTGTACAAAAATTCAAAATTTTTTGAAATTTTTGAAATTTTTGAAATTTTTACAAAATACTTTACAAAATTCTTTAAAATTAAACTGATACCCAAAGCAGAATGGATTATCTTCGGAACAACGGAAGATAGTCCAGAATTAAATGTGTTCCAAAAGAAATTAATAGACTATGGGTTAATAACTGGAAAAAAGTTAATCCTAAAATTTTGGAAAAACGCTCCAATACCAACTATAAACATGTGGATTTCAAATATGTTCGAAACATTACACCTAGAAGAGATAAGACTCCTCCTGGCAGGTAAACCAGATCACTTCCACCTGACGTGGTCTGCATTTATAGAATTATTACAAGTATAGGGTGCAAAAGTACTAAAAAAACCAACTGAGGTCAGGTAAGGGGGGATGAAAGCTGGAGAGTTGGTATGTCCCATTTGCGTGATGCTTACAAAAAAAATATCTGTTTTTCTCTTTTCCCTCTTTCTCTTTTTTCTTCTTTTTTAGGGTCTATTTCTTAACTCTTTCCTTTTGTGTTTAATTTCTTTCTTATAGGGTCTTTGTCTTTTTTTGTTGTTTTTTTTGTTGTCACGTTTTTTACACCTTCACTTTTTTCCTTCACTTTCTTCTTTCAATCTTATCCTTTCCCTTTATTAGTGTAGAAAATAAACGGAGTACATTAATTGTAATAAGATATATGTGATGAGTACTAGTGTAATTGGTTGTAATGTAATGTACTTCTAATAAATAAAATTTAAAAAAAATAAAAAAGGATGGAGAGTGACATTGTTAATTCAGAAACAATGGTTCTGAACTTAAAGAAAGGTAACTTTGAGGGTATGAGACGTGAATTTGCCAAGATTGACTGGCAATTAGTTCTAAAAGGGTTGACGGTGGATATGCAATGGAAGGCATTTAAAGACTGCATGGATGAACTACAAATATTGTTCATCCCAGTTTGGCAAAAGAATAAATCAGGGAAGGTAGTGCATCCGTGGATAACAAGCGAAATCAGGGATAGTATCAAAGCAAAAGATGATGCGTACAAATTAGCCAGAAAAAGCAGCATACCAGAGGACTGGGAGAAATTCAGAGACCAGCAGAGGAGGACAACGGGTTTAATTAGGAAAGGGAAAATAGATTATGAAAGAAAACTGGCAGGGAACATTTATAGATATGTGAAGAGAAAGAGATTAGTTAAAACAAATGTAGGTCCCTTGCAGTCAGAAACAGGTGAATTGATCATGGGGAACAAGGATATGGCGGACCAATTGAATAACTACTTTGGTTTCGTCTTCACTAAGGAAGACATAAATAATCTGCCGGAAATAGCAGGGGACCGCGGGTCAAAGGAGATGGAGGAACTGAGTGAAATCCAGGTTAGTCGGGAAGTGGTGTTGGGTAAATTGAATGGATTAAAGGCCGATAAATCACCAGGGCCAGATAGGCTGCATCCCAGAGTACTTAAGGAAGTAGCTCCAGAAATAGTGGATGCATTAGTGATAATTTTTCAAAACTCTTTAAATTCTGGAGTAGTTCCTGAGGATTGGAGGGTAGCAAACGTAACCCCACTTTTTAAGAAGGGAGGGATAGAGAAAACGGGGAATTACAGACCAGTTAGTCTAACATCAGTAGTGGGGAAACTGCTAGAGTCAGTTATTAAAGATGGGATAGCAGCACATTTGGAAAGTGGTGAAATCATTGGACAAAGTCAGCATGGATTTACGAAAGGTAAATCATGTCTGACGAATCTTATAGAATTTTTCGAGGATGTAACTAGTAGAGTGGATAGGGGAGAACCAGTGGATGTGTTGTATCTTGACTTTCAGAAAGCTTTCAACAAGGTCCCACAGAAGAGATTAATATACAAACTTAAAGCACACGGTATTGGGGGTTCAGTATTGATGTGGATAGAGAACTGGCTGGCAAACAGGAAGCAAAGAGTAGGAGTAAACGGATCCTTTTCACAATGGCAGGCAGTGACTAGCGGGGTACCGCAAGGCTCAGCTATTTACAATTTATATTAATGAGCTGGATGAGGGAATTGAAGGCAACATCTCCAAGTTTGCGGATGACACTAAGCTGGGGGGCAGTGTTAACTGTGAGGAGGATGCTAGGAGACTGCAAGGTGACTTGGATAGGCTGGGTGAGTGGGCAAATGTTTGGCAGATGCAGTATAATGTGGATAAATGTGAGGTTATCCACTTTGGTGGCAAAAACAGGAAAGCAGACTATTATCTAAATGATGGCCGATTAGGAAAAGGGGAGATGCAGCGACACCTGGGTGTCATGGTACACCAGTCATTAAAAGTAGGCATGCAGGTGCAGCAGGCAGTGAAGAAAGCGAATGGTATGTTAGCTTTCATAGCAAAAGGATTTGAGTATAGGAGCAGGGAGGTTCTACTGCAGTTGTACAGGGTCTTGGTGAGACCACACCTGGAGTATTGCGTACAGTTTTGGTCTCCAAATCCGAGGAAGGACATTATAGCCATAGAGGGAGTGCAGAGAAGGTTCACCAGGCTGATTCCTGGGATGTCAGGACTTTCATATGAAGAAAGACTGGATAGACTCGGCTTATACTCGCTAGAATTTAGGAGATTGAGAGGGGATCTTATAGAAACTTACAAAATTCTTATGGGGTTGGACAGGCTAGATGCAGGAAGATTGTTCCCGATGTTGGGGAAGTCCAGGACAAGGGGTCACAGCTTAAGGATAAGGGGGAAATCCTTTAAGACCGAGATGAGAAAAAACCTTTTCACACAGAGAGTGGTGAATCTCTGGAACTCTCTGCCACAGAGGGTAGTTGAGGCCAGTTCATTGGCTATATTTAAGAGGGAGTTAGATGTGGCCCTTGTGGCTAAAGGGATCAGGGGGTATGGAGAGAAGGCAGGTACGGGATACTGAGTTGGATGATCAGCCATGATCATATTGAATTGCTCGAAGGGCCGAATGGCCTACTCCTGCACCTATTTTCTATGTATCTATGTATCTATGTATATGACTGCTGAACCAATATCCTCTTTCCCATCCTATTCCAAAGGTGCTGCTGTTTTACTTTAACTTACTTACTCTTCAGTCTTCTTATTTGGTTATTCTGTTATTAGTCTTTAGTTTTGTTTTCACTACTCCAGATCGCAGTACAAACTTTGCACAATTTTACTGATTTGCATTTGTCATATTTATTGTTGTATCTATCTAATTATCATGCAAACGGTGTACTCTATGAGCTTCATGTAAAAAAGTGTTTCTTCGTGAACTAGTATATATGACTAATCTGAACCTGAATTTGGATATAAGCTGAGAAATGTAGTATAGCCTCTCATGTTTGGACATGCGTGTTGTTTTACTGCAAAACGGGAGGAACATTTGTCTTTCTCCTCACACCACATCCAGAGTCACTTGAGTTTAGTGCTCATGCAGACCTGCTTCATCACATTAGCTTCCTTCTCCATGGTAATAGTTGTAGAACTAGGAATTGATGCCATGGCAGAGAAAGCACACCATGCCTATTTCCTCAGAAAACTAAGGACATTTGGCATGCCTCCAATGACTCTCACTAATTTCTGCAGATGCACATTACAAAGCATCCAAACGGGATGCATCACAGTTCTACCTAAGTGCAAGAAATTGCAAGGAGTTGTGAGTGTGCATGCGTGCATGCATGTATGTGTGTGTATGATCGTAAGTGATGGGAGTAGAATTAGGCCATTCGACCCATCACGTCTACTCTGCCATTGATCTATCTCTCCCTCCTAATCCGATTCTCCTGCCTTCTCCCCATAACCTCTGACACATGTGCATGTGTGTCAGGAGAGAGAGAGAGAGTGACACACACAAACAGGGAAGGCTGGTTACCTCAATTTGTTGAATTCAGCGTTGGGTCTTTGTGATATTAATTAAAACATTTAATAGGAACCTGAGGGGTAACTTTTTCCACAAAAAGGGTGGTGAGTATTTGGAATGAGCTGCTGAAGGCAGTAGTTGAGGCAGGTGCTGTTGTAACATTCAAGAAACATTTAGACAGGTACATGGATAGGACATGTTTAGAGGGATATGGGCCAAACCAGGCAGGTGTTGGACATATATAGGACATGTTGGTCGGTGTGGGCAAGTTGGGCCGAAGGACTTGTTTCCATGCTGTATGCCTCTATGACTATGATATTGCAGAAAACTACTAATTTGAATGAAAAGAACCAAGACAGAGAGCCTTTTCAGCCCAACGCCGATGCTAATTATATGAAAAATAAAAGCAGAGTTGAGCCTTTTGGCCCTTCATTCTTGCTGAGCCATTCAGTAACATCACGATTAAACCCCAGTGCCGTTTTTCAATCAGCAGCATTACCTTTTAACCATTCCCCAAACTCTAAGACAATCCTCCATTCATTGCTCCCTGCAAACTTGTGCTTTGGAAATCCAGGCAAAGTTCGCTGATGTCTTTCCTAAGCCATTCCTTTGTCAGATTTACAACTGTGAAATATCTCACTTCAATTAAAGAGAGGAAGAACTTTGGCCATTAACAAAGGTTCTCCTGCACTCTTTTCACAGAGGTAATAACCCACTTCAAATACTGAATTAACATTTGCTTTAAAACACACAAGGATTGTTGTATAAATACATTAAGACCTGATATGTGAACTTCACTGATTGAATAACATTTAAGAGTTTACTTAGGCTTTTAAACGAAAGCTCATTATCACCCAATTACTACTTTCTGATTTAACTTCCTTTTGCTCCAACCAGCGGGGCACTTTAAACGAATATCTCAGTTCTTGAAAAAACAGTTGCTTTGCGAATTTTTAAAGCAATGATTCAAAACTCAAAATGTTTAGGAAGAAGGGTCTCGACCCGACACGTCATCTATTCTTTTTCTCAGCTGCCTGACCCGCTGAGTGGCTCCAGATTTTTGTATCTATCATTGATTGAAAGAGCAATGTGTGCAGCAAGGAACTGCAGATGCTGGTTCACCCCAAAGATAGATACAAAATGCTGGAGTAACTCAGCAGGTCAGGCAACATCTCTGGAGAGAAGGAATAGTGAACATTTTGCATCGAGACCCTTCAACACCACAGCAATATCGGTTGAGTTGGCGTTACATTGCATTAGGTCCATCTAACACCACCAGTGTCACAGGCACCTCAAGGCATCTGAGTTGTTCCTCTGGTAGTCACAGAGAGTACTGTGCATGCAAAACACTTTAAAGGGAACACACTCTGCTGTGGGAGGAGTGCCACCCCCCCCCCCCTCATGGGACACTGTGGAGACATTCTAAGCAGTGAAGTACCTGCCAATTGCAGAGACATAGAGCCTACATTGACTCTAGAGTTACAAACCTGTAGTTGTGGTGCCTCCTATTGGCAAGATTGTGCCGGCACTTTACCTTTTGTCATTTACAGTAGACTTGCTGTGTTACCCTCCTGATTTTAACATGCTTGGAGAAAAGAGATACTTTATAAAATCAAATATCCAAACTTAGGTTGTGCAATCATCTGTTGTTAACAAGTGCAAGAGAGGCCAAATGTACTCCACCAAAACTCCATCCTGACAGCCCACCTTATACATATTCAGATATCCAATAAACTGGAGTGGTTCCAAACCGCAATGTCACCTATTCATATGTGTAGGAAGGAACTGCAAATGCTGGTTTCAACCGAAGATAGACACTAAAAGCTGCAGTAACTCAGCAGCACAGGCAGCATCTTTGGAGAAAAGGAATAGGTGACGTTTTTAAGAAGGGTCTCACCCCAAAACATCACCTATTCCTTTTCTCCAGAGAGGCTGCCTGACCCACCGAGTTACCCCAGCACTTTGTGTCTATCTTTGAGATTTTTTTCATGCTTGTTTTTGTTTGTGCCAAGTAACAGATGTAACCGAAGATAGGAATGTAATTTTATTTCAGTCTCCTCCAAGATGACCATTTCCCATAGCCACATTTATTCTACTCCCTCTTATCCAGCTGGTTGGCTTTTTATGCGTTTGATTTCATGGAAGCCTAGTAAAGGGAATAAAATCAGGTCACAATCATTTCAACAATAACCTACTTGTCACATTCTTGTGGAGGATATGAGCCTCTCAGGCAGTGTCTCATGGTTCACAGTTCCGTCTAAACTATGGCTTTCAGGTTATGAACTCAGTTTGGAAAGTCTGATTATAGGGATTCCTGAGGCCATCTTTGGACGTAATCCAAACATGATCCCCCTACATGTAAGAGAACTTAAACTAAATAGGAAATAAAAGGCATCATTGAGTCAGCGTGAGGTGTTGAAATCCTTCACCATACCAAAGTATACAAATATGTCTTGGTCACTTGAATCTCACACTGCAACCTACAAGCAGACAAAATGTCCAAAAACCCTAGAATGTTGTTTTTGTATTAAAAAATGTATTGTTCTCCTGCCAGAATTTTACACATTTTTAAGAACTAATTTTTTTTTTTAATCAGTTTTTATTCTACATTATAGACATGGAGGATAAGCAATGTGATGTGATGTGCATTCTGCATAGGAACAATTACACTGAACAGTTACATTCTGTTATAGCAATGTGGTAGACAATGGCAAGATGCTGACGAAAAATATGTTGATATTCATAAGTTCATAAGTTATAGGACAGAACTAGGCCATTTGGCCCATCAAGTCTACTCTGCCATTCAAGCATGGAAGATAGACACAAAATGTTGGAGTAACTCAGTGGGTCCGGCAGCATCTCTGGAGAACAGGAACAGGTGACGTTTCGGGTGGAGACACTTCTTCAGACTCAGGGGAGAGGAAAACTAAAGGTATGAAAAGGTTGAGAACAAATCACAGCCGGCACCGATGACGCAAGAAAGGTGGAGCCCACAATGGTCCATTGTTGGCTGTGGATGATCTATCTTTCGTTCTCAACCCCATTCTCCTGCCATCTCCCCATAACCCCCGATATCTGTACTAATAAAGAAATATTCATATTGCATAATATTAATTCAATTCTGTCAATTTGTGATTTTAAAAAAAAATCAGGTTTATGATTGGATTGTCAGCAAGTAAGTTATCCCTATTCTCTTTCTGTTTTTAATGAGTGAGTGAAATGCATAATGCCTCTCTTAATTATCTCTTGCAGTTTCTTCTGCGCTTTGTGCCGCATGTGCACAATGCCCACCATTCCTCGACTTGGGAATCAGGAAATAGGAAACAGTTCTGGGTTGACAATATCGATAACTGGTTAATGTTTGTGGGTTCCCTTCATCAAATTAGAACCAGTACCTTTGAACTGTGCTCTGATCTCAGGGGGAAACAGGAAACCCAAGCCAGTTCTACACTATCGTTTCAACCATGGGCTGAGATTGTTTTTCTCCATTTGGTTATGGGTTCTGATGTACCTCTTTCAAATGTTTTTACTCTTTCGCGCATGCATACTTGCTCATCTGCAGTGAAACACCGTTTAGTGCAGCAGGCAATATGACAGATCATTGGATTTAAGAAAGAACTGCAGATGCTGGAAAAATCGAAGGTAGACATAAAGCTGGAGAAACTCAGCGAGTGAGGCAGCATCTATGGAGCGAAGGAATGGGTGACGTTTCGCGTCGAGACCCACCTTCAGACTGAAGAAGGGTCGCGAACCGAAACATCACCCATTCCTTCGCTCCATAGGTGCTGCCTCACCCGCTGAATTTCTCCAGCTTTATGTCTACATTGGATTTAAGAACTCATGTATATAAATCCTTTCCCCACTTCCTTGTATTTTCCCAGATGCACCTCGGTGCTGTTGAAGCTTGGGTTGATGAGACTTGGTAAAAAGTATGCAAACTTGACGATCAGAATGAGCTCATTTTCGAACTAACTCCTGTCTATTCTGAATTAGTTTAGTTTAGTTTGGGTTTAGAGATACAACACAGAAACAGGGCCTTCTGCCCACCGAGTCCTCACTGACCAGCGATCGCTGCAGATTAACACTATCCTACACACACTAGGGACAATTTACATTTATACCAAGCCTATTAACCTACAACGTTTTGGAGTGTGGGAGGAAATCGGAGATCTCGGGGAAAACCCACGTGGTCATGGGGAGAACGTACACCACCCAAAGTCGGCATCTAACCCGGGTCTCTGGTGCAGTAAGTGCTGTGAGGCAGCAACTCTACTGCTGTGCCACCGTGCCGCCCTGTTCTTTGGAGAACAGAACTTTGTTCCACAAACCAAAATTACTATTCAACTACAAGCTTGTTTGTTCACTTGTTATTCACCCAAAACAGATTGGGACTCAGTCTTGCATTACTGTTCCTCAAATAAAAGTATGTATAAAGGGAAATCTGTGTCAATAGAGGGGAAGCATATATACTCGAGACAAGCCAATATTGCAAATATGAAGCAAATTCTCTGGGCAAATATTCCTGTTCAGAGATTGAATTACAGGTCCCAATCTGCCATCTAGTGGTCTAAAGACAAAGTGCAGATTATTGCAATTTAAGATGTTAATTTATGAAAATAATCTTAGGTAAAGATATTGTCACTAGTTGCAAAAAATTCTAAACTAATGGAAAAGATTTGTTACCCAAACAATTGCAATTTTTGGAATTTAAAATAACTGAAGCCCCAGTAAATGGTGGAAACACTCAGTAGGATCAGTGGAGTGTGACAAGTGCAGACAAGTTAGTTTTGGTTTTATTACTTTAAAGTTCTATAATGTCTAGAAAATAATTCTTTAATATGGTTACAATTCTGCAGAATATTTCTTGTGGAACTGTAATCATAACCAAGGCAAAACTTCTTTGGCAATCCCCGGAGCAAAGCAAATAATGATTTGGTTTAGTTTAGAGATACAGCATGGAAACAGGCCCTTCAACCACAGAGTCCATATTGACCATCAATCACCCGTTCACACTATCCCACTCTCACATCCACCCCCTACACACCCGGGGCAATTTACAGAGGCCTACAAACTCGCACGTCTTTGTGATGTGGGAGGAAACAGGAGCACCTGGACGGAGGAATCCCACGCAGTCACAGGGAGAATATGCAAACTCCACATAGACAACACCCGAAATCAGAATTGAATCTGACCTCTGGCGCCTCTGGCGCTGTGAGGCAGCAGCTCTACCAGATGCCGCCCATTGATGCATTAAAGTGAATACAACAAAAAAGGTGAATGTTGCCTGGGGTTCTTTTGCCTTTGAGTGAAAGAAGAAAGTGCGTGATCTTCTACCCACCACTTCCAATGTCAGATTATCAACAACACTCCCAGCTAAGTCAACGCCAGAGACATTTGGATCTTCAGAACTGGTTCTTGGGCTGTCATTTTATCCCAACATAATGTTTTGCTCTGTGCAGCTGTTTTGACAATGCCCGGATTGCAGTAAACCAGCAGAACATCCACACTTTAAACACCCACTTGAAGCTGGATTTGCACCTTGCTAAATCCTAAAAATGCAGGGCTGACTAGCCTACAATTTCCTTCTCTTTTCTTCCATATACACCCATAATATACAGTAGATGCACAGATAACATGGCTTTAAAAGTCATGGAGTCATAGAGCCATACAGCGTGGAGACAGACCCTTCAGACCAACTTGCCCAGATCAAACCAACATGCCGCATCTGCACTTGTCCCACCTGCCTGCGTTTGGCCCATATCCCTCTAAACCTATTTTATCCATGTATCTGTCCAAATGTTTTTTAAATGTGATTGTACCTGCCTCGAATACCTCCTCTGGCAGCTCATTCCATATACCTAACACTCTTTGTGTAAAAACGTTGACCCCTCAGTTTCCTATTAAATCTTTCCCCTTTCACCTTAAACCTATGTCCTCTAGTTGTTGATTCCCCTACTCTGGGTAAACGATTCTGTGCATTTACCCTATCGATTCCTCTCGTGATTTTGTATGCCTCTATAAGATCAGCCCTGCACTCCAAGGAATAAGAGTCTTGGGTGAAAGGCATAGGGTGCACCTTGCCTAACTGGAAACCAAACTTTATAAACAGCCTGGCTTCAGAGTGAGCAATATGTTTTAAAAGTCCATCATTTGGAGTTAAAACCCCAGTGAAGGAGAATGTTCTCATTCAAAACACCATCCCAGATATTCTTCTGAAATAGACACAAAGTGCTGGAGTAACTCAGCGGGTCAGGCAGCATCTCTGGAGAAAAAGGATGGGTGACGTTTTGGGTCGGGACCCTTCTTCAGACATTTTGCTTTCCACTATCTAGGAACCCAAATGGCGCTCCCAGTGATTCCGTTCACCGCTAATCTGCATGAGGTTCTCTTAATGTAATTTCCTATAGTTGAGAGCACCTCTGTTCAGTCCTGAGCTTCTAACTGCCTGTCAGCCTAACGCACCAATACACTCCCACTATGATTTCTGTTCCAACTACAAAGCTTGAAGAAGGTGCTGAACCAAAATGTCACCCGTGCTTTTACTCTAGAGATGCTGCCTGACCCACTGAGTTACTCCAGAACTTTATGATTATCTTTGGTACAAAGGAGCATCTGCAGTTCTTTGTTTCTACCTCTTCTTCTGGGCTTGCTCCAGCCTCTGGAATTCTTCTACAATTAAACAACTGCAAATGTCTGCTTTTTTAATTGTATCAGAACAGTTCTTTCAGCGAAAAGTCTTGCATCACTAATATTGGCTCAGCTTTTTCCACTGCATTTGAACTGCCTGACCTGCTGAGCATTTCGTATTGCTCTGCACTGTGAAGCATTTACAGTACATTCCTTTGTCACGTTCTCTCTATCAGCTTCTGTAACCTATCCACTGGATGACTTCATCAACAGCTGATCCCCACAGATTCCCGTCCTCACCCTGTTCGAGTTATTCCTTCATCCTACTCGACGATCCCCCACTCCCTCTGCGGTTTTAAAGTAACCAGCTTCCTCTCATTCCTAATTCTGACAAAGGGCCTTGGACCTGAAAAGTTAACTCTGCTTCTCTTTCCATCAATGCTGCCTGACCCGCTAAGTATTTCTGGCCTTTTCTGCTTCTGTTACCTGTTACCAGTATGTTGAAGGGTATGACAGCGGTGATCATGTGAAGTTAGTTCCACCTAACTAATGTTGAAGCCAGCCTGGAGACAGAAGAAACTGCAGATGCTGGAATCTGGAGCAAAATACAAAGCGCTGGAGGAACTCAGCAGGTCAGGAAAGAGAATGGACAAGTGGCGTTTCTGGTCTGGACCCTTTAAGTAGGTCACTTTTATTAGATACATGAACTGTTTTAGGGCCTGGAATATGCAAAGAAAAATTGTAGATATGCCACTAAAAGATAATCTCTTTGACATCATTGTGCATTTTCTCTGTAATTAGTTGTTGTGTTGTAAATAAAATGAATTCTGATCAGTGTTTCAAACAGAAGGGAAATTCCAGCTATGGTATCCATATTTGTGTTGCTCTTCGCTGGTACAACAGTGTACAAGAAGTCTAACTGCATGTTACACAGAGCACTTTAAGATAAACGCACTAAACTGCACTACATCCCCGTAAACTAGGAACATTTCATGCAAACAATTCACTATCTCAGTTGAAGATAAATGTCACATCTCTACAGCAACCGGCTACTGATAACTTTCTATAAACCAATCCTCTGAGTGAATTTCATACTTAACATTTCACAGCCTGTACAAAAATTGCCTATGTATTGATGCATTATATTACAGATTTCATAAACTAAAATTAATACAGGCTAACGCTCATTGACTAGTACAGCATTTAATAAAATAGTTTTCAATATATAATTAAATATCAATATTAAATATAAAATGATATGATAGCAATCATATCATTTTATACTTTGTTTCTTTGTTTCACAACCTTGTGTGCCTGTTTTCACTTTGTCTAACATCCTTACTTCATATAGACAGTGATACTTTCCTCTCTCCTGCTGTTGAAGTGTCAGTTAAAGGCTCTGTCTCACGGTGTTGCGGTCATTGGCGGTGAAGCGCGGCGTTGCCGGAAGAGGGGACCGCACGTCAACCGCGAGAGCGCCGAGCCTGTGCCACGGGAGCGCCGCACGGATGCTGCGCGGGGGCCGAGTGATCTCAGTACGTCCGGTCCAACGAGCTTGCGGTGTTATTGAAATTTGCTTCAATAAAGACAAGCGGGGCTGTGGCGGCGGTAGTGCTGATCGCGGCGCTGTGGCGGCGCCCGTGCCGCACACGTGCCTCAACGGCGGAGGCTGTGGCGGTGACCGTGCCGCACTCGTGCCTCACTGGCGGCGGCTGTGGCGGTGAGAGTTCGACTCACGGCGCTCGTGCCTCACTGGCGGCGGCTGTGGCGGTGACTGTGCCGCACTCGTGCCTCACTGGCGGCGGCTGTGCGGTAAGAAATTATTTTTGGACATTGCTGACTATTTTTTGAGCACCGTGCGGTGTTGGGACAAAAAATGCCGCACGGCCCCGGCGGTGTGCGTTTGACCGAACCCGCGGTTTCTGGCGGTCCACGAGCGGTAGATACTTCCTGTATCACCGCCAATGACCGCAGACTCGTGAGACAGGCCTTTAACACATCTGGTCTTGAATGTCTCCAATATTTGCAACTCAGCTTTAGTTGTTTTCAGTTTCCATTTCGTCCAGACCTGAAACAAGGTTTATTGAGGTATGCAAGATCACGAGGGCAAGGACAAAGTAAAGTAAATACTCACAGTCTTTTTCCCAGACTAGAAGATGTCACTAGTCCATTACCTTCCCTGACCCACTGAGCTCCTCCAACACTTTGTATGTTGTTCCGTGGTCTCACTTTGTCCAGGTCTCCTCTCACATCATTCATGGAATAATTGGAACTTTTCATCCTACTGCATTCCTCTGTTGAAGCATCCAGCTTGTGTCAACAAAAATATTAATTCTATAAGCAACAAAATCCCTGAAACATCAAAGTCTTTCCTAGGACATGCAGTTCTATCAGTCACAACCACATCATCTGCCTGGATTGAAATGAGCTTGTTCCTGCCAACCTTGTCACCTTCTACTAAGTCTCTGGATCTTTGCAAAGGCATAGTTGCAGTCTCATACTCTGAAGGTCTTGTGGTCCACACATATATGGACTCCTCCAATCTGCACAGTACCAAAGATTGTGAATATTCTCCTTATTCTGGATATGTGAAATTGCTGTCCAGGTAATGATGTGTACTTAGACTGTTCCCAAATCAGGCTCACCAGCCTGTAGTTTCCTACATTGCCCTTTCTGCCCATCATAAATAAAGGTAAAACTTTAGCCACCCTCCACTCTTCCAGACTATGGTTAAAGTTGATGTAAATATCTCTGCAAGGACCTCCACTATTTATTCCCTAGCTTCCCACAAGGTCCGAGGATCTACATGGTCAGGCCCTGGGGATTTATCAACCCAAATGTGCTTTAAAACCACCAATGCCTCCTGTTTGGTAATTTGTATGTGATCCAAGACATCACAACCCCTGTGCTTCAATTCCTTAGCTGTCAAGATCTTCTCCTCAGTAAAAAATGGATGAGAAATATTCATTTAATATCTCATTGATCTCTCGTTGCTCTGCACAAAGACAACCATGCTGATCTTTAAGGAGACCTCTTCTTTCCCTAACACCCTTTTATACTGGTAGAATATCTGAGGATGTAAAACAAAAAGTGTTGTAGTAACTCAGCGGGTCAGGCATCACTGGAGAACCTGGATAGGTCATATTTCGGGTGGGGACTCATGTTCATTCTCTTAGGATTATCTTTTAGTTTTCCTGCCAGCTCCATTTCATGACCCTGGTGTCTTTGCAATATTTGTAATACTAACTCAATTTATTATTACAATAGTGAATAAACTTCACAAATCATTGGCCGCAAAGTGGTTTGGGATGTCCTGAGGAAATGATAGATGCCACATAAATGGAAATTTTTCTTTTCCACTAATGAGAATTTTAAGACACATGTAAAAGAGATTTTCATCAGAATCCCAATGAAATAATAATGTTGGAACAAGAGCAACACCGGAGTCATTTGTGGTAAATGAGCAGAGTCTGAACTCTTCGGGCTTCTTTCACAATTGTAATTGTTAGAAGAGATTCTCAGAGGCCAGTGTCAAGAATTCAATCCCTCATACAGCGTGAATCTAGCTCCTTTATCTGCAGCAGAATCATAGTCCAATGAATAATAATTCAGGAGTCCAAACCAAACAAACAGCGACATGATGATAACAGATGCCATGCAGGGTATACTGAGGGAGTCCTGCTGTGATCTATAGTACTTCAGTCTATTCCACCACAGCTTTCTAATCCACTCTCTGTGTTGTTTTAGCCACACTAGCCTGGATTGTAAACTGTCCTGTGCTTTCTTAGCTGGTTTTCACAACGCTTGCAGTCAGTTCTGCATGTAGAAATGGCAGTTTTTCATATCAATACATCATTCAAAACGGACTTTGCCATCTACATGTCTATATAGAAAACTCCACTCATGTTCTACGGGCATGAAATGGTTGATTTGATGATCCCTCACCTAGATTTTAAAAATAATAGCTAAAAAAAGTTCACACACTGCTGAAGCAAAAACATTAACATTGTCATTCTGCCAGAGCTAAGTGGGTGTCTCCTGCTTGGATAGTCCCTGGAATGCAAGATTCCTGGTCTTCATCTGTTGTCCAGCACTCACTGTACTGCATTAGCAGGTAAAACAAAGGTTAGCTCTAAAGCCAGATATTCAGAGGGTCAGGCAGTGTCTGTGGAGCATGAAATAGATTTAGCATTTCAGTATTGAAGAATTTAATCAGAACTGGCCTTTGACATACAATGTTAGTGTTTCGATCTACACAGTTTTGCCTGACCTGAATGTTGCCAGAGATTTTGGTTTGTATGTCAGACTTCCAGCATTTGCAGTGTTTTGCTTTTGGAGGTGAGATTTTATTGAACTTTATATCGTAGATGAAGTGTCTATTGGTGGTTTTGTTGGCATTAGGTTTAGTTTGTCATTGGGACATATACCGAGATACAGTGATAAACTTTGTTTTGCGTGCTATTCAGGCAAATCATATCGTACGTGAGTACATCAGGCAGTGGAAAAGAGAAAATAAGTAGAGCGCAGTATTTAGTGTTATAGGTACAGAGAAAGTGCAGTTTAAAAAAAGTGCAAGGGCCACTACAAGGTAGATTGGAAAATCGGGAATTCATTCTTAGCATTATATTGATTGATTGGTTGATACTTTATTGTCATGTACACTTGGTACAGTGAGATTATTTGTTTTGCTTACAATACACTAGTATGCAGAGTTGCCATGTAAAGGGTGCTGACGAAGTTACAAAAGTATTCAATATAATCCCGATCCCTCTTCCTTCTACCCCCTTCGGTACAGAGTTTGTACGTTCTCCCCGTGACTGCATGGGTTTTCTCCGAGATCTTCGGTTTCCTCCCACACTCCAAAGATGTACAGGTTTGTATGTTAATTAGCTTGGTATAAGTGTAAATTGTCCCTAGTGTGCGTAGGATGGTGGTAGTGTGTGGGGATCACTGATTGGTGTGGACTCGGTGGACCAAAGGGCCTGTTTCTGCGCTGTATCTCTAAACTAAACTAAACTAAACCGAGTCTACCACTCTCTGTAGTCTCCTTCATTCCTGGGCATTCAAGTTCATATTGTCCACGTGGTCCAGTGCAGAGTGGAGAGCCAGAGAGATTACGTCCCCTGTTGATCTGTTGTGGCGGTAGGTGAATTGTAGTGGGACCAGGTCCTTCATTCACTGTCTTAAGAAGTATCTGTATCTCCTCATGCTGTCAACATTGGGTGGATTATCTGGTGTCTTTAGTGCCAGATCTCCCAAATGAACCCTCAACATGATCTATATAATGGAACCACCAACTCTGGCGACTCTGTGAAGGTTGGCATGTCAGTGGTGAGGGACATGAGTGAGCATCCTGGCACTTGGGAGTTCAATCCTAGAATGACAGAATATAGACACAAAGTGCTGACGTAACTCAACGGGTCAGACAGCATCTCTGGAAAAAAGGAATAGGTGATGTTTCGGGTCAGAACTCTTCTTCAGACACAGAATGACACAGAATTAAATCCAGATTAAAATGACAGTCTAGTTTTCATCTGCAACCTTGCTTCTTCTCCCGCCTGCATTAATTAAATGTAAACATTTAAATAGGATTTTTCAATTAATTACCCTATTTGACATGCAATATTCTGCTCTTGTTGCAGCTCTAAATAACTAGCCACTATGTTAAATGTAAAATTGCTTTATAACACAATCACACAATTGAAAGTTTACAGTTGCTGGCTGCTGCTGCTTTTCATATCAGCTGCAACAGTTTTAGTTTAGGTTAGAGGTACTAAACTCTAAACATGGAAACAGTCCTTTCAGCCCACCATGTCCACACCAACCATCAATCACAAGTTCACACAAGTTCTATGTTATCCCACTTTCTCATCCACCCCACACAATAGCCGCCATTTACAAAGACTAATTAACCTAGTTTAGAGATATAGCATGGGAACAGGCCATTCTGCCCATCGAGTCCATGCTGTCCAATGATCACCCATTCACTCTAGTTCTAAGTTATCCCACTATCTCATCCACTCCCAACACAATTGGGGCAATTTACAAAGGCTAATTAACCTATAAAACCTTATGTCTTTGTGCTGAGGGAGGGAACTGGAGCCCCCCAGAGAAAACCCACATGGTCACAGGGAGAATGTGCAAATGCTAAACAGACAACACCTGAGGTCAGGATTGAACCCAGGTCTCTGGTGCTCTGAATTTATCATGGAAATAAAAATCAAGTTAATGGGCGATGTCCTCGATGGGTTGATGAAAATTTCTACCATCCAACTCCTCACCTCTCATTCCCCGACCATGACGATAAAATCATGAATGGGCTGGATGCTTGAAATAACACCTTGTTAAATGTTTTTGTTAATTTTTTTGTAGTGAAAACAGTGAAGATAAGTATCCGTGTGAACACACAAAGATTTCCTTCACTCATCTACTGATTGCGAATGGACGTTGTTGATTTCCTCCAGCTCTGCTTGGCATGAACGCGAGGCATAATAACGCAGGGGAAAGAGAGAAATAATGTAGGAAATGGAAGCTATTGCTGAGGAAAATCATGAGAAGCAGAGGAGAAATTATGCAATTGGGAAGACAAACAGGGAATCCCAGGAGGAAACAGGAAAGCTGGTGAATTAAGTGAGAACTGTAACCTGGGACCTGCAGTTCCACATATAAATCCTTTACAATTGCTTTGGTGCTTTGTAAGGTTAATGTTGGTGGATTAACATCAAAATCGTGGCTCTTGACAACCAATTAGTGTCTTTGGGTTTGTAAAATCAGGAATGTTAGAGCTCTGAAGCTGAATTGTGAAGAAATACATACTGAATATCAAGCTGAGGAATTTGCAACATCTCTGGTATGTTTCCTGAATGAAATCATTCAATGTAGGTCATGCAGCAATGAGAGAAATATGTTTTTCATAACAATTTCTATTGAAGAGAAAACAGCCGCTTTTGGGAAGAGCATGACCCAAGGGGATAAAAACAGGCCCTTTGCAAACAGGAGTAAATGTACAAAGATTAAATAGCACAGATGAAGGAATTAAAACAAGTGATAACAGGACGCATTAAGAAAATATTGTGGTATTATGATACTTTTCTTGTGTATTTTTATTTATTAAAGATATTTGTACAGGATATCCTGGTTCAATAATAAAAGCTTAGAACAAGGTTTTGTCAAAATAAGCAGGTATGATACGTTCTGTTCAATAGAATAAGTAAAAGAATTATGCTTAATTCAATATCCTGGGGCTCTTACAATACCGGAAAAAAAACATATAGTAGACTAATCAAAACTTTACTCTAGGCTGGAGATTTACCATCCCCTATTTACCAAATTTTGTAACAGTAGAATCCTAGCTCTGTATTATAAAAGAAAGTCAATTTTATAATTAGTAAAGTATAATTGACTATACTCATCAATTCAGGTTGTACGAACACTGAAGGCTATACCAATTCCATTGCTGATGATTCCTTAGACAGGATGTGTTTTTTATAATGTTCATAAGTTATAGGAGCAGGTTAGGCCATTTGGCCCATTAAGTATACTCCACAATTCAATCATGGCTGATCTAACTTTCCTTCTCAACCCCATTCTCCTGTCTTCTCCCCGTGACCTCTGACACCCGTTAATCAAGAATCTGTCTCAGAAGAATAGCAGCAATATTTACATATCCTGGACAGATAATTCTTCTGTTTATGGTTGTGTGATGTGAGTGGGTCCAGGGGAGGAATTGCAACCAGCATTTAACTGCATGAATGGACTGGGTACATTGTCTGATGCATTCAAATGTGAAGCACAAAGAGCCAAAGGATCTCAGCATCTGGAGAGAGAATAGACTGGCGACATTTTATGTCAGGACCCATCTTAAAATGTGAAGAAATGTGACTCGTTTAGAATTCACTACTTGAATAGATTTTGATATAGTTGACCTCCAGTCAACACAAAATATTTTTTATTTGTAGCTCAATCTTTATGAAATATATAGGAAGGAACTGCAGATGCTGGTTTAAACCAAAAATAGACACAAAAAGGTGGAGTAATTCAGCAGGACAGGCAGCATCTCTGGAGAGAAGGAAAAGGTAACGTTACGGGTTGAGACCATTCTTCAGACTAGTCAGGGGAAAGGGAAACGAGAGATATAGATGATGATGTAGAGTTATATAGAACAATGAATGTGAAGTTATGCAAAAAAGTAACAATAATAAATGAAACAGGCCATTGTTGGCTGTTTGTTGGGTGAAAACAAGAAGCTGGTGCAACTTGGGTGGGGGAATGATGGAGAGAGGGAATACTGGGGTTGATTTCTCTAACTTCAGGTAACCCCTGCATTTCCTCTCCCTCCATCCCTCCCCCACCCAAGTTACACCAACTTGTTCCGAGCCCAGGCTGCAAGGGGTAAATCCGACCCACCGATCAACCGCAGAAGTCGGAATGAGGTTGAGATCGGCTGCCTCACCCGGCCTACAAAGACATCTGTGATTATATTAATCATGTGGTGAACTGCTCATTAAGCTCTTATTTCACAGAGTTTAGTGCATGGAAATGGTTATTTCTCTGAACCATTAACATCTTTCCAAAAGACAGCTTTCGGAGATCAAAATTGCAGCATTTGGGGCAGCTCTGTGGCGCAGTGTGGTAGAGTTGTAGAGATGTAAAGCGACTTTGAGTCCTTGAAAAGCGCTATACAAATAAATGTATTACAGCGCCAAAGACCCGGGTTCGGTCCTGACTACGGGAGCTGTCCCTGTGACCATGTCACTGTTCTCCCTGTGACTGTGTAGGTTTTCTCTGGGTACTCCGGTTTCCTCCCACACTCCAGACGTACAGGTTTGTGGGTTAATTAGCTTCTGTAAATTGTTCCGTAGTGTGTAGGATATAAGTAGTGTACGGGAGATGTTGGTCGGCGCAGAGTCGGTGGGCCGAAGGATCTGTTTCCACACTATAACTCTAAGCTAAGCTAATTAATCGAGAATTAATCGACAATTGAAAATTTTAATAATGTATGATTGATGTATATGAAAAGTTTTTATTTTACTATAATATGTAACTATACTTTATAATATGTTTGCTTCTAATAAAAATATTTTAAAAATAAATTAAAAAAAAACTCTAAACTAAGCTAAACTAAATTTTGCTCACCAATCATTTTTCGCCACCGGGTGGCGCCGTAAGTGGCAGCCTCACCACAGCCTGTCTCGTCCCTTTCTTCTTTTGTTGTGTTTAGTCTGTTTTTACTTGTATGTTTTGTTTTAGTGTTCTATTATGTGGGGAGTGGGGCATTGGGGGAACTTTTTTAAAATCTCTTCCCTCGATGGAGATGTGACTTTTGCCGTATCATATCTCCGTCCACACTGTGGCCCATCATCGTGGAGCTGGCAGTCCCTTTGTTAGGGATCGATTGCGGGAGCTGAAACTGCAGGAGCTTTGACCTCCCCGATCGCTGGAGCCTCGACCGCCCCGATGCGGGAGCTTCGATCGCTGACTGCGGGAGATTCGATCGCCCCAACTGCAGATGTTTCGATTGCCCCGACTGCGGGAGAAAAGGAGGAAGAAGATAAAAGTTATTTGCCTTCCTTCACAGTGGGGAATATGAGGTGTGCTGGTGGGGACTCGGAGGGATTGCCCAGAGTGCAGTGATCTCGGTGTTTGCAGGGACATCGCGCCATGAGGACATCCTGGAGTCTTATACAAGTGTGGACGGCTCTCTGACTGTTTGGGCGGACAGGGACTGCAGAGAGAGTGACAGCGGTCGTTACAACTCTGGTCACATCACGGTGAAGGAGCGTGTGTGTGGCCCGGACATTGAACTGACTGTGGGTCTCCGCTTATGCTGTGTGCCCTAGGGATTCTCACACGCTGCTGTGGTGGCTGTTTATGTTTAATCTTTATGTAGTTTTGTATCTTGTTGCTGTTTTGGTATGACTGTATGGTAAATCAAATGTCACTGTACCTCGGTACACGTGACAATAAAGGACCATTGAACCATTGAACCATTGAACCATTTCCATTTTTCCTCTTCAGGAAATGCTTCCTGCTCTCAACACATTAGAGGGCATAGCTTTAAGGTGAGAGGGACAAAGTGCTGGGTAAGGTTTTTACACGGAGTGTTGGGTGCCTGGAACGCACTGCCGCGGGTGGTGGTGGAGGCAGATACGTTATTGGCATTTAAAAGACTTTTGGCTCGGCACATGGATATGCAGGGAATGGAGGGATTTGGATTATGTGAAAGCAGGAACATAGTCTTGGCATCATGTTTGGCACATACATTATGGACAAAAGGGTTCTTCCTGCAGTGTTCTATGTTCTATATAATGCCTGGGTCACACGGTAACATGCTACCTCATGGTCAATGGTGAATGCAATAATACCTGTCCGCATCTACCAGGGATTCATCCTTCGAAAGAACAAACGGCCATGCATCCCCAGAGATGTCTATATAGGATACGGTCTTTCTGAACACCCTCTGGGGATAGCATTTTCTTTGATGTGTGTGTATATATCTCCTAGCCCATGTTCCGTGACACACCCTATCGTTACAAAGCATCACCATATTGACTTCTTCATTAATGGTTATCTCCAATGGGGTTGGTTGCTGAGTTCACCGCTGCTGGGATTTCTGAACATTTGAATCTGGGAAATTGTCACTCACTTTAAATATCAGCAGAGTCTTTAGGTGGTATTCCAGTTGTCCACCCAGTGAGATGTCCCAATGTTAGCAGTGTCCCTTTAAAGCACCAACAACCTTGAACAGTACACGGTGTTCCCTAGTTGAACATCACAAGTCATGGTTGTTCCCAAGAAGTGCAATCTACACTGGCATAGCTGGAAGGGGATACCTTGTGTATTGATGGCATCAACGACTGCGTGAATGTTACCAGGAAATATTTTGCCTGCTCTTCCAAATAATAGGCAAGATTGCCCGGGTTAATTTCATAATGGGCACTATTTCTAATGGAAATGGGTGCTAACCCTGTGAGTTTAGGGCTCAAAGACTTTTATGAACTATTGACTTTTTTTTTTTTTTCTTAAAATGTTTTTTTTTTAAATTAGAAGTCATACACAGTAGTATAAACCAAGGATAATATAATACATTTCATGTACAACTTCTTGTTTTTAAATTTAATAATAAAAAAGTAGTAGAAGCAAAAAGAGAGAAAAAGAAGGTTAGGTAAGGTGGTGAAAGTGATAGTTCGTGAAAAAGTACAAGAAAAAGAGAGAGAGGAAGAGAAAAAAAGAAAAGAAAAAAAAAGGAAAAACAAAAAAAATAAAAAGGTAAAAGCAATATACCTGCTTCGTATCTTTGCGCACCCCTCACCCGGTTCTGAAACAGTTAATTTCCAGGGTTACATTGCACCATATGCTTGTAATAAATCGATAAAGGGAGACCAAATCTTTAAGAATTGGTCAGATTTGCCTGCTAGGATGAATCTCATATCTTCTAGGTGTAACATTTCAGACATGTTTGAAATCCACATTTTAAGCGTTGGTGTTGGTGCATTTTTCCAGAATTTTAATATACTTTTTTTGCCGTTATTAAGCCGTAGTTAAGGAAACTCTTTTGGAACGAAGTCAGCTCAGAGCCGACCTCCATTGTTCGAAAGATAATCAGTTCTGCGTTGGGGTTCAATTTTATTTTAAATACTTTTGTAAAAATTTCGAAAATTTCCTTCCAAAACTTCTGAAGTTTTATGCAAACGACAAAAGAGTGTGCTATAGTTGTATCTTGAGATGAGCATTTATCGCAGATGGGAGACACATTTGGACATTTTTTATTCAATTTAGTTTTCAAGTAATATAATCTATGTAAAATTTTGAATTGAATTAAGGTATGTCTTACATTAATCGATGAACTATTGACTTTGTCGGCAGCATATCAAATTGTTATTTCAATTATTTGCCTTGTTATAACACAGGGTCTGGGGCTCTGTTCTCTGCGGTAGACCTTTATTTGAATCCAAGAGTTCAAATTGTATGAAAGAAGCAACACAAGAAGTTCCTCATAATAAGGGCAATCACAATGTTCCTCATAATGAGATGATGTGTCCTGCAACAGAGCCAAGAACATAAAGTTCTCTTTTAATTGCCAGCATTAAGCCAACAGCAATGTTTTTTTTATTATTATCGTAGCTTCTTTCCCTCCCAGAACAACATTGTGAATTTTGATATAACTTTGCACTTTGAGGAAATGAGGACATGTGACACATAACATTCCATTGAACTGTCTGACACAATAAAAATGGTAAATGTCAGAAATACTGCCTAACAGGCAGCATCTGTGGAAAAGGGAACAAACTTAACATTTCAATTCAAACACACCGTCCATTTTACACCATTGATTTGTCAAACAATTGGCTTTGTGAACAATGTATCATGTACTACCCTGGTCCTACCCTGTCAGCAATAGTTCCTTTGTCCAACCCAACCACCCAACACTCTCCCTGTATCTTAAAACAAACTTATTTTCTTACTTTTTCCAGTTGCGATGAAGGGTCTTTGGCTAGAACATAATTCCGCTCCTTTTTCCATGGACCTGCTGAGTGTTTCCAACACTCTCTGTATCCACAGTTTAATTGATTTTCATTAACTGTTTCCATTGCAGTAGCAGAGAGATAGAAGAACAACTTCACATTTATTACATTAGGGTTTAGTCTTTGTGAACCACTTTCCATCTTCCACGAATATTCACAGCATTATTGGTCCTTTTTAAAGTTGGTGAGTGGACAGAGCAATGGTTGTCCCTATTCTCAATGTTCTTGCAAGCTGCTCATGCATTTCCAATATTGATGAATACCTTGTTCTTTGTGAGGGTTTTGTGATGCATTTTTATGGTTCACTTGAGTCTCCTAATGCAGACGCAGCTTTATTGTTACGGTTCTCCAGACACATAGCAAACCTTTAGGGCAGTGAAAATTGAACTTTAGTTTTAGTTTTAGAGATACAGTGTGGAAACAAACATTTCGGCCCACCGAGTCCATGCCAACCAACAATCACCATACGCTAGTCCTATTCTACAAACTAGGGACAATTCATAGAAGCCAATTAACCTGCAAACCTGCACGAATTTGGAGTGTGGGAGGAAACCAGAGCACCCGGAGAAAACCCACACGGTCACATGCAGACAACATACAAACATCCGTACAGACAGCACCCGTGGTCAGGATTGAACCCTGGTCTCTGCCTCTGTAATATCTAAAAGCTCCTATTTAAAGCTCTCTTAAATGCCACTATTGTATCTGCCTACACCACCACTCCTGGCAGCATTCTGCAGGCTCACACCATTCTCTATGTAAAGTAATTGCCTGCACATCTCCTTTAAACTTTGCCCCTCTCGCCTTAAAGCAAACCCCTTTCGGCTTTGTCATTTTCACCCTGGGAAAGTTCCACCCTACTTAATCTATGCCTCACATGATTTCAGAAAGTTCTATCAGAATAACAGGAAGCAATTCTACAATCTGACCCTGACAATGAATGTGCTCCATCAAACATTTTCCTGGTTCATTTAATTTAGAGATACAGCGTGGACCCTTCAGCCAACCGAGTCTACACTGACCAGCAATCATACAACAACATTATCGCACACACTAGGGACAACTTACAATTTTACCGAAGCTGCAAACCTGTACGTCTTTGGAGTATGGGAGGAAACTGGAGTGCCTAGAGAAAACTCATGTGATCATGGGAAGAATGTACAAACTCCGTACAGACAGCACCCACAGTCAGGATCAAACCCGGGTCTCTGGTGCTATAAGGCAGCAACTCTACCGCTGCACCACTGTACCACCCCAGGATGATGCCAGGCAACATGGCACTACAGTGCAGTGGTACAACATCTCCTCTGCCTGTGCATGCAATCTTCCAATGAAGGTGTATTATTGAACCATCCCCACCCCACCTCAGTCTGTTGACTCGCAGAATCAGCACCTGTTGCATCCTCAGAACTTGCACAAACACCGTTCTGGCTTTCACTTGCTAACAACTGCAACTCATTTCTGCTAAGTGGTTTCAGACCTCTCGCGGATGTATGTTCTTTCCCTTAATCACCCCCCTCTCCTGCTGAAAACTTGCTGCTTCCGCTTTCTGCATGCACATGATGTGAAGCTGCCTTAACACCACCTGCACAAGCCTTTCAAAAAGACCACACACTGAATCTTTTTCATTCTTCTGGCAGCACAGTTGGAAAGGCATGAAGCAGAGTCAGTATAGAAAGAGGGAAGAGATCTTGAGACCGTGGGAAAAGGGGAGGAGATATGTGGGAAGATCAACGACCCCCTCCATGCAAGCCCTCATTTCAATGGTTTCCTAGACCATTCAGACAGAAAGCCTTTGCACAGCATTGGATCCCCATACACTAATACTATCCTGTAAATTATAGGATTTACAATAATTGTAAATTATTGCAATTTACAAATCTTACCAAAGCCAATTGACCAACAAACCTGTAGGTCTTTGGAATGTGGGGGGAAATCGGAGCTCCCAGAGTAAACCCACGCAGTCACAGGGAGAACGTACAAACTCCATACTGACACCACCCACAGTCAGGAACAAACCCGGGTCTCTGGTGCTGTAAGGCAGCAACTCTACTGCTGTGCCACCATGCCATAATTAGAAAACCATCTCTCTTCAAACCTGCATTCTACCCTGGCACTACATTATTCCGGCATTTATCTGCTACTGTTTGGTCTTCTAATCACATGTTGACTCTTAAGGAGTCTCCCACTCTCCTTTATGTGTCTGATGTCTTGGGTCCTGCAGCAATGGGGTTGCAGGAAGAAATCACTTTTGTGAAGACTTCCCTTCAACTTTGAAGTGCAAAAGCTTAAAACATTTGTGTTCTCTTGGTACAGATAGTGATGGGGGAGAAGATGAATGCTGAGTGATTCACTGAGCATGACTAAACACGAAGTGAACTGGACGTTCCTGAAACTAGTCCACCGGGGGGGGGGATTAGCAATCATGCTCTGCTGAGGAGAATGGATGTGCAGACTTTAAAAAGCAAAGTATTACAGATTACCATTTATAAAATAATTTTGATTCTTACATCATAAAACGCCATTAGCATGGCTCATTTTGTGTAATTAAGGCTTTAACTCTGGGGTTTCCTGTCATTATTGGCAGTAGTCCAAGAGGTTATGTATGGGGCTACATTCATTCACATTCTGTATCTGGGAAGGGACTGAATCAATCCCTGCTAAATGCCTGGCTTGCAAAGTAACTTACTATCAATGCTATCCTAAATGTATGATCTATAGCCACTGAAATTCCTTTCAGCAATTTAATGGGAAGGTCCATCAACATCATCATGTTGCCCATCCTCACTGTCTTTTTTGATTGTACCCAGTTTTGAGAGGAAGCAAGATCAATTGGTTGAATTTTCCACCAAACCGGTAGGTTTTCCGCCATTACACACCACTTGGAATTATATTACCATTTTGTAATCATCATTGGGTCTAAATCCTGCAACTCCCAACCAATACCATTGTAAATGTACCTTCCTCAGAAGGATCAAAGAAGGTGGCTCACCACCGTTTGCTGAAGGCCAAATAGAGGTGGGTAATAAATGCTAGCTTTGCCAATGTGGCCCAGATCCAGAAGAATTGTGCAGTATTTCTCTGTAAAATGGAGGGACGAAGCTTGAAGCTTTTAAACCCCTTGGATGTCTCAAACATCTCAAAGCAACTTTCCCCTAATGTGGATTCTATGAAGCTGCAACTGTGACTTCCTAAGATTTTGCAGCCATTTGACGATGTTTATTTCCTACAACTTCCAGCCAGAACTAAGCAGATAAGATGATCTCTACCATACCGAGTGCCCTTAAAGTCTTGACATAAATCCAGTAAAAAGCAAGTGGAAACAGCAATATAAATCAAGCAAGATCTCCCAAGAATCCAGAGATGTGAGTAATTATCATTGCTAGTATTGGTGATGGGGCCTCCTCCCTACTTCCAGTGGGAGCTCTGGCAGTCAACTGGGAAACTGGGGAAATCTGTATGGCAATTTTGGTCTCCCCATTAAACTCCTGGTGAAATACACAGCAATGGAAAGATCAAAATCTGTATGATTCTGCCAAGCATGGTGAAAATATTCCAATGCTGGAATGCTACTTAGATAAGAAAACCCTCTGCTGACTGATACTGTGAATTTCTTGCTCTTCTTCTTGCTCTTCTTCTAGCTCTTCTTCCAACTTCATCCCTTAAAGTTGAGGATGACTTGATGACTAGAATGAGGGGTGTGTGTAGTGGAAGGTGTATAGATTCCTTTAAGGTGAGGTGGCTTTTGCACCAGCTATCATCAGTCCAATAGGAAGAAGGTCCAAGATAATTGAAGATCTGGCTCTGTCACACACTGCGCAAATACATAGATGTTGACTCTCATGCACACACACACATGCATTGATGCCTGCATGGTTGCACGCACGCATGCATGCTTGCGCACGGACACAGGCAGATAATCTTCTCAATGCCATTCCCCTCGACTGGAATGGGAGCAGTGAAGATTTACGGGGATGTTTCAAAGGTCTTTTATTGTCACATGCACCAATTAAGGTACAGTGATATGCGAATTACCATACAGCCATACTAAAAAAGCAACAAGACACACAACTACATAAAAGTTAACATGAACATCCACCACAGCAGATGCCCCACATTCCTCACTGTGTTGGAAGGCAATAAAGTCTAATGTTCTTCCCTCATTTTTCTCTCGCGGTCGGGGCAGTCGAACCATCTGTTGGGGTAATCGTAGCTCCCGCAGCCGGTGGTCGAAGCCCCCGCGTCGGGGCGATCGAATCTCTCGCATTGGGGTGGTCGTAGCTACTGCGGCTTGGAAGTCCCGAAGTCGGTCTCTAACCAGAGACCGCAAACTTCGTGATGTTGAAGTTCGCAGGCACCAGCAGTGGAGCCAGAGGTCGATCCCTGGGAAAGGGATTGCGGGCTCCGCGATGTTCAAGTCCCATAGGCTCCCCACGGTGGAGCTCTCAAAATCGGTCTCCAGCAAAGGCCGCCAACTCCTCGATGTTAGGCCGCAGTGCGGACGGAGATACAATATGGAAAAAAATTTGCATCTCCGTCGAACCAAGAGATTAGAACACTTTTTCCCCAACCCCCTATCCCACCCCCCACATAAAACAAGCTAAAGAACACAAAAAACAAACATTTAACACATATTAAAAAACAACAAAGAAGAAAGGGACAGACAGACTGTTGGCGAGGCAGCCATTGCTGGTCCCACCCGGTGGTATATAAGATCATGAGGGGAATAGATAGCGTAGATGCACAGAGTAATTTACCCGAGTAGGGGAATCAAGAACCAGAGGACATAGGTTTAAGGTAATAAGGGAAAGATTTACTGTGAACATGGTTCTAAGATGGAGGGATAGGGGGAAGTGCAGAGATGAGAAAATGATGGGAATTCACAGATGAGAAAAAAGCACGGAACAGTTGTTGTACATCTCTTTCCCTTCCCATGAAACCTTCCTCCACCTTTCTCCTTCCTACTACCTGAAGCAATCCGGCCCCTTCCTACTGCAGATACTTTCTTAAAGCCTGAAACATCTCTGCTATTTTTCATTGACCCGGATAATTGCATCTCTCTCTACATGTACTATCTAGTCTGTATTTTTCTGTTTCCATTTTATTTGCTTTGATCCATCTACGCTGATGAAAATTGGACTCAACCCAATTTACGTTACCCCTCTGGCAGTTGCTAGTGAGATGAGACGTTCACACTATCAGCATGGCGTGTAGACTGAAAAGGCAATTCCATTGCTCTCTGTGAAACACGCAGTCTCCATTACTGAGGCTCATTAAAGCAAACTGTGAAAGAGAGGTCCACAATGATTCTCTGAGCACATCTTTGACATGTTTAGACTTTAGACTTTAGAGATACAGCGTGGAAACGGGCCCCTCAGCTCACCAAGTCCGCTCTGACCAGCGATCACCCCGTACACTAGCATTTTCCTCCACACTAAAGGTTCAATCACCCCGTATACTAGGGACGATTAACAATTTTACCGAAGCCAACTAACCTACAAACCTGAACGTTATCGGAGTGTGGGAGGAAACCAAAGCACCCGGAGAAAACCCACAGGGTCACAGGGAGAACGTACAAACTCCGTACAGAGAGAACCCGTAGTCAGGATCGAATCCCGGTCTCTAGAGCTGTAAGGCAGCAAATCTACCACTGCTCAACTGTGCCCACTATCGTACTAATTATAACCCAGTAACACAAACAACTTGTGAATTTTCATTTTAACTTTGTATGGGAGTTCGGGAGTGCCAGGTTTCAGTCCCCTGTGCCGATACTGTAAAACATAATTATAAGGCGCCGTGCCAAGTTCACAGGAATTTTATTTTCTCTCCAAATAATTGTGACGGGGAATGAAAACTGAAGGTAAAATGGATGGGTTGTGGGAGTGAGGAATTGGGAGGGTGGGGGAGAAGGCGGCAATATTGTCAAAAGGAGCCTTGGTGCTGGAGTGGACGTGAAATGTTTGGAATGTAGTTAGAAGTGTCAGGGGTCACTGCAGTCACAGGAGTAATTGAATTTTATGGAGCTGAGTCATATGTGGAGAACAGAACTGAAGATGATTAATGAACATCTCCATGAAAAGGCTCCTGTAAAGGAATGCTCAGAGATCTTAAGCTCATAACATCGCAGTAGGTATATTTTATCCTTCAATGAGAAAATTAAATGTCTTTCAATCCTGTTCTATGCCACGGTAAACTTCAATCGCATCTGTAGTTGCTCCTGTCAACAAGGGACTTCATTGAGTTGCCAGTAAGAATCAGGGAATCGAATCCATGAGGGCTTTTTGCAGTGCAATCCAGACAGTCTATTCACCCCCTGTCCCTTAATTTGAACAAGATCGTTGACATCAGAGCACCATAGTCGCCGAGCACCATGGCCTACAAGAGGTAGCTGGCAAACTGGT
>CM075978.1:141563165-141630707 GCA_038087875.1 Malacoraja senta
CACTCCCCCACACCCCTCCCCCCACATGCCACCCCCCCCACACTACCCCCTCCCACACCCACCCCTCCCACACACACCCCCTCCCCCACACACCCCTCCACCACACCCCCCCTCCCTAACACCCCCTCCCTAACACCCCCTCCCTCACACCCCTCCACCCCAGGCCCCCCTCCACCACCCACACTGCCCCCACCACCCCCCCTCCCCACACACCACCCCTCCCTCCCCACACACCACCCCTCCCTCCCCTACCCCCTCCCTCACCCAACCCCTCCCCTACACCCCCCTCCCCCACCCTCCCCCATGTTATTCCCCTGCCATTTCCGAAAGATTATTGGTAAGTACACATGAAATTTGCACTTTATTTACCCAGATTTTTTTTTTGACAAGACAAATCTGTTGCTGTCAATCTTCTGTAATTTTCTGGATCTGGCACAATGCATTGCCAAGTAATTCAACACATACAGTACTGCACACAGCTTTCACACAGTCAGTGCTGGAGAAGTCTGGCTATATCGATATTAACAGTTTTCTCAATTCTGTGCTGTTAAGTTGTTCTTTAGCATAATTTTTAATGATTTCAATCTTTATGATTTACTACATTTAATTGACCAAAGTTACTGTTAAATTTACTGATCATAGGTTGTATCACAAGCCATCTTCCTTTAGCTTAGTATCTAGAGTTGGACACAAAGCTTAAGAATGCAAGGCAGCTAAAATATTCACTTTCAAACACATTGCTGGCAACCAGATTTCAGTGTGACAAATTACCATATGGAAAAGGTCTGAGGAATTGCCTGTTTATGTTAGAATATCGCCCATGTACGGTAGATAAGGCCATTAATGGTAGATTCCTTTTCCGGCAACTAGTTTTAAGAAGATCAGTGAAAAGGAGTCTGCTCAATTCTATTTTCTATTTGTAAAAATTGAGTACATTTTAAAATTCAGCTTTGCATTTTAAATGCTTTACTACATCAAAGAAAATGTTTATGTAATACATTTTAATTAATTTTCCCAATGGCATAATAATCAATTGAACAATAATGCTTTAAACCTCAGATTTTCCATTCCTTTTAAATTCCTGCTAATATTATAATTTTTTTTTCTCTAGCATGTCTAAAGATGTGCAAAACCTCAAACTGGATGTTGGAACGAAAGAGAGGGATGAGACCTCAGGACAAAGCTAACACCTCTCCTGCACCAAAATGTATCATTAGTCAGATAGACGCAAAATGCCAGAGTATTAATCACTAGAAAATAAAATTAGAGTTTCACCAGGAATGGATATTCGATTTTTCCTTAGTACTTGAGAGAGGTGATATTAATGCCAAAGATTTCGTTTATTCGTGGGATGGCGACTTAGTCACAAAGTTAGGGCCCATTTCTATTGGCATTGATCTGAGAATGTTTGGAACCAAATACTTGGATGTGCTTGGAGTCACATAGTGCTCAGGCCAGGGAGTCATGCCACATTTCCTTCTGAAAGGCCATTCATGCCAAAGTGAATCTTCACAACAATCTGGTGATTTCACGGACATTATTATCCATATTAGCATGTCAATGGGAAAAGAATCATAACTTCCCAGTTACATGGTTGAATTCAAAATTCATATAGGTGGATGAAAGGTCATTGCACTCGATACTAGGCCAATAATGTAATCATTATTCACGTCTGTTCAATGTTTCATATTCCAATTAGTTCAATTGCTTAAATCGGAAAATTACTGAAGAAATGTAAATACGTTGAACCTGGGAAAGGAATTCTGAGGGATGAAACTACACAGCAATTTACTAATGAGCTATCTTGTCATATGGAGTGGAAATATTGTAGGCAAAGGTTAGGAATTTTGGTAATTCCAAAACAAGCTTGCAGGAAGATTCATTGGTGGTGTGAAGAGAATAGCATGTTCATAATACAGCAGGACCCACTCTATGAAAATAGCTGAAGCTAAGCACAATTCAGCAAACTTGTGCAGCTTAAATTTTACTTTCACATTTTTTTGGAAGGTTCTCCAATGTGTGTGTGTGAATGCTGAGTAAGTAAGCATATGGAAGCTTGAGCATATGGAACTCAAAGGTTCCATAAGTTGCACTTGATATGGGTGACATAATGGATGTCACATCAACCATCGGTAGAAGGGTGAACCTGGGTGATCCCACCCCTGGGACACAAAGATGGCCGGGCGAGGAGAGGGAGGTCAATTTGCGGGCCGATCCAGTCAAAGGCAATGGAGGAAGACACGGGCAGGAGCCTGGGCCTTGCCAGGATCGTGAACTGCCCCAGTACACTGAGCACGAGGGCCGACCAGACTTTAGACTTTGGAAATGGCACCAAACATGGTGGTGCCCGCATGTGTAAAAATGCAAAAAGAATTTCAATGTGCAGTTGCATATGAAACAAATATAGCACCATTGAACCATTGATTCCATATTCCATTCTGCCAATGAAGAACAATTCCTTCAGATAATCTTCCACTTAACATCCATTGGCTTCATTTTGTCTTAAATATCCCTAGATTGTAGATTTGTGATAGGTCAGAGAAACCTAGTACTGTTAACATTTATTTTCCTGTTTTACTTTGAGATCTTTCATAATTCTGACCAGAGGCTTCACCACTAATATCACACAGGGCACAAACCGGTCGTCGTTCCTTAAATTATAAAAAGTTGAGGTACATGAAGGGAAGGCATGAGATGAAATTTCAAACAAAGTAGTTTACAAATCACGTAAAAATGAATGAGCTTATAAATTCACCCCGTCTGGGACGAAGAGTTAAATGTGCTCTTGTTTAATATCATAACTCAGGACTTTGTAATGCAAAATCATTATTGTCACCTCCAAGAGCCAGGGATAACTAAATGGCTGGCACGGGCATGCTGGGCTGAATGGCTATATTCTGTGATGTGACTTTTAATGATTGAATGCAAATCTCATCCATTTTTTGTTCTAATCTAAAGTGCTTTACATTTTATTTTATCATAATCTGGTTGAATCAACTGCCAGCAGTTGATTTGGTTATTTTGCCAATCTAAACAACCCTTGCATTAATAAATATGAGAACAATGCATTTTATTTGAGAAAAGATTGCTGATGAAGATTAGAAATCACAGGGGGTATGTGACTGATATCTGAGGAGCTCAACAGTCTGGTCTCAGACCAACAGTACTTTTGACTAAAAAAAAATGACACTGCAGTTGCTGGAAGTAGGACTAAGAAGTAGAAAATACTAGAAACACCCAGCAGATCAATGGGGGTAAGGGAAACCTGAAATTGGAAAACAAGGAAATGCAGATGCTAGTTTACCAAAAAAAGACACAAAGTGCTGGAGTAGGTATGGAGTGGGTCAGTCAGCCTATCTGGTGAACATAGGTAGGCAACAAATTGGTGGGGACTTTTCTCAGGCTGGTTGTAGTCGAGCGAGAGAGCTGGAAAAGAGGAGGGGTGGGATAAAGCCTGGCAAGTGATAGGTGGATACAGATACAAGTGAGGTGGGTGGGGGTTATGATTGGCAGATGGTTGGAGAAAAGACCGGGATGAAAAGACAAAAAGTGTGAAATGAGAATTGAAGAGGTGTGAAATTCAAAGCCAGAAGAAGGAATATTGGTGAAAACGGGTGCACATTCAGGCTTGGCTCAGGGAAGAGGGGGGGGGGGGTAGTGCTGTGGGGGGGGGGGGGGGGGGAGGGGAGAGATTCATTGTTTGTGCGCTACCCTAGTGGAATATGAGTTGCTGTTCTTCTAGTTTGATTTATGCCTCACCATGGAAGAGAGGAAAGCTAGGGACAGACATGTTGGGGTGGGAATGGGAAGGGGGAAGTGAGGGGTTAAAAGAACATGCAACGAAAAGCTCAAGATGGCTGTTGCGGACAGAGCGTAGGTGATCGGCAAAAAGGTTGTCTAGTCAACATGGAGTCTCACCTATATAAAGGAGGCCATCACAATTACTGCGGTGGGCACCAAATGCAATAAACCAGTTTTGAGCAGATGCTTGTGACTGACTCACCTGAAGGATTATTTAGGTACCTGGATGGTGGTGAGAGGATTGGGTAAAGGGACGGGATTTGCACTGCGTACAGTGGGCGCAGAGATGGATGGGTGGGAAGGGAAGAGCGACCAACCTGTGTCAATGGTGCTGAAATGAAGATGGTGGAGAGCTTTAAGTACCTAAATGTAAATAACACCAACAATTTGTCCTTGGTCAGCCACATTGACCCAACGGATATGAAAGCACCACCAACACATCTACTTCCTCAGAAGTCTAAGCAAATTCAACATTCATGTCTCCAACCACTTACCAATTTCTACAGATGCACCATAGAATGCATCATATCTGTATAAATCACAACTGCTATGTCCAAGACTGCAATAAATTGTTGAAAATTGTGAGCACAGCCCAGTCAATCACACAAACGTACCTCCCCCCATCGACACTTCATACTGCTTCAGGAAAACTGCCAACATAATCAAAGATCATTAACACCCTATATAGACACAAAATGCTGGAGTATCTCAGTGGGTCAGACAGCATCTCTGGAGAAAAATAGGTGACATTTCAGGTCTTTCTCCAAAGATGCTGCCTGACCGCTGAGTTAGTGTCTATCATTTTGTGTGTTTAGCATTTTGTGACTCTTGGTCATAAACCAGCATCTGCAGTTCCATTGACCATTCACTATGTCATCTCTATTCTCCCTTCTCCCATCAGGCAGGAGGTACAAGTGCTTGAAAGCACGCACCACTAGATTCAAAGACAGCTTCCTCCCCATGTTATCAGACCTTTGCACAGACTTTTCATATGCTGAGGACGCATTCCTGATATCCCAATCTATTGTTGCGGCCCTTCCACTTATCTTTTATAATTTCTCCAGAGATGCTGCTTGACCCGCTGAAGACAGCAACGCAATGGAATTTCTATTCTAACCTCTTCATCATAGGTTCACTAGCATATCAGAAGGAGTTGGACATTACTATTATATTAAGAGAATCGCGATAAAATACTATTTTAGATCAGTATTACAGAAATTTTCCATAAGCTTTCCAAGCCAATGGAAATATTTCTAACTGGCTTCTCTCCATGATATTTATTTAAACTTAAAACATATGAAATCATCCAGCACTTTGTGTTTAGCTCAAGATTTCAGCATCTGCGGTTCCTTACGTCTGCAGTAAACACTGCATTCAGCAACAACTACCATGACAAGTAATGAATAAGGTAAATGGGCAATGATGTACCTCACGAATGGAGAGGCATATTTTGCCTCTCTCTCTCACACATTCCCTATGAATGTTTCCCCTGGCATTCTGCTGATGTCCTTGAGTTGTTGCACTATTCATGGGCACAGTCATTCCTAAATCAAGTTGCCACACTTTTAGAAACTGTGGATGCTTGTTAACACAGAAAAGGACACAAAGTACTGGAGTGACTCAGCAGGTCAGGCAGCATCTCTGGAGAACATTGTTAGGTATCATTTCACGTCAAGATCCTTCTTCAATAGCTGACATTTTGGGACAAGATCCTTCTTTAGTCCTGAAGAAGGGTCTTGACATGAAACTTCAAGTTTGACCTCGGCATTTAATACGATCATCCCCTCCAAGCTGGTTACCAAACTCTCAGAACTGGGTCTCTGTACATCCCTCTGCAATTGGATCCTCGAGTTACTCATTCACAGACCACAGTGGAAATTTGTCAGCCTCGATAACAATCAGCACGGGAGCACCTCAAGGCTGCATGCTCAACCCCTGCTGTACTCACTCTATACTCATGACTGCGTAGCCGGTCATAGTGCGAACTCCATCATCAAGTTTGCTGACGACACCACTGTTGTGGGATGTATCACTGATGGAGATGAGTCAGAGTATAGAAGTGAGATCGACCGTTTGACCAAATGGTGCCAGCACAATAACCTGGCTCTCAACACCAGAAAAACCAATGAACTGATTGTGGACATTGGAAGCGGTAGGATGGGAACCCATAGACCCGTTTATATCAACAGGTCGATGGTGGAGAGGGTCAAGAACATCAAATTCCTGGGCGTGCATATCTCTGCAGATCTCTCCTGGTCCGAGAACACTGATGCAATTATAAAGGAAGCTCATCAGCGCCTCTACTTCCTGAAAAGTTTACGGAGAGTCGGTATGTCAAGGAACTTCTACAGGTGCACAGTAGAGAGCATGCTGACCAGTTGCATCGTCGCTTGGTTCGGCAACGTGAGCGCCCAGGAGCGGAAAAGACTGCAAGAAGTTGTAAAACACTGCCCAGTCCATCATCGGCTCTGACCTCCCTTCCATCGAGGGGATCTATCGTAGTCGCTGCCTTAAAAAGGCTGCCAGCATCATCAAGGATCCACACCATCCTGGCCACTCACTCATCTCCCCGCTGCCTTCAGGTAGAAGGTACAGGAGCCTGAAGACTGCAACAACCAGGTTCAGGAATAGCTACTTCCCCACAGCCTATTAAACTCAATTCAAACAAAACTCTGAACATTAATAGCCCATTGCACTTTATCTTTATCTGCTTATTTATGTGTGTATATATATATATTCAATAGTATATGGACACACTGATCTGTTCTGTATTTATTTATGCCTACTATATTCTGTTGTGCTGAAGCAAAGCAAGAATTTCATTGTCCTATCTGGGACACATGACAATAAACTCTCTTGAATCTTGAATCCATGTTCTCCAGAGATGCTGCCTGATCTGCTGAATTACTCCAGCACTTTTAGCACATTTTTCGTTCTGAGTAATTTACTGAAATGTCCTGAAAATCAATTTGTTTTTCTCCATGCTTAGAATAGAATAGAATGCCTTTTATTGTCATTCAAACAGCTTGGTTTGAACAAAATTGCATTTCTACAGTCTTAACATTACAAAAAAAAACAAGACCCACACTTGACACAATTTACACAAACATCCATCACAGTGAATCTCCAACACCTCCTCACTGTGATGGAAGGGGTAAAGTCTTATCTCTTCCCTTTGTTCTTCTCCCATGGTCCAGCAGTCCAGCTGCAACGTTGAGGCGACTGGGGCTCCCGATGTTAAAGCCCCCGGCGGGCAATGGTAAGTCCCGTGGCCGTTTAAGCCGCGCCGGGTGATGTTAGGCCCCGCTCCGAGTCCTTTAAACCCCATGATTCCAGCGGGGGAAGTTGCCGTTGCGGGAGCTCCGAAAAGCGGTCTCCCACCAGGGACCTGCGAGCTCCCGATGTTCCTGTCCACCGGGCCTGCGGCCGGAGCCTCCGAAGCTCCGAAGTCGGGTCGCAGCCGCGCGCCACCACAGCTCTCCCCGCTCCGAAGTCCGTGATGGCGAGTCCACAGGCTCCGCGACTGGAGTCCTTAGGTTGGTCCCGGCTGGAGGCCGCTGCCGGCTCCACGATGTTAGGCCCAACGACATCGGAGACCCGACAGGGAAAAAGTCTGGTCCCCGTACAGGGAAGAGATTAAACGGTTTCCCCCACCTCCCCACCCCCACATAAACACAGCAAAAAAATAATAAAAACTAGAATTGAAAACATACATTTAACGAGACAAAAATTTAAAAAAGACAGACGGACTGCAGTCGAGCCGCTGCCATTAGGCGCCGCCTCACTTAGATTTTACTTCAATTTATTCTACCCCGAATGGGCTCTTCCAACTGAATGTGAATCTAAATCGATTTTAAAAAAGAAATCAAACAAAGGCTCAATAATGCAGTGACTGGTTCATGAAAATACTTTGTTTTGAAAAGACGTGGCTGTCAGATGAAAGAGAAAATGGAGGAATCTGGAGAGCTTCACAGTAAGTTGCTATGGATCAGTACAGCAGGGGTAAGAGGCACTGCTACGATTCTGATAGGGAAATGCAGGCAAAATGTAACATATAGACCAGGAGATATCAGGAGGAATAAAAGCTGGCGGCTGCCATTGTCATAACAAATGCAGTTCAAGATCTTCCCAGATGCTTTCCTTACAGATAACACATCCTTACATATTACATTCATAAACTCATACTTGCAAAGATGTAGAATTATCCAGGACTTTTTACCTTAGGCAAATGTTAGACCTACTTTCTGTTGTTTTGCCACAGAACAACCACAGTAATTGAGAGGGTGATGAATATTATTTATACTGGACATTAAATCAGACTGAGTTCCTGGTAAAATATATTTGTGAAAAGATTTTACTGAACAGTTATAATAAAATGCAACATGTTATTCGGTCCTTTAAAATAACGCTGCAATTTTGAAGTTTGTGAAATAATCCAACAAAGAAGAAAATTAACTGAGTTCCTTTGAATAGAGTTTTCTTTTACATTTTCCAGATAACAAATATTCAGCAGTACCTTTGCCACTTCTGGTCTAGTCAAATAATTAACTCATACTTACATTCACGATATGTCTGAAGAAGGGTCCTGACCCAAAACATACCCATTCTTTTTCTCCCTAGATGCTGCCTGACTCGCTGAGTTACTCCAGCACTTTGTGTCTATCTTTGGTATAAACCAGCACCCCCAGTTCCTTTGTGTAGATTGATGATGCATGTGAACATGGTGTCAGAAGTGGGATCCGAACCCACGCCTCCAATTGGAGACCAGAAATGACTGCACCCACAGATGTGAAAGGCCTGCAACGTTTCCTGGGCATGGTAAACTATCTCGGAAAGTTCATACCGAACCTCAGCGAACTATGCTCCACACTGCGGCAGCTGACCAAAAAAGACACTGCATGGTCATGGTTCCAGCAACACCAGGTTGCCTTTGATGTTCTGAAATCCAAACTGACCAGTGCACCGACCCTGACTTTTTTCGACCTGAAACGTCCGGTGACGATCACCTGCGATGCCTCGAAATTCAGGCTCAGCGCAGCCTGCTTGCAACCATCTGACGATGGCCCCTACTACCTGTCACGTATGCCTCTCGCACAATGACCGACACGGAGCAGCACTACGCGCAGATCGAAAAGGAACTGCGGATCAAACGGGGTTTATACCCAAAAGATATTCATTTAATAATTTGAGACGCCTGTTTAATATAATGTACTCACATAAAAAGGAAGAAAAAGACTTAGCAATTATTTCTTTGGACGCAGAGAAAGCATTTGATCAGGTAGAATGGCAGTATTTATACATAGTATTACAAAAATTTAATATGGGAGAGAATTTTATTGCATGGGTGAAATTATTATATGATAAACCGATGGCAAGAATATTAACTAACAGCATGTTATCTCAAAAATTTCAATTATCAAGGGGTAATAGGCAGGGATGTGCTTTATCACCCCCGCTATTTGCCCTTATGATAGAACCTCTGGCTGAAAGTATAAGAAGCCATCCGAATATTCAGGGTTATAATACTAGGGACTCAAATAATAAAATGTCATTGTATGCAGACGATATTTTGTTATATATAACAAATTCACAAACGAGCATACCAAATTTATTAAATTTAATAGAGGAATTTGGGTCCTTTTCAGGATATAGAATAAACTGGAACAAAAGTGAAATTATGACGTTAAAACCTCAAGAATCCACACACTTATTGAAATTCCCCTTTAAAATAGCAACAGAAAAATTCAAATATCTGGGTATACAGATTACTAGAAAACATAAAGCTTTATTCAATGCTAATTTTATACCCTTAATAAATAAACTTAATATAATGATAAAATTTTGGAAAACACTCCCTTTATCATTAATAGGCAGAATAAATGCTATTAAAATGAGCTTCTTACCACAGTTATTATACCTATTTCAATCTATACCAGTATATGTACCAAAATATTTTTTTTCTAAACTGAACGCTAATATTACTAATTTTGTTTGGGATTACAAATCACATAGAATTAAAAAAGAACATTTATGTAAACCAAAAGATGTCGGGGGACTTTCACTCCCTAATTTTTTGTATTACTATTGGGCAATACATATTAAGAATATAATTTACTGGTTGGATAGTTCAACTCAACAGACAGAATGGATAAAAATGGAGAAAGAGGATTGTTGTCCTTGTAATATAGGAACAATCCTCTTCTCCCCGAAAAAAATGAACAATACAATATATAAGAAAAACCCAATTATACAAGATACAATAAGAATATGGAAACAAATAAAACTATCCTTAAAATTAAGAAACCTATCATTGTTAACACCGATAGCGAATAATCCTTTATTTAAACCATCTATGATGGATAAAATATATAATCAATGGGAAAGTTTAGGAATTAAAAGGATCGGGGATATGTATGAAATGGGAGATTTATTATCATTTCAACAATTACAATTAAAATTTAAACTGAAAAACACTCATTATTTTAAATATTTTCAGATTTGTAATTTTTTGAAGACATACATACAGGGATATCAAAAAATAACTCCTGATTTACTAGAAGAAGTAATGAATATAAAAGCTGATACACAAAAATTAATAGCATATTTATATAATAGTATCTTAAATATAGATTTACCTGTGACCGAGGTAATTAGAGAAGAGTGGGAACGGGAATTATTGATAAAAATTACGAAGGCTACATGGGAAAAGTATTTGACATACATTCACAAGTGTTCGATTAATGCAAGACATAATCTAATCCAATTTAAAATTTTACATAGATTATATTACTCAAAAACAAGATTAAATAAATTGTATCCAAATATATCGCCCATTTGCGATAAATGTTTAACCCAAGAAGCAACTATAACACACTCTTTTGTTTCTTGTATAAAACTTCATGGATTTTGGAGTGATATTTTCGAAATATTTACAAAACTATTTAAGACAAAAATGGAACCCAATAATGAATTGATTATATTTGGGGTAATGGAAGACGGGAACAAATTGAGTTCATCTCAAAAGTCAATTTTTAATTATGGTTTAATAATAGCAAAAAAATTAATATTGAAATTTTGGAAAAATACACCAATACCAACGCTCAAAATGTGGATTGCAAGTATGTTGGATACCGCACATCTTGAGGAAATGCGATTCCTCCTAATAGATAAATTTGACCAATTCATAACGAGTTGGTCTCCATTTGTCGTCTTTTTGGAAACGTATGGTGCAAAACAGGTGTAAAAGCTAATCCGTGACTGCGGATGGTCAAGATTATAAATGATCTCCTTCTATTTTCTTTTCTTCTCATCTTTTCTTTTATTCTCTCTCTTCTATTTTCTATGTCTCAACTTTCTTATTTCATTCTTTATTTTTCTTTTTCACACACTATATATCTCACATTTTTCTATTTTTCATTATCTAACTTTTTTCTTTTTCTTCTTTATTTCAAAAAATGTAAAAAATAAGAAGCTGTACATGAAAGGTATTATGAAAATATGATTGTATACAATTGTACTTACTTCTAATAAAATAAAAATTAAAAAAAAAGAAAAAAAAAAAGAAAAGGAACTGCTGGCTGTCGTCTTTGCCTGCTCCAAATTCCACGACTTCGTCCATGGCAACACGTTCACGGTCGAGACGGACCACCAACCACTGGTGACAATCCTGAACAAGCCTATCCATGCCGCTCCAGCTCGCTTGCAGCGCATGATGACGCAGCTGCAGCGGTACGACTTCTCTATTACTTACACAAAGGGTAAGGACATGCATGTCGCTGACACACTCTCTCGTGCACCTCGAGTATCTTGCGAACAACACCCCCATGAACGGGAGAATTTCACGGTTCTCGGCGTCGATCTCATCTCCAGTAAGCAACTGGGCATCCTGGCCGCGCACACTGCTAATGATGATACGCTTCAAACCCTCTCATCCATCATCAAAACAGGCTGGCCAGACAAACAATCCAACACGCCCACAGAGGTGCAGCCGTACTTCTTCGTCCGTGATGAACTGGTGGTTCAGGATGGTGTGGTCGTTAAGGGTCACAAGGTAGTGGTTCCTGCATCGCTACAAGACAAATACTTCAAGGAGGTACACAGCGGTCACCCAGGAGCCGACTCCACACTGGTATGCGCCCAGGGTCTGTTCTACTGGCCGGGAATGGCTACGTACATCCGGGACCGCATAGCCTCCTGCCCCAATTGCAACAATCTTGCGCCTCATCAGCAGCGGCAACCCCTTCTGCAACAACCTCCACCAGCACTGCCTTGGTCGTCGCTGGCTGCGGACATTTTCGAATGGTGCGGTAAGCACTACCTCGTTCTGGTCGACTCTTTCTCCAACTGGTTTGAACTTGACCAACTGACCTCCCTCACATCTGAGATGGTCATCAAGAAGCTGAAAAGACACTTCTCCGCCTATGGTGCTCCTGTCATCCTGAGAACCGACAACGGTCGGCAGTTCACCAGCCACATGTTCAAGCTTTTTGCAGACCGATGTAACTTCCAGCATGTCACGAGCAGTCCTGAGTATCCACAGAGTAATGGACTCGCTGAACGCGCTGTCAGAAGCGCCAAGCACTTGCTGGAGTGAGCGCGCATTTTATAGTCAGACGTCTATCTCGATCTCCTGAATCTCAGAAACATCGCCAGAGACGGAACCTTGGGGTCACCAGCACAGCGGCTACTGTCGAGAGTGACGAGGTCTCCGGTCCCCATCGCACAACAGCAGCTGGTCCCTCGGGTGTTGAAGCCCGCCACTATCCAGCAACGTCTCCAAGAGAAGCACGACATCCAGAAACGGTCATTCGACAGTTCCAGCAGACCACTCCAGCCTCTACTGCCGGGCCAGGTCGTCCGTCTACGAACTTCAACTGGACATTCTCGTCTGGGCATTGTTGTACGCCTGACTGATGAGCCGCGATCATACCTTGTGGACTGTGAGGGAGCGGTATACCGGAGAAGTCGACAACACCTGCTTGCTGTGAAGGAGCCCCGACCACCGCCTGCTGATCCCTATGCTCCGCTGCTCCAGTTCCAGCCGCCTTCCGCAATGTCTCCCACCCGTCCCCGCATGCCTTGCACTCCCCCACGTCCCTCGGTCTCCACAAACCACGGGGTTACACCTGCCGCATGTTTCACCACAAGCCTCTCCCGTGCGATTTTCACATTCAGTCTCTCCGTCTAATCCTTCAGTGGAGGGAGGGGATGGTTGGGTCCGCACGCGCTCGGGCCGTGTTAGTAGACCACCAGACAGGTATGTCGAGTATGTTTAATACACTTCCTTTCCACATTTAATCTTTAGGGGGAAGGATGTAGATTGATGATGCATGTGAACCAATCACACTTAGCTAGCATCACTAACTCCACCCCATTATAACATTTATACTAACGCCTATTCCCAGCACGGTCAGTCTGAGCAGCCAGGATGAACTGACAACACATTGTCTTCAAATGCTGCCAAGTTACAGTGCTGATTAAAGATGTGTGTAAACCATTTACTGTCTCAGGTGCCTGTTTACACTTTTCTCCTAAATAATTGCAAGGTCTTGCCCAGTGAAATCCAGATATATTAATTCAGATGTAACTGGGCTGTTCATGGTGAACCATGGAGTCAGCAAAGGCCACTTACAGTAAGGTTATTGTAAATAGATCTTGATGTAGATTAACAGTCCCAAGTTGTATGTTAAATCATTGTGCGATTTCAAATCATCCCACATTTTCTTTATAAATGTATGCGATAGGAGCAGACTTAGCTCATTCGGCCCATCAAGTCTACTCCACCATTCAATCATGGCTGATCTATCTCTCCCTCTCAACCCCATTCTCCTGCCTTCTCCCCATAACCCCTGACACTTGTACTAATCAAGAATTTATCAACCTCTGCCTTAAACCTGGTACACGTGACAATAAACTAACCTTTGAACCTGAAATATATCCATTGATTTGGCCTCCACAGCCTTCTGTAGTAATGAATTCCACAGATTCACCACCCTCTGACTAAAATGCCTCCTCATCTCCTTCCTAAAGGTATACCCTTTTATTCTATGGCCTCTGGTCCTAGACTCTCCCACTAGTGGAAACATCCTCTCCACATCCACTCTACCAAGGCTTTTCATTTTATATCTACTCTAAGAGCAGATGACAGGATATTATGATCATGCATTCCATAATCTTCCATCCATTCAAAGATAAGTGATAGACTAGGATTCCATGCTCTCCTGAGATTCAATACAATATGAAATCCCACAGGGTTTAGCACATTTTGCGAGCATTATCATTGGTTGTACTATGAGATGTCTGGGTAATCGTATCTCTCCACCTCCAAGAATTGCGACGATGGTGGAAAAGCTTAAAATGAAAAAAACGTGATGCTTCACCTCAACTAAACACAGATATGTTTACATCTGGTTTGTGCTGGCTTGCAATGTAACAGCCAACCAGAACTGGAGTTTCCCTGCCTCCCATCTGAAACATCCATTTTAAATCACAGCTGTGTATTGAGGTTCCCAGCATTCAGAAAGCTGGCAGCTGAAAAGAGACAGGAACTGCTGGACTCAGCAAATAAGTACTTTTCCTCCATAGGCCCACAGTGCTTCAGAGTTCTGGATTCCTAAATGAAAAAGGATCAATCTTTTATTCTCCTCAAAATGTCCCTACTTTTTCATGATTTCTAAGCTATCAACATTTTGTGGGCATCTAACCAAAGCTATTGTTCAGGCCTTTGCATGTGAAAGTGCTTAATACTAGATAGCATTTTTATCTGATGTTCATCAGGCTGGAGGAAACGTTATCAGAAGCTAGACACACAAAGTTCTGTAATAACTCAGCAGGTCAGACAGTGTCTCTTAAAGAAGGGCCCAACCCGAAACGTCACCCATCCTTTGTATCCAGAGAAACTGCCTGACCCGCTGAGTTACTCCAACATTTTGTGTCTATCATTGGTATAAACCAGCATCTGCAGTTTCTTGTTTCTACTTGTTATCAGAAACGATTTGTTTAACTCTGAAAGGAAAAGTCTCAACTTCTAACGTGTATATGCAATATATCATACCTAATAACACAGATTGAAGTCTTTTGACACATAAAAATTTGACATACAGCAATCCTATTAGTCCCATCCCCCCCCAACTCCCCTCCAACTCTCCTCCCCCCCTCCCTCTCCCATTTCCATGCCCCCTGTAACTTATTCCTTCACACACACATGCCTATATTGAGGTGTAGGTTAATATGCACATTGGTAAGTGAAATTAATCTTCTTGTACATCTTTGGGAAATGGAATTAACTCGACTAAAATCCACAAGGTCACAAAGTGCTGGAGTAACTTAGCAGGTCAGCATCTCGGGCGAACATGGATAAGAGACGTTTCAGGACCCTTTTTCAAACCTATGCTGTCATGTGGAAAACATGCAAACTCTGACATGTGACCCAAGGTCATGATCAAACCCAGGTCAATGGAACCATGGGGTAGTACCACTAACTGCTGCACCAGATGTGCATAACATGCACATAATAAGTTTATTGAGTTGACAATTACAATCTAATGCACAAGCACACTTCCAGGCATTACTGAATCATGTGCCAGATAACAACACACTAGTGAATTCTATGAAAAATCCCACTTGCCTTACATTAAGGAATGGGACTACAGATTTTCTGTAACTTGATTAGGAATCCTGAAGTCTGATCCAATGATTCAGATCCATGAGTTCAAATCCTAACAGGACAGTTGGGGAATGCAGTTAATTTCATAAACTGGAATTAAAAGTTTATTTCAATGTTGGTGTCCATGAAACTACCAGATGGTCATTCAAAACAAAATCTGAAACCCAACGAAAGGATGTCTGCTAGTCACCCAGTCTGGTCGAAGTGAAACAGTAAGCCCACAGCAATGTGATCTGCTCGCTAACTATCCTCTCCCATAGTCTTCTTCCCAGCAACCATCTGGCTCTTAAGCCACAACCCTAACCTCAACCCCACCTCAGCAACAAGCTGCTATGGCCTTCTTATAGATTGCACTATATATTTTGAATTGCACAATGTTTGCCTGACTGCATAATACTGTATAACTGATAATTTGTAGTTTATTGTTTAGTTATTTATTGTGTTGTTGCATTAAAGTGCCTATAAAGGTGTTGCAAGTATGTTTTTTATTGTTCCAGTCCCTTGACATCTTGACTTGATACTTCATTGGTAAGGGTGTGAAGGGTTATGGCGAGAAGGCAAGAGAATGGGGAGAAGGCAAGAGAATAGGGTTGAGACGGAAAGATAGATCAGCCATGATTGAATGGCGGAATACTCAATGGGCTGAATGGCCTAATTTTGCTCCTATGACTTATGAACTTACGACTCTTGACAATTATATTTATGTAAGAACAATTTTTGTCCTTTGAAATAAATATGTTATAAGCATCTGGCAAAAATACACATAGATTAGTAAGATTAAACGAGAACTTACCAGTTTGAAGTTTGATCTTTATTTTATGAGGAGTTACGTTGGTGATTACGTGAAGAACCCCGTCAGGGCGCATGCGCGTCAATCTTCAAAGCAGCGGTATGAAATCACAGACAAAACCATAATTGAAGTAACATATTAAGATGATCAACATGAGAACTACCATTATGACCTTTTTTCTATGAGAGAGGGTTGGGCGTGGCGGGCACGTAATCACCAACGTAACTCCTCATAAAATAAAGATCAAACTTCAAACTGGTAAGTTCTCGTTTAATCTTACTATTTTACTTCGGAGTCACGTGAGTGACTACGTGAAGATTTTAAAGCTCTGTGATTTTTATGCCGCAGATCAAAATCCCGGCTTCTCACTGCATCGATTGACTGAGTATCATCAATAATGCTGTAAACATGACATTGCATATCATGCAAAAACAAAACAGTTTTATTTTTGGTCATAAAACAACCAATAAACCCTCTTAATGTAGGGCAACAAACAAAACAGAATGAAACAGTATTGAAAACAGACTTTAAACAATAGCAACAGCACTCAATATTGAGTTAGCAAACAGCCCTCCATCGGCAATCGGCCGATGGTAGTATTGCTGAAACACAAGTTCATTTTTCCAACCTGCGGCTTTTAATATATGGTCGATGGGAACGTCCATCGCCCTGGCCGCGGATGTTGCTACTGCGCTAGTGGAATGAGATGTAAACACATAAATGTTAATTCCTGCCTGAACCAACTCTTGCTTTAACCACCTTGAGATAGTCTGAACTGCCACTCTTTTATGTTGGCTTTTTGTAACTGACAAATAATCCTGTTTCTTCTTGTCTTAAAGCCCTTGTGGCTTCAATGTAATGTAACAAATGTGTCCTTACACATAAACACGGAGCTGTAGGATATGCTGAGAACACAATCTTTAAAACCTGTCTCACCTGGCCTGCTTTGTTTGAGCAGGTCAGAAATATAAAACAGAACATTCTCTGTATTCACTTCCATTCTCTCGAACTGAAGTTTTTTGGAAAGTCTGCACTCTCTGTACTGACACCAATGCCATTAGCATAGCCAATTTCATGGTTAATTTTAACAAAGTTATAGCCGTGACAGGGACCCAATGACGAAGTATGTTACGAACAACGCTTACCTCGCAGATTACCATATACCTAGGCTTAGGCGGTTTGGAATTAGATTCCTTTCATCAACCTAGATATGAGAGGGTGAGAACCTATACTTTGTGTCCGTGTACCTATTACAAGATATGCGGACAAAGCACTTCTAGCTGTATTGATAGCAGTATAGCTAAGACCTTCATCATAATAAAGTGTAGATAAACTCTAACACATTTTCAATAACTACAGTATCATATTGAATATTCTTTTGAACACAATATTGTTCCTTTTTTTTTTTTCATAAGTCATATACTGTTTTTGAGTACTCTTTCTCCAGACTGCAGCGAGTATATACACCGTTGGCCTAGAAAGTCCTCGACCAATGTAAGGCATTCTTGAAACCTGCAAACGAACAAATCCATACCGTCACATAACGGATGAACTTAATGCGTTACTGGATGCTCCAGCAAATTCCTACTGTTTGGAATCAGCAAAAAGAGGTTGGATCGCTATCTGTAACATCAAAGGGAACCATGGTTGAATCAGGCAATTTGGTATCACCAAAACCCCTGAAGCGGCATCCTGCTTGATTTTCTCAAACACCGACCTATGAGGCAGAATGGTGGGAAAATGTACACAAACATATCATCCCAATTTAGTGAAAAAGCATCAATTGTCACTGCCCCTGGATCTGGTGCCTATGAAACATATTTTGGCCTTCCATATAGAAGTACTATGTTCTTGAACACATCCTGGTTTCACATCCACTCTGTGTTATGATGGAATTTTCGTGAGCTGCCATCTGGTACTACATTAAGTTTCCCTGGCAGATAGATAGCTCCAATCCAAATCTCTCTATCCCTACTCCAGGTCCAATTGTATTTGCCAACCTGTCACATGATAACGATTTGATTCCACCCATGTGACTCATATCAGCAACTGCTGCAGTGTTGTCTATTTTGCACTGCACATGCAAACTAGTTTAGTTAGTGCCATAAGCCTTGAGTCCATAAAATACTCTTGGTTAATTCCCCATGTATGCAGAAGCAATGTTCATCTGTCTCCACCACTGGATCTTGTATCAGTAGCACCCTACCCAAGTGCTCTGACATCTGTCTGCAAATCACGGAAGCTTGGTCCAATAACACTTTGGAACTACTATTGGACACATGCTGAATCCACCATTGTACATCAGCAACAGCCTCTATTGATAGAAGCCTAGGTCTATTATAATGACCCCAATGTATCCTCAATGCTTGTTCCTTTGACCTTTGTAATTGTAGATAATAAAGTGGCCATATTGAACTGCTGGAAATGCTGCCAGCCATTACCACAGCAGTCTTGTCACCTGGCTAATTGAAGGCTGTGTGTTAGCAACTAACTTGATATAGCTCTTAATTACCTGTACCCTTTTTTGCCTGGGCAAGGTCACAATGATGTTGATTAAGTCCATTGTGAACCCAACTAGTCAATTTGTGTCACAGGTATAAATTTAGATTCCTCAGAATAGCTTATAAAGCCCAATTAAAAATTGGTTTTTACCAACTGCCACTGATGCTTCAGCTGTTTCCTTTGATTGTCCTTCAATCAGGATATTATCTAGCTAAGCCATGAGCACATGACCTTGACTTCTCTTCATGCCTAGAATAGGTTTTAACAACTTTGTAATCCCTCTAGGAGCTGAAGACAAACCATTAGGCAGTGGATTGTATTGGCATAATTCCCCATCCAGCTGAATTTTAAATCTTCTATCCTGCAAATGAACAGACACTGAATCCGCATCTTTAAGATCTCCTTCACAAACGTTTCCATCTTAAAATGTCTATACCGTACAAAAGGGTTAAGCCTATTCAGGTCTGTATAATTCTGCATCCCCCCATCTTTTTTTGGTCTGGGAAAGATATTGGACACAAACTGATGGCTTTGGTAAACTGCCTTAGCAATTACACCTTTATTACATAAGCTTGCAAGTTCCAGCTGAACTTCCAATTGTTCAGTGATACTGGTCAAACTCCTTTTTTGGAACATGTTGCATGGGTAAATCAGAATTTGCATTTAAGCTTTATTCGATGCCCTTGAATAACCTTCAGTATAAACATATCTGAGGTAAACATTTAATTGTATCACATTAGATCTGTCTACATGAGAACCAAACCCTCTTACCTCCTTACCACCTGGCATTCTTCCCCGGCCTTGAGCTGGATATCTCACCTCCGTGGCGGTGCTACAGCCGAACGCCAACTGCGCTGCATCGTAGCTGGACTCGTCCCTTGCCCGGACCTGTCTGCTTCCTTATAGGGATACTTCTGCTTTGGTGAATATGTGGCTGCCGTCTTAGCCTCGTCTCCAGCTCCTTCACCTGCTGTGCGAAATCCTCGCCAAACAGCTGTGCCAGTTGCACTGTGCCAGGCTGGCAGAGTGAAGCATATTTAGCATTGATGGTTGGTCTAATCGCATCTTGCGGAGGCAATTGATCTCAAAGTGGGCACTCCACAATAGCGCCTTTTGTTGTAATTTGTCATGCCCTCTCCATCCACCATCCTGGCAAAGCTCGTTATACCAGATGCCAGCAACTTTAAAAATATGCTGGAGCTTCACATGCTCCTGGGCTTTCATTAGTATGCCCATCTTACCCCAATTCTTCCTGTTCCCAACAGGAACTTTTAACAGTCCAAAGTTGATTGGGGCTTCATACTTCGTTACTGTCTCATCCATTGTCAGCTCCTGTAGCTGATGTGAGACTTGGTAATTTATGCTGGTGGCAAGTTCCTCACCCAGAGGCTCACCAGCATCCGACGACATGGCAAACCGTGCTGCACACGGTGTCAGCTCTGACAGCTGCCTGCCCTCCCTTTGGAAGTCGTCGGACTCAGGGTCAGAGCGTATCTGCCCTTCTGCACTCACCTCTTGCAAAGAGGGTGCTTTCAAACAGGCCTCTACTAGGCACTGCCAGCGGAGCCGTCCCCACGGCCTCCCGCCTGCACAACTCCTCCTGGAGTATGGCTTTATGAAGCAGGCCTCTCCAAAGCACTGCCAGCGGAGCCTTCCCTAAGGCTTCCCGCCTGCACAACTCCTCCTGGAGTTGTGGCTTTATGAGGCAGACCTCTCCTAGGCACTGCCAGCGGAGCCTTCCCTATGGCTTCCCGCCCACACAACTCCTCCTGGAGTGTCTCTGTGGAGCAGCCCCTGTATGAGCTGCTCCTTTTGGATAACCGCTGGGGAATGGTATCCTGTCCCCGACGGGACTCTCGTGGCCCGACTCTGCAGAGTCTATAGCCCTTACTGACTTAACTTATGCCGACCGCCCGACTGGCGTTGGCTGTGTACCCGGCTGGGCACTTTCTGAAGTCTGTCGCCGCACCGCTACCGGCTTGCGACTCCCCCGAGGTGACAGGCTGCCTTTCAGAGACTGCGCTCCCGCAGCTCTCTCTCCTTGTCGGCAGCAGCCTGCACCTTTCCCTTGTTCCTGCATATGGGGGGAAAAAAAACACACAGAAAACAATTTCTCTACTTTTTTCTAACTCCTCCAAAGTCTCCCCGACTTTGGTGGAGCTGTATTTACTCACGTTGCAGCAGGAGGTCCGAGCTCCCGCTGCCGTTCGCACCAATGCGTCCGACGTAATGACGCACATGCGCCCTGACGGGGTTCTTCACGCAGTCACTCACGTGACTCCGAAGTAAAATCCAGAGTCTGGGTGCTAAGTTAGGCCAAACCCCCTCAGTAAATTATCATTAAACACCACAATTTACACAGCGGCACAGAGGCGCAGCGGTAGAGTTGCTGTTTTACAGCGCCAGAGACCTGGGTTTGATCCTGACTACAGGTGCTGTCTGTATGGAGTTTGTGCGTTCTCCCTGTGACCATATGGGTTTTCTCCAGGTGCTCTGGCTTCCTCAAACATTCCAAAGGCGTGCAGGTTTGTAGGTTAATTGGCTTCTGTAAATTCTCCCTGGTGGGTAGGATAGAACTAGTGTCCGGCTGATCGATGGTTGGTGTTGGTTGGGTGGGCTGCAGGCCTTGTTTCCATGCTGTACCTCTAAACTAAACTATGAACAAAGATAAACAGGGAAACACTTTTTTTTTTTTAAATTCCATTCCTCAAATTAAGTATTTTTTAAAATGTTCTTCTAACTTGTGAGCTATTTTTGCTTTCAGACCTCCATAGAGCATTTGCCAGGCATAGAACAGACACAGGCTTTGTATGTGATCCAGTGAGATGCAAAAGGGTTCACTGAGGCAATTCAATCACAAATCAGCTTATTTCAATCCAGCTTCCATGTCTGGTGCTGTTATAAATGTTTTACAACACCCTTGCTGCCTCTCACAGGCAGGTGGCAGCTTCATATTTAAAAGCTAAAGCCTGACAATGCCAATTGGTCCTTGATATAAAAAAAATACTTGCCGATGATCCAGTTCGGGAGCTGCCTGTGAACAGGATGGTAGTCAGAAAGAGTTAAAACATAGAAAATATAGAAAATAGGTGCAAGAGGAGGCCATTCAGCCCTTCGAGCCAGCACCACCATTCATTGTGATCATGGCTGATCGTTCCCTATCAATAATCCGTGCCTGCCTTCTCCCCATATCCCTTGACTCCACTAGCCCCTAGAACTCTATCTAACTCTCATTTAAATCCATCCAGTGATTTGGCCTCCACTGCCCTCTGTGGCAGGGAATTCCATAAATTCACAACTCTCTGGATGAAAACGTTTTTTCTCACCTCAGTCTTAAATGACCTCCTCTTTATTCTAAGACTGTGGCCCCTGGTTCTGGACTCGCCCAACATTGGGAACATTTTTCCTGCATCTAGCTTGTCCAGTCCTTTTATTATTTTATATGTTTCTATAAGATATCCCCTCATCCTTCTAAACTCCAGTGAATACAAGCCTAGTCTTTTCAATCTTTCCTCATATGACAGTCCCGCCATCCCAGGCATCAATCTGCATTGCCTCAATCACAAGGATGTCCTTCCTCAAATTTGACCAAAACTGTATACAATACTCCAGATGTGGTCTCACCAGAGCCCTATACAACTGCAGAAGAACCTCTTTACTCCTATACTGAAATCCTCTTGTTATGAAGGCCAACATTCCATTAGCTTTCTTCACTGCCTGCTGTACCTGCACGCCAACTTTCAGTGACCGGTGTACAAGGACACCCAGGTCTCGCTGAACCTCCCCCTTACCTAACCTAACCCCATTGAGATAATAATCTGCCCTCTTGTTTTTGCCGCCAAAGTGGATAACCTCACATTTATCTATATTGTACTGCATCTGCCACGCATCTGCCCACTCACTCAACCTGTCCAGGTCACCCTGCAACCTCCTAACATCCTCTTCACAGTTCACACTGCCACCCAGCTTTGTGTCATATGCAAACTTGCTAGTGTTGCTCCTAATTCCCTCTTCCAAATCATTAATATATATGGTAAACAGTTGCGACCCCAACACCGAGCCTTGCGGCACTCCACTCGCCACTGCCTGCCATTCTGAAAAGGACCCGTTCACTCCTACTCTTTGCTTCCTGTCTGCCAACCAATTTTCTATCCATGTCAACACCCTACCCCCAATACCATGTGCTCTAATTTTAGTCACCAGTCTCCCATGCGGGACCTTATCAAAGGCTTTCTGAAGGTCTAGATACACTACATCCATTGGCACCCCTTCATCCATTTTACTTGTCACATCCTCAAAAAATTCCAGAAGATTAGTCAAGCATGATTTCCCTTTCATAAATCCATGTTTACTTGGACTAATCCTTTTGCTACTATCCAAATGCCCCATTATTACATCTATAATAGTTGACTCCAGCATCTTTCCCATCACCGAAGTCAGGCTAACTGGTCTATAATTCCCCGTTTTCTCTCTCGCTCCTTTCTTGAAAAGTGGGATAACATTAGCTATCCTCCAATCTACAGAAACTGATCCTGAATCTATTGAACATTGGAAAATGATCACCAATGCGTCCACTATTTCCAGAGCCACCTCCCTGAGGACCCTGGGATGCAGACCGTCAGGCCCAGGGGATTTATCATCCTTCAGTCCCATTAGCCTACCCAATACTATTTCTCACCTAATGAAAATTTCTTTCAGTTCCTCTACCCCCTTAGATCCTCTGTCCTCCAGTACATCTGGGAGATTGTTTGTGTCTTCCTTAGTGAAGACAGATCCGAAGTACCTATTCAACTCTTCTGCCATTTCCTTGTTGCCCATAATAATTTCACCCGTGTCTGCCTTCAAGGGACCCACATTTGACTTTGCTACTCTTTTTCCCTTAACATATCTAAAGCAGCTTTTACTGTCCTTCTTTATATTCCTGGCCAGCTTCCCCTCGTACTTCATCTTTTCAGCCCGTATTGCCTGTTTTGTTTCCTTCTGTTGTCCTATGAAAGTTTCCCAATCCTCTGGCTTCCGGCTACTCTTTGCTGTGTTATACATCTTTTCTTTTAGTTTTATTCTATCCCTAACTTCTCTTGTCAGCCACGGTTGCCTCCTACTCCCCTTAGAATCTTTCTTCCTTTTTGGAATGAAATTATCCTGCGTCTTCCGGATTAATCCCAGAAATTCCTGCCATTGCCATTCCCCCATCATTCCTGCTAGGATCCCTTTCCAGTCTATATTGGCCAGCTCCCCTCTCATGCCTTCATAGTCCCCTTTGTTCAACTGCATCACTGACACTTCCGATTTAACGTTCTCCTTCACAAATTGCAGATTAAAACTAATCATATTATGATCACTACCTCCAAGCGGTTCCTTTACCTCGAGTTCTCTTATCATATCTGGTTCATTGGACAACACTAAATCCAGAATTGCTTTTTCTCTGGTCGGTTCCATTACAAGCTGCTCTAAGAATCCATCTCGGAGGCATTCTACAAACTCTCTTTCTTGGGGTCCTGAACCAACCTGATTTTCCCAGTCTACCTGCATATTGAAATACCCCATCACCACAGTAGCATTACCTTTGTTACAAGCCAGTTTTAACTCCTGCTGCAACTTACACCCTACATCCGGGCTACTATTTGGGGGTCTGTAGATAACACCAATTAGTGTCTTCTTGCCTTTACAATTCCTCAACTCAATCCACAGTGACTCTACCTCATCAGTCCCTATGTCTTCCCTCGCAAGGGACTGAATTCCATCCCTCACCAGCAGAGCTACCCCCCCTCCTCTGCCCACCTGCCTGTCCTTTCTATAGGATGTATAACCCTGAATATTAAGTTTCCAGGCCCGATCCTCCTGCAGCCACGTCTCAGTAATCCCCACAATGTCATATCTACCAACCTCTAACTGAGCCTCAAGCTCATCTACTTTACTTCTTATACTTCGCGCATTCATATACAATACTTTTAATTCCTTACGCATCTCACCTTTCACATCGATCCCTATTACACTTGGCCATACTCTCCTATCCCTTTGTGAGCTTCCTTTCCCGTTAATTCTGGGGTCATTAACCATCCCTTTACTCTCTTTCCCTTTCACTCCATCCTCGACTATCCCATTTGACACCCCTCCCCCCTTATTCATTTTAAAACCACCCGTGTAGCAGTGGCAAACCTGCCTGCCAGAATGCTGGTCCCTCACCAGTTAAGATGCAATCCGTCCCTTTTGTACAGTTCCCCCTTACTCCAAAACAGATCCCAGTGATCTAAGAATCTAAATCCCTGCCCCCTGCACCAGTTCCTCAGCCACACATTCAGGTCCCGTATCTCCCTGTTCCTGCTCTCGCCAGCACGAGGAACTGGAAGCAAACCGGAGATAACAACCCTGGAGGTCCTGCTTGTCAGCATTTTTCCGAGCTCTCTAAAGTCACGCTGCAGAATATTCATCCCCTTCTTTCCGACATCTTAAGGGTAGGTAAGGATTTAAAGCTTTTTTTCAAAGCGCATTTTCCTGTAGATTATAGGGAGCACGAGTGATGCTCCAAGCACAATGAACCCATAAGACCATAAGACATAGAAGCAGAATTAGGCATTTCGACCCATCGAGTCTGCTCTGCCATTCGATCATGGCTGATCTATTTTTTTCGCTCAACTCCATTCTCCTGTCTCCTCCCCTGTAACATTTGTCATCCTTAATAATCAAGAACCTAACAATCTCCACTTTAAAAATACCCATTATCTTGGCCTCCACTGCCATCTGTGCCAATTGCTTCCATAGATTCTCCACCCTCTGTCTAATTAAATTCCTCTGCATCTCCATTCTGATGGTATATCCTTTTATCCTGTGTCCACTGGTCCGAGACTCTCCCACTAGTGGAAACATCCACTCCACTTCCACTCTATCTCAGCCTTCCTGTCCCCTGTCCCAGCTAATCTTATCTTCCAAACTCCAAAAACACTTCCGCTGTGTCCTTTCCCAGCATTCTGGCTAAGTGGAGGTAGTGTGCGTCTTGATAATGACAATGTTTATTGAGAAATGCCGAGCAAATGTGTCAGGTGTTAAACAGGATATCGTTCACAGTGTTAAATGCTGGAGATAGGTATTTTGGAGTGCACCTTCCCAGATCTTCCCAAACTGAGTGTTTCCATGTCTGATTCTAAAATACAGGAATTGAAATTCGTACATATTGTTATCTGCACCTACAAAATTGAACAAATGCACTGAGAAGGGATGGCAGCATGTGAAGAGGATGACTCAAGTGAAAATCACCACCATTGACGTAATCTGTTTTGCTCATGACTTGGGCAGCACAGTCGCGTAGCAGATAGAGTTGCTGCCTCACGACCTCAGAAACCCAGGTTCGATCCTGCCCTCGGGTGCGGTCTGTGTGGAGTTTGCACGTTCTCCCTGTGACCGTGCATTTCCTCCTGATGTTCCGGTTGTTCTCCCACATCCCAAAGAAGTGCGGGTTTGTAAGTGAATGTGGCCTCTGTAAATTGCCCCTAGTGAGAAGGGAGTAGATGAGAAAGTGGATAACATGGAATGAGTGTGAACAGGTGATCAATGGTTGGCGTGGACCATTGGGACAAAGACCATTGTTCCATGCTGTACCTCTAAACTAAACTCAATTAAAAAAATGTAAATGCTAAATACTAGTGATAAAGTCTGATAACAAAAATCCACTGTCGGACAATTTATCCTCTACTGGAAACCAAGGTAATGAATGGGGGTCCCTATCTGTTTAATTAGGAGGAGATTCTGCAGGCTTTCAACAGCTGTCTCAGTTGGATCATATAACTAAAACTCAAAAGTTGCAAAGGCCTGATCCTCACACAGGGTGGAGGTGGTGCTGGTCATGATGAGCTGTAGTCACTGGGTTTTGCAGCCAAACAAGCAACTTGTGTCCCAAGTTAAAATCTGGCCTTAATTTTCTTTCATTCCTCCAGATGTCAAGAATGATCCTACTTCGAATAACCCTAAAAAACCTCAAAATATGTGGAACTTGCAGACAGATGCCCACAACACTTTGCACTACAACAGTTTGCACTGCAACGAGGCAGTGTGGTATTAATTAGTGTAGTTCATCAACAGCTTGTTTGAGATCAATGCCTTCAGTAATGCAGCTACATGCATACATTTATAGCTACACCATATGCACAGGCCAAAACATAGTCCAACACTGCCACGGTTAACAGTCCATTCACTCCTCTCAAAATGTAAAGCAAAATACACTGTAGATGCAGGAAATCCGAAATAAAAACAGGAAACAGGAAGCATCTGTGGAAAGAGACATGTCCATGATTAACAATGTTAATCAATGTTATCCTTGTTTCTCTCCAAGTTGATGCTGCCTGACTTGCTGTGTGTTTCTAGAGTTTTCTATTTTTATTTTACTCCTCCCAACTTCATGCTATGAATCAGTCATGTCATTAATCATTCATATAAACATAATATATGAACCTGTCTGATTGATTCATTGATTGTTTGATGATTGAAAGATACAGCACAGAAACAGGGCTCTGTCCATAGACACACAATGTTGGAGTAACTCAGCAGGACTTTTCCCCAGAGATGCTGCCTGTCCCGCTGAGTTACTCCAGCGTTGTGTGTCTATCTTTGGTTTAAACCAGCATCTGCAGTTCCTTCATGCACTCTCAGCCCACTGAGTCCACGCTGACCATCAATCTCCTGCTCACGCTGGTTCCATGTTATCCCACTTTCACAACTACCCCCTACACACTAGAGACAATTTACATATATAGATATGAATTGGCATACTTGGAATATCTTCTGCATTTTATAACATTTAAACATCAAATGAAGCATCAAACACCATTAAAGACTGTCCACACACAAACTGTGGCCATCATTGTGTATCAGGATTCTGATTTGAACTTATGTACACAGCAGCAGCAAAGGCTTCCAGCAACCTCAGCAGTTGGTGGACTACCAAAAGTGTAATTGTCCATTAACTAAGTTGCCACACAACTTGTTTCTTCCGTGTTCATTGAAAAATGTTAAATAGTGTCATTATTTTGTTCATTTGGTTTTCCTGCTGCCATCACCCACCACTCAGGGAATATGAAATGGTTTAGACCGTAATTTGTACACATTCCTCTTGGAACAAACAGAGCAAGTCCTCCTGCCTGTCCTTCAGAATTGACCAAACCTCGTGCAGTTTTCCTGGATCAGGATCGACTAGTTAGATAATAGAGACCCAACTGAAAAGGAAGAAAATCTATGGTGCCACCGCAAGAGCTGACAACCAACATGACAGATTGCGCTTCTCCAAAGATTATACTGCTGAATAAAACTATGATTTCACCCTGTGTTGGTGTACAAGACACGTGGTAAATATAGCGCTAATGCATTATGGTACCGCACCATCCCATCGGAATGAACCAAAGTAATTCTCCTCTGGAACTTCATGAACAGCTGGAGAGCTGTCAGCTGTTTGCTGCACTGATCTCAAGGAAGCAGACCTCAGAGTTCTACAGTAGAGTTGTAGCCACAGTACAGATGCATGAAGGGCTGCCATATAGTGTAGGACTAATGTAGGGAGAGGTTGGGTGGGTGGACACCATCTTTTGGATGTCTGGGTACTTCTAATTTTGATAATTTGGCCTGACTCAGTCCTGTGTTACAAATGGGCACACACTTTTCAGAGGTGTGGGGTGATCAAGGGCGCTCTGATAAAAAAAGGCAGCTCAAATATAAATTGTACAAGCAGGGACGGAACAGTGAAGAGACGATCGTGGACAAGGTTTCCATGACCCTGGGCATTGGAAGCAGAGGCTGGCACTTCCCACAGATATCACAGCCACAATGACAACCATCTCAATAATGATGATTATGTTATCTGTTCCTAATTTTCCTCTGAAAGGTCAATGATAGTTACAAGTTAAATTCAAAAGCGTAATTAAGTTTAGTTTAGCTTAGATTATTTATTGTCACGTGTACCTCGGTTGTGTGCTTTCCAGTCAGCGAAAAGACTATACATGATTACAATCAAGCTATCCACAGGGTATAGATGCAAGACAAAGGGAATAATGTTGAGTGAGTTAAAGTTTAGTAAAGTCCGATTAAAGATAGTCCGAGGGTCTCCAATGAGGTAGATGGTAGGTCAGGACTGCTCTCAGTTGATGAAAGGATGGTTGATGAAATACATTGCCTGATTACAGCTGGGGAAAAACTCCATCCCTGAATCTGGAGGTATGTATTTTCACACTCGTGTATCCCTTGCCTGATGGAAGAGAAGAGGAGAGAAACTCATCCTTGATTACAAATTAGTCTTAACTAATGACTTCTGACTTCATTAGGAATGTGACCAATACTGGGGAAAGATAAATGGTATAAGATGAGGCCAATTTTTCAGTAAGTGCGATTACACCCCAAAATAATTGTTAATGCAATCTAATATCGGTTAAAATTGCATGTGAAAAGGAGATGCTAATTTCTCAGCTTGCCAAAAGGTTTGGAGTTCATAAATTCATAAGTTATAGAAGCAGAATTAGGCCATTTGGCCCATCAAGTCTACTCCACCATTCAATCATGGCTGATCGATCTCTCCCTACCAACCTCATTCTCCTGCCTTCTCCCCATAACCCTGACACTACAGGGTGGGATTGCATAGGAAATCTTCCCTTCATTCCCACACCACTTGATCTCTTTGGAGCTATCATTCAGGCCATTCTGCCATGTTTCTCCACGGCTGACAGATTCTGTTCCCCACAGAAAGAAGCACATTTAAATTTCTAACATGGTCTCATAAAATTCAACTGGAAGGAGTGTGCTAGTCACTATGACAGTCAAAGTCTGCGTTGCAGGCTTAGCACCTTTCAATCCAAAGCAGTGAAGATTAAATCAAAGTGATGAGTCAGCAGTATGTTAAAAGATTTATTTTCCAAAGCATCCATCACAACATCAAATATCTGGAATTGGCTCAATACCAGCCTTCAGCTTTGTGCAGTTCTGCTGATTGGCATTTGCTAAATGGGAAATTAACCTTGTCAGATCATGTCTTACGGTAACTCTCAGCTGTCTTATTCTGGGTGAAAAGTGATCTGACAGAGTGAATGTTGAATGTTAATATCTTGAAGGAAAACAGAGAACGTGCAAATGCAGCATTTACAGATCCAGAGGAGGACGGCACAAAACCTTTTCTTTTTACTTTAAAATACATATCCACCTCCAAAGCATTTCAAAATCTTCAATCGCTCTCAGATTACTTCAGTTTTGTTTTACTTGCACAGTCAAAGAAAAATCACTGTAACTAAACCATACCTTAAGTTGTCATGGTTCTGATATTCTTGTCTGATGGAAAGAATTTGCGCTATGCCTCAGAAGACAGTTAACATGCTCTCAAAGGACTACACAATGCATTCTTAACCAGCCTGTTAACCAGTGTCATAGTCATAGAGTCATACAGCATGGAAACAGGCCCTTCGGCCCAGCTTCCCCATGCCAACCAAGCCACCCCATCGACGGAAGGTCTCGACCCGAAATGTCACCCATTCCTTCTCTCCATAGATGCTGCCTGCCCCGCTGAGTTACTCCAGCTTTTTGTGTCCATCTACTCTAGACCCACCTGCCTGAGTTTGGCCCATATCCCTCTGAATCTTTCCTATCCAAGAACCTGTCCAAGTGTGTTCATCAAATCCTTTGCCATCTGAACTCTCAAGTGAAAGGTATCAGAGAATTGCTGAAAACTTGTTATCTTTGTTCTGATTAGAAGGGTGGCACAGTGGCGCAGCAGTAGAGTTGCTGCTTACAGCACCAGACACCTGTTTTTGATCCTGACTATGGATGCTGTCTGTACCGAGTTTTAATGTTCTTCCTGTGACTGCGTGGGTTTTCTCCGGGTGCTCTGGTTTCCTCCCACATTCCAAAGATATGCAGGCTAGTAAGTTAATTAGCTTCTGTACATTTTCCTTATTGTGTACACCAAACTAGTGTTGATGAACTGAGTAGCATTTCCCATTTTCAAACAAAGACTGTTTAAGTTAATGGATGCTACTAAATGCACTGCAATATTTTTACAATTCCAGAAATTGGAAAAAAGTTATAGCGTCCTACAACACAGAAATAGGCCCTTTAGCCCAAACTTGCCCATGTCAACCAAGATGGCCCCATCTACCCTAGTCCCACCTGCCCACGTTTGTCCTCTAAATGTTTCCTATCCATGTACCTGTCTAAATGTCTTTTAAATGTTATTCTGGTACCTGCCTCAACTATTTCCTCTATCAGCTATTTCCATATACCTATCACCCACCATGTGGAAAAGTTGCCCCTCAAGTTCGTATTAAATTTTTCCTCTCTCATCTTAAATTTATGTCCGCTGGCTCTTGATTCCCCTATGCTGGGTAAAAGACTGTGCATTCACCCTATCTATTCCCTTCATGATTTTATACACAACCGTAGATGAGCACTACCTACTATGATTCCATTGAATGTGTATCGACACGGAGAATGTAAGACTTTTTTTGCAGAAGTTTGTTTTGTATATCTATATTTTATTCTGAATAAAGTTTATGTTTGAAATAAAATAATCCCTTGGACCCCACCCCCAAATGATGCTACTTGTCCAGTAGATTATTTCTCGCTTCACATTCATTTGTGAAAGTGGCTGAGGCTCAATTCATTTGGGAAGTTCAAATAAAATAAATCTGACTGGGGAAGAATGTAAATCACAACTGCGGAGCTCTGCTTCAGCTCCCTAAAAGTGATTCAACAGAACAATACCTCAGATAGCCACTTAATGATCCACATTGACAATTTAATCCAACTCTTACTTTAAACAGTGGCTTGAGACCTTGCCAGGAATATAACCATTTGTCATAGAAACTAAATGCTTCCATAATGAGAGGCCTGAAAGTGGCAAGACACAAGCAATTTAAAACATACATTTTCAACTGGCTACTTGGATGTGAAACTGAGAGGGCGGACCAGTTACCTATTACAGAGCCTGGCCGATTCTCATTCCCATTTGAACATTCAATTCAGACTAGATCCCTGGGTAATGTGGAAAGAGTGATCAGCATGAACAGCAGCCAACTGAGGTGAATCAACTCAATTGTAGGGGAATCAAGAACGAGAGAGTATAGGTTTCAAGCTAGAGGGGAAAGATTTAATAGGAATCTGAGGGGCAGGATTTTCACTCAGAGAGTATATGGAATGAGCTTCCAGAGGTAGTTGATGCAGATACTATCACAACATTTTAAAGATAAGTGGACATGTACATGGATAGGAAAGGTTTAGATGGATATGGACCATATGCGGACAAATGGGGCTAGCTCAGATGGGGCATCTTGGTCGGCATGGTCTTTCCTATAGCAGGGAGACCAAAACTGATCACAATACTCTAAATGTGGCCTCACCAATGTTTTGACCTCTTAAGGTATTTCACACCATTGTGATAAAGAGAAAGGAAGCTTCCAGGCCAGACCTATTTGGTCACTTGGAATTCCAAACATGGTCATAGGCAGAAGGTAGAAACAAGAAACTCAAGATGCTGATTTACAAAGAAATGGCATAAATTTCTGGAATAACTAAACAGGTCAGGAGGCATCTCTGGAGAACATGGATAGGTGATGCTTCAGATGGATTCTGACCCAAATATGTTTTACTTATAGGCATATTAAATGGGGTATTTGTGTACTCAAGAAAGTCAGCCTTCACAACACTAATTTTGGTTATCCTTGTATCACTATCTTTTAGTCTGAAGAAGAGTACCAACCTGAAGCGTCACCTATTCTTTTTCTCCAGAGCTGCTGCCTGACCTGCTGAGTTACTCCAACATTTTGTGTCTATCTTCTGTATAAACTAACATCTGCAGTTCTTTCCTACACTACTAATTTTGGTTGTCTGGGTTCCCTGTCCTCACAAGTTTTTAGACCATCCATGATAATTATTTTGTCCCACTAATGACATTAGAATATTCAAAGATAGACACAAACAGCTGGAGTGACGCAGCAGGATAGGCAGCATTTCTGGAGAGAAGGAATGGGTGATATTTCACGTCGAAACCCTTCTTCAGACTCATTAAGTCTGTCTGAAGAAAGGTCTTGACCCGAAACGTCACCTGTTCCTTCTCCCAAAGATGCTGCCTGTCCCGCTGAGTTACCCCAACTTTTTGTGTCTATCTTCAGTTTAAACCAGCTTCTGCCGTTCCTGCTTACACACTTAGAATATTCAAAGGTGTCTTATCAGCTTCATTGTAAATTGAGTCATTCAATGGAACCTTTTGTCAGACTCAAAATATCAAAGAAAACATATCATTGTAGCTATTCAATTTATAATCAATCACTGATCCCTTTGATCTTATCAAAACAATGTACTGAGCTTGGGAGATTCTACCGAGAAGATGTCGGAGAATATTTGTTTTTCCTGATGAATAAAGACGTTTATATCAACCAGCTTCAGTCTCTGAGTGTCTGTCCAGGTGAGTCAGAGGTTCATGTGCACCTCCTCTAACCTCATTTACTGCATCAGGTTTTCCTAATGAGGCCTCTTGTACATCAGTGAGACCTAGCATAGACTCGGCGATTATTTCGCCGAACAATTGCGCTCGGCCAGCCAAGGCTACTGGATCTCCCGTTGATAACCATTTTAACTCCCGTTCCCGTTCTGACATTTCTAGCCTGAGTCTCTTCCACTCCCAATTAGGCCACATGCAAACTGGAGGAACACCAGTTCCACTTGGGTAGCTTACAACCCAATGATAGGAACATTGAATTCTCCATTTTTGGGGAATTACAAATGCCACTCCCACTCCCTTCTTTATCCTCCCGCTTTTACTTCCCTCCCCTCTCTCCCCTGTGTCCAACCTGAACTTGCACCTATTGATCCTCTCCCCTTCCCCTTCCATCTACATTCCTTCTTCTAGCTTCATAATGCACAACTCTTCAATCCTTTTGTCTCACACTTTCCATCTTTTCATCTCTGCCTATCAAAATCCCTCTAACTTACATCCACCTACTACTTGCCAGGCTTGGTCCTGCTCCTCCTCACTTTCAGCTTTTTTTCCCACTCCCCCCTCACCACAATCTGTCCTGACCCGAAACATCATCTTTCCATGTTCGCCAGAGATGCTGCCTGACCCACTGAGTTACTCCAGCACTTAGTGTCTTTTTTTGTAAACCAGCATCTGCAGTTCCTTGCTTCAGCACCGTGATCGAACATCTATATAACTAAAAGTCTCATCTTGACCACTTCCTGTCTGCGCTGTATATTGATTTTAGAAAAAAGGCTACCATATATCGCTATGATTTTTGGCCATCTTACTCAGTCCTCCTCCGTTGAGGCAGCCCTAAGGATTTTTCCGATCGATGAAAACTAAAAAAGTTATGTGTTTAAATAATCTTGAGATCAGCTGATTGGTCCTCTCCCCTGTCAATCACCATAATGAAGGTAACGCCCCTTCTGGGGGGGGGGGCAGGACTATAAAACCCCGGATGCCTGGACGTGAGTCAGTCACTCTGGAAGATCGCAAGGGAGAGGCCACAACTGTGATTCTAAGCTGTGAATCAACTGGACTGTGAGTCTGCAATGTACTTGCAATAAATGATTTGTTAGCCCTTAATGAAAATGAAATGAGTTGTTTGGCCTGCCCTGTGTTTGAAACTGCAATGCAAATGGAAGTGAAATGAAACTGCAATGTGCTGTTTGGCCTGCCCTGTGCTTGAAACTGCAAAGGAAATGGAAATGAAATGAAAATGCAACAAACTGTTTGGCCTGCCCTGTGCTTGAAACTGCAATGGAAATGGAAGTGAAATGAAAATGCAATGAGCTGTTTGGCCTGCCCTGTGCTTGAAACTGCAATGGAAATGGAAGTGAAATGAAAATGCAATGAGCTGTTTGGCCTGCCCTGTGCTTGAAACTGCAATGGAAATGGAAGTGAAATGAAAATGCAATGAGCTGTTTGGGCTGCCCTGTGCTTGAAATTGCAATGGAAATGGAAATGGAAATGGAAATAAAATGAGTTGTTTGGCCTGCCCCGTGCTTGAAATTGAAATGGAAATGAAATGAGTTGTTTGGCCTGCCTGAAACCATTAATTTTGGCCCACAAGGCCCCAATTATCTGAGAAACCAGGCACTTTTGCCCAAAATGCCCATATTAGCCCAGGAGGAGCATTTTGGCCCTAAAGGCCCGTGCCAGGCTAGAAAAGTCCAGAACAGTGCCTTTCACTGAGATTTCACTCTGATTCTTTTTTTTTTAAAGAGCCCCTTCGGCCCATCAGTAAGTATTCCCCCTGCAAGTATTAAACTTCACCCCAGTATTTTTCTCCCTCCCTTCATTGGCTCCCTGTAAGATCCAGGCCAGGATAGACTTTCCTCCTTCATTGCTGTGATCTGCAGAAAAAGATGAAAAATGTCTAAAATTGATTCTCCACCCTCTCCCCCTTCTGTCTCAGAGTTTCTCACCTGTTTTGGGCAGAATTTCTGGCAGTTTCTGAGCTGCCAGCCCACCAGCCCTGAGTGGCTGAGCTGCAAGCCCACCAGGCCTGAGTGACTGAGCTGCCAGCCCACCAGGCCTGAGTGACTGAGCTGCCAGCCCACCAGGCTGGAGTGACTGAGCTGCCAGCCCATCAGGCCTGAGTGACTGAGCTGCCAGCCCACCAGGCCTGAGTGACTGAGCTGCCAGCCCACCAGGCCTGATTGACTGAGCTTCCAGCCCACCAGGCCTGAATGGCTGAGCTGCCAGCCCACCAGGCCTGAGTGACTGAGCTGCCAGCCCACCAGGCCTGAGTGACTGAGCTGCCAGACCACCAGGCCTGAGTGACTGAGCTGCCAGCCCATCACACCTGAGTGACTGAGCTGCCAGCCCACCAGGCCTGAGTAACTGAGCTGCCAGCCCACCAGGCCTGAGTCACTGAGCTGCCAGCCCAAGAATCCATTCAGCCCAAAATGTCTATACTAGCCCTGGAAACCAGTCCCTTCGGCCCACAACACCCATACTAGCGCTCCAGAAAGCCCCCCCCCCCCCCACTGGCCACCAATATTGGAATTGGTGGAGAGGTGGAATATTGCGTTGGGGGACCAGGCCTCCCATGTGAACATGGGACCCAACGGGTCCCACTTAGTCTAGTCTTCACTAATCATCTGATAGTGCTTTACTCCCTCTAAAACTACATTACCTTAGGCCAAGAAAAGGTGGCACAGTCGTGCAGCTGGTAGAGCAGCTGCCTCTCAGTGCCAGAGATCCGGGTTCTATTCTGACCTTGGCTGCTGCCTCTGTGGAGTTTGCACGTTTTACTTGTGACCATATTGGTTTCTGGTTTCCTCCACATCGCACAGATGTGTGGGTATATATGTTGATTGGACTCTGTAAATTATCCTTTACGTGTCGGCAGAGGATACAAAAGTACAATAACATAAAACTAATGTGAACGGGTGATTGGCATGGACTCGGTGAGACCGAGGGGGCTGTTTCCATGCTGTATCCTTCTATTACGTTCTCAAGACTCTGGAGGCATCATGTACGCACAGAACATGACTCGGGCAAAAAAAAAAAGTGTCCACCCCATTGCAGATGATTCTGATTAAAAAGTAATTTCAGTTCATAGCAGGATTAAAAACAGAAGAATTTGGAAGCTTATAAGATTTCAATTAATTTGCAATTTATTGGCTTGAATTCCAGTCAGAATGAACAAGTATCTTTGGCACACATTACTCTTGCAGCTGCCCTCAGACTTTTCTTGAGCATTTGTGTTAAGAGAGAGAGAGAGCTTTTCCAGTGATCGTTTGTGCTGAGAGAGACGTAGCTACATGCCTCAATGTACAAAGGATGGGAAATCTCTGTAAACACAACTTGCCACAGCCTGCCTCTTCAGTCAAATCAAAGTATTTTTGCTGAGATAAGCAGAGTCTAAAGCAGAAATTGTAATTAAAATATTTAATCCAATTTAAATTTCTGTATTGGAAGTGAAATAAAGTGAGGTAAAAGGGAAAGAACAAAAAGTTTAACATCCCTATTTTTAGATATTTTAATATCTTCTTCAATAATTAAAATAATAAATCTCCTTACTTGTGAAAGTTAGCTTGCAGTGCTGCAAAGATAATTTGGTGATAATATAGTTATACCACAAAGTTATAAATTTAATCACAGCCAAATGAAGCAGGCTTTGCATTTTCTGCTGAATGCAGTAGATCCACACTGGAGAAGTTGAGCAACTTTATCGCTTTCATGTGTTTGAATGCTATATGCAAACTGTTGCCAGAAAGAGTGTGGCTTTTGAAGTGTAGTAGATCCTGGGATTTATAAGGGTTACTGAGTGAAAAAGCACTGTTGCCCATCAAAGAGGTACAGAAGTTTGAAAACACATACAGTACCTCCAGATTCAGGGGCAGTTTCTTCCCAGCTGTTCTCATGCAACTAGAGAGCCGTCCTGACCTCCCATCTACCTCCTTGGAGACCTTCGAACTCTTAAATCGGATTATACCTTGCATTAAACGTTACACCCTTTATCCTGTATCTCTACACTACAACCAACTTAATTGTAATCTAGTAACAGAGTTCGGCCCTTCGGCTCATCAGGTCTATTCTGCCATTCAATCATGGCTGATCTATCTTTCTCCCTGAAGGCCCTGTCCCACTTTCCTGAGCTACTCACGAACTCTCCCGAGTTTTCCCCTTGATTCGAACTCGGGGAATGTCGGGTAATGTCGGTAGCGAGTCCATAGGAGGCCGTAGATGTTTCGTAGCGGCTCGTAATGCCAGCCGTAGGAACTCGGGGCATCAGGTAAGTCGGGACGTTTTTTCAACATGTTGAAAAATGTCCACGAGTTTAAAAAAATAGCCCCGAGTACCTACGAACGGCTATTACCGTAATTCTCTCAGTTCGAATCTAGGGGAAATCTCGGGAGAGTTCGTGAGTAATTCGGGAAAGTGGTACAGGGCCTTTAACCCCATTCTTCTGCCATCTCTCCATAACCTCCGACACCCATCCTGACCACACACGTGTAGGTCCTGCAGAGGTTGGAGAATAGATTGATTAGGATGGATGCAGTAATAAGGGAACTTGGCCATAAGTTTTGACTGGGGAAGCTAGTTGTTCTTCTTGGAACACAAAAGAATGAGGGAAGATTTTATAGAGATATAAAAGGTAATTTCTGGTTTAAATGGAAGAGCTTGCCTATATTGTTTCCTGTGGTTCAGGGCAGGGCTCACAAGTTTAGAATTTTGGGGAAAAGATACAAGTAGGATGTAAAGAAAGATATTTAACCACTAGGGGCGCTGCATTGAAGGCACCTCTGTCTACAGCCTGTCCGTTTTTTCCTATCTTTTTTATTTTAGTTTGTCTAACAGTTTTGTTTTGGGGATTCTTTACTATGTGGGGGAGGGGTAAGGGGGAAACCGCTTCCCAGTCGCTTCCTGGCAAGGATGCGACTATTTCTCCGAGTCGCGTCCTCGCCCCCCACCTCGCGGCCTACCAGCTGGATCGGAGCGGCCTTTCCTACCGGAGACCAGGGACCGGACCAGAGCTTCGGGCAGCGGCGGCGGCGCGGCGCTGGTTTCACCGTGGAGCGGGCGATACCTACTTGGATCGCCGTTTGAAGCTCCGGAGCGTTGGGCCCGCTACTCCAACATCGTGGAGTCTCTGGGGCCCTTTGCCGAGGGCCGCCAGCGGGAGTCTCCGCCCGGCACCGCCTGGGGACGTCGGGAGCTGAGGACTTCGGTGGGAAGCGGCCGTTTTGGAGGTCCAAGCCGCTGAGGTTGGCCTCCAGTCCCGACGTCGGAGAGCCAACATCCCGGCGAGCGGGCTTGAGCGGCGGGCTACCCGTAGCGGCGACTGCGGAGGGTTCCGGAGGCCCCAACCACGGGTGAACATCGAGGAAGAGACTGACTTTGGTGCCTTCCCTCACAGTGGGAAACTTTTGATTCTGCTGTGTGGGGATGTTTTATGTTGAACTATCAACTCTATGTTGTGTTCTTTATTGTATGGCTGTATGGTGATCACATTTCACTGTGCCAACTGGCACATGTGACAAATAAATGTATCTTGTATCTTGTATTTTTATTTGGATCTGCATCTGGATTGAATGTTTGTAAAGGCGATTGAAGTAAAATCAATTTCAAAGGGAAATTGGATAGGAATGCCAGAGATTCATTTTTATGGCTATTGTGAAAATAGCAGCACAACAAGTTTAATTGGACTGCTTCAATTCCTATACATAAATTAGATTGGATTACATATTTTAATTACAATTCCTGCTTTGGATTCTGCTCAGCACTGGAATATCTGGATAACAAAAACACGTCTATCAGACTTATTTGTTGATCATAGCTCTGCATTTAACATCATTTCAACCAAACTCAACCCCAAATTCCTGAGGCCAAGGACTCAGCACCCCCATCTGCAACTGGATCCCTGAAGCATAGATTGTAATCAGTAAGTTTAAGTGATAATTCACCGCACTAATGCTCTCTCCATGCACTCCCAAAGTGCAACACCTCACACTAGCTCGGGTTAAACGCCATCTGCCATTTCTCCGCTCATTTCTGCAGCTACGTATATCTATATCCTCACTGTCTGCAGTATTCGTGTTGCTGGCAAATCTACTCACCACCCCATCTACATTTGCATCCAGGCCATTGACACACATCACAGACAGCAGGGGTCCCAGCACAGATCCCAAGGGAACCGTACTGCTCACAGACCTCCAGGCAGAATAGTTACCTTCCACCACAACTCTCTGACTTTTATAAATAAACCAATTCTTAATCCATACGAGCAAGTTATCATTAATAGTAAGATTAAACGAGAACTTACCAAGTTTGAAGTTTGATCTTTATTTTATGAGGAGTTACGTTGGTGATTACGTGAAGAAGACCCGTCAGGGCGCATGCGCGTCAATCTTCAAAGCAGCGGTATGAAATCACAGATAACACAATATTTGAAGTAACATCTTAAGATGAGCAACAGGAGAACTACCATATTACCTTTTTTATGAGAGAGGGTTGGGCGTGGCGGGCACTTAATCACCAACGTAACTCCTCATAAAATAAAGATCAAACTTCAAATTTGGTAAGCTCGTTTAATCTTACTATTTTACTTCGGAGTCACGTTTGTGACTACGTGAAGGGTTCAAAGCTCTGTGATTTTATGCCGCAGATCCAAATCCCGGCTTCTCACTGCATGATTGACTTTCGATGAGAAACAATCAATAATGCGTTAAACATGAAATGTGAATATCATGCAGTAACAATTGATTTGAATAATCAAAACAACCAGTAACCCCTCTATCCCAGGGGAAACTAAACAGGACTTAATCCTGAATTAGCAAACAGCCTCTCTCCGATCGGCCGATGGTAAACATTTAAAAAAAAAAATCATTTGACCACCCGGCACCTGTAAAAATATGGCCGCTGTGAACATCCATCGCCCTAGCTGACGACGTTGCTGCTGCACTAGTGGAAAAAGGATATATACACTTCAATGTTAATACCTGCCTTAATCAACATTTGCTTTAAACCACCTTGAGATAGTCTGCACTAACACGCTCCTGTGTGGCTTCATGTAACTGATAAACAATGCTGTTTCCACATTTCTTAAGGTCATTATAGCTTCAATATAATGAAAATAAATGTGTCAATACACATAAACATGGATCAGTAGGTTATGCTGAAACACAATATTAACAAACCTGTGACACCTGGCCTACTCTGCTTAAGCAGGATGCAATTATATAACAACATTCTCTTCAGCAACTTCCATCCTGTCTAGCAGAAGTTTTTGCAAATCTGCACTTGCTATGCTGAACCAATGCCAAGAGCACAACCACTTTCATGACTAGTTTGGCAAATTCAGAGACATGACAGGAACCTATTGTCGAAGCATCTTGAGGACCACACTTACATCCCAGATCGCCATATACCTGGGTTTAGGAGGTTTAGAGTTGAAATTCCTTTCATCATCCCAGCTATGATATGATGAAACTCCATAGGATCTTTCCTGACCCCATCAAAACCATACGATGACAAAGCACTTAAAGCTGTATTAATGGTGCTATAACAGAGCCCCTCATCATCGTAGAGTGTCAACAGGAACTCTAAAATATCTACAATACCTGCAGTACTATAGTCAATATTATTTTGTACACAATATTGCTCCCATTTTTTACATAAGTAATATACCCCTTTTGAGTACTCTTTCTCCAGGCTACAGTGAGCATGTCCACCGTTCACCCAGACAGTCCTTGCTCCAGGTAACGCCTTCTTAAAACCTGCAAATTAATAAGTCAATACAATCACATAACAGATGACTTTCCCGTGTTAGCGGATGCTCCAGTCAATTCCTACGCTTGGGAACCACCAAAAAGAGGTTGGATCCCTAACTGTAACATCAAAGGGAACCATGCTTGATTCGGCCAATTAGGTATTACAAGCACCCCCAAAGCGGCATCCTGCTTGATTTCTTGCAGACTCCGACCTATTAGGCAAAATGGTAGGAAAATATATAAAACATACCACCCCACTGTAACGTCAAAGTATCAATTGCAACTGCCACCTGGTCTGGTTCCCATGAAACCTATTTAGGCTGCTGTTGGTTGAACCTTGATGCAAAACAAATCGATATCTGGCATTCATACATAAGTACTATATTATTGAACACCTCTGGTTCAACTTCCAATCTATGTTGTCATGGAACTTTCGTGACTTGGCGTCTGCTACTTTGTAGAATCTACCTGGTAGATAAATAGCTGAAATATCTTTTTCAATGCACCAGGCCCAAATTTGAATAGCCAATCTGTCACAAAATACCGACTTGATTCCACCAATGTGATTAATATATATGCCACTTGCGTAGTATTGTCAATCTGAAACTGAACATGCAGATTACATTTGTTAGAGCAATAAGCCTCTTAATAGTTAATTGCCCATGTCTGCAGAAGCGATGCCTCTTGCTCAGTCCATCTGCCTCCACAGCTGAAACTCATATCCGTGACACCCCACCTGAATGCACTGACATTCATCTGCAAAATCATGGAAGGCTGGTCAAGCATTACCTTGCTATAACTTCTGGACACATGGTGAATCCACCATTGCAAATCAGAAATAGCCTTTACTAATAACTGCATAGGTCTATTATAATGACCCGAATGTATCCTTAATGCCTCCATTAGCTTGATACACCTGTCAATTAGCTCTACCCTTTTTTCCCTGGGCAGAGTCACTTAATTGAATCAATTGTGACCCAAATAGTCAGGTGTTAATTTGGATTCCTCTGGATGGATAATGCCCAATCTTTGAAAATTGGATTTAACAATTATCACCTGTTACTTCAGCTGTTCTCTTGGATACCCCTGTAATCAAGATATCATTGAGATAAGCCATGAGCACCTGACCCTGGCCTCTCAGCATGCCTATTATAGGTTTTAACAATTTAGTTGCCATAGTTGATCCATCCAGGTGAGTTTCAAATATCCTTATCTTGACCCAGTTGCTTGACAGTGACAATTCCATCTTACAATGTCTATACTATATCCCCCATCCTTTTTTGGCCTGGGAAAATATTAGACACAAATTGATGGGGTTGGTGAACCAACTTGTATCACATAAGCTTGCAAGCGCAGTCTGAACATCCATCTGTTCTTTTAATGAAACTGAATAGTTCTCCCAAGAACATGCTGAATGTGCAAATCACAATTTGGATTGAAATCCATTCGAAATCTTTGAATAACTCTCTGTATAAACAGAGCTAAGGTAATTTGCTTCCATTCATCCCAGAAACACATGTAATGTACCCCAGTTTAAGTTGTGTCACATTTGATATGTGCACCTGAGAACCAGGCCCACCTACCTCCTTGGTACCTGGTGGATGTTTGACCATGTTCCCACTTCATATGTAGGGGTACTTTCTTTTGGAAACTTGCCGACTGCCGGTGGCTTGATCAAGCCCACCGTCTTTGCCTCGTCATCCATGTCCTTGACACTCTTGGCGAGGTCCTCTCCGAAGAGTAGGTTGGCCGGCTGTATGTTGCTAGGCTGGAAAAATACTGCAATCTTGGAATTAATGGTGGGCCGAATGGCACTTTCCCTGAGACAATTTATCTCAAAAATGGGTGCTACAAAGCAACCCTAGTACCTCTTGCTGCGTCTCCGACACATGCCCTCCATCCACCGTTCTCGCGAACGCCGTGATTCCTGAGCCAAGTAATTTCAGGATTCTCTGCAGCTTCATCTCCTGGGCACTGCACGCCCACATGCATCTGGCTCCATATCACCCGGTTCACTGCTGGCACCTTCAGCAACTCGCAGTTACCCCGTCTCTTGGTGATTCCAGACTCTGACTGGACAGCGAATCGTACTGCCAGAGATGGGAACTCTGACAATGGCCATCTTCGCTTTCCCAGTGGCATTCCATACTCTGACGGGACAGCGAATCGTGCTGCCAGAGAATGGACCTCAGACAACGGCCGTTCTTCGCTAATTTCCAAGTCTCCGTCAGAGTCGGGGTCAGACCTTAGCTGACCCTCTGCACTCACCTCATGCATGAGGGTGCTTTAAGCAGCCCTCGACCAGGTGCTGCCGGCGTGGCCTTTCTGCAGCCTACCGCCCACACGACTCCTCCCCGGAGTGTGCGTTTCTGGAGCAACCTCTGGATGAGGTGCTCCATTTGGGAGAACCGTTTAAAAACGTATCCAGCCCCGTACAGGCTCGTTGTGGCCCGACTCAGTTGAGTCCAAGGGCCTCCCAGACTTCCCTGTGCCTTACACCCGACTGGCGTTGGCTTTGGTGCTTTTTAGCACTGAGTCTGAAGTCACCCCGCTCCCGGTCGGCGACTGTGCAGGGGTACGAGGCAGACGCTCACAGACCGCATTCCCGCGGTCTCCTATGCTTTACCTGCGGATGCCCTCCCCCTGGTCGTCTTCATCATGGTGCTGCCTGTAATAAAAAAACACAGAGCACCACAAAAAAGAAACGTTTCCCTCCAGCTAGGTTCCCCACTTAGCTGGAGCTTTAAACTATAAAAGTACTTTAAAAGTACTTGCTACAGGAGGAGCTCTGTCTTCCTCTGCTCGTCTTCACCATGATGCTGCCTGTGACAAAACACAGAGCACAGCACCACAGCACCACACTGTTTTACTCCAACTAAGTTTCTCACTTAGCTGGAGCTTTAAAACGCTTTAAAATACTCTAAAAGTGCTTACCACGGGAGGAGCTCTGTCCTCCCGCTGTCCGTACGCCAATGCGACCTATGTAATGACGCGCATGTGCCCTGACGGGTCTTCTTCACGTAGTCACAAACGTGACTCCGAAGTAAAATTCTGTACATGTTTTTAATCTTCTGGATCAGCTTACCATAAGGAACCTTATCAAATGCCTTAATAAAATCCATGTACACAATATCATCCATCCTACCTTCATCAATCTCCTTCAACACTCAAAAAAACTCCATCAAGTTAGTATGACACGATCTGGCGCGTACAAAGCCATGCTGACTATCCCTTATCTGCCCATTCTCTTCGAATGGGAGTAAATCCTATCTCAAAGAATTCTCTCCAATAGTTTCCCTACTGTTGTCATGAGGCTCACTGGCCTATAGTTCCCTGGATTCTCTCTACTGAAGAGGTTCAGGTGTTGTATAAACACTCAGTTTAATACAAACAGCTCAACAATTAGTACAAAAAGGCAAGGTGTGTTAACGTGCTGACTGTGAAGTGAGGACTAGCTCCGTCGTCTGCTGCACCTCGTCAGCTGACCATGGAGGTCGGCGTTGATTGGTCAGCCCAGATCACAACAGGTCCACGCGAGAGTTCGAGCTCGACGAACAACGGTTCAAGACCAAAGTCGCTCGGCCACATGATGGCGCCACATGACCCCCCCAGAACCGGAGTATTGGAGGCGGTTAGGCTGTCGAGTGAGGCGGCCTGATCTTGTGTACGTGTCTCCTGTGTTCAGGGTTGCAGCTGGTTGAGTTGAGGGCGGGTTTGGTCGTGATGGTGGACACCCTCTGCGGCAGGGTTGTGCCACCTGCACTGGTTGATCAATGTCCAAGTGTGCCGGCTTAAGACGGTCCACGGAGACAGTCTCGTGTCTGCCGCCCATGTCAATGACGAAAGCCGTGCCGTCATTTTACAGTACTCTGAAGGGTCCCTCATAAGGCTTTGCAGTGGTGTACGGTGCGAATCTCGGCGAAGGAAGACGTACTGGCAGTCCTGGAGGTCGGGTGGGACGTACGTGGTTGTGAGACCATGTCGGGACGTTGGGACTGGAGAAAGCGTGCCCACCTTCTCACGGAGGCGCGTCACCACTAAAGAGGTTCACGTGTTGTATAAATACTCAGTGGATAATGAAGTAGATTTTCAAAGTCTACAGAGAGATTTAGGCCATTTGGAAGAGTGGGCTGAAAGATGGCAGATGGAGTTTAATGCTGACAAATGTGAGGTGCTACATCTCGGCAGGACAAATCAAAATAGGACGTACACGGTAAATGGTAGCAAATTGAGGAATGCAGTTGAACAGAGGGATCTAGGAATAACTGTGCATAGTTCCCTGAAGGTGGAATCTCATGTAGATAGGGTGGTAAAGAAAGCTTTTGGTGTGCTGGCCTTTATAAATCAGAGCATTGAATATAGAAGTTGGGATGTAATGTTAAAATTGTACAAGGCATCGGTGAGGCCAATTCTGGAGTATGGAGTACAATTTTGGTCGCCTAATTATAGGAAGGATGTCAACAAAATAGAGAGAGTACAGAGGAGATTTACTAGAATGTTGCCTGGGTTTCAGCAACTAAGTTACAGAGAAAGGTTGAACAAGTTAGGTCTTTATTCTTTGGAGCGCAGAAGGTTAAGAGGGGACTTGATAGAGGTCTTTAAAATTATGAGCGGGTTAGACCGAGTGGACGTGGATAAGCTTTTCCCATTGAGAGTAGGGAAGATTCAAACAAGGGGACATGACTTGAGAATTAAGGGACAGAAGTTTAGGGGGAACATTAGGGGGAACTTCTTTACTCAGAGAGTGGTAGCTGTGTGGAATGAGCTTCCAGTGGAAGTGGTGGAGGCAGGTTCGATGTTATCCTTTAAAAATAGATTGGATGGGTATATGGACGGGAAAGGAATGGAGGGTTATGGTCTGAGTGCAGGTAGATGGGACTAGGGGGAAGTATTTATTTTTAATTTATTAAAAAAAAAAAAAAAATGTTCGGCACGGACTTGAAGGGCCGAGATGGCCTGTTTCCGTTCTGTTATGGTTATATGGTTATATGGTTAATACAAACGATACAGCTCAACAATTAGTACAAAAGGGCAAGGTGAGTTAACGTGTTGACTGTGAAGTGAAGACTAGCTCCATCATTTGCTGCACCCTGTCAGCTGACCATGGAGGTCGGCATTGATTGGTCGGCCCAGATCACGCCATGTCCATGCGGGTGTTCGAGCTCGACGAACGACTCTTCGAGACCAAAGTGGCTTGGCCACATGATGGCGCCACACTACTTCCCTTGTTAAACAAAGGACCAACATTGGTCACTCTCCAGTCATCCGGGACCTCACTTGTGGCTGGAGAAGAAATACAAATCCGCGTCAAGGCCTTGACGTCTCCAGTGATAAGCAGGTGAACGATATTCCAGTGATGAGCAGAGTCCAAAGCAGGAATTGTAATTAAAGTATTTAATCCAATCTAAATTCGTGTATAGGAAGTGAAGCGATGGATCCCATCAGGCTCTGGGGAGTTATGGACCTTAATGCTTTTAAAGAGTCTCAGCACCACCTTCTTCTTGAGCTCAATCTGCCTTCGCATATTTGTATTTTCCACACTCACTGTCTTTTACTTTAGACTTTAGAGATACAGCACGGAAACAGGCCCTTCGGCCTACCCTAATCGCCCGTTCACTAGCACTATCCTACACACGAGGGACAATTTACTATGTCTACTGAAGCCAATTAAATCTTCAAACCTGTATGTCTTTGGGATGATGGAGGAAATAAAAAGCACCCGGGGGAAACCCACGGGGTCACAGGGAGAACGTGCAAACTCTGGACAGACAGCACCGGTAGTCGGGATCAAATTTAGATCTCTGGTGCTGTAAGGTAGCAACTCTACCACTCTGACACCCTCCAAAACCTTCTTCTCAGTGAATACAGATGTAAAATACTCATTTAGTACCTCACCCACATCCTCCGACTCCAGGCAAAATTTTAGTTATTTAATAGTAATTAGCTTTGTACTCATTCTCTAGATTAAAACTGAGCACTGTCCCTGTGAATCATGAATCACAAGCAGCGTGGTTCCTGTTTAGATACTGTAAGTGTGCAGTCTCCACTGGAACTTGCACTCCAGGCAGCCTTCCTAACAACAACATCACTGAATGAGCAAAACCTTTGAAAGTGTAGTGGGTCCACTTCGGAAAGATAATCTGCCAAACCACTCAGCCTCTTTAGTGTTTAATTAACTGCAGCTGACTAATTGCTTTCAACTTCCTAATTCCTTTTCTTCTTCCCCTTGGGAGGGTGTGCAAAAACTAAGCAAGCAACAATTGGTTTATGTTTTTTAAACTGTTGTGTTTTCTCTTTTTAGACAGGGTGACAGAGAGGCAGCAGGGCAAAGTGGAGAGAGAAACTGACAGTTTAGGTAATGTTGCCATTGAAGAGTAGAAAAAACAACTTCCAACAGGGCCAAGAGAATGAAATTGCTCCAAATATTTCAGAGATCATTGGAAGATACTCAAAAAGCTCAGTAGTTGCATCCAGACTCATAGATTCTTACACCAAAGAATGAGGCCAGTCAAATCCTCAGGTTAATCCTGGCTCTCAGAACAATCTCATGAAACCAGTCCCCTGTTTATTTCCCAGTAACCCATTCCTCTCTCTCCATAAATTCAGCATAATTAGGCCATTTAATCCATCAAGTCTACTCTGCCATTCAATCATGGTTGATCTATCTTTCCCTTTCAACCATATTCTCCTGCCTTCTCCCCATAACCACTGACACCCATACTAATCAAGAATCTGTTTCTTAAATTACCCAATGAGTTGGCCTCTACAGCCATCTGTGGCAATGAATTTCTACAGATTCATCACCAATAACCCATCAACTTTCCCCATTCTCCTGCCCCCCACCTCTGTAAGGGATAATTTACAGAGATCATTTAACCTACCAGTATGTCTTTGTGATGTAGGAGGATTTGGAACACCCAAAGAAAACCCCATGTACTCGCAAGCAGAACATGCAAACTCCACACAGACTACTCTTTAGGTCAGGATCAAGCCCATGTTGAGGTCAATACCCATGATGGATTAGCCAATGTCCACCACTGTCTGCAGCCTCCTTCATTCTCGTCCATTCAAATGATCAACCCAGGTCGTGATGCAACTAATCAGGATGATTAACTGCTATGCTGCTGTTTAAAATAGTTGATTGAAGTGTATTTGATCACAATCTCTGAAGAAGGGTCTCGACCCGAAATGTCACCTATTTCCTTTGCTCCATAGATGCTGGCTCACCCGCTGAGTTTCTCCAGCATTTTTGTCTACCATAATCTCTGCTATCTGTTCTCAATTCACTTCCCATCCTTATTGTCTCTTTCCTTGTGTTGTATTTCTGCATTATTAACGAGATTTACATTTTTATAGTATAATTACATTTCTCATCATTGGAAATAGAAACAGTGCATGATGAAAATTCATAAAATTATTCCATTTACTCCAACTAACGTATTTAACTTTTTTGTCTTTGGCAAAGATGAACTTTGCTCTGTTTTTTCATCAAAAAACCTTTTATTCTATTTGACATCCATTCTTTGCTCTTCTCCACTTGAGAAAAGTCAACATTGTTTAATTGTCATAAGCACTGGGAGTGGAACGATTAAATTCTTACTTGCTGTAGTTTTAAATGCATAGTAAACAAAACAACACAACAAATGAATATGTTTGTTTATATTTATTAGTTATGAGTTATTCTAGTTAAACCAGACCATGATAGTGCAAGTCAAAGTCCATAGTAAAAAAAACACAAAGTGCTGGAGTAATTCATAGGGTCAGGCAGCATGTCTGGAGTACATGGATAGGTGATGTTTTGGGTCACGGCCCTTCTTCAGTAGTCTGTAGTAGTTGGTACTGAGGTAGAGATGTGGTTAGTGTTGTGCAGGGCATTTCAAGAGCCTGGTGGTTGATGGGAATAAGCTGTTCTTGAACCTGGAGATCTTGGTTCTCAGTTTTGTATACCTTCTTCCTGATGGCAGCAGTGAGATTAGAGTGTGGCCAAAGTGGTGTAGGACTTTGATGATATTAGTTGTCTTCTTGAGGCAGCGCTTCCTGTAGATCCCTTCAATGCCAAATCTTCTCAAACCTATGAGGATGTAGCAGCGTTGTTGAGCTTTCTTTGTAATTACATCAATCTGCTGGGCCCAGGATAGATCATCAGAGATGTATATGCCCAGGAACTTGAAGCTATTGACTCTCAGTGATACAGTGTGGAAACAGGCCCAACTTGCCCACACCGGACAACTCCGCTGCCACTCTGCCAATGAAGACAGGTCTGTGGACCTTTGGCTTTCCTTTCCTGGAGTCAATATTCAGCTTCTTGGTCTTGCTAACATTGAGAGCAAGATTATTGTTCTGGCTCTACTTAACCACATTATTGATCTCTCTCCTGTCCTCTAACTTGTCGTTATCCATTATTTGTTCATTGACGGTAGTATAATTGGAAAATTTAAAGATGGCGTTGGAAAAAGTGCTTGGCCACACACTCATGGGTATAGAAATAACAGAGCAGGGGACTCAGCTTGCTGCTGAGAGATGCTCCTGTAATGAAGATCAATGAGGAGGAGTTGCACTTGTCAATTTGACTGATTAAGGTCTACCAATCAGGAAGTCAAGGATCCAGTTGCAGAGGGAGCGGCAGAGACCAAGTTCTCTGGGTTTAGAAGGGACGATGATGTTAAAAGCTGAGCTATGGTCAATGAACAACAGCTATAGTCAATGTATGTGTTTCTGTAGTCCATGTTTATGTCAATTTAGTTCAAAACCTGGAAACAGGCCCTTCGGCCCTTCGAGTCTACGCCGACCAGCGAAGCCCGTACATCAGCCCTATCCTACACACTAGGGAAAATGTCGTTTTTTTTTACTGAGGCAATTAACCTACAAACCTATACGTCTTTGGAGTGTGGGAGGAAATCGGAGCAACCAGGGAAAACCCATGTGGTCACGGGGAGAACATACAAACTCCGTACAGACAGCACCCATAAACAGGATCGAAATCTGGTCTCTGGTGCTGTAAGGCAGCAACTCTATCGCTGCGCCACCCTGCCACCCCACAAGTGATCCAGCACAGTGGGGAGTCAGCGAGATTGCATCACTGTGGATCTATTGTGGGGGTAGGCGAATTGAAATGAATAAAGATGGTTTACTGAGGCAGGATTGATTTACGTCGTAATCAACCTCACAAAACACAATGGATGTGAGTGCTGCTGGTTGGTGGTCATTAAGGCACGTAACCTTACTCTAATTGGACATCAGTATTATGGGTGTCTTTTTAAAGCAGGTGGGGACCTCAGACTGTGGATATTTTTTTAGTTTTTAGAGATACAGCATAGATACAGGCCCTTCAGCTCACAGAGTCCATACCGACGATCGATCAGCTGTTAACAATAGTTAGTCATAGTCATAGTGTGATACAGTGTGGAAACAGGCCATTCAGCACAACGTGCCCACACCAGCCAACATGTCCCAGCTACACTAGCCCCACCTGCCTGCGCTTGGTCCATATTCCTCCAAACCTGTCCTATCCATGTCCTATCCATGTCCAAATACAAGGCGTAGCTATGGGCACACGCATGGGCCCCAGCTACGCCTGCCTCTTTGTCGGGTACGTAGAACAATCCTTGTTCAATACGTACCAGGGCCCCATCCCCGACCTCTACCTCCGCTACATCGACGACTGCTTTGGTGCCACCTCCTGCACCCACACACAACTGACTGACTTCATCCACTTCACCACCAACTTCCATCCGGCACTCAAATACACCTGGACCATTTCCGACACTTCCCTACGATTCCTTGACCTCACTATCTCCATCGCAGGTGATAGACTTCTTACCGACATCCACTATAAACCTACTGACTCCCATGGCTATCTGGACTACACTTCTTCCCACCCTGCTTCCTGTAAGGACTCCATCCCCTACTCCCAATTCCTCTGTCTACGCCGCATCTGCTCCCAGGATGAGGCGTTCCACACCAGGGCATCCGAAATGTCCTCATTCTTCAGGGAACGGGGGTTCCCCTCCTCCACCATAGATGGGGCTCGCACCAGGGTCTCCTCCATACCCCGCAACACTGCTCTCTCTCCCCATCCCCCCACTCGCAACAAGGGCAGAGTCCCCATAGTCCTCACCTTTCACCCCACCAGCCGTCACATACAACAAATAATCCTCCGTCAGTATCGCCACCTCCAACGTGACCCCACCACTCGCCACATCTTCCCATCTCCCCCCATGTCTGCCTTCCGCAAAGACCGCTCCCTCCGTAACTCCCTTGTCGATTCTTCCCTTCCCTCCCATACCACCCCTTCCCCGGGTACTTTCCCTTGCAACCGCAAGAGATGCAACACTTGTCCCTTCACCTCTCCCCTCGACTCCATTCAAGGACCTAAGCAGTCGTTCCAGGTGCAACAGAGGTTCACCTGCATCTCCTCCAACCTCATCTATTGCATCCGCTGCTCTAGATGTCAGCTGATCTACATCGGTGAGACCAAGCGGAGGTTTGGCGATCGTTTCGCCGAACACCTCCGCTCGGTCCGCAATAACCAACCTGACCTCCCGGTGGCTCAGCACTTCAACTCCCCCTCCCATTCCATATCCGACCTCTCTGTCCTGGGTCTCCTCCATGGCCAGAGTGAGCAACACCGGAAATTGGAGGAACAGCACCTCATATTCCGCTTGGGGAGTCTGCATCCTGGGGGCATGAACATTGAATTCTCACAATTCTCCCTATTCTGTTAGCCCTTGCTGTCTCCTCCCCTTCCTCAGCCCTTGGGCTGTCTCCTCCATCCCTCAGCCCTCGGGCTCCTCCTATGCCTTTTCCTTTCTTCTCCCCACCCCCCATCAGTCTGAAGAAGGGTTTCAGCCCGAAACGTTGCCTATTTCCTTCACTCCATAGATGCTGCTGCACCCGCTGAGTTTCTGCAGCAATTTTGTGTACTATCCATGTACCTGTCTGTTTCTTAAACGTTGGGATAGTCCCAGCCTCAACTATCTCCTCTGGCAGCTTGTTCCATACAACCACCACCCTTTGTGTGAAAAAGTTACCCCTCAGATTCGTAATAAATCTTTTCAACTTCACCTTGAACCTATGTGCTCTGGTCCTCGATTCCCCTACTCTGGGCAATAGATTCTGTGCATCTACCCGATCTATTCCTCATGATTTTATACACATCTATAAGATCACCCCTCATCCTCCTGCATTTGGGAAACTGGAGTGCCTGGAGGAAACCCAGATGGTAACAGGGAGTACATGTAAAGTCTACATGGACAGCACCCGAGGTGAGGATCGAACCCAGGAATCTGGTGCTGTGGGACAACAGCTCAACGAGCTTCACCACTGTAAAAGTGAAAGTTTTGAGATATCTGTGCAAATTCCAGTCATTTGGTCCATGTAGCTTTTGTGAAGGGAGCCTGGTACAGTTTGCACCCTGGCCTTCATGAACAGTGAGCTTCAATGTTGTCTCTGTTCCTCTCTCCACAGGTGCTTCCTGAGCTGCTGAGTGTTTCCAGTTCTTTCCGTTTGTACCTTTGCCAACATATCTGTGGTGATACTAAATTACAGGAGCTTGAGATTAACTCAGAAATGGAACATTTTCTAAGATTTTTATTTTCCCCACATGCCGTTACTTATGTCAGAAAATCGGCAGTCAGCAATCACTCATGGTAGCCTCTTCAACGATCATTGCTGGTTAGTGTGACTCAATCGCCTTTCCTTAATTTTCCTAGAATACTTTATGAGCCGAAGAGCCCATCTGTAGATTTTTTGCCCATCCAAATGTAATTCAAGAATGATGGTTCTAAGTTGATGAGGTGAATTTAGCTGAGAAATCACATTTGCTGAGTATTCAGTGTCAGGCTGCAGTTCAGCCAACCATTCACCCATGATTATATTGATCATGTGGTCAACTCCTCTGCACGCATCTCTATACTTCACAGAGTTTAGTGCATGGATATGCATAACTCTCTGAACCATTAAAGATCTTTCTAAAACAGCTTTGGGAGATCAAATTTGCAGCATTTGGGGCAGGAAAGCCTCACAGGGCCAGAGACCAGGTTTGATCCTGACTATGGATGCTGTCTGTTTGGAGTTTGTACGTTCTCCCTGTGACTACATTAGTTTTCTCCGGGTGCTCCAGTATCCACCCACATTCCAAAGACGTGCAGGTTTGTGGATTAATTGGCTTCTGTAAATTGTTTTGTCCACATCCCACTGCCCTGCATGTCTTTGGGATGTGGGAGGAAACCGGAGCACCCAGAGGAAACCCGCGCTGTCACAGGGAGAAAGTGCAAACTCCACACAGACAGCAACCGAGGTCAGGAGCAAGGAGGGTCTCTGGCACTGTAAACAGCGGCTGTACCAGCGGCGCCACCGGGTCAGAAAACATCTCTGGAGGAGATGGACTGGCGACGCTTTGAATTGGGATCCTTCTTCGGACAGCTGATATGTTGACAATTTTTAAATCCTACCTTTAGTTAGGGTTTATCAAATATATCCATCAACTTCACTGTCACAGGCGACACAGTGGTGCAGCTGATGGCACACACCAGAGACCCAAGTAAGATCCTGACCTCAGCTGCTGTCTGTGTGGAGTTTGCATGTACTCCTTGTGACCATGTGGGTTTCCTCCAGGTGCTCTGGTTTCCTCCCATTGCACAAAGACACGCAGGTCTGTAAGTTAATTGACCTTTGTAAATCGCCCCTAGTGCATAGGGAGTGAATGCGAAAGTGGAACAACATAGAACGGGTGATGGATGGTGGTGGCCCAAAGGACCTTTCCATGGGTATCTTTCAATCGCTCTCTCTCTCTCTCTGTCTCTCTGTCTCTCTCTCTCTCTTACTCTCTCTCTTCACTCTCACTCTCTCTCTCAAGTGGCTGTTCAGTGCACAAAATATACTTTCTTCATTTGAATTCACTTTTTAGTCGACAACGCACCGTTTTACTGCACTTTCTAAGTGAGATCAGTTAGTCAGCATCGAACAAATATATGCAGTAAATCAGTGGACAACCTTAATGAAAACCTGCAGTTATAATTTCATCAGCAAGTGGGGGTTGTGGGAGGCTGCATGGGGAATGGGATGCAGGACAGAATGTGGGGTATGGAGATTGATGGATGGAGATAGGAGTGTGGGTTGGAAGTAGGAGTCTCCCGATATCCTGTCAGAATGGGAGTTTTTAAAAGTAAAATACACTGCACCTCCTGATTAAAAAAAAAATCATATATAACCAGCAAACCGTACAAGAATTCTCATAGTGAAGATTTCTGCTAAAAATTCCAAGCCAAATGCACGAACCTCAATTTTTTAGAATTACATCTGTTCCTGATAACAATTGGAATATCTGCGGTGTCTCAGAGACTCAGGGGTGAATAACCTTTTGCTCAGGCTGAACATTAAAGTTACAACAAAACTTGACAATAATCCCACAGAAATACTTAGGTATGACAAATCTTCATGTTCCAGTAATTTAAAGGCTTCGTAAGTTTACTGAAACTGCCGGGTATGGTGAATTGATAATGTCCAGTTAATCACAGAATAAACATTCTCAGAGTTATGAGCAAGCTATTCTCTAATCAACGAATAAAAAAGCAGTGCGACTTTGCATTATCCTGCCATTAATTTTCCAACACATCTTCTTATCAAACACCGCCTTAAATCTTTGACTTGAAAACTAATTTGTAGGCTTTCCAAATTGGCTTTTAACCTTTTCTTTTGTCAGTGATGATTTATGACTCGATGCATGGCTGGGTTAGCACATTTGACTGAGTATTTCAACAATATATTAATGTATTGTTGTTGATTATCTAAACACAGACAATTATTCAGTTTGTTATAGAATCATGAAGTAGAGAAGCACGTCATTTGGCCCACCATGACCATGCTAACCATCACGAACTTAGCGATCACCCCGTACACTAGCACTATCCTACACACTAGGGACAATTTACAATTTTACCAAAACCAATTAACTTAATAACCTTTGGAGTCTTTGGAGTATGGGAGGAAACCGGAACACCCAGAGAAAACCCACGTGGCCACAGGAAGAACGTACAAACTCCATACAGACAGCACCCATAGTCAGTATCGAACCCGGGTCTCTGGTGCTGTAAGGCAGCAATTCTATGCTGCGCCACTATGCCGCCCCTAATATCTATCCCCCATCATTGTAAACTTCTATTATGACTCCTCTCACTCTTCTCCTTTCCAAGAAAATGAACCCAGCCTCTTAAGACTCTCCTCATAACTGATCTACTCTATTCCAGGCAGCACACTGGAGAATTTCCTCTGCATGTTCTCCAGTGTCAAGTCAAGAGTCAAGAGAGTTTATTGTCATGTGTCCCAGATAGGACAATGACATTCTTGCTTTGCTTCAGCACAACAGAATATAGTAGGCATGAATACAGAACATATCAGTGAGTCCATATACCATTATATAAATATATACACACATCAATAAATAAGCAGATAAAGTGCAAATAAACAGATAATGGTCTATTAATGTTCAGAGATTTGTTTCAGTTGAGTTTAATAGCCTGATGGCTGTGGGGAAGTAGTTATTTCTGAACCTGGACATTGCAGTCTTCAGGCTCCTGTACCTTCTACCTGAAGGTAGCGGGGAGATGAGCGTGTGGCCAGGATGGTGTGGGTCCTTGATGATGCTGCCAGCCTTTTTGAGGCAGCGACTGTGATAGATCCCCTCGATGGTAGGGAGGTCAGAGCCGATGATGGACCGGGCAGTGTTTACTACTTTTTGTAGTCTTTTCTGCTCCTGGGCGCTCAAGTTGCCGAACCAAGCCACGATGCAACCGGTCAGCATGCTGTCTACTGTGCACCTGTAGAAGTTAGAGAGAGTCCTCCTTGACAAACCAACTCTCCGTAATCTTCTCAGGAAGTAGAGGCGCTGATGTGCTTTCTTAATAATTGCAGTCACATCCTTCCTATAGTGTGCCGACCAAAACTGTACACACCTCTCCAGCGGTGGTATAATCATGCACCACAACATCTCTACTCATAACTCTCATATTATTTCCCAGCCTTTGCACAGGAAGACTTCCACTACGTAATTTGATCCACATGCATTGTGCTAGATCTCTCCTTGAACAAATAAATTGGTGTAGATGCCCTGTAATTTTAACGCACAGTCTCCGAATTTTGAATCTTTTTCTACTTCTCTTTGTTATGTTGTGACCAACACATTGGCATAGTGAACTACTGTTCACTCAGTGTTTGTTGTCACTTGGAAATTGGAACATTAGATGAATGTTAGGGCAGTACAGTGCCACAATGATAGAGTTGCTGCCTTACAGTGCCAGAGACCCGGGTTCGATCCTGACCATGGGTGCTGTCTGTATGGAGTTTGTATGTTTTCCTGTGACTGCATGGATTTTCTATGGGTGCTCCAGTTTCCCCCCCACACTCCAAAGGCGTACAGGTTTGTAGGTTATTTGGCTTTGGTAAGTTGTAGAATTGTTCCCAGTGTGTGTAGGTTACTGTACGGGGTGATCGCTGGTCGGCGCGGACTCGGTGTTTCCTCACTGTATTTCTAAAGTTGAAAGTAAAGTCTGAAAGGAAGAAAACAAGGAAACGACAGTCCAGATTGCCGCACTCTCCAAACCCCTCCCATGCATTGATGGGCATTTTTGAACTTTGGAGACGTTGGTGGAAATGCACCGAGCGTCAGCAACAGATTTATGAAACATTGTACAATCAGCATTGCAGCCAAACCTCTGACAAGCACAATACCCAGCATCTGGCACGTTTTTTCAACCCTAATATTTTATGCTTGAATTCATTCTGTTATCATGGCTACGATCAATCAATATGCTGTGGAAAGTTACTAAATGCGCAATACTTTGCTTTCCGTCACTCACAACTTTGACATTTCCCTTCCTGATGTAACCTGGTCCCATTGAGTTTCTATGTATAAGCATGCAACTGCAAATGCTGCTTTACAAAAAAAGATACAAAGTGTTGGAATATCTCAGAGGGTCAGGTAGCATCTCTGTAGAACATGGATAGGTGGCATTTCCGGTCAAGATCCTTCTTTAGATAAATCATTTATCTATAACAATATATAAATATAACTAAAAATTAAGTTTGTTGAGCATCTTAAAGGTGGAAATGGAATTATTGTATGCATTCAATCTCCTCTGAACCATCTGAACTGAACCACTTTACTAACAACTAAAGAGCTGTCCTGAGCTACTATCTACTTAATTGGAGATCCTCGGTCTATCTTTGATAGGACTTTACTGGACTTTATCTTGCACTAAACGTTATTCACATTATTCCCTTTATCATGTATCTGTACACTGTGGATGGCTCGATTGTAATCATGTATTTGTCTTTTCACTGATGGGTTAGCATGCAACAAAAGCTTATCACCGTACCTCGGTACAAGTGACAATAATCTAATCTAATCTAAGTAATCTCTATCAATCAAGGATCTCCTCATAATTGAGGTTGGTTACTGGAGTCGAGTCTGGTGACCCACTGAGTGACTCAAGCACTTTGTGTCCATGGGTTTTCCAACCTGCTTCATTTCACTGTAAAATCTGGACAGAGGTATCAGGTGAGTTTTACATCCATCCATTCTATGCCATGGATAGCTACTGAGGAATTCCTAGTCTTTGACTGTTGTGTAAAGTCTTCTGACTTCCACTGAGTCCAATGGAAAAGCCGAAGACTTCGGCTTTTCAAGCTTCCCACACTTCAAGCAGAATAAATAACATGGGACTGATGTTGGTGTTAATGAGTGGTAATTTGACCCAAAGTTTATTGCATGCAATTTGCTGACTCCACTCTCTAAATTCTCCATCTACGTCTACATCCAAAGACTTCCTGGGCTGCCTGATCAAAAGTGGTGGTGGGGGGGGGGGAGGATGCTAACTGTTTAAGAGCTTTATTAAAGGTGCGTTTGAAGAGCATCTGAAAGGAAGAAAAAGAGTGATTGTGCACATTCTATCTCTTCTATCAACCAAGGATCTCCTCATAATTGAGGTCAGGTACTTTCCACCAGAGGGCGCTCTTGTCATGCCACATTGATCAATTTTAACCATTGAAAGTAAAAATTAATTTAATACAATGCAAGTATTTATATTTTACAAATTTCAGCAACATTTCAAGATTTATGACAATCATTTATTTCGAACATTGTATGATTTAATATTTTTCAATCATAAACTTGTTTATCATCATAAATGGCCATTTTGTTAACTTGCTGAAAATTAATAGGAAAGTTAAGAATGATTAATTATTAAGTAAAATTTCACGAAGGTAATCATTGTGAGCAGATCTATAAATCACAGAAATACAAGTATGAACAGTGAATTAACCCAGATTATGACCTAGACATGAACAACTTTGCTAAAATGAAAATAAACTACACAAATTGTAAAGGACACAAAGTGCCTAAATTGTAAGTAATATCCTAAGCCCTCTTGCACCAACTCTACGCCTTTGTCACTTGCACCAATGTTCTGCCAATCAATCCCCCTCACCTGTAGCCACCTGTCACTTGCCAAGCTTTGTTCTGCCCCCAACTCCAGCTTTCACCCACCCCCACACACACACACTTCTATCAGTCTGAGGAAGAGTCCTAACACAAAACATGGACTATCCATTCCCTCCAAAGATGCTGCCTGAAGGGCCTGTCCCACTTGGGCGTCATTTGCGCGTCATTTACGCGACATAATTTACGCGTCATGATGCACGACGCGCGCATGGCGTGCATTATGCGCGCATGGTGCGTGGTGACGTAGGCAGTGACGCGCGGTCGCGCGCGTCGCCCCAGGATTTGGGGATTCACAAAATCTTTGCGCGCCACTTGCGTGACGCGCAAATGACGCCCAAGTGGGACAGGTCCTTGACTCGCTGATTCCAGTCTCTCGTGTCCACATTATATTGGCACTCTATCTGTCCTCAGAGGGGGCGAAAAGAAACATAAAGGGAATTAAAAAAAAAAAATTCATCTGGAACTAATATGAAAATTGCAAATCACACAGAAAGAGAAAAGCAGGTATCTACATGTTCCAGCCTACCTTTCTACGCCAGGCAGAATGCCTTCCACCACTTTCCCTGTCTCCAGCTTCCACTGTTCTATTTTCTGTTTCAATCGGCCATACCATGTTGCTTCACTTGTTTGCATTCTCTCTTCTGGATCTTCTGCATCAAGACCATTATAGTGCCATCCAAATATCTTCCAACTGCAATGGGTCGATGAAAGGACCTGTGTATTAAATATTACAGTATGATATTTTATCTTTCAAACAACTATTTATTAAATAGCAGCTCTGCAGCTGGTAGAGCTGCTGCTTCACAGTCTTAGAGACTCCGGGTCAATCCTGACCTTGGGTGTTGTCTGTATGGACTTTGCATGTTCTCCCTGTGACCATGTGGGCTTCCTTTGGGTGCTCTAGTTTCCACCCACATCCCAAAGAGGTGCAGGTTTACAGGTTAATACGCCTCTGTAAAGTTATGCCTGGTCTGTAGGAAGCGGATGTGAAAGTGGGATGACATAGAACTAGAATGAATGGGTGATTGAAGGCCAGTATGAGCTCAGTGGGTCGAAGGGCCTGTTTCCATGCTGTATCTCTAAACTAAAGTAAACTAAATTAAATTTAACTAAACTAAACTTAACTTAACTTAACTAAACTAAACTAAACTAAACAAAATGTAGATAGACACAAAATGCTGGAGTAACTTTGTGGGTCAGGCAGCATCTCTGGAGAAAAGGAATAGGTGACGATTCGGGGAAAGCTTTAAAGCCCTTATTGTTATTGTCATAGCTACTGCAGTTTCCATTGCTTTCTAACCAAAGGTCAGCTCAAAGTTTGATAGTAGTCTCAATCAGAAAAGGCAGCCATAGGTAAAAGAAGCATTACATTAATGTCCCATTATTGAGATGGTAAAGGCAGTACCTATGCTAAGGTTTCAGAAATGAAGTAATAAATCCTGTGTTAGTCAGTTTTTAGTAGGCAATTATGTTGACCAGAATAACCCTAATTGTATTTCAGTTACATCCTGCACAGTTCATAAATTTTTAGAATTTGTATTGAATGCACCACTTAACTAACAATATTCCGCTAATACGATGGAGTTTGAATGGCAACATTAATCATTCTGTGTTGATGTGCCTGGGAGATTACTGTGCTAGCTATTTACATTTGGGTGTTTGAGCATGGTTGGCATGGATGAGTCGGGCTGAATGGCCTGTTTCTGTGCTGTATGACTTTATGACGATGACTATATAATAGCCATGCCACTCAAGACAAAATTGTAAAGAAAGAAATGAACAAATAGTGCTTTTAAGCAAAACATAACGCATAAGATGACTCACCCTCTGACCCAATTACTTCACCTGAACCAAATTGTTTGTGTTGCAGGCTTTTCTGAATTCCATTTGCTTTTAAAAGGTAATATTTCAGAATAATTTTGCAAGAAAGTATAAAATTGAATCCAACTCAGGGCAAACATAATGTCAAAATGAGACATAAATATGCTCTTCCTGTTACACTTCGAGACCTAAGTGTTCATTACAAGGGGAGATATGAGTTACCAAGATGAGAAATGAGTTACCAAGAAAACCTTCAGCGATGGAAAGAAAGAACATTTTTCACCAAAGTTCAGAAGTTGGTGCTGGTGTAAGGTATTACAGTGCCAAACAGTGCAATGTTGGCCATAAATATCAGGGTTGCTGCTTACCACACACTTCTGATGCTGACAAAATTGCCTTAAATTGCATTAAATACTAAATGATGTTTTAGCACCAATAGCTAAATTATCTCAATTATCCCTGGTGCAGTAGCCCGAAGACTTGTAGTAACCCTTCTCGCAGCAGTAAAGACGTATCGGTGCGGGCATTTAGCCCAATTGGCACCATTTGTGAAGTGTTTTCACTTAAGTTTCACCTAATTTTGGTTGTAATTTTCCTTGAGTGCCCCAACTTAAAGAAGCAGCATGTTGGTTTGGCAGCCCTGGACTCAGCAGAGAGAGTTCCATATTTGCACAAAGCTAGTAAAAATGTCAGACAGTACATTTGAAGCCTTTCCAGTTCCTTCACAGAAAATCTTTTATAATGAGCACCACTGATGGTTAATGATCATAGAGGCGGCACAGTGCATAGCAGCACAGCTGCTGCCTTATATTCTCCCAGTGTCCATGTGAGTTTTCTCCGGGTGCTCCAATTTCTCCCACATTCCAAAGACGATAGGTTTGTCTGAAGAATGGTCTCGACCTGAAACGTCACCCATTCCTTCTCTCCAGAGATGCCTGAGTTACTCCAGCATTTTGTGTCTATTTTAGGTTTAAACCAGCATCTGCAGTTCCTTTATACAGGTTTGTTGGTTAATTGGCTTTGGTAAAATTGTAAATTGTCCTTAGTGTGTAGGGTAGTATTAGTGTACGGGGTGATTGCTGGTCGGCGCAAACTCGGTATGCCAAATAGCCTGTTTCCATGCTGTATCTCTAAAGTAAAGTTAGGTAAAGATGCACCAAAAAAACATAGGCGTTAAGGGAGTTGTGCAATACGCTTCAAGAAGAATCTCTGTGCAACTTGTATGCTCACTGCCAGCGGTTATCGAAGTTTGTGTAACACTAGATTTTAAGCATTGGTTCCTGCACAGCTAGCACTGGGGTATGGTGTCAGATGCTTTACTACCACAGATGTTTTACCAACGTCACAACTGCTTTATTCAGTGCCTCAAGCACACAGCTGCCCATCCACGCCAGTATGTTAAATACACCCGAGGAATACTTCAAATCAGTCACGAACCACCCATTTATAACAGGGGAATCATATAGGCAAGAAAATCCACTGCTTGCATTAAATCAGACCCACTTTTTTATTTCCATCCTCAATAGCTCCTTGTATTTTTCCACACTTTTCATCCAGCCACACCAGGTTAGGCTCTGGTTATGCAGGATACTGAAAGATTCACATCTGCCCTCTTCCCTCTAACACATTTTTGAAGGAAGTGCGAGCATCCTCCTTGTACAAGGTTTCATGTACCAGCAGGACAGGCCAAAGCACAGCGGCCTAAAAATCTGTAGGAAAGAACTGCAGATGCTGGTTTAAAAAATACACTGAAGTATGCCACAAAATGCTGGAGTAACTCAGCGGGACAGGCAGCATCTTCAGCTTCAGGTCTGAAGAAGGGTCTTGACCCGAAGCGTCATCTATTCCTTCTCTCCAGAGATGCTGTCTGTCCCGCTGAGTTACTCCAGCATTTTGTGCTTCGGCCTTGACATCTATTGCATTGCGTGATGGAATTTCTTTGGAAAGCCAATCTAGTGTTTACTTCACATTATGTCATAGAAACATAGAAACATAGAAAATAGGTGCAGGAGTAGGCCATTCGGCCCTTCGAGCCTGCACCGCCATTCAATATGATCATGGCTGATCATCCCACTCAGTATCCTGTACCTGCCTTCTCTCCATACCCCCTGATCCCTTTAGCCACAAGGGCCACATCTAACTCCCTCTTAAATATAGCCAATGAACTGGCCTCAACTACCTTCTGTGGCAGAGAATTCCACAGATTCACCACTCTCTGTGTGAAAAATGATTTTCTCATCTAGGTCCTAAAAGACTTCCCTCTTATCCTTAAACTGTGACCCCTTGTTCTGGACGTCCCCAACATCGGGAACAATCTTCCTGCATCTAGCCTGTCCAACCCCTTAAGAATCTTGTAAGTTTCTATAAGATCCCACCTCAATCTTCTAAATTCTAGCGAGTACAAGCCGAGTCTATCCAGTCTTTCTTCATATGAAAGTCCTGCCATCCCAGGAATCAGTCTGGTGAACCTTCTCTGTACTCCCTCTATGGCAAGAATGTCTTTCCTCAGATTCGGTGACCAAAACTGTATGCAATAGTCCAGGTTTGGTCTCACCAAGACCCTGTACAACTGCAGTAGAACCTCTCTGCTCTTATACTCAAATCCTTTTGCTATGAATGCTAACATACCATTCGCTTTCTTCACTGCCTGCTGCACCTGCATGCCTACTTTCAATGACTGGTGTACCATGACATCCAGATCTCGTTGCATCTCCCCTTTTCCTAATCGTCCACCATTCAGATAATAGTCTACTTTCCTGTTTTTGCCACCAAAGTGGATAACCTCACATTTATTCACATTATACTGCATCTGCCATGCATTTGCCCACTCACACAACCTATCCAAGTCACCGTGCAGCCTCCTAGCATCCTCCTCACAGCTAACACTGCCCCCCAGCTTCGTGTCATCCGCAAACCTGGAGATGTTGCATGCAATTCCCTCATCCAGATCATTAATATATATTGTAAATAGCTGGGGTCCTTGCACTTGCGGTACCCCACTAGTCACTGCCTGCCATTCTGAAAAGGACCCGTTTACTCCTACTCTTTGCTTCCTGTCTGCCAGCCAGTTCTCTATCCACATCAACACATCCACATGTCAACAGTAACCTGGCTCTGAATATGAATCTCAGCAGGTTTCAGGTTATATCTTTATCAGGTGGTCAGTGGGTACTTTCTGTTTGCTCCCCAAAATCCATGATTTTCCTCCTTGGTAACCATCTTACACATGAATGAATCATGACTCTTTGACACAAAAGGACATAACATGCTGGTGTAACTCGGGGGCTCAGGCCGCATCTCTGGAGAACATGGATAGGTGAAGTTTCAGGTCAAGACCCTTTTTCAGACACAATTCTTTCCCAATGGCTTGAAACACATGGTTGGATACCACTTCTATAACTTTCATTACAAAATGTAGTCTGTGAAGACGTGGGCCGCACTTAACTGTTTAAATAGTTTTGAATGTTTTTGTGAACTCTATTATTTTAATTAATTTTTTATTTGAGAGTTTAAAAAAATTGTTAAACTTTTTTTTTTTTAAACGAAGTGCTGGAGTAACTCAGTGGTTCAGGTAAGGTCTGGAGGATATGAACAGGCACTGTTTCAAGTCGAGAACCTTCTTCAGACTGATTGTAGTGTGGGGAGAAAGCTGGAAGGGAGGTGGGGGCAGGACAAAGCTTGACAAGTGATGGGTGGATACAGGAGAGGGGGTTTTGATTGGCAGATGTTTGGACAAAGCCCAGAGATGAAAGGACACAAAGAGCGAGATAATGAGGTAAGGTTAGAAGAGGCGTGAAGTATGAAGCTAGAGGAAGGGTATAGGGGGAAGGGGAAAGAAAGAAATGTCTGTGCCTCACAGGGAAGAGAGTGGGGGAAAAGGAAGAGAGAAAGGGGGGAGGTTGTTGACAAAGGCCAGAGATGAACCAACACTATGTAAGCATTCATTTGTTCCATATCTCTCTACATCACCGTCTATATCTCTTGTTTCCCTTTCCCCTGACTCTCAGTCTGAAGAAGGGTTTTGACCAGAAATGTCACCTATTCCTTTTCTCCAGAGATGCTGTCTGACCCGTTGAGTTACTCCAGCTTTTTGTGTCTATCTTCAGTTTAAACCAGCATCTGCAGTTCCTTGTGTCTACATTTTAAGTTTTTGGTATGTCTCTGAATATCAGACCCTTTCCAAAAATAAGAAGTATTGTTGCAGCTTTGACAGCCAGCAAAAATGTGGAGTGGCTTAGCCAGCTGCCAAAGTTTTTTGCAGTGGATTTAAGGGTGCAGCTTTTTCTGACCCACCCTCCTTCCACACAACAACATTTATATTTACAGATGACTCTACCACCAGGCAAGGTCTTGGTGCTGAGACTGGAACCAGTTATATCCTAAAAGCCTTCAACTGTGGATACGAAATAAAAGGAAAGACGCCCAGTAATCAGCAGTAAGCAAGAGTTGTTCCCCGCTGAACACACAATTAGGCCCATTGCTTTGCGCTGTAGTTTTACACTGCCCTGTGAATTTCTCCTTCAGCCTCTCATGTTAGTTTCCCCAACACATGCTGTGGAATGTTGCAAACCTAAGGTTTAACTCATGGGAAAACATGCTTTTACATCAGGCCTGTTCATATCTTCAGTTACATTTTGTCTTTGAGGAGCTGCATCAACTTTATTGAAGCCGTTTGCCGGCTTCATTTAGATCAGAGTCGTGCTCGTGTTAGGGCCAAAGTGACTAAATTTCATGCAAAAATGTTAATTTCTTGCAGCAGGGAGCTTCTTTCATTGGGGTGGATTATGTGCTGGGCTACATCTGCCAGGTCTCGTGTTATTATGAGGCAGTCAGATAACGTGGCACTGGCTGCCAGATGAACGCAAGCAATTTTGATACTTGCCCACATGATTAAAACTGCAGCAAGGATACTTCAACGGGGAGCAGGGAACAGGTTTTGGAAGAGGCACGGATTTAATTTGCCAACTCTACATGTGTTTTAAATTACTCGCAGCGTGTTTATATGTATAAGGGTCGTGGAAACTAGTCTGTAATATAAACGCTCACTAGTAGTATTAGAGTTGTTCAGAAATGAGCCCCTTTGGCCCACTGTGTCCATGCCGACATTTTTCCCATCTGCACTAATCCCATTTGTCCATATTAGGTCCGTATCATTCTATGTCTTTAAGTCTAAATGTCTCTTTTAGACAGAGTGATTGTATCTAACTCCACCACCTCCTCTGGCAGGAAGTTCCAGATAGCAACCATTCTTAATATAAAATCTTCCCTGTTATATCCCTACTAAAACTCCTTCTTCCCTTAAACCTATTTTATCACCTACCATGTCCACTGGAGATGCTGCCTGAACCACTGAGTTACTCCAGCACTTTGTGTTTTGCTCAGGACACCAGCATCTGCAGTTCCTTGTGTCTACCTATTATTTGTAATATCTCCACCAGAGGAAAATTATTCTGACCAACTACCCCATCAATGCTTCATAATTTCATATCCTTGTATCAACTCAGCAACCCCCCCCCCCCACCCCCCCCCCCCCCACCCCCCCGATTTTAAGTTTAGTAAAATTGCAACATAACATATCTACTTTTATATTCTATGTCCTGTCCAATGAAGGCAAACACACCATATGGCTTTTTCACCACCCTGAAACCTGTGTTGGATCTTTCTGTATTGAGAACTTCTCAGTAAATTGGTAAAATGTTTGTAAGAATTAGTTCACTTCAAAAGATTTGACTGCTTTTTATAAAGTAGTGGACATAGAACAGAGAATAGTACTGTACAGGAATAGATCTACTGGCCCACAGTGGCAGGTTAAACTAATCTCTTCTACACAGGATCCATATGCCTCCTTACATATCTATGTACCTATACAACAGCTTCTTAAATGCCTCTATTGTATCTGCCTCCACCACCATCTCTGGCAGCGGGTTGCAGACACCCAACACCCTCTGTGTAAAAAACATGCTCCGCATCTCCCTTGAACTTTGCCCCTCTTACCTTAAGCAATGCCCTCTAGTCTTTAACATTTCCACTCCTGGAAATTCTGATTGTCTACCCCATCTGTGCCTCTCATAATTTTACATCCTTCAATCAGGTCTCCCCTCAGTTTCCCACGCTCCAGAGAAAACAATCCAAGTTTGTCCAACCTCTCCTTGCAGCTAATAATAGCTGCAAATTCTTCGACTGCATATTCCATCTAACCTTAGAACTAATTTAACGCAACCTCAAATAAATTAAGAGAATAGATATTTTAGTGCCGAAATAACGGCAGGTCAGGCAGCATTTTTGGAGAACATGGTCGAGACTCTTCTTCAGACTCTGTCACTCTCAGTCTGAGGATGGGTCTCGACACAAAACACACCTATCCATGTTCTCCAGAGATGCCACCTGACCCACTCCAGCATTCTGTGTCCTTTTGTATCTGCAGTTCTTTGTTTCTGCAGAATAGATATTTTCCCTTCCTTACAATGCTGTCATCCATAAAGAAGGATGTTCCAAAATTGCTGGTGGTTTACACATGTAAACCTCATCGAAATTAGCTTCAGAAAATTCAGATGTTTTCCAGAGTTTATCTCTGCTCCACCAGAAATAACAATGCCTGGCTTGATAAGGAGGAAAGATGAACGGAACATGTGCAGATTTAAATGTAATACTACGTGCCTGGCACAGATGCAACAATGCCTATGCTGAAATAGAATTGTTATCAATGGTGGGCAGGCTGTGTTGGCATGCTGCCCCTACATGGAGTCTGGTTTCAGCAAAGTGATACTGCTTCAAATTGATCCGTGTGTGAAAGAAGTGCACTCTCTGACTGCAACATTTGACTGGCAGCCTGCTATGTCCCTGATCACCCCTTAGTCCCACTGGGCTATCAATGGCAAGTGGCATAATAGCAAAACATTTATATCCACTGGTGGCAGATTAATATTCACCTTTTGCCTACTCTTCTAAGCTTACTATTCACAACATATTCTTGAGATTAGGGAAACAGGGTAGGAGATAGAGAGGAATTGGTAAACATTGTTACCACGCACTGACTCCTAGAGAGTTTAGTAACATGTTATTGAGACAACCATGCTAGTTATTGAGTACAGGAAATGGGCGGTGTATACATACCAGTCAGAGTCAATGGTGCTGAGGTGGAGAATGTTGAAAGCTTTAAGTTTCTAGACTTAAATATTATCAACAATCTGTTCCGGTCCAACCAACAAAATTTGGCATGTCCCAATGCCCGACCGACTCTTGTCAGTAACAGTTTGTTTCCCA
>CM075978.1:141630907-141778407 GCA_038087875.1 Malacoraja senta
GAAATGAAAATGCAATGAGCTGTTTGGCCTGCCCTGTGCTTGAAACTGCAATGGAAATGGAAGTGAAATGAAAATGCAATGAGCTGTTTGGCCTGCCCTGTGCTTGAAACTGCAATGGAAATGGAAGTGAAATGAAAATGCAATGAGCTGTTTGGGCTGCCCTGTGCTTGAAATTGCAATGGAAATGGAAATGGAAATGGAAATAAAATGAGTTGTTTGGCCTGCCCCGTGCTTGAAATTGAAATGGAAATGAAATGAGTTGTTTGGCCTGCCTGAAACCATTAATTTTGGCCCACAAGGCCCCAATTATCTGAGAAACCAGGCACTTTTGCCCAAAATGCCCATATTAGCCCAGGAGGAGCATTTTGGCCCTAAAGGCCCGTGCCAGGCTAGAAAAGTCCAGAACAGTGCCTTTCACTGAGATTTCACTCTGATTCTTTTTTTTTAAAGAGCCCCTTCGGCCCATCAGTAAGTATTCCCCCTGCAAGTATTAAACTTCACCCCAGTATTTTTCTCCCTCCCTTCATTGGCTCCCTGTAAGATCCAGGCCAGGATAGACTTTCCTCCTTCATTGCTGTGATCTGCAGAAAAAGATGAAAAATGTCTAAAATTGATTCTCCACCCTCTCCCCCTTCTGTCTCAGAGTTTCTCACCTGTTTTGGGCAGAATTTCTGGCAGTTTCTGAGCTGCCAGCCCACCAGCCCTGAGTGGCTGAGCTGCAAGCCCACCAGGCCTGAGTGACTGAGCTGCCAGCCCACCAGGCCTGAGTGACTGAGCTGCCAGCCCACCAGGCCTGAGTGACTGAGCTGCCAGCCCACCAGGCCTGAGTGACTGAGCTGCCAGCCCACCAGGCCTGATTGACTGAGCTTCCAGCCCACCAGGCCTGAATGGCTGAGCTGCCAGCCCACCAGGCCTGAGTGACTGAGCTGCCAGCCCACCAGGCCTGAGTGACTGAGCTGCCAGACCACCAGGCCTGAGTGACTGAGCTGCCAGCCCATCACACCTGAGTGACTGAGCTGCCAGCCCACCAGGCCTGAGTAACTGAGCTGCCAGCCCACCAGGCCTGAGTCACTGAGCTGCCAGCCCAAGAATCCATTCAGCCCAAAATGTCTATACTAGCCCTGGAAACCAGTCCCTTCGGCCCACAACACCCATACTAGCGCTCCAGAAAGCCCCCCCCCCCCCCACTGGCCACCAATATTGGAATTGGTGGAGAGGTGGAATATTGCGTTGGGGGACCAGGCCTCCCATGTGAACATGGGACCCAACGGGTCCCACTTAGTCTAGTCTTCACTAATCATCTGATAGTGCTTTACTCCCTCTAAAACTACATTACCTTAGGCCAAGAAAAGGTGGCACAGTCGTGCAGCTGGTAGAGCAGCTGCCTCTCAGTGCCAGAGATCCGGGTTCTATTCTGACCTTGGCTGCTGCCTCTGTGGAGTTTGCACGTTTTACTTGTGACCATATTGGTTTCTGGTTTCCTCCACATCGCACAGATGTGTGGGTATATATGTTGATTGGACTCTGTAAATTATCCTTTACGTGTCGGCAGAGGATACAAAAGTACAATAACATAAAACTAATGTGAACGGGTGATTGGCATGGACTCGGTGAGACCGAGGGGGCTGTTTCCATGCTGTATCCTTCTATTACGTTCTCAAGACTCTGGAGGCATCATGTACGCACAGAACATGACTCGGGCAAAAAAAAAAAGTGTCCACCCCATTGCAGATGATTCTGATTAAAAAGTAATTTCAGTTCATAGCAGGATTAAAAACAGAAGAATTTGGAAGCTTATAAGATTTCAATTAATTTGCAATTTATTGGCTTGAATTCCAGTCAGAATGAACAAGTATCTTTGGCACACATTACTCTTGCAGCTGCCCTCAGACTTTTCTTGAGCATTTGTGTTAAGAGAGAGAGAGAGCTTTTCCAGTGATCGTTTGTGCTGAGAGAGACGTAGCTACATGCCTCAATGTACAAAGGATGGGAAATCTCTGTAAACACAACTTGCCACAGCCTGCCTCTTCAGTCAAATCAAAGTATTTTTGCTGAGATAAGCAGAGTCTAAAGCAGAAATTGTAATTAAAATATTTAATCCAATTTAAATTTCTGTATTGGAAGTGAAATAAAGTGAGGTAAAAGGGAAAGAACAAAAAGTTTAACATCCCTATTTTTAGATATTTTAATATCTTCTTCAATAATTAAAATAATAAATCTCCTTACTTGTGAAAGTTAGCTTGCAGTGCTGCAAAGATAATTTGGTGATAATATAGTTATACCACAAAGTTATAAATTTAATCACAGCCAAATGAAGCAGGCTTTGCATTTTCTGCTGAATGCAGTAGATCCACACTGGAGAAGTTGAGCAACTTTATCGCTTTCATGTGTTTGAATGCTATATGCAAACTGTTGCCAGAAAGAGTGTGGCTTTTGAAGTGTAGTAGATCCTGGGATTTATAAGGGTTACTGAGTGAAAAAGCACTGTTGCCCATCAAAGAGGTACAGAAGTTTGAAAACACATACAGTACCTCCAGATTCAGGGGCAGTTTCTTCCCAGCTGTTCTCATGCAACTAGAGAGCCGTCCTGACCTCCCATCTACCTCCTTGGAGACCTTCGAACTCTTAAATCGGATTATACCTTGCATTAAACGTTACACCCTTTATCCTGTATCTCTACACTACAACCAACTTAATTGTAATCTAGTAACAGAGTTCGGCCCTTCGGCTCATCAGGTCTATTCTGCCATTCAATCATGGCTGATCTATCTTTCTCCCTGAAGGCCCTGTCCCACTTTCCTGAGCTACTCACGAACTCTCCCGAGTTTTCCCCTTGATTCGAACTCGGGGAATGTCGGGTAATGTCGGTAGCGAGTCCATAGGAGGCCGTAGATGTTTCGTAGCGGCTCGTAATGCCAGCCGTAGGAACTCGGGGCATCAGGTAAGTCGGGACGTTTTTTCAACATGTTGAAAAATGTCCACGAGTTTAAAAAAATAGCCCCGAGTACCTACGAACGGCTATTACCGTAATTCTCTCAGTTCGAATCTAGGGGAAATCTCGGGAGAGTTCGTGAGTAATTCGGGAAAGTGGTACAGGGCCTTTAACCCCATTCTTCTGCCATCTCTCCATAACCTCCGACACCCATCCTGACCACACACGTGTAGGTCCTGCAGAGGTTGGAGAATAGATTGATTAGGATGGATGCAGTAATAAGGGAACTTGGCCATAAGTTTTGACTGGGGAAGCTAGTTGTTCTTCTTGGAACACAAAAGAATGAGGGAAGATTTTATAGAGATATAAAAGGTAATTTCTGGTTTAAATGGAAGAGCTTGCCTATATTGTTTCCTGTGGTTCAGGGCAGGGCTCACAAGTTTAGAATTTTGGGGAAAAGATACAAGTAGGATGTAAAGAAAGATATTTAACCACTAGGGGCGCTGCATTGAAGGCACCTCTGTCTACAGCCTGTCCGTTTTTTCCTATCTTTTTTATTTTAGTTTGTCTAACAGTTTTGTTTTGGGGATTCTTTACTATGTGGGGGAGGGGTAAGGGGGAAACCGCTTCCCAGTCGCTTCCTGGCAAGGATGCGACTATTTCTCCGAGTCGCGTCCTCGCCCCCCACCTCGCGGCCTACCAGCTGGATCGGAGCGGCCTTTCCTACCGGAGACCAGGGACCGGACCAGAGCTTCGGGCAGCGGCGGCGGCGCGGCGCTGGTTTCACCGTGGAGCGGGCGATACCTACTTGGATCGCCGTTTGAAGCTCCGGAGCGTTGGGCCCGCTACTCCAACATCGTGGAGTCTCTGGGGCCCTTTGCCGAGGGCCGCCAGCGGGAGTCTCCGCCCGGCACCGCCTGGGGACGTCGGGAGCTGAGGACTTCGGTGGGAAGCGGCCGTTTTGGAGGTCCAAGCCGCTGAGGTTGGCCTCCAGTCCCGACGTCGGAGAGCCAACATCCCGGCGAGCGGGCTTGAGCGGCGGGCTACCCGTAGCGGCGACTGCGGAGGGTTCCGGAGGCCCCAACCACGGGTGAACATCGAGGAAGAGACTGACTTTGGTGCCTTCCCTCACAGTGGGAAACTTTTGATTCTGCTGTGTGGGGATGTTTTATGTTGAACTATCAACTCTATGTTGTGTTCTTTATTGTATGGCTGTATGGTGATCACATTTCACTGTGCCAACTGGCACATGTGACAAATAAATGTATCTTGTATCTTGTATTTTTATTTGGATCTGCATCTGGATTGAATGTTTGTAAAGGCGATTGAAGTAAAATCAATTTCAAAGGGAAATTGGATAGGAATGCCAGAGATTCATTTTTATGGCTATTGTGAAAATAGCAGCACAACAAGTTTAATTGGACTGCTTCAATTCCTATACATAAATTAGATTGGATTACATATTTTAATTACAATTCCTGCTTTGGATTCTGCTCAGCACTGGAATATCTGGATAACAAAAACACGTCTATCAGACTTATTTGTTGATCATAGCTCTGCATTTAACATCATTTCAACCAAACTCAACCCCAAATTCCTGAGGCCAAGGACTCAGCACCCCCATCTGCAACTGGATCCCTGAAGCATAGATTGTAATCAGTAAGTTTAAGTGATAATTCACCGCACTAATGCTCTCTCCATGCACTCCCAAAGTGCAACACCTCACACTAGCTCGGGTTAAACGCCATCTGCCATTTCTCCGCTCATTTCTGCAGCTACGTATATCTATATCCTCACTGTCTGCAGTATTCGTGTTGCTGGCAAATCTACTCACCACCCCATCTACATTTGCATCCAGGCCATTGACACACATCACAGACAGCAGGGGTCCCAGCACAGATCCCAAGGGAACCGTACTGCTCACAGACCTCCAGGCAGAATAGTTACCTTCCACCACAACTCTCTGACTTTTATAAATAAACCAATTCTTAATCCATACGAGCAAGTTATCATTAATAGTAAGATTAAACGAGAACTTACCAAGTTTGAAGTTTGATCTTTATTTTATGAGGAGTTACGTTGGTGATTACGTGAAGAAGACCCGTCAGGGCGCATGCGCGTCAATCTTCAAAGCAGCGGTATGAAATCACAGATAACACAATATTTGAAGTAACATCTTAAGATGAGCAACAGGAGAACTACCATATTACCTTTTTTATGAGAGAGGGTTGGGCGTGGCGGGCACTTAATCACCAACGTAACTCCTCATAAAATAAAGATCAAACTTCAAATTTGGTAAGCTCGTTTAATCTTACTATTTTACTTCGGAGTCACGTTTGTGACTACGTGAAGGGTTCAAAGCTCTGTGATTTTATGCCGCAGATCCAAATCCCGGCTTCTCACTGCATGATTGACTTTCGATGAGAAACAATCAATAATGCGTTAAACATGAAATGTGAATATCATGCAGTAACAATTGATTTGAATAATCAAAACAACCAGTAACCCCTCTATCCCAGGGGAAACTAAACAGGACTTAATCCTGAATTAGCAAACAGCCTCTCTCCGATCGGCCGATGGTAAACATTTAAAAAAAAAAATCATTTGACCACCCGGCACCTGTAAAAATATGGCCGCTGTGAACATCCATCGCCCTAGCTGACGACGTTGCTGCTGCACTAGTGGAAAAAGGATATATACACTTCAATGTTAATACCTGCCTTAATCAACATTTGCTTTAAACCACCTTGAGATAGTCTGCACTAACACGCTCCTGTGTGGCTTCATGTAACTGATAAACAATGCTGTTTCCACATTTCTTAAGGTCATTATAGCTTCAATATAATGAAAATAAATGTGTCAATACACATAAACATGGATCAGTAGGTTATGCTGAAACACAATATTAACAAACCTGTGACACCTGGCCTACTCTGCTTAAGCAGGATGCAATTATATAACAACATTCTCTTCAGCAACTTCCATCCTGTCTAGCAGAAGTTTTTGCAAATCTGCACTTGCTATGCTGAACCAATGCCAAGAGCACAACCACTTTCATGACTAGTTTGGCAAATTCAGAGACATGACAGGAACCTATTGTCGAAGCATCTTGAGGACCACACTTACATCCCAGATCGCCATATACCTGGGTTTAGGAGGTTTAGAGTTGAAATTCCTTTCATCATCCCAGCTATGATATGATGAAACTCCATAGGATCTTTCCTGACCCCATCAAAACCATACGATGACAAAGCACTTAAAGCTGTATTAATGGTGCTATAACAGAGCCCCTCATCATCGTAGAGTGTCAACAGGAACTCTAACATATCTACAATACCTGCAGTACTATAGTCAATATTATTTTGTACACAATATTGCTCCCATTTTTTACATAAGTAATATACCCCTTTTGAGTACTCTTTCTCCAGGCTACAGTGAGCATGTCCACCGTTCACCCAGACAGTCCTTGCTCCAGGTAACGCCTTCTTAAAACCTGCAAATTAATAAGTCAATACAATCACATAACAGATGACTTTCCCGTGTTAGCGGATGCTCCAGTCAATTCCTACGCTTGGGAACCACCAAAAAGAGGTTGGATCCCTAACTGTAACATCAAAGGGAACCATGCTTGATTCGGCCAATTAGGTATTACAAGCACCCCCAAAGCGGCATCCTGCTTGATTTCTTGCAGACTCCGACCTATTAGGCAAAATGGTAGGAAAATATATAAAACATACCACCCCACTGTAACGTCAAAGTATCAATTGCAACTGCCACCTGGTCTGGTTCCCATGAAACCTATTTAGGCTGCTGTTGGTTGAACCTTGATGCAAAACAAATCGATATCTGGCATTCATACATAAGTACTATATTATTGAACACCTCTGGTTCAACTTCCAATCTATGTTGTCATGGAACTTTCGTGACTTGGCGTCTGCTACTTTGTAGAATCTACCTGGTAGATAAATAGCTGAAATATCTTTTTCAATGCACCAGGCCCAAATTTGAATAGCCAATCTGTCACAAAATACCGACTTGATTCCACCAATGTGATTAATATATATGCCACTTGCGTAGTATTGTCAATCTGAAACTGAACATGCAGATTACATTTGTTAGAGCAATAAGCCTCTTAATAGTTAATTGCCCATGTCTGCAGAAGCGATGCCTCTTGCTCAGTCCATCTGCCTCCACAGCTGAAACTCATATCCGTGACACCCCACCTGAATGCACTGACATTCATCTGCAAAATCATGGAAGGCTGGTCAAGCATTACCTTGCTATAACTTCTGGACACATGGTGAATCCACCATTGCAAATCAGAAATAGCCTTTACTAATAACTGCATAGGTCTATTATAATGACCCGAATGTATCCTTAATGCCTCCATTAGCTTGATACACCTGTCAATTAGCTCTACCCTTTTTTCCCTGGGCAGAGTCACTTAATTGAATCAATTGTGACCCAAATAGTCAGGTGTTAATTTGGATTCCTCTGGATGGATAATGCCCAATCTTTGAAAATTGGATTTAACAATTATCACCTGTTACTTCAGCTGTTCTCTTGGATACCCCTGTAATCAAGATATCATTGAGATAAGCCATGAGCACCTGACCCTGGCCTCTCAGCATGCCTATTATAGGTTTTAACAATTTAGTTGCCATAGTTGATCCATCCAGGTGAGTTTCAAATATCCTTATCTTGACCCAGTTGCTTGACAGTGACAATTCCATCTTACAATGTCTATACTATATCCCCCATCCTTTTTTGGCCTGGGAAAATATTAGACACAAATTGATGGGGTTGGTGAACCAACTTGTATCACATAAGCTTGCAAGCGCAGTCTGAACATCCATCTGTTCTTTTAATGAAACTGAATAGTTCTCCCAAGAACATGCTGAATGTGCAAATCACAATTTGGATTGAAATCCATTCGAAATCTTTGAATAACTCTCTGTATAAACAGAGCTAAGGTAATTTGCTTCCATTCATCCCAGAAACACATGTAATGTACCCCAGATTTAAGTTGTGTCACATTTGATATGTGCACCTGAGAACCAGGCCCACCTACCTCCTTGGTACCTGGTGGATGACGTTGTCCCCGGCTCCTTGGCGGTAAAGCCGCTTCGTTTGTCGGGGTACTTTCTTTTTTGGAAACTTGCCGAGTGCCGGTGTCTTGATCAAGCCCACCGTCTTTGCCTCGTCATCCATGTCCTTGACACTCTTGGCGAGGTCCTCTCCGAAGAGTAGGTTGGCTGGCTGTATGTTGCTAGGCTGGAAAAATACTGCAATCTTGGAATTAATGGTGGGCCGAATGGCACTTTCCCTGAGACAATTTATCTCAAAAATGGGTGCTACAAAGCAACCCTAGTACCTCTTGCTGCGTCTCCGACACATGCCCTCCATCCACCGTTCTCGCGAACGCCGTGATTCCTGAGCCAAGTAATTTCAGGATTCTCTGCAGCTTCATCTCCTGGGCACTGCACGCCCACATGCATCTGGCTCCATATCACCCGGTTCACTGCTGGCACCTTCAGCAACTCGCAGTTACCCCGTCTCTTGGTGATTCCAGACTCTGACTGGACAGCGAATCGTACTGCCAGAGATGGGAACTCTGACAATGGCCATCTTCGCTTTCCCAGTGGCATTCCATACTCTGACGGGACAGCGAATCGTGCTGCCAGAGAATGGACCTCAGACAACGGCCGTTCTTCGCTAATTTCCAAGTCTCCGTCAGAGTCGGGGTCAGACCTTAGCTGACCCTCTGCACTCACCTCATGCATGAGGGTGCTTTAAGCAGCCCTCGACCAGGTGCTGCCGGCGTGGCCTTTCTGCAGCCTACCGCCCACACGACTCCTCCCCGGAGTGTGCGTTTCTGGAGCAACCTCTGGATGAGGTGCTCCATTTGGGAGAACCGTTTAAAAACGTATCCAGCCCCGTACAGGCTCGTTGTGGCCCGACTCAGTTGAGTCCAAGGGCCTCCCAGACTTCCCTGTGCCTTACACCCGACTGGCGTTGGCTTTGGTGCTTTTTAGCACTGAGTCTGAAGTCGCCCCGCTCCCGGTCGGCGACTGTGCAGGGGTACGAGGCAGACGCTCACAGACCGCATTCCCGCGGTCTCCTATGCTTTACCTGCGGATGCCCTCCCCCTGGTCGTCTTCATCATGGTGCTGCCTGTAATAAAAAAACACAGAGCACCACAAAAAAGAAACGTTTCCCTCCAGCTAGGTTCCCCACTTAGCTGGAGCTTTAAACTATAAAAGTACTTTAAAAGTACTTGCTACAGGAGGAGCTCTGTCTTCCTCTGCTCGTCTTCACCATGATGCTGCCTGTGACAAAACACAGAGCACAGCACCACAGCACCACACTGTTTTACTCCAACTAAGTTTCTCACTTAGCTGGAGCTTTAAAACGCTTTAAAATACTCTAAAAGTGCTTACCACGGGAGGAGCTCTGTCCTCCCGCTGTCCGTACGCCAATGCGACCTATGTAATGACGCGCATGTGCCCTGACGGGTCTTCTTCACGTAGTCACAAACGTGACTCCGAAGTAAAATTCTGTACATGTTTTTAATCTTCTGGATCAGCTTACCATAAGGAACCTTATCAAATGCCTTAATAAAATCCATGTACACAATATCATCCATCCTACCTTCATCAATCTCCTTCAACACTCAAAAAAACTCCATCAAGTTAGTATGACACGATCTGGCGCGTACAAAGCCATGCTGACTATCCCTTATCTGCCCATTCTCTTCGAATGGGAGTAAATCCTATCTCAAAGAATTCTCTCCAATAGTTTCCCTACTGTTGTCATGAGGCTCACTGGCCTATAGTTCCCTGGATTCTCTCTACTGAAGAGGTTCAGGTGTTGTATAAACACTCAGTTTAATACAAACAGCTCAACAATTAGTACAAAAAGGCAAGGTGTGTTAACGTGCTGACTGTGAAGTGAGGACTAGCTCCGTCGTCTGCTGCACCTCGTCAGCTGACCATGGAGGTCGGCGTTGATTGGTCAGCCCAGATCACAACAGGTCCACGCGAGAGTTCGAGCTCGACGAACAACGGTTCAAGACCAAAGTCGCTCGGCCACATGATGGCGCCACATGACCCCCCCAGAACCGGAGTATTGGAGGCGGTTAGGCTGTCGAGTGAGGCGGCCTGATCTTGTGTACGTGTCTCCTGTGTTCAGGGTTGCAGCTGGTTGAGTTGAGGGCGGGTTTGGTCGTGATGGTGGACACCCTCTGCGGCAGGGTTGTGCCACCTGCACTGGTTGATCAATGTCCAAGTGTGCCGGCTTAAGACGGTCCACGGAGACAGTCTCGTGTCTGCCGCCCATGTCAATGACGAAAGCCGTGCCGTCATTTTACAGTACTCTGAAGGGTCCCTCATAAGGCTTTGCAGTGGTGTACGGTGCGAATCTCGGCGAAGGAAGACGTACTGGCAGTCCTGGAGGTCGGGTGGGACGTACGTGGTTGTGAGACCATGTCGGGACGTTGGGACTGGAGAAAGCGTGCCCACCTTCTCACGGAGGCGCGTCACCACTAAAGAGGTTCACGTGTTGTATAAATACTCAGTGGATAATGAAGTAGATTTTCAAAGTCTACAGAGAGATTTAGGCCATTTGGAAGAGTGGGCTGAAAGATGGCAGATGGAGTTTAATGCTGACAAATGTGAGGTGCTACATCTCGGCAGGACAAATCAAAATAGGACGTACACGGTAAATGGTAGCAAATTGAGGAATGCAGTTGAACAGAGGGATCTAGGAATAACTGTGCATAGTTCCCTGAAGGTGGAATCTCATGTAGATAGGGTGGTAAAGAAAGCTTTTGGTGTGCTGGCCTTTATAAATCAGAGCATTGAATATAGAAGTTGGGATGTAATGTTAAAATTGTACAAGGCATCGGTGAGGCCAATTCTGGAGTATGGAGTACAATTTTGGTCGCCTAATTATAGGAAGGATGTCAACAAAATAGAGAGAGTACAGAGGAGATTTACTAGAATGTTGCCTGGGTTTCAGCAACTAAGTTACAGAGAAAGGTTGAACAAGTTAGGTCTTTATTCTTTGGAGCGCAGAAGGTTAAGAGGGGACTTGATAGAGGTCTTTAAAATTATGAGCGGGTTAGACCGAGTGGACGTGGATAAGCTTTTCCCATTGAGAGTAGGGAAGATTCAAACAAGGGGACATGACTTGAGAATTAAGGGACAGAAGTTTAGGGGGAACATTAGGGGGAACTTCTTTACTCAGAGAGTGGTAGCTGTGTGGAATGAGCTTCCAGTGGAAGTGGTGGAGGCAGGTTCGATGTTATCCTTTAAAAATAGATTGGATGGGTATATGGACGGGAAAGGAATGGAGGGTTATGGTCTGAGTGCAGGTAGATGGGACTAGGGGGAAGTATTTATTTTTAATTTATTAAAAAAAAAAAAAAAATGTTCGGCACGGACTTGAAGGGCCGAGATGGCCTGTTTCCGTTCTGTTATGGTTATATGGTTATATGGTTAATACAAACGATACAGCTCAACAATTAGTACAAAAGGGCAAGGTGAGTTAACGTGTTGACTGTGAAGTGAAGACTAGCTCCATCATTTGCTGCACCCTGTCAGCTGACCATGGAGGTCGGCATTGATTGGTCGGCCCAGATCACGCCATGTCCATGCGGGTGTTCGAGCTCGACGAACGACTCTTCGAGACCAAAGTGGCTTGGCCACATGATGGCGCCACACTACTTCCTTTGTTAAACAAAGGACCAACATTGGTCACTCTCCAGTCATCCGGGACCTCACTTGTGGCTGGAGAAGAAATACAAATCCGCGTCAAGGCCTTGACGTCTCCAGTGATAAGCAGGTGAACGATATTCCAGTGATGAGCAGAGTCCAAAGCAGGAATTGTAATTAAAGTATTTAATCCAATCTAAATTCGTGTATAGGAAGTGAAGCGATGGATCCCATCAGGCTCTGGGGAGTTATGGACCTTAATGCTTTTAAAGAGTCTCAGCACCACCTTCTTCTTGAGCTCAATCTGCCTTCGCATATTTGTATTTTCCACACTCACTGTCTTTTACTTTAGACTTTAGAGATACAGCACGGAAACAGGCCCTTCGGCCTACCCTAATCGCCCGTTCACTAGCACTATCCTACACACGAGGGACAATTTACTATGTCTACTGAAGCCAATTAATCTTCAAACCTGTATGTCTTTGGGATGATGGAGGAAATAAAAAGCACCCGGGGAAAACCCACGGGGTCACAGGGAGAACGTGCAAACTCTGGACAGACAGCACCGGTAGTCGGGATCAAATTTAGATCTCTGGTGCTGTAAGGTAGCAACTCTACCACTCTGACACCCTCCAAAACCTTCTTCTCAGTGAATACAGATGTAAAATACTCATTTAGTACCTCACCCACATCCTCCGACTCCAGGCAAAATTTTAGTTATTTAATAGTAATTAGCTTTGTACTCATTCTCTAGATTAAAACTGAGCACTGTCCCTGTGAATCATGAATCACAAGCAGCGTGGTTCCTGTTTAGATACTGTAAGTGTGCAGTCTCCACTGGAACTTGCACTCCAGGCAGCCTTCCTAACAACAACATCACTGAATGAGCAAAACCTTTGAAAGTGTAGTGGGTCCACGTCGGAAAGATAATCTGCCAAACCACTCGGCCTCTTTAGTGTTTAATTAACTGCAGCTGACTAATTGCTTTCAACTTCCTAATTCCTTTTCTTCTTCCCCTTGGGAGGGTGTGCAAAAACTAAGCAAGCAACAATTGGTTTATGTTTTTTAAACTGTTGTGTTTTCTCTTTTTAGACAGGGTGACAGAGAGGCAGCAGGGCAAAGTGGAGAGAGAAACTGACAGTTTAGGTAATGTTGCCATTGAAGAGTAGAAAAAACAACTTCCAACAGGGCCAAGAGAATGAAATTGCTCCAAATATTTCAGAGATCATTGGAAGATACTCAAAAAGCTCAGTAGTTGCATCCAGACTCATAGATTCTTACACCAAAGAATGAGGCCAGTCAAATCCTCAGGTTAATCCTGGCTCTCAGAACAATCTCATGAAACCAGTCCCCTGTTTATTTCCCAGTAACCCATTCTCTCTCTCCATAAATTCAGCATAATTAGGCCATTTAATCCATCAAGTCTACTCTGCCATTCAATCATGGTTGATCTATCTTTCCCTTTCAACCATATTCTCCTGCCTTCTCCCCATAACCACTGACACCCATACTAATCAAGAATCTGTTTCTTAAATTACCCAATGAGTTGGCCTCTACAGCCATCTGTGGCAATGAATTCTACAGATTCATCACCAATAACCCATCAACTTTCCCCATTTCTCCTGCCCCCACCTCTGTAAGGGATAATTTACAGAGATCATTTAACCTACCAGTATGTCTTTGTGATGTAGGAGGATTTGGAACACCCAAAGAAAACCCCATGTACTCGCAAGCAGAACATGCAAACTCCACACAGACTACTCTTTAGGTCAGGATCAAGCCCATGTTGAGGTCAATACCCATGATGGATTAGCCAATGTCCACCACTGTCTGCAGCCTCCTTCATTCTCGTCCATTCAAATGATCAACCCAGGTCGTGATGCAACTAATCAGGATGATTAACTGCTATGCTGCTGTTTAAAATAGTTGATTGAAGTGTATTTGATCACAATCTCTGAAGAAGGGTCTCGACCCGAAATGTCACCTATTTCCTTTGCTCCATAGATGCTGGCTCACCCGCTGAGTTTCTCCAGCATTTTTGTCTACCATAATCTCTGCTATCTGTTCTCAATTCACTTCCCATCCTTATTGTCTCTTTCCTTGTGTTGTATTTCTGCATTATTAACGAGATTTACATTTTTATAGTATAATTACATTTCTCATCATTGGAAATAGAAACAGTGCATGATGAAAATTCATAAAATTATTCCATTTACTCCAACTAACGTATTTAACTTTTTTGTCTTTGGCAAAGATGAACTTTGCTCTGTTTTTTCATCAAAAAACCTTTTATTCTATTTGACATCCATTCTTTGCTCTTCTCCACTTGAGAAAAGTCAACATTGTTTAATTGTCATAAGCACTGGGAGTGGAACGATTAAATTCTTACTTGCTGTAGTTTTAAATGCATAGTAAACAAAACAACACAACAAATGAATATGTTTGTTTATATTTATTAGTTATGAGTTATTCTAGTTAAACCAGACCATGATAGTGCAAGTCAAAGTCCATAGTAAAAAAAACACAAAGTGCTGGAGTAATTCATAGGGTCAGGCAGCATGTCTGGAGTACATGGATAGGTGATGTTTTGGGTCACGGCCCTTCTTCAGTAGTCTGTAGTAGTTGGTACTGAGGTAGAGATGTGGTTAGTGTTGTGCAGGGCATTTCAAGAGCCTGGTGGTTGATGGGAATAAGCTGTTCTTGAACCTGGAGATCTTGGTTCTCAGTTTTGTATACCTTCTTCCTGATGGCAGCAGTGAGATTAGAGTGTGGCCAAAGTGGTGTAGGACTTTGATGATATTAGTTGTCTTCTTGAGGCAGCGCTTCCTGTAGATCCCTTCAATGCCAAATCTTCTCAAACCTATGAGGATGTAGCAGCGTTGTTGAGCTTTCTTTGTAATTACATCAATCTGCTGGGCCCAGGATAGATCATCAGAGATGTATATGCCCAGGAACTTGAAGCTATTGACTCTCAGTGATACAGTGTGGAAACAGGCCCAACTTGCCCACACCGGACAACTCCGCTGCCACTCTGCCAATGAAGACAGGTCTGTGGACCTTTGGCTTTCCTTTCCTGGAGTCAATATTCAGCTTCTTGGTCTTGCTAACATTGAGAGCAAGATTATTGTTCTGGCTCTACTTAACTACATTATTGATCTCTCTCCTGTCCTCTAACTTGTCGTTATCCATTATTTGTTCATTGACGGTAGTATAATTGGAAAATTTAAAGATGGCGTTGGAAAAAGTGCTTGGCCACACACTCATGGGTATAGAAATAACAGAGCAGGGGACTCAGCTTGCTGCTGAGAGATGCTCCTGTAATGAAGATCAATGAGGAGGAGTTGCACTTGTCAATTTGACTGATTAAGGTCTACCAATCAGGAAGTCAAGGATCCAGTTGCAGAGGGAGCGGCAGAGACCAAGTTCTCTGGGTTTAGAAGGGACGATGATGTTAAAAGCTGAGCTATGGTCAATGAACAACAGCTATAGTCAATGTATGTGTTTCTGTAGTCCATGTTTATGTCAATTTAGTTCAAAACCTGGAAACAGGCCCTTCGGCCCTTCGAGTCTACGCCGACCAGCGAAGCCCGTACATCAGCCCTATCCTACACACTAGGGAAAATGTCGTTTTTTTTTACTGAGGCAATTAACCTACAAACCTATACGTCTTTGGAGTGTGGGAGGAAATCGGAGCAACCAGGGAAAACCCATGTGGTCACGGGGAGAACATACAAACTCCGTACAGACAGCACCCATAAACAGGATCAAAATCTGGTCTCTGGTGCTGTAAGGCAGCAACTCTATCGCTGCGCCACCCTGCCACCCCACAAGTGATCCAGCACAGTGGGGAGTCAGCGAGATTGCATCACTGTGGATCTATTGTGGGGGTAGGCGAATTGAAATGAATAAAGATGGTTTACTGAGGCAGGATTGATTTACGTCGTAATCAACCTCACAAAACACAATGGATGTGAGTGCTGCTGGTTGGTGGTCATTAAGGCACGTAACCTTACTCTAATTGGACATCAGTATTATGGGTGTCTTTTTAAAGCAGGTGGGGACCTCAGACTGTGGATATTTTTTTAGTTTTTAGAGATACAGCATAGATACAGGCCCTTCAGCTCACAGAGTCCATACCGACGATCGATCAGCTGTTAACAATAGTTAGTCATAGTCATAGTGTGATACAGTGTGGAAACAGGCCATTCAGCACAACGTGCCCACACCAGCCAACATGTCCCAGCTACACTAGCCCCACCTGCCTGCGCTTGGTCCATATTCCTCCAAACCTGTCCTATCCATGTCCTATCCATGTCCAAATACAAGGCGTAGCTATGGGCACACGCATGGGCCCCAGCTACGCCTGCCTCTTTGTCGGGTACGTAGAACAATCCTTGTTCAATACGTACCAGGGCCCCATCCCCGACCTCTACCTCCGCTACATCGACGACTGCTTTGGTGCCACCTCCTGCACCCACACACAACTGACTGACTTCATCCACTTCACCACCAACTTCCATCCGGCACTCAAATACACCTGGACCATTTCCGACACTTCCCTACGATTCCTTGACCTCACTATCTCCATCGCAGGTGATAGACTTCTTACCGACATCCACTATAAACCTACTGACTCCCATGGCTATCTGGACTACACTTCTTCCCACCCTGCTTCCTGTAAGGACTCCATCCCCTACTCCCAATTCCTCCGTCTACGCCGCATCTGCTCCCAGGATGAGGCGTTCCACACCAGGGCATCCGAAATGTCCTCATTCTTCAGGGAACGGGGGTTCCCCTCCTCCACCATAGATGGGGCTCGCACCAGGGTCTCCTCCATACCCCGCAACACTGCTCTCTCTCCCCATCCCCCCACTCGCAACAAGGGCAGAGTCCCCATAGTCCTCACCTTTCACCCCACCAGCCGTCACATACAACAAATAATCCTCCGTCAGTATCGCCACCTCCAACGTGACCCCACCACTCGCCACATCTTCCCATCTCCCCCCATGTCTGCCTTCCGCAAAGACCGCTCCCTCGGTAACTCCCTTGTCGATTCTTCCCTTCCCTCCCATACCACCCCTTCCCCGGGTACTTTCCCTTGCAACCGCAAGAGATGCAACACTTGTCCCTTCACCTCTCCCCTCGACTCCATTCAAGGACCTAAGCAGTCGTTCCAGGTGCAACAGAGGTTCACCTGCATCTCCTCCAACCTCATCTATTGCATCCGCTGCTCTAGATGTCAGCTGATCTACATCGGTGAGACCAAGCGGAGGTTTGGCGATCGTTTCGCCGAACACCTCCGCTCGGTCCGCAATAACCAACCTGACCTCCCGGTGGCTCAGCACTTCAACTCCCCCTCCCATTCCATATCCGACCTCTCTGTCCTGGGTCTCCTCCATGGCCAGAGTGAGCAACACCGGAAATTGGAGGAACAGCACCTCATATTCCGCTTGGGGAGTCTGCATCCTGGGGGCATGAACATTGAATTCTCACAATTCTCCCTATTCTGTTAGCCCTTGCTGTCTCCTCCCCTTCCTCAGCCCTTGGGCTGTCTCCTCCCATCCCTCAGCCCTCGGGCTCCTCCTATGCCTTTTTCCTTTCTTCTCCCCACCCCCCATCAGTCTGAAGAAGGGTTTCAGCCCGAAACGTTGCCTATTTCCTTCACTCCATAGATGCTGCTGCACCCGCTGAGTTTCTGCAGCAATTTTGTGTACTATCCATGTACCTGTCTGTTTCTTAAACGTTGGGATAGTCCCAGCCTCAACTATCTCCTCTGGCAGCTTGTTCCATACAACCACCACCCTTTGTGTGAAAAAGTTACCCCTCAGATTCGTAATAAATCTTTTCAACTTCACCTTGAACCTATGTGCTCTGGTCCTCGATTCCCCTACTCTGGGCAATAGATTCTGTGCATCTACCCGATCTATTCCTCATGATTTTATACACATCTATAAGATCACCCCTCATCCTCCTGCATTTGGGAAACTGGAGTGCCTGGAGGAAACCCAGATGGTAACAGGGAGTACATGTAAAGTCTACATGGACAGCACCCGAGGTGAGGATCGAACCCAGGAATCTGGTGCTGTGGGACAACAGCTCAACGAGCTTCACCACTGTAAAAGTGAAAGTTTTGAGATATCTGTGCAAATTCCAGTCATTTGGTCCATGTAGCTTTTGTGAAGGGAGCCTGGTACAGTTTGCACCCTGGCCTTCATGAACAGTGAGCTTCAATGTTGTCTCTGTTCCTCTCTCCACAGGTGCTTCCTGAGCTGCTGAGTGTTTCCAGTTCTTTCCGTTTGTACCTTTGCCAACATATCTGTGGTGATACTAAATTACAGGAGCTTGAGATTAACTCAGAAATGGAACATTTTCTAAGATTTTTATTTTCCCCACATGCCGTTACTTATGTCAGAAAATCGGCAGTCAGCAATCACTCATGGTAGCCTCTTCAACGATCATTGCTGGTTAGTGCGACTCAATCGCCTTTCCTTAATTTTCCTAGAATACTTTATGAGCCGAAGAGCCCATCTGTAGATTTTTTGCCCATCCAAATGTAATTCAAGAATGATGGTTCTAAGTTGATGAGGTGAATTTAGCTGAGAAATCACATTTGCTGAGTATTCAGTGTCAGGCTGCAGTTCAGCCAACCATTCACCCATGATTATATTGATCATGTGGTCAACTCCTCTGCACGCATCTCTATACTTCACAGAGTTTAGTGCATGGATATGCATAACTCTCTGAACCATTAAAGATCTTTCTAAAACAGCTTTGGGAGATCAAATTTGCAGCATTTGGGGCAGGACAGTGGTGCAGTGGTAGAGTTGAAGCCTCACAGGGCCAGAGACCAGGTTTGATCCTGACTATGGATGCTGTCTGTTTGGAGTTTGTACGTTCTCCCTGTGACTACGTTAGTTTTCTCCGGGTGCTCCAGTATCCACCCACATTCCAAAGACGTGCAAGTTTGTGGATTAATTGGCTTCTGTAAATTGTTTTGTCCACATCCCACTGCCCTGCATGTCTTTGGGATGTGGGAGGAAACCGGAGCACCCAGAGGAAACCCGCGCTGTCACAGGGAGAAAGTGCAAACTCCACACAGACAGCAACCGAGGTCAGGAGCAAGGAGGGTCTCTGGCACTGTAAACAGCGGCTGTACCAGCGGCGCCACCGGGTCAGAAAACATCTCTGGAGGAGATGGACTGGCGACGCTTTGAATTGGGATCCTTCTTCGGACAGCTGATATGTTGACAATTTTTAAATCCTACCTTTAGTTAGGGTTTATCAAATATATCCATCAACTTCACTGTCACAGGCGACACAGTGGTGCAGCTGATGGCACACACCAGAGACCCAAGTAAGATCCTGACCTCAGCTGCTGTCTGTGTGGAGTTTGCATGTACTCCTTGTGACCATGTGGGTTTCCTCCAGGTGCTCTGGTTTCCTCCCATTGCACAAAGACACGCAGGTCTGTAAGTTAATTGACCTTTGTAAATCGCCCCTAGTGCATAGGGAGTGAATGCGAAAGTGGAACAACATAGAACGGGTGATGGATGGTGGTGGCCCAAAGGACCTTTCCATGGGTATCTTTCAATCGCTCTCTCTCTCTCTCTGTCTCTCTGTCTCTCTCTCTCTCTTACTCTCTCTCTTCACTCTCACTCTCTCTCTCAAGTGGCTGTTCAGTGCACAAAATATACTTTCTTCATTTGAATTCACTTTTTAGTCGACAACGCACCGTTTTACTGCACTTTCTAAGTGAGATCAGTTAGTCAGCATCGAACAAATATATGCAGTAAATCAGTGGACAACCTTAATGAAAACCTGCAGTTATAATTTCATCAGCAAGTGGGGGTTGTGGGAGGCTGCATGGGGAATGGGATGCAGGACAGAATGTGGGGTATGGAGATTGATGGATGGAGATAGGAGTGTGGGTTGGAAGTAGGAGTCTCCCGATATCCTGTCAGAATGGGAGTTTTTAAAAGTAAAATACACTGCACCTCCTGATTAAAAAAAAAATCATATATAACCAGCAAACCGTACAAGAATTCTCATAGTGAAGATTTCTGCTAAAAATTCCAAGCCAAATGCACGAACCTCAATTTTTTAGAATTACATCTGTTCCTGATAACAATTGGAATATCTGCGGTGTCTCAGAGACTCAGGGGTGAATAACCTTTTGCTCAGGCTGAACATTAAAGTTACAACAAAACTTGACAATAATCCCACAGAAATACTTAGGTATGACAAATCTTCATGTTCCAGTAATTTAAAGGCTTCGTAAGTTTACTGAAACTGCCGGGTATGGTGAATTGATAATGTCCAGTTAATCACAGAATAAACATTCTCAGAGTTATGAGCAAGCTATTCTCTAATCAACGAATAAAAAAGCAGTGCGACTTTGCATTATCCTGCCATTAATTTTCCAACACATCTTCTTATCAAACACCGCCTTAAATCTTTGACTTGAAAACTAATTTGTAGGCTTTCCAAATTGGCTTTTAACCTTTTCTTTTGTCAGTGATGATTTATGACTCGATGCATGGCTGGGTTAGCACATTTGACTGAGTATTTCAACAATATATTAATGTATTGTTGTTGATTATCTAAACACAGACAATTATTCAGTTTGTTATAGAATCATGAAGTAGAGAAGCACGTCATTTGGCCCACCATGACCATGCTAACCATCACGAACTTAGCGATCACCCCGTACACTAGCACTATCCTACACACTAGGGACAATTTACAATTTTACCAAAACCAATTAACTTAATAACCTTTGGAGTCTTTGGAGTATGGGAGGAAACCGGAACACCCAGAGAAAACCCACGTGGCCACAGGAAGAACGTACAAACTCCATACAGACAGCACCCATAGTCAGTATCGAACCCGGGTCTCTGGTGCTGTAAGGCAGCAATTCTATGCTGCGCCACTATGCCGCCCCTAATATCTATCCCCCATCATTGTAAACTTCTATTATGACTCCTCTCACTCTTCTCCTTTCCAAGAAAATGAACCCAGCCTCTTAAGACTCTCCTCATAACTGATCTACTCTATTCCAGGCAGCACACTGGAGAATTTCCTCTGCATGTTCTCCAGTGTCAAGTCAAGAGTCAAGAGAGTTTATTGTCATGTGTCCCAGATAGGACAATGACATTCTTGCTTTGCTTCAGCACAACAGAATATAGTAGGCATGAATACAGAACATATCAGTGAGTCCATATACCATTATATAAATATATACACACATCAATAAATAAGCAGATAAAGTGCAAATAAACAGATAATGGTCTATTAATGTTCAGAGATTTGTTTCAGTTGAGTTTAATAGCCTGATGGCTGTGGGGAAGTAGTTATTTCTGAACCTGGACATTGCAGTCTTCAGGCTCCTGTACCTTCTACCTGAAGGTAGCGGGGAGATGAGCGTGTGGCCAGGATGGTGTGGGTCCTTGATGATGCTGCCAGCCTTTTTGAGGCAGCGACTGTGATAGATCCCCTCGATGGTAGGGAGGTCAGAGCCGATGATGGACCGGGCAGTGTTTACTACTTTTTGTAGTCTTTTCTGCTCCTGGGCGCTCAAGTTGCCGAACCAAGCCACGATGCAACCGGTCAGCATGCTGTCTACTGTGCACCTGTAGAAGTTAGAGAGAGTCCTCCTTGACAAACCAACTCTCCGTAATCTTCTCAGGAAGTAGAGGCGCTGATGTGCTTTCTTAATAATTGCAGTCACATCCTTCCTATAGTGTGCCGACCAAAACTGTACACACCTCTCCAGCGGTGGTATAATCATGCACCACAACATCTCTACTCATAACTCTCATATTATTTCCCAGCCTTTGCACAGGAAGACTTCCACTACGTAATTTGATCCACATGCATTGTGCTAGATCTCTCCTTGAACAAATAAATTGGTGTAGATGCCCTGTAATTTTAACGCACAGTCTCCGAATTTTGAATCTTTTTCTACTTCTCTTTGTTATGTTGTGACCAACACATTGGCATAGTGAACTACTGTTCACTCAGTGTTTGTTGTCACTTGGAAATTGGAACATTAGATGAATGTTAGGGCAGTACAGTGCCACAATGATAGAGTTGCTGCCTTACAGTGCCAGAGACCCGGGTTCGATCCTGACCATGGGTGCTGTCTGTATGGAGTTTGTATGTTTTCCTGTGACTGCATGGATTTTCTATGGGTGCTCCAGTTTCCCCCCCACACTCCAAAGGCGTACAGGTTTGTAGGTTATTTGGCTTTGGTAAGTTGTAGAATTGTTCCCAGTGTGTGTAGGTTACTGTACGGGGTGATCGCTGGTCGGCGCGGACTCGGTGTTTCCTCACTGTATTTCTAAAGTTGAAAGTAAAGTCTGAAAGGAAGAAAACAAGGAAACGACAGTCCAGATTGCCGCACTCTCCAAACCCCTCCCATGCATTGATGGGCATTTTTGAACTTTGGAGACGTTGGTGGAAATGCACCGAGCGTCAGCAACAGATTTATGAAACATTGTACAATCAGCATTGCAGCCAAACCTCTGACAAGCACAATACCCAGCATCTGGCACGTTTTTTCAACCCTAATATTTTATGCTTGAATTCATTCTGTTATCATGGCTACGATCAATCAATATGCTGTGGAAAGTTACTAAATGCGCAATACTTTGCTTTCCGTCACTCACAACTTTGACATTTCCCTTCCTGATGTAACCTGGTCCCATTGAGTTTCTATGTATAAGCATGCAACTGCAAATGCTGCTTTACAAAAAAAGATACAAAGTGTTGGAATATCTCAGAGGGTCAGGTAGCATCTCTGTAGAACATGGATAGGTGACATTTCCGGTCAAGATCCTTCTTTAGATAAATCATTTATCTATAACAATATATAAATATAACTAAAAATTAAGTTTGTTGAGCATCTTAAAGGTGGAAATGGAATTATTGTATGCATTCAATCTCCTCTGAACCATCTGAACTGAACCACTTTACTAACAACTAAAGAGCTGTCCTGAGCTACTATCTACTTAATTGGAGATCCTCGGTCTATCTTTGATAGGACTTTACTGGACTTTATCTTGCACTAAACGTTATTCACATTATTCCCTTTATCATGTATCTGTACACTGTGGATGGCTCGATTGTAATCATGTATTTGTCTTTTCACTGATGGGTTAGCATGCAACAAAAGCTTATCACCGTACCTCGGTACAAGTGACAATAATCTAATCTAATCTAAGTAATCTCTATCAATCAAGGATCTCCTCATAATTGAGGTTGGTTACTGGAGTCGAGTCTGGTGACCCACTGAGTGACTCAAGCACTTTGTGTCCATGGGTTTTCCAACCTGCTTCATTTCACTGTAAAATCTGGACAGAGGTATCAGGTGAGTTTTACATCCATCCATTCTATGCCATGGATAGCTACTGAGGAATTCCTAGTCTTTGACTGTTGTGTAAAGTCTTCTGACTTCCACTGAGTCCAATGGAAAAGCCGAAGACTTCGGCTTTTCAAGCTTCCCACACTTCAAGCAGAATAAATAACATGGGACTGATGTTGGTGTTAATGAGTGGTAATTTGACCCAAAGTTTATTGCATGCAATTTGCTGACTCCACTCTCTAAATTCTCCATCTACGTCTACATCCAAAGACTTCCTGGGCTGCCTGATCAAAAGTGGTGGTGGGGGGGGGGGAGGATGCTAACTGTTTAAGAGCTTTATTAAAGGTGCGTTTGAAGAGCATCTGAAAGGAAGAAAAAGAGTGATTGTGCACATTCTATCTCTTCTATCAACCAAGGATCTCTTCATAATTGAGGTCAGGTACTTTCCACCAGAGGGCGCTCTTGTCATGCCACATTGATCAATTTTAACCATTGAAAGTAAAAATTAATTTAATACAATGCAAGTATTTATATTTTACAAATTTCAGCAACATTTCAAGATTTATGACAATCATTTATTTCGAACATTGTATGATTTAATATTTTTCAATCATAAACTTGTTTATCATCATAAATGGCCATTTTGTTAACTTGCTGAAAATTAATAGGAAAGTTAAGAATGATTAATTATTAAGTAAAATTTCACGAAGGTAATCATTGTGAGCAGATCTATAAATCACAGAAATACAAGTATGAACAGTGAATTAACCCAGATTATGACCTAGACATGAACAACTTTGCTAAAATGAAAATAAACTACACAAATTGTAAAGGACACAAAGTGCCTAAATTGTAAGTAATATCCTAAGCCCTCTTGCACCAACTCTACGCCTTTGTCACTTGCACCAATGTTCTGCCAATCAATCCCCCTCACCTGTAGCCACCTGTCACTTGCCAAGCTTTGTTCTGCCCCCAACTCCAGCTTTCATCCACCCCCACACACACACACTTCTATCAGTCTGAGGAAGAGTCCTAACACAAAACATGGACTATCCATTCCCTCCAAAGATGCTGCCTGAAGGGCCTGTCCCACTTGGGCGTCATTTGCGCGTCATTTACGCGACATAATTTACACGTCATGATGCACGACGCGTGCATGGCGTGCATTATGCGCGCATGGTGCGTGGTGACGTAGGCAGTGACGCGCGGTTGCGCGCGTCGCCCCAGGATTTGGGGATTCACAAAATCTTTGCGCGCCACTTGCGTGACGCGCAAATGACGCCCAAGTGGGACAGGTCTTGACTCGCTGATTCCAGTCTCTCGTGTCCACATTATATTGGCACTCTATCTGTCCTCAGAGGGGGCGAAAAGAAACATAAAGGGAATTTAAAAAAAAAAATTAATCTGGAACTAATATGAAAATTGCAAATCACACAGAAAGAGAAAAGCAGGTATCTACATGTTCCAGCCTACCTTTCTACGCCAGGCAGAGTGCCTTCCACCACTTTCCCTGTCTCCAGCTTCCACTGTTCTATTTTCTGTTTCAATCGGCCATACCATGTTGCTTCACTTGTTTGCATTCTCTCTTCTGGATCTTCTGCATCAAGACCATTATAGTGCCATCCAAATATCTTCCAACTGCAATGGGTCGATGAAAGGACCTGTGCATTACATATTACAGTATGATATTTTATCTTTCGAACAACTATTTATTAAATAGCAGCTCTGTAGCTGGTAGAGCTGCTGCTTCACAGGTCTTAGAGACTCCGGGTCAATCCTGACCTTGGGTGTTGTCTGTATGGACTTTGCATGTTCTCCCTGTGACCATGTGGGCTTCCTTTGGGTGCTCTAGTTTCCACCCACATCCCAAAGAGGTGCAGGTTTACAGGTTAATACGCCTCTGTAAAGTTATGCCTGGTCTGTAGGAAGCGGATGTGAAAGTGGGATGACATAGAACTAGAATGAATGGGTGATTGAAGGCCAGTATGAGCTCAGTGGGTCGAAGGGCCTGTTTCCATGCTGTATCTCTAAACTAAAGTAAACTAAATTAAATTTAACTAAACTAAACTTAACTTAACTTAACTAAACTAAACTAAACTAAACAAAAGTAGATAGACACAAAATGCTGGAGTAACTTTGTGGGTCAGGCAGCATCTCTGGAGAAAAGGAATAGGTGACGATTCGGGGAAAGCTTTAAAGCCCTTATTGTTATTGTCATAGCTACTGCAGTTTCCATTGCTTTCTAACCAAAGGTCAGCTCAAAGTTTGATAGTAGTCTCAATCAGAAAAGGCAGCCATAGGTAAAAGAAGCATTACATTAATGTCCCATTATTGAGATGGTAAAGGCAGTACCTATGCTAAGGTTTCAGAAATGAAGTAATAAATCCTGTGTTAGTCAGTTTTTAGTAGGCAATTATGTTGACCAGAATAACCCTAATTGTATTTCAGTTACATCCTGCACAGTTCATAAATTTTTAGAATTTGTATTGAATGCACCACTTAACTGACAATATTCCGCTAATACGATGGAGTTTGAATGGCAACATTAATCATTCTGTGTTGATGTGCCTGGGAGATTACTGTGCTAGCTATTTACATTTGGGTGTTTGAGCATGGTTGGCATGGATGAGTCGGGCTGAATGGCCTGTTTCTGTGCTGTATGACTTTATGACGATGACTATATAATAGCCATGCCACTCAAGACAAAATTGTAAAGAAAGAAATGAACAAATAGTGCTTTTAAGCAAAACATAACGCATAAGATGACTCACCCTCTGACCCAATTACTTCACCTGAACCAAATTGTTTGTGTTGCAGGCTTTTCTGAATTCCATTTGCTTTTAAAAGGTAATATTTCAGAATAATTTTGCAAGAAAGTATAAAATTGAATCCAACTCAGGGCAAACATAATGTCAAAATGAGACATAAATATGCTCTTCCTGTTACACTTCGAGACCTAAGTGTTCATTACAAGGGGAGATATGAGTTACCAAGATGAGAAATGAGTTACCAAGAAAACCTTCAGCGATGGAAAGAAAGAACATTTTTCACCAAAGTTCAGAAGTTGGTGCTGGTGTAAGGTATTACAGTGCCAAACAGTGCAATGTTGGCCATAAATATCAGGGTTGCTGCTTACCACACACTTCTGATGCTGACAAAATTTCCTTAAATTGCATTAAATACTAAATGATGTTTTAGCACCAATAGGTTTGCTCAATTATCCCTGGTGCAGTAGCCCGAAGACTTGTAGTAACCCTTCTCGCAGCAGTAAAGACGTATCGGTGCGGGCATTTAGCCCAATTGGCACCATTTGTGAAGTGTTTTCACTTAAGTTTCACCTAATTTTGGTTGTAATTTTCCTTGAGTGCCCCAACTTAAAGAAGCAGCATGTTGGTTTGGCAGCCCTGGACTCAGCAGAGAGAGTTCCATATTTGCACAAAGCTAGTAAAAATGTCAGACAGTACATTTGAAGCCTTTCCAGTTCCTTCACAGAAAATCTTTTATAATGAGCACCACTGATGGTTAATGATCATAGAGGCAGCACAGTGCATAGCAGCACAGCTGCTGCCTTATATTCTCCCAGTGTCCATGTGAGTTTTCTCCGGGTGCTCCAATTTCTCCCACATTCCAAAGACGATAGGTTTGTCTGAAGAATGGTTTCGACCTGAAACGTCACCCATTCCTTCTCTCCAGAGATGCCTGAGTTACTCCAGCATTTTGTGTCTATTTTAGGTTTAAACCAGCATCTGCAGTTCCTTTATACAGGTTTGTTGGTTAATTGGCTTTGGTAAAATTGTAAATTGTCCTTAGTGTGTAGGGTAGTATTAGTGTACGGGGTGATTGCTGGTCGGCGCAAACTCGGTATGCCAAATAGCCTGTTTCCATGCTGTATCTCTAAAGTAAAGTTAGGTAAAGATGCACCAAAAAAACATAGGCGTTAAGGGAGTTGTGCAATACGCTTCAAGAAGAATCTCTGTGCAACTTGTATGCTCACTGCCAGCGGTTATCGAAGTTTGTGTAACACTAGATTTTAAGCATTGGTTCCTGCACAGCCAGCACTGGGGTATGGTGTCAGATGCTTTACTACCACAGATGTTTTACCAACGTCACAACTGCTTTATTCAGTGCCTCAAGCACACAGCTGCCCATCCACGCCAGTATGTTAAATACACCCGAGGAATACTTCAAATCAGTCACGAACCACCCATTTATAACAGGGGAATCATATAGGCAAGAAAATCCACTGCTTGCATTAAATCAGACCCACTTTTTTATTTCCATCCTCAATAGCTCCTTGTATTTTTCCACACTTTTCATCCAGCCACACCAGGTTAGGCTCTGGTTATGCAGGATACTGAAAGATTCACATCTGCCCTCTTCCCTCTAACACATTTTTGAAGGAAGTGCGAGCATCCTCCTTGTACAAGGTTTCATGTACCAGCAGGACAGGCCAAAGCACAGCGGCCTAAAAATCTGTAGGAAAGAACTGCAGATGCTGGTTTAAAAAATACACTGAAGTATGCCACAAAATGCTGGAGTAATTCAGCGGGACAGGCAGCATCTTCAGCTTCAGGTCTGAAGAAGGGTCTTGACCCGAAGCGTCATCTATTCCTTCTCTCCAGAGATGCTGTCTGTCCCGCTGAGTTACTCCAGCATTTTGTGCTTCGGCCTTGACATCTATTGCATTGCGTGATGGAATTTCTTTGGAAAGCCAATCTAGTGTTTACTTCACATTATGTCATAGAAACATAGAAACATAGAAAATAGGTGCAGGAGTAGGCCATTCGGCCCTTCGAGCCTGCACCGCCATTCAATATGATCATGGCTGATCATCCAACTCAGTATCCTGTACCTGCCTTCTCTCCATACCCCCTGATCCCTTTAGCCACAAGGGCCACATCTAACTCCCTCTTAAATATAGCCAATGAACTGGCCTCAACTACCTTCTGTGGCAGAGAATTCCACAGATTCACCACTCTCTGTGTGAAAAATGATTTTCTCATCTAGGTCCTAAAAGACTTCCCTCTTATCCTTAAACTGTGACCCCTTGTTCTGGACGTCCCCAACATCGGGAACAATCTTCCTGCATCTAGCCTGTCCAACCCCTTAAGAATCTTGTAAGTTTCTATAAGATCCCACCTCAATCTTCTAAATTCTAGCGAGTACAAGCCGAGTCTATCCAGTCTTTCTTCATATGAAAGTCCTGCCATCCCAGGAATCAGTCTGGTGAACCTTCTCTGTACTCCCTCTATGGCAAGAATGTCTTTCCTCAGATTCGGTGACCAAAACTGTATGCAATAGTCCAGGTGTGGTCTCACCAAGACCCTGTACAACTGCAGTAGAACCTCTCTGCTCTTATACTCAAATCCTTTTGCTATGAATGCTAACATACCATTCGCTTTCTTCACTGCCTGCTGCACCTGCATGCCTACTTTCAATGACTGGTGTACCATGACATCCAGATCTCGTTGCATCTCCCCTTTTCCTAATCGTCCACCATTCAGATAATAGTCTACTTTCCTGTTTTTGCCACCAAAGTGGATAACCTCACATTTATTCACATTATACTGCATCTGCCATGCATTTGCCCACTCACACAACCTATCCAAGTCATCGTGCAGCCTCCTAGCATCCTCCTCACAGCTAACACTGCCCCCCAGCTTCGTGTCATCCGCAAACCTGGAGATGTTGCATGCAATTCCCTCATCCAGATCATTAATATATATTGTAAATAGCTGGGGTCCTTGCACTTGCGGTACCCCACTAGTCACTGCCTGCCATTCTGAAAAGGACCCGTTTACTCCTACTCTTTGCTTCCTGTCTGCCAGCCAGTTCTCTATCCACATCAACACATCCACATGTCAACAGTAACCTGGCTCTGAATATGAATCTCAGCAGGTTTCAGGTTATATCTTTATCAGGTGGTCAGTGGGTACTTTCTGTTTGCTCCCCAAAATCCATGATTTTCCTCCTTGGTAACCATCTTACACATGAATGAATCATGACTCTTTGACACAAAAGGACATAACATGCTGGTGTAACTCGGGGGCTCAGGCCGCATCTCTGGAGAACATGGATAGGTGAAGTTTCAGGTCAAGACCCTTTTTCAGATACAATTCTTTCCCAATGGCTTGAAACACATGGTTGGATACCACTTCTATAACTTTCATTACAAAATGTAGTCTGTGAAGACGTGGGCCGCACTTAACTGTTTAAATAGTTTTGAATGTTTTTGTGAACTCTATTATTTTAATTAATTTTTTATTTGAGAGTTTAAAAAAATTGTTAAACTTTTTTTTTTTTAAACGAAGTGCTGGAGTAACTCAGTGGTTCAGGTAAGGTCTGGAGGATATGAACAGGCACTGTTTCAAGTCGAGAACCTTCTTCAGACTGATTGTAGTGTGGGGAGAAAGCTGGAAGGGAGGTGGGGGCAGGACAAAGCTTGACAAGTGATGGGTGGATACAGGAGAGGGGGTTTTGATTGGCAGATGTTTGGACAAAGCCCAGAGATGAAAGGACACAAAGAGCGAGATAATGAGGTAAGGTTAGAAGAGGCGTGAAGTATGAAGCTAGAGGAAGGGTATAGGGGGAAGGGGAAAGAAAGAAATGTCTGTGCCTCACAGGGAAGAGAGTGGGGGAAAAGGAAGAGAGAAAGGGGGGAGGTTGTTGACAAAGGCCAGAGATGAACCAACACTATGTAAGCATTCATTTGTTCCATATCTCTCTACATCACCGTCTATATCTCTTGTTTCCCTTTCCCCTGACTCTCAGTCTGAAGAAGGGTTTTGACCAGAAATGTCACCTATTCCTTTTCTCCAGAGATGCTGTCTGACCCGTTGAGTTACTCCAGCTTTTTGTGTCTATCTTCAGTTTAAACCAGCATCTGCAGTTCCTTGTGTCTACATTTTAAGTTTTTGGTATGTCTCTGAATATCAGACCCTTTCCAAAAATAAGAAGTATTGTTGCAGCTTTGACAGCCAGCAAAAATGTGGAGTGGCTTAGCCAGCTGCCAAAGTTTTTTGCAGTGGATTTAAGGGTGCAGCTTTTTCTGACCCACCCTCCTTCCACACAACAACATTTATATTTACAGATGACTCTACCACCAGGCAAGGTCTTGGTGCTGAGACTGGAACCAGTTATATCCTAAAAGCCTTCAACTGTGGATACGAAATAAAAGGAAAGACGCCCAGTAATCAGCAGTAAGCAAGAGTTGTTCCCCGCTGAACACACAATTAGGCCCATTGCTTTGCGCTGTAGTTTTACACTGCCCTGTGAATTTCTCCTTCAGCCTCTCATGTTAGTTTCCCCAACACATGCTGTGGAATGTTGCAAACCTACGGTTTAACTCATGGGAAAACATGCTTTTACATCAGGCCTGTTCATATCTTCAGTTACATTTTGTCTTTGAGGAGCTGCATCAACTTTATTGAAGCCGTTTGCCGGCTTCATTTAGATCAGAGTCGTGCTCGTGTTAGGGCCAAAGTGACTAAATTTCATGCAAAAATGTTAATTTCTTGCAGCAGGGAGCTTCTTTCATTGGGGTGGATTATGTGCTGGGCTACATCTGCCAGGTCTCGTGTTATTATGAGGCAGTCAGATAACGTGGCACTGGCTGCCAGATGAACGCAAGCAATTTTGATACTTGCCCACATGATTAAAACTGCAGCAAGGATACTTCAACGGGGAGCAGGGAACAGGTTTTGGAAGAGGCACGGATTTAATTTGCCAACTCTACATGTGTTTTAAATTACTCGCAGCGTGTTTATATGTATAAGGGTCGTGGAAACTAGTCTGTAATATAAACGCTCACTAGTAGTATTAGAGTTGTTCAGAAATGAGCCCCTTTGGCCCACTGTGTCCATGCCGACATTTTTCCCATCTGCACTAATCCCATTTGTCCATATTAGGTCCGTATCATTCTATGTCTTTAAGTCTAAATGTCTCTTTTAGACAGAGTGATTGTATCTAACTCCACCACCTCCTCTGGCAGGAAGTTCCAGATAGCAACCATTCTTAATATAAAATCTTCCCTGTTATATCCCTACTAAAACTCCTTCTTCCCTTAAACCTATTTTATCACCTACCATGTCCACTGGAGATGCTGCCTGAACCACTGAGTTACTCCAGCACTTTGTGTTTTGCTCAGGACACCAGCATCTGCAGTTCCTTGTGTCTACCTATTATTTGTAATATCTCCACCAGAGGAAAATTATTCTGACCAACTACCCCATCAATGCTTCATAATTTCATATCCTTGTATCAACTCAGCAACCCCCCCCCCACCCCCCCCACCCCCCCGAGATCTAAGTTTAGTAAAATTGCAACATAACATATCTACTTTTATATTCTATGTCCTGTCCAATGAAGGCAAACACACCATATGGCTTTTTCACCACCCTGAAACCTGTGTTGGATCTTTCTGTATTGAGAACTTCTCAGTAAATTGGTAAAATGTTTGTAAGAATTAGTTCACTTCAAAAGATTTGACTGCTTTTTATAAAGTAGTGGACATAGAACAGAGAATAGTACTGTACAGGAATAGATCTACTGGCCCACAGTGGCAGGTTAAACTAATCTCTTCTACACAGGATCCATATGCCTCCTTACATATCTATGTACCTATACAACAGCTTCTTAAATGCCTCTATTGTATCTGCCTCCACCACCATCTCTGGCAGCGGGTTGCAGACACCCAACACCCTCTGTGTAAAAAACATGCTCCGCATCTCCCTTGAACTTTGCCCCTCTTACCTTAAGCAATGCCCTCTAGTCTTTAACATTTCCACTCCTGGAAATTCTGATTGTCTACCCCATCTGTGCCTCTCATAATTTTACATCCTTCAATCAGGTCTCCCCTCAGTTTCCCACGCTCCAGAGAAAACAATCCAAGTTTGTCCAACCTCTCCTTGCAGCTAATAATAGCTGCAAATTCTTCGACTGCATATTCCATCTAACCTTAGAACTAATTTAACGCAACCTCAAATAAATTAAGAGAATAGATATTTTAGTGCCGAAATAACGGCAGGTCAGGCAGCATTTTTGGAGAACATGGTCGAGACTCTTCTTCAGACTCTGTCACTCTCAGTCTGAGGATGGGTCTCGACACAAAACACACCTATCCATGTTCTCCAGAGATGCCACCTGACCCACTCCAGCATTCTGTGTCCTTTTGTATCTGCAGTTCTTTGTTTCTGCAGAATAGATATTTTCCCTTCCTTACAATGCTGTCATCCATAAAGAAGGATGTTCCAAAATTGCTGGTGGTTTACACATGTAAACCTCATCGAAATTAGCTTCAGAAAATTCAGATGTTTTCCAGAGTTTATCTCTGCTCCACCAGAAATAACAATGCCTGGCTTGATAAGGAGGAAAGATGAACGGAACATGTGCAGATTTAAATGTAATACTACGTGCCTGGCACAGATGCAACAATGCCTATGCTGAAATAGAATTGTTATCAATGGTGGGCAGGCTGTGTTGGCATGCTGCCCCTACATGGAGTCTGGTTTCAGTAAAGTGATACTGCTTCAAATTGATCCGTGTGTGAAAGAAGTGCACTCTCTGACTGCAACATTTGACTGGCAGCCTGCTATGTCCCTGATCACCCCTTAGTCCCACTGGGCTATCAATGGCAAGTGGCATAATAGCAAAACATTTATATCCACTGGTGGCAGATTAATATTCACCTTTTGCCTACTCTTCTAAGCTTACTATTCACAACATATTCTTGAGATTAGGGAAACAGGGTAGGAGATAGAGAGGAATTGGTAAACATTGTTACCACGCACTGACTCCTAGAGAGTTTAGTAACATGTTATTGAGACAACCATGCTAGTTATTGAGTACAGGAAATGGGCGGTGTATACATACCAGTCAGAGTCAATGGTGCTGAGGTGGAGAATGTTGAAAGCTTTAAGTTTCTAGACTTAAATATTATCAACAATCTGTTCCGGTCCAACCAACAAAATTTGGCATGTCCCAATGCCCGACCGACTCTTGTCAGTAACAGTTTGTTTCCCACTGTTATCAGACCACTAAACTAAGTTATGGGTGTGGTCCTAACCGCCCAACCCTACCTCTTGCAGCTTTCGCATTTTTATTTTTCACTGCATCTCATTACACCTGACAATAACAAACCAATACAAATGCCAATCTCTTTGAATCTTTGAGTGGATCTTGCAACAGCAGAATCTATTTAATCTGACCAAACACAAAATATTGCAGATGATTGAAAGCTGAAAAAACTAAAACGGCTGGGAGCATCAGCAGGCCATGCGGCATCAATAGAGAGAAACAGCTCATTCTGATGAAAGGTCACTGCCCTAAAATGTAAACTATTTTTCTTCCTGACCTGCTCAGCAATTCAAGCATTGACAATCTTGGATGACCAATTCTGCGACAATTTTTTCAGATAATATATCTAATTTTCCCTTTCTGTAGATTTTAAGCAGTTAGTTTGATAGCACAGTTGTCAAAAATAACTAGTTATTTTTATCTGTAGCAGATTCCTGATTAGCAAGGGTGTCAAAGTGGGGGGTGGTGGAGGGGAATAGGGGGAAACCGTTTTCAGGCACCTACTTCGATGGAGAGGCAACTTTCTTCCTTGTCGCTTCTTCGCCCCCCTCCTCGCGGCCTTACAGCTGGTTTAGTGCGGCCTTTCCCAGAGTCGAGCCCAGAGCTTCAGCGGCGGCGCAGCGGGGACTTTAACATCGCGGGCCCCCTTGCCGGGTGTCGCCGGAGAAGCTCTCCGACCACTGGCCTGCGGCCTACAACATCCTGGAGCCTCGGTCTGTGGAGTTTCTGGCGGCAGGCGTGGTGCGGATCTTCCATCATGGAGCGGGTGATCCCTCACCGGTGGGTCGCTGGAGAAGAGCTCCGACCATCGGCCTGCGGCCTACAACATCTGGAAGCCAACGTCTCCGGTAAGGAGGTGGCCGATTTGGGTGCTCCGGGCCGTGGGGTGTGCTCAACTTGTCCCGACGTCGGCGTTCCGTCCATCCTGACCAGAGGGCCTGAACATCGGGCCATCCGTAGCGGTGACTACTGAGGGTCAGGGCCCCGACCATGGGTGAACAAGGGAGGAGGAGGACTGTCTGAACTGTATTGCCTTCCACCACAGTGAAGAATGGTGTGGCGGATGTCTGTGTTTAATTATGTTGTATATTATGTCCTTTTTTAATTGTAATGCTGCATGGTAAATTCATTTACTGCACCTTATGGTGATTGTGACAAATAAATTTGAACTTTAACTTGAATCATCTCACCGATCCCTAAATTAGCCTTCAGTTTAAGTTGTACATTGGCTGAAAGAACTTAGTAGCATGAAAAGAAGATTTGAAGAAAACGTTCTTTGTGAATTAAGCAAATTGATGTTCATGGAGTTCTTATGTATACATTTTAGCTTTTGGAAATTGTATTACTTTGTGGGGGTGGGGTTGGGAGAGGGAGGGGATAGTCAAAGTCTTTGATAAGGGCTTTATAGAAGAACAGTAAAATATGAAGTGTACTATTTGTTGAATCATTCTTTATTTACTGGAATCAATTGTCTGCCCGTGCCATTACTGGTCCTCTTTGTTAGTGAATGTTTTATTGGATGCATCTGTCTAACTGTTGTGGATAAACCACTGAGTCATGGGACTGTATGGGGGAATTGTTTTATTCTCAAAGCATTATGAAAGCTTCTTGGGTATCTGCCAAAGACATGGTAAAGTGATTGACATCATACACTAACTGCACTTTAGCAGAATGAATGCTTTTCCTATTCATAAGATTAAGGGGATTTTCATTTGGGACTTTAAATGCCATGTCCATTCTGTCAACTACTCTTTACATCTGTAAGGGGCCTGAAGCAATAACTCACTCTTTGTTTGGTGAGATTGATTTGCTCAGTCCTCCTTGTTAGGGCTACTTGTCCTACTAGGTTTGTCTGCAGCCTTTGACGTGGGTGATTGTGCCAGCCTCCTCCAGCACCTTTCCACCTCTCCACATCTCTCCCACCTTCTAGACTCAGCTCAGCTCTACTCCCATTCAACTCCCGGCAACTCAATGCATTACATTTATTAATGTTGCCAACATGCCTCTTTCCTCAAGTATATTCCAGATTTTCAATAGTGCCCTCATATATAAAAATAGTAAATCTGCCCACAGAAGGCACGGCACAGTTGGTGGTGTCTTACAGCACCAGAGACCTGATTTCCATCCTGACTACGGGTGCTGTAGTTTGTACGTTCTCCCTGTGACTGCATGGGTGTTCCGGTTTCCTCCCATACTGCAAAGACTAATGGTTTGTAGGTTAATTGGCTTCTGTAAATTGTAAGTTGTCCCTAGTGTGTAGGATAGTGCTAGTGTATGAGGTGATCGCTGGTCGACATGCTTGGTGGGCCAAAATGCCTGTTTCCATGCTGTATCACTAAAGTCTAAAGTCCTTCTTTGAAACTTTTCGGCCTTGTTTAGCTCCCCCCTCCCCCATCCTCTCCTTTAAGCGCTGTTGTGCTATTGTGCCAGGGTTAGTTCAGTTTAGTTTATTGTCACGTGAAAAGCTTTTTGTTGCTTGTTAACCATGATTACAAGCATTTACAGTGTATAGATACATGATAAGGGAATAACGTTTAGTGCAAGGTAAAGCCAGCAAAGTCCGATCAAGGATAGTCTGAGGGTCATCAAAGAGGTAGATAGTAGATCAGCACTGCTCTCTGGCTGTAGTAGGATGATTCAGTTGCCTGATAACAGCTGTTTCCCCACTGTTTAATGCACTATCTGGTCATTTAATATTCTGATGTTTGTGTAGCCAGGATGCCATCCTTCAATACTGTAACAAAAGAGGCATATTTTGAGTGTCTGAGTTCTGGCGTCAGAAGCTTCTTTGACCATCAGTAGAAATTAACTTGTCGCAGCAAAGGTGTTTTACTGCCAGCTAATATGCAGTTCTGTAAAGTCAATTGTCTACACTTTTTATAAATGTTAAAACTAAGTATTCACTGAAACTGTACTTAATCAGTCATTGTTGTTTTTGTGTATCAAGAATGTAAAAATTTGATGTACTTTGCGTTTGGGAAACCCTACCGATAGGGTTTCCAAGAGAATATCTGTTTCTCTTAATGAATGAAGATTTTTATATCGGGCTTCAGCCTCCGAGTGGCTTAGTTTAAAATTCACGACAAATGACATTCTTCCTGTAGCAGTGTGACTGGAACTGTACACAGTACTCCAAACGTGGTCTTACCGAAGTATTGACTGAATGTAATGTGACATCCCAATTCCTGTACTCAGCCACCTGAACAATGAATGCAAGTGTGCCAAATGCCTTCTTCACTGCCTTTTCAAAGAATTATGCACCTGTGCCCCTGCACCTCTGGGTCTCCCTTGCACCCAGCACAGCCTTTGACAGACTGAGGAAAAGATCGAGTGCTCAAATTCAGCATCAGTTCCATGGTGCACGGAGCAGCAGTGATTCAGCATCTCCTTTATTCAGCAGAATCACAAACAACCTATCGTGCAAAGCCCTGGAAAAATACTTCCAATCCTGATTCTCAAAGATGATCTAAATCCATTGACAGGATAGGTTTAGGTTTATTATTATCACATGAACCGAGGTACAGTGAAAAGTTTTGTTTTGCATGCTATCCAATCGTTAAATAATACTATACATAACTACAATCAAGCCAAACTCAACGTCAATAGGTAGAGTGAAGAGAAAGATACAAAGTGCAGTATACAGTTCTCAGCATTATAGCACGACAGTACCAGAGGCAGGGCCCAACATCCATAAGGAGGTGCAGGAGAACTGAACTGTACCCGAGCTTATGGATAAGGGAACAAATGATGATGCCCTCTCCCTGACCAACAGCCCCAGCATCCACACACAACAGGCTCTGGTTGGTGGGCTACCTCATCTGCACGTGTGGCACCAGACTCATGAAACAAGGATCCCACCCAAAGCTCCACCATGGTAAAATATTTTCAGGAGGACAAAGAAATGGTTTCAAGTGTGTTCTCAGAATTTCTTTGAATAAATATACCATCATCAGCCATTCTTGGGAATGCCTGGCCTCTGACCAATCTAAGTTGGGAAGGACCATTCAAGAAGGAACTGGTCATTATGGCTCTCTGTGACTGATGCACACGGAGGCCACCAGCAATGAGTGGAAAGAACATACAACACTCCAAACAAGCCACCCATCAGGCCCCATCTGGCCAACCAGTCAGTGGATCCCATATGAGACTTCTTACTCACCTCAGAATGCACAGAACTGGTGGAAGAAAGTTGCCTTCAAGTCTAAGGTTTAGTTTAGAGATTACAGTATGGAAACCAACACACAGAGTCTATGCATCAAAAAGGCCAAAAGGGACTTCTGCTCTAAGCTGGAGGATGAGATGGATGTTCGGCAATGACATGGATGGATGTTCGGCAATGACATCACCTCCTACAAGGCGAAATCAGGAGGCGGCTCAAATGACAGCGAAGCATCACTCCCTGACGAGCTCAATGCCTTCTACGCACGGTTCGATGGGGAGAACACTGATGTGCCTTCCCGAGCCCCTATTCGCCCTGACGGTGTTACCGTCATAGTCACAGAGGCCGACGTCAGAAGATCCTTCAGGGGTGAACCCTCGGAAAGCGCCTGGACCTGATGGTATACCCGGCCGTGTTCTAAAAACCTGTGCGGACCAACTGGCTGGAGTTTTTATGGACATTTCAACCTCTCACTTCTGAGGTCTGAGGTTCCCACCTGCTTTAAGAGGGCAACAATAATACAGGTGCCCAAGAAGAGTAAGGTGACGTGCCTCAATGACTATCGACCAGTGGCACTAACATCTGTGGTGCTGAAATGCTTTGAGAGGTTGGTTATGGTGCACATCAACTCCTACCTCGACAAGAACCTCGACCAACTACAGTTCGCATACTGCCGCAACAGGTCAACGGTAGATGCAATTTCACTGTCTCTCCACTCCACACTGGACCACTTGGACAATAAAAATACTTACGTCAGGCTGTTGTTTATAGACTACAGCTCGGCGTTTAATACCATCATCCCTTCCAAGCTGGTTACCAAGCTCACGGAACTGGGCCTCTGCGCATCCCTCTGCAATTGGATCCTTGACTTCCTCATCCACAGATCACAGTCTGTTCGAATTGGAGATAATGCTACTTACACTTCCCAAAGATATTAACGAAAGATTCCTAAAATTCTATCAAAATTTATATGCATCAAAAACATCAGCCGACTCTGTAAAGATCAAAAACTTTCTTGACAATTGCAACTTTCCATTATTTAATGAGGAGGAACAAGAAGAATTAGGAGCTGAAATTACAATAAAAGATATTGAAGAGACTATCAAATCACTGAATAGTGGGAAAACGCCAGGTCCAGATGGGTTCAGTAATGAAATCTATAAAAAAATGTAATGATTTAATTTCCCCACGCCTACGAACCTTTTATATACATGCTTTTAAAGAACAGACCTTACCACAAACCCTTGCCGAATCAACCATTACATTGATACCTAAAAAAGACAAAAATCTTGAAGAGCCTGGATCATACAGAGCAATAGCTCTTCTAAATACAGATCAGAAAATATTAGCTAAGACTTTGGCAAGAAGACTAAGCTCGTACATTAGTAAATTAATACATCCAGACCAAACTGGGTTTATACCTAAGCGACATTCGTTTCATAATTTGAGACGCCTGTTTAATATAATGTATTCACACAGAACGATAAATGAAGACTTAACATTTATTTCTTTAGACGCAGAAAAAGCATTTGCCCAAGTAGAATGGGCCTATCTCTTTACGATGTTGGAAAAATTCCAACTAGGAGAACATTTTATTTCATGGATAAAGCTGTTATATAACAATCCGACTGCCAGAATATTGACTAATCAAATTCTGTCACCTAAATTTCAATTATCCAGGGGTAATAGACAAGGATGTGCCCTTTCACCAATGTTATTTGCCTTAGCCATAGAACTCTTAGCAGAAATCATAAGAGTACATCCGGGCATTCACGGATACAATACCAAACAAGATTTTGTTATATGCAGACGATGTACTTTTATATATCACCAACTCTCAAGTCAGTATCCCAAATATATTAAACCTTATAGAACAATTTGGTTCCTTCTCAGGGTATAGAATAAACTGGAATAAAAGTGAAATTATACCAATAAAAGCTCAAGACCCTTCACATCTCAAAAAATGTCCCTTCAGAATTGTTACTGAAAAATTTACATATCTTGGAGTCTACGTGACTAGAAAATACACCTCATTCAATTTTGGAAAACACTCCCTATTTACCTTATAGGTAGAGTAAATGCCATAAAGATGATTTTCCTTCCACAACTCCTATATCTATTTCAATCAATACCGATTTATCTCCCTTTTATTTTTAAACTTGACTGTTATCACAAATTTCATTTGGGACTATAAAACCCATAGAATACACAAACGACACTTATGTAAATCTAAAGAAAATGGAGGATTAGCACTCCCCAATTTCCTTTTCTATTACTGGGAGACTAATATTAAAAACTTAATCTACTGGATGGATGATACATGTCAACAAGTAAACTGGTTAAAAATGGAGAGGGAAGATTGTTTGCCTTTTAATATAGGCACGATTCTTCTTTCTCCAACACATCTGAATAAATCAACGTATGAGCAAAATCTGATAATACATAGCACCCTACGAATTTGGAAACAGTTGAAATCAAGCCTCAAACTGAGAAATTTCTCTCTCCTTTTACCAATCGCTAACAATCCCTCGTTTAAACCATCTACTTTAGATAAGGCGTTTGCACAGTGGAAAAACTCAGGAATCTTTTCTTTTCTTATTTCTTTTCTCTTCTCCTGCACTTCTTTGGTAGCTTAGGGGTCTTTATCCTGCTCTCCTGTATTTTACTTCTTTTTCTTTATTCTCTTCTTTCTTCTCTTTTTTTTTGGATTTAGGTTATAAGGTTAAAAATGAAGCTGTACAATAATTGTATAACTGTTATGTCGATCATCTTATCCTTGTACAATTGCTTCTAATAAAATCAATTCCAAAAAAAAAAAAAAAGAATTGGAGGAAGTGTGTCAGCCTCGATAACAATCAGCAGAGGAGCACCTCAAGGCTGCTTGCTCAGCCCCCTGCTTTACTCACTCTATACCCATGACTGCGTAGCCGGTCATAGTGCGAACTCCATCATCAAGTTCGCCGATGACACCACTGTGGTTGGACGAATCACAGATAGGGACGAGTCAGAGTATAGAAGTGAGATCGACCGACTGACCAAATGGTGCCAGCAAAACAACCTGGCTCTCTACATCAGTAAGACCAAGGAACTGATTGTGGACTTTAGTAGGGGAAGCATGAGGACCCACAATCCTGTTTATATCAACGGGACGATGGTGGAGAGGGTCAATAACTTCAAATTCCTGGGCGTGCATATTTCCAAAGATCTTTCCTGGACGCAGCACACCGATGCAATTGTAAAGAAGGCACATCAGCGACTCTACTTCCTGAGAAGATTACGGAGATTCGGCATGTCGAAGAGGATTCTCCTAAACTTCTACAGGTGCACGGTAGAGAGCATTCTGACTGGTTGCATCGTGGTCTGGTTCGGCAATTTGAACATCCAGGAGCGAAAAAGACTACAAAAAATTGTGACCACTTCCCAGTCCATCACCGGCTTTGACCTCCCCATCGTCGAAGGGATCTATCGTAGTCGCTGCCTCAAAATGCAGCCAAAATTATCAAGGACCCACACTATCCTGGCCACACACTTATCTCACTACAGCCATCAAGCTATTAAACACAACAAATAAGCTATGAGCTCTGAACTGCAAAAGACTATATTATTATTTGTTATTTGCACTATGTTTGTTATTTATTGAACTTTTTCTTTTTTCCCCCATTATATACAATGTTTACATATTCACATATTCTGCAGCAAGTAAGAATTTCATTGTCCCGTCTGGGACATATGAAAATAAAACACTCTTGACTTGACTTGACTTGACACTATGTTATCCAACTTACTCATCAACTCCTTGCACACTAGGAACAATTTACAGAATTAACCTATGAACCCGCATGTCTTTGGGATGTGGGATGAAACCAGAGCTCATGAGAAAAACCCACATGGTTACAAGAAGTACGTGCAAATTCCATATAGGCTGCAGTCAAGGTCAGGATCGAACCTGGATCTTTGGCGCTGTGAGGCAGCAGCTCTACCAGCTGTGCCACTGCCAAGGTACTGTGTCGAAGGAGGGAGGAACAGGAACATCATTCAGTTCCATTCCCCTGTTTCATATAATCTGCTGCTCAAAACTTTGTTACCTCTAGGCTTGACAAAGGCATTACCTCTCCATCTCCATCATTCTGTCTTCCATACTATGAAACAAGTCTAAAACCTGCTGGATGTATCTTAACTGGCTCCAATTCCCACTCACCCAATACCTGTAACACCGTAAATTGGAGGAAATGCACCTCATATTCCGCTTGGGCAGTCTACATCCTGGGGGCCTCAACATTGAATTCTCCCAATTCTGCTAGCCCTTGCTGTCCCCTCCCCTTCATCAGCCATCTGGTTGTCTCCTCCCCTCCCCCAGCCCTCGGGCTCCTCCTCCGCCTTTGTCCTTTTTTCCTTTATTCTCCCCACCCCCTATCAGTCTGAAGAAGGGTTTCGGCCCGAAACGTTGCCTGTTTCCTTTGCTCCATAGATGCTGCTGCACCCGCTGAGTTTCTCCGGCATTTTTGTGTACCTCCTGTTTTCTTGCTTTGGTTCTTGATGAAGTAATAAACTTTCTCAGCCTTAATTTAAAATTCTTCCAGCAACCTGCCATACCCTCTCTCTGTAATTTCCCTCCACCCTTTGAGGCTATGTGCTGTTTTATTTTTGAACCCCTCATCATCCTTGAGTTTAATGCCAAATGTGCGCTCAGATACCAGAGTTCCTAACTTCTCCAACTTTCTCCCACAGATCAGGTGCTGTGTAAAGCTAACCACATTGATGAAGCTCTTGGTCATTTCCCCTCATATCTCCTTCTGTGCCCTACACTTGACCTTCGTTTGATAAGGAAAGACACAAAATGTTGGAGTAACGTGGTGGGTCAGGCAGCACCCCTAGAGCACATGGATAGGTGACGTTTCTGGTTGGGACCCTTCTTCAGACTCCAGGTCAGAACATGGTCATAGAACCAGAGAGAAGCAGGTAGCACAGAGGGGGAACAATAAGAGAGGGTCTCTCAGAACTCCTGTTGGAATGAGGAGGAGAACTTCTTCAAAGTAGGAATACCTTGAGGAGATTTCACAGTGGAGCAGTCAAACTGTAAAAACGAGGAACTGCAAATGCTTGTTTACCAAAGAAAGACACAGACGGCTGGAGTAACTTAACGGGGCGGACGACATCCCTGGAGAACATGTATAGGTGACATTTCAGGTCTGAAGAACATCCCAACTGAAAATGTCACCTATCCATGTTCTCCAGGGATGTTGTCTGCCACTGAATTACTCCAGCACTTTGTGTCTTTCCTTGGTAAGATAGCATTTGCAGTTCCTTGTTTCTACATTTGTTTGATGAGATTCCCTTAAGGCCTACTGGAATATTTGACCTTATTAAAGGCCCTACGTAAATACAACGTGTTCCTAACATCCAGAAAATAAAGACACCAGATTACATCAGCATGTTATATGCAAGAGACAAAATTAGGAGCATAATATTCTCACCAGTGTAGGGACAGATCTTACCTTCCATGTCTCGTTTTCAGAAACACAGTAAATAATTCATCATCCTTTTTCTTCTTCAGAAACTACCACCCCCGCATTCAGAATTTCAGAGCACATAGTACTAAATTAGTTAATTATGGGATTAAGTGAATGTTTCGTCAGTTAATCACCTCCCCAATTAGAGTTTTCGGTCTGTTGGAAATTGAATGAGGCTTGTCCCTCCAGTTTTGGATCTTTGTAGCGCTACTAACATTTGATCAAAGTTCAATGTCAGCAATCTGAAGGCAATGTGACAAACTTGCATTCTTAGCACTCAATTATCAGAACTGGCTCGTCCACTGCTCAGCAATTTGCTGCTGACACCAGCTTCGTTAACTTCAGAAATTGGGAATACGCCAATAAGCCGTAAAATATTTCATTCCGTACTTTCAAAAACTCTCTTGCATGTCTGATCATGGAGTCTCAATTGGATCCAGTGAGTTCTGTGAATAAGTTTGCGACAAATGTTTTCTTCTTATATAACAATTACATATTTACAAATTGCCTTTCTTTGCTGTATTAAAATCTTACACTTTTTCAGGACCTGATCAATAAAAAAGTTCAAGGTTTACATCTCCCATACAATTCTAAGGAAGTACAGGACGCACACAGCCGGTTTCATTTGAATGAAACATTATACCAAAACTGGATCTGTCCTCTGAGTGCGCCATGTAAAGTCCCATGACTTATTTCAAAGAAGGGCAGTGGAAATATCCCAGTGGCCTGGCCAATATTTCCCCCTCATTCAACATTACTGCAACACATGATCGGGTCATTGTTACATTGTTGTTTGTCAAAGCCTGCTGTGTGCAATTTGGCTGCTCTATTTCCTACAACACAACAGTAATTATCTTTAAATAGACCTTATTGCACTTTGGGACATCCTGAAACATAGAAACATAGAAACATAGAAAATAGGTGCAGGAGTAGGCCATTCGGCCCTTCGAGCCTGCACCTGATGCATGGCTGATCATCCAACTCAGTATCCCATCCCTGCCTTCTCTCCATACCCCCTTTAGCCACAAGGGCCACATCTAACTCCCTCTTAAATATAGCCAATGAACTGGCCTCAACTACCTTCTGTGGCAGAGAATTCCACAGATTCACCACTCTCTGTGTAAAAAATGATTTCCTCATCTCGGTCCTAAAAGTCTTCCCTCTTATCCTTAAACTGTGGCCCCTAGTTCTGGACTTCCCCAACATCGGGAATAATCTTCCTGCATCTAGCCTGTCCAGCCGCTTAAGAATGTTGTAAGTTTCTATAAGATCCCCCCTCAGTCTTCTGAATTCCAACGTGTACAAGCCGAGTCTATCCAGTCTTTCCTCATATGAAAGTCCTGCCATCCCAGGAATCAGTCTGGTGATCCTTCTCTGTACTCCCTCTATGGCAAGAATGTATTTCCTCAGATTAGGAGACCAAAACTGTACGCAATACTCCAGGTGTGGTCTCACCAAGACCCTGTACAACTGCAGTAGAACCTCCCTGCTCTTATACTCAAATCCTTTTGCTATGAATGCTAACATACCATTTGCTTTCTTCACTGCCTGCTGCACCTGCATTCCTACTTTCAATGACTGGTATACCATGACACCCAGGTCTCGTTGCATCTCCCCTTTTCCTAATCGGCCACCATTCAGATAATAGTCTACTTTCCTGTTTTTGCCACCAAAGTGGATAACCTCACATTTATCCACATTATACTGCATCTGCCATGCCTTTGCCCACTCACCCAACCTATCCAAGTCACCTTGCAGCCTCCTAGCATCCTCCTCACAGCTAACACTGCCCCCCAGCTTCGTGTCATCCGCAAACTTGGAGATGTTGCATTCAATTCCCTCATCCAGATCATTAATATATATTGTAAATAGCTGGGGTCCCAGCACTGAGCCTTGCGGTACCCCACTAGTCACTGCCTGCCATTCTGAAAAGGACTCCTACTCTTTGCTTCCTGTCTGCCAGCCAGTTCTCTATCCACATCAATACTGAACCCCTAATACCATGTGCTTTAAGTTTGTATGCTAATCTCTTATGTGGGACCTTGTCGAAAGCCTTCTGAAAGTCCAGATATAACACATCCACTGGTTCTCCCTTATCCACTCTACTAGTTACATCCTCGAAAAATTCTAAAAGATTCGTCAGACATGATTTACCTTTCGTAAATCCATGCTGACTTTGTCCAATGAGCTCACCACTTTCCAAATGTGCTGCTATCCCATCTTTAATAACTGACTCCAGAATTTTCCCCACCACCGATGTTAGACTAACTGGTCTGTAATTCCCCGTTTTCTCTCTCTAAAGTGAAACGGATGTCAAAGGCACATTATAAATACATGCCATTCTTTTCTTTCCTTTGATAGTTAAATCTTACACCTCGAGAAATCTTTTAGAAAATTGCTATTTTTGAAAACTATATATATATATATATTACATATATATATACTGAACTTGTTTTCATTTATTAGATTGTTTACAGAATACTAAGTTTATATTTTCTGTATTGCTGCTGCAAGTAAGAATTTCATTGTTCTTTTTGGGACATATGGTGATAAAACACTCTTGATTCTTGAATTGTCAATATAGCAAATATGACATTCATTAATATATTGGCATTACAGAACTGAAATTTGTAATGTACTTTACGTGATAAACATTGAGGCAGGATTAACTGTAGCCGGCAAATAAATGTCATCTATCACATATTGGCTTTACCTTGCCGAGTTAATTGCCATGGTCTTTTGTACTTGATTTTGCTGAACGATAGAGAACAAAATTGCATGACATCCACTACAGGAAAAAAAACAAGCCTTGCGTAGCCTGGGTGAGTGTCTTCCCTCGAGCAGTCAAATTAAAGTATTAATTGCTGGTATAGTGTCACAACTGAGACTTCTTAGGTAGAATAGTGAATTAAATATTAAATCGGGGACATAAAGTGAATTAAAAAATATGAAACAGGACAAGAATAAAACAGAGGTATAAATAGACTGAACAAAGAAGTCAAATAAATGCATAATTACTTTTTTGATCTCCAACTGTAATTAAAGTTTGACGGAATGTGACTACGCCCTTCTAATAGTTAATTTTCAATGCCAGATAATAAGCAGGATGTATCATGTCGGATTTAAGTCGGTGGTCTGGTTCATATTCAAGGACTCTGTGACTAATCTAAATGAGTGTGCCATTGCCCTCAAACTTCATCAGTAAGTGTGCAGAGGAATGCATGTCAAAGAAGACAATACAAGTTTTGCCCATTTTCGAATAGGGAGATGAATATTTCCAGGTGCAGTCCAAGTCTGCAGCATTCAAGTCAAATGATGCTGAGCAGCAGAAAAAATCTACTTATGTCCTTCGCAAAGGTATCAAGGATGCCAAGAGCGAAAACCGGATTCCAGAGTCCTGAGGTGACCACACGGACACCCAGCAAATGTGGCAAGGCTTACACTCTATAATGGGCCACAAAGAGATGTCGGGCAGTATCGTTGGCAACATGGTGTATCCTCTGACGAGCTCAATGCATCCCCCATGCTCGCTTTGAACAGTAGGTCAGTGGAATGACATCATCCTCCCCAACAGCCTCCACATAGTCACTGTCATAGATATAAAATCAGCCTTCCTAAGAGGGAACCCACAGGAAGCAATTGTCCTAGATGGAGCCCATGGCTGCATCCTCAGGACCCGCGCGGACCAGCTGGCAGGAATATTCAGCCATTATTAACCTTTCTCAATCCTTTTAGAAGTCACCAGCTTCAAGAGGCTGGTCATGGTGCATATTAACTCCCAGCCTCCCAGGCAGCTTTGACCTACTGAAATTTACCTACTGTCACAACAGGTCCATGGAAGACACCATATTCCTGGAAAAACCCTGCACGTACAACAGGGACTTGAAAATGGTGCCAAACTGATGACTTTATATACTGTCTCAGTATACTACAGCAATACACGTGTACTGCATCTGAGATTAATACAAAAAGCTGGAGTAACTCAGCGGGACAGGCAGCATCTCTGGAGAGAAGGAATGGGTGACGTTTTGGGTCGAGACCCAAACTAGTCAGGGGAAAGCGAAATGAGAGATATAGACGATGATGTAGAGAGATATAGAAGAATGAATGAAAGATATGCAAAAAGGTAACAATGATAAAGGAAACAGGCCATTGTTATCTGTTTGTTGGGTGAAAACGAGAAGCTGGTGCAACTTGGGTGGTGAAGGGATGGAGAGAGAGGAAATGCTGGGGTTACTTGAAGTTAGAGAAATCAATACTCATACCACTGGGCTGTAAGCTGCCCAAGCAAAATATGAGATGCTGTTCCTCCAATTTGCATTTAGCCTTAGTCTGACAATGGAGGAGACATAGGACAGAAAGGTCCATGTGGGAATGGGAAGAAGATTAAAGTGTTTAGCAACCGGGAGTTCAGATAAGTCCAGGCGGACTGAGCTACGGTGTTCAGCGAAACAATCACTCAGTCTACATTTGGTCTCACTGATGTATAAGAGTCCACATACTGCATCTGAGATGCTTACCTAAGATGAATCTCAATGCTTATGTACAGTAATACTTGTACTGAACTATATGCAAAAATGAATTCCACTGTACCTCAGTACGTGTGATAAATAAAGTGCATTGGACCATTGAACCATCTCTGGAACACGTAGATAACAAGGATTTAGATAACAACCTGGACCCCTATTTATTGACAATAAGACAGAACATTCTGGAGTAACTCAGCGGGTCAGGCAGAATTTCTGCAGAACGTGGATAGGTGACGCTTTGGGTTGGAACCCTTCTTCAGACTCATGATGGTGGGGGGGGGGAGGGGTGAAGAAAGCTGGAAGAGAGGAGGAGCAAGACATGGCCTGGCAAGTGATAGGTGGATATGGGTGAGGATATGGATTGGCAGATGGTTGGACAAAGGCCAGAGATGAAAAGACTAAAGATGTGAGATAAGGATAGTAGAGTTGCAAATTGTGAATCCAGAAGAAGGATTGCAGGTGAAAGGGGAGGGGGTAGAGAGAAATGGACGCAAGTCCAGGTGGGACAGGGAAAAGAAGAAGATAACAAGGAGGGAAAAGAGGCGTAAGAGGGGTTTGTAAAATTGGAGAATTCAATGTTCACACCGTCAGCTTGTAGGCTACCCAAACGGAATATGAGGTGCTGTTCTTCTCGTTTGCATATGGCCTCACTCTGGCAATGGAGGAGGTTCAGGACAGAAAGGTCAGTATGACATTGGGAAGTGGAGTTAAAATGGTTAGCAACCAGGAGATCCAGTCGGCCTTGGCTCGGCGAAATGTCACTGAGTCTATGCTTAGTGTCGCTGATGTAAAGGAGGCCACATCAGGAACACTGGATGCAGTAGATAAGGTTAGAGGAGGTGCATGTGAACCTCTGTATCAACTGGATGGGCTGCTGGGGTCCCTGGATGGACGCGATGGAGAAATCTGAAGGGTCCCGACTTGAAATGTTGCCTGTCCATGGGTTCCAGAGATGCTGTCTGACCCACTGAGTTACTCCAGCACTCTGTGTCTTTTCTTGTGCACTAGTATCTGCAGTTCCTTGTGTCGATCAATAAACGCGTATTTAACTTGATGTGGTAAGTTTGTATCAATCATCCAAGTACAGGCGTTTTACACTACTCAACACAATGGAGCCAAGCTATAGGTTAACGTTTTTGTGCAGTTTTAGCATCAATTTAGAGAAACATAGTAATGTGAGAAGTAGAAGTATGAAGTACGCTGTTCAACCCCTTACGCCTACTCTGCATCTTTATATCATGACTGATCTTTTACCTCAGTACCACCTTCCTGCATTAAGCAAGTATTCCTTGTCAATCAATTGCATTCATGAATACAATCCAGTTAAAAGAGAAGAGAAAAATGACGGGGAGAAATAGTGATAGGTTTACAAGTTATCAGGTAACTGAAACATCCTGATCTCCCATCTACCTCACTGGAGACCTTCAAACTATCTTTAATTGGACTTTATTAGACTTTATCTAGTACTAAAAATTATACCCTTTATACTGCATCTGTACACTGTAGGCAGCTTGATTGTAATCATGGATAATCTTTCCTCTGACTGAATAGTAGGCAACAAAATGCTTTTTACTGTACCTTGGTACATGTGACAATGATAACCTGAACTAATTTTAAAAAGTGGAAAAGAGGTTTAAAAGAGTGGGACAATTGTATTGGGTGATCGTAGATTCTCCTCTGAGACCAGCATGCAAAAAGACAGCATGTTCTGGCACCATCTTGTTTGGGGTATGTGCCTATTAGGCAGGATTGCACTTACCTCAGCAAACACCTTGCAGAATCCACCATTGCTAGACCCACGACTGCACTAAAGATTTTGCTGGGTGCAGCTTCCCAAGGTTTTCCTTCACTCATTCTGTGAAGTCCGCTTGGGTCAAGAGTGACAACTCAGCTGCAAAATGGTGCAAGGTGTAGGTCTACCGACAGTCTGCCTGAGGACCCTCTGACATTCATGCCATCAACAGGCATGTTAGGGTTCAACAGTGATGCAGCGGTAGAGTTGCTGCCTTGCAGCACCAGAGACCTGGATTCGATCCTGACTACAGGTGCTGTCTGTATAGAGTTTGTACATTTTCCCTGTGAACACATGGGGTTTCTCTGGATGCTCCTGTTTCCTCCCACAGTCCAAAAACGTACAGGTTTATAGTTTAATTGGCTTTGGTACAATTGTAAATTGTGTGGGATAGTGCTAGTGCATGGGGTGATCGCTGGTCGGCGCCGACTTGGCGGGCCGAAGGGCCTGTTTCCGCACTGTATCTCATGTCTAATGTCTAAACAGGCCTTTTCCACTGTTTCCATGTATCTCTGATGATCAACATCATTCTTAAAACATTAGGAAAATTGCAATTAATATAAAACTTTATTTACAGACATGAAGCTGCAGCTAATTAATTGAGACCATAAATATAATTTTATACAAAGAAAATTAAATCAAACTTTATCTTTTTAAATGGATGCCAATGACCCTTTGAATGAATGGGGCCATGCTAATTGTATCAGCCGCCGCTGGCATTAAACTGGCACAATGCTCAGGTGCAAGTCTTGAATGGGCAAGACGTCAGACATGTACAGTATGTACCAGACCACCAGTGTATTCCTGACTTCTGCATTGTGGTGTGCAATACAACTAGCCAGTGTTTCTCTTCAAACCCCCAAAGTGAAATCACAGTTCATTTTCATTCATTTTTTCATAAATGGGTTTTATGACAGACTTGGGAGGGTAAGTGTTGTAATGTGGTTGTGGAGTCACCTGCCATAAGATGTCAGTAAAGTAGTACAATCAGCAAACAGGAAAGAGTAGGCTTTCAAAAGAGGGTGTTTGTTGGGTGAAGAATAATTATAGTGCTTGTGAGTAGTAAATGATAATGATTCATAATTGGATTCTCTGACAGCTGTTAACTCTGAGCACTAATTCAGTTTGTCAATTTAATTCATCATAATTAGTAGTACACTTTCACATGCTGTATTTATAGTGAAAATATGATAACACTGGACATCCAAATGGACCACCATGATCATTATCTGTTTTCTGACTTGTCTGTGAAAATAGAAGAAATTAATCCAAATGTCCATCTTTTGGAATTATAACAGAATAAACTATAGCAAACATTTAACTCATGGGTGCCTAGTATGTCGAACAAATCAGTATTATGACATTCCCAATAAAACTGCTCCCTATCGTTAAATCATCCTCAAATCTGAATGTTCTTTTGAAGCAGAAACTTTATAGTCTGCTCAGGATTAGATTACTCCTAAGTAATCTGATCATTTTGAGGAAATATCACTGAACATCACTGCATTTCCTGCGATTGTTCCCCCAAATAGATGAATCTAAATAATGTTAAAAGATGCATTAAGCTTTTTACCTACTCCATTATCCTTCGGCAAATAATTCCCTTTTTGATTTTGCTACATTTCAAAAGAGAAATCCAATATTATCACTGTTTCCATCAGAAGGAATGCGATTGTGAGAACAAGTTTAGTGCAAGGTGGTTGCTGCAGATTCTTGGTATGTAAGTGCTACATGTCTGCTCTTGTGCTACATAGTGCAATGAACAGAAGAACAGACAAGCATCGTGGGAGTGTGTCTTTCTTCAGATCAACCGCAAATCATTTCTGAGTCGTCTTCAGCCAATAATTTTATTGCACGATATCTGCAGTTTTCTTATACATTTTAGTGTTAGGTTTCTTTCATGTTAACCCCCTAAAGTCCAAACCAGTCTATTCTCTCAGTCTCTCCAAGTACCTGATGGCATGACCCAGCACTCGGTACATCATGATGATTATACAGAGGATATATAAATGTGTGAATGAGGCAATCTTGTCATTTGAAGCCATATGCATGCAATGGCTGTGAATAAGTAGAGTCACTATCTCATTATTCTCCATTCCTGAACATCAAATGATTGTTCCATCGAAGGGAACATCAGAGATAACATGTGTTGGAAGGAACTGCAGATGCTGGTTTACACTGAAGATAGATACAAAATGCTGGAGTAACACAGTCTAAAGAAGGGCCTCGACCCAATACATCACCCACCCATTCCTTCTCTCCAGAGATGCTGCCTGTCCAGCTGAGTTACTCCAGCATTTTGTGTCTATCGTCAGAGATAACATGATCCTTTTTGCCCATTGTCTTTTTATATTAATTTTCCAATAAGCATCATTGGATAGTAAATAGAAATAGAAAATCTAGATATATGTTACATGCTATCTCTAATCCAGGAACAATGGGGGTTATTGTAAGTTTAGTTAATGTTATCAAATGCATGATAGTGCATTGGTCTCTTGTTATGATTTTATGAGTGATTTTCTTTTGCCTTTCATAGATTAAAAAAAGGGCAGCATGCATAGTTAATGGAAATCAAGTATCATCCATTTAATTTAATTAATGACAAGTGGGGCTTCTCAAATTCTGCTGTCATGGGTTATGGGGAGAAGGCAGGAGAATGGTGTTGAGAGGGAAAGATAGATCAGCCATGATTGATTAGCGGAGTAGACTTGATGGGTCGAATAGCCTAGTTCTGCTCCTATAACATGTCCATATGAAATTAATTGGCCAAATGAATAAGTTGCGTTAATATTTACAAATACTAAAACAATATATAATATTTTGTTAAAAATGTCATGAAAAATAAAAACAAATTCTTAATAACTGAAATGCCACAAATGGAAACTAAAATTCTACACTGGAATGTCAAGACAGAGGAAAAAATAGTTTTATTCACTTCAAAGTCAAGGTCAGTGGGTTCCCATAAAAAGGAATTCTGACCTGGAAAGGAGAATGACGAAGAAAACTTTGTCAGACAATCCACTCATTTCCTGTCCACTGGGGTGTGAGGCACTGGGGAATTAATCTTTGTTGGAAGAACAATGAACAATTCAAACCAAAGAATGCAGGGTATTTAAAAAACTACTAATTAACTGCAAAAGAATGTCAAATTTTGTATTTAGAAAATGTCACAACAGGAATGCGGGGTCAAAATTCCAGGTGTGGTGTTAAATTCCTTTGGACCAGTTGATAGCATGACTTGGAAAAAAAACAGGCCAATAAACATTTTAAGCGCTTTCACAACGAGACATGCAGTCAGATAGAAGAGCAGAAATCCGACGTAAGTGGGGATGGCCCTTGCTGCACTGTATTTGTTTGTGGATTTCTAGAAAATATAACATGTAAAATTGTACACTATTCATTGGTTTCCATTATTCTCTGTGGCATATTAACCATTGAGGAATAGATTTTAAATGCCGGCAGCAGGCTCATTAGCAAATTTGTTTAGAGATACCGTGTAGAAACAAGCCCTTTTGCCCACCGAGTCCATGCCAACCATCAATCACACCAACCATTGATCATCCCTACAATTGTTCTGTGCTATCCCACTTTTGCATCCTACATATTAGAGGCAATTTACAGAAGCCAATTAACCTACAAACCTACACATCTTTGGAAGTGAAATGTTCAGGGACAAAAAAAATGGCAATGTTGAAGATAGTCAGGAAGGATGTTAAAGAATCATTTGGAAATGTTGGCAAAGAAATAGCTGGTGGAGTATAATCCAGGCAAGTATGAGGTGTTGCATTTTGGTAGGGTCAAATGTAAAAAGAAGATATAGAGTAAATGGCAGGAATCCTAGGAGCACTGATGTACAGAGGGAACTTTGGGTGAAAATCTGCAGCTCACTGTAAGTGGCAACACCAGTAGATAGGGTGGTAAAGAAGGGGTACAACATAGGCATAGATATGGTAGACAGTCAGAACTTTTTTTCCCTGGGTGGAAATATGTAACACTAGAGGGTATAGCTATAAGGTGAGAGGGGGAAAGTTTAATGGAGATGTGTGTGGCAATTTTTTTACACAGGGTTGTGGGGCCCTGAAACACATTGTCAGGGGTGGTGGTGGAGGCAGATGCATTAGTGGTGATTAAAAGGCTTTTAGATGGGCACATGAAAATCAAAGGAATAGAGGGATATGGATCATATACAGGCAGATGAGATCAGTTTATCCAGGCATCATGTATTGCACAAACAATGTGGGCCGAAGGGCACATTCCTGTTCTATGTTCTCTGTCTGTGTCATTTGCATGGCCTTTGAATGCCCGAATGGCTTGTACATGGTGCGTCTGTACCAGTGCCTTTTGGTCCGGGTAGCTGTGTGTGTGTCTCTCTTCTTGTAAAGGTTCTAGGAGTAGGGTGCATAGTTCCAGAGTAAGGTCAACTGTTTGTGGCAGAAATGGGGGGGGGGGGAGGTTTCTTCCCTCAAAGGGTCATGAATGTTTGAAATTCTCCATTCCAGAGGAAAAGGCATTGAAAATAAACATGGTGGGGGTTGGGTGGGGGGGGGGGGGGGTGCAAGGAATGAAAGAGTCAGAAGAGAGAAAGGGAAAGGGCTTGACCCATCATCCTGTCAATGGATGCAACTCCTCGGCTCTTTTTCAGAATTGTTTCATGCCATTTTTTATTGCTCACTCGTGCAAGTGGGACTTAAACTTGGAATCTTCTAACTTAGAAGCAAGGACACCATCCAGTGAGTTACAGTTGATACTAAATATGCCTTGTAAAGACATACTTATGCAGAGCATCCCAATTAAGCATCAAATTTTGTTTACAATGGGGTTTTTGCCCAAGGGCAAATGACTCATCAAGTACCAGGGACAATATAAACTCAGCAGCAAAGAATATTTCCATAATAGAACATACTGAATTTTCAGCTCAATAATAGCTTTTTATATTTAACATTTATGAGTCCAGTAGCTAAATATGCAAGAGCATGGAGAGCTCATACATAATTTGTATCACTTTAAGAATAAATAGATTGCTTCTTATGCTAATGTGATTGATCATCTTAACTGTGCGTTCTGTTCCAAAATATGGATCTATCATTTTGACAAGGTGAGACTTTTTTCCTACCTGTGTCTGCATTCAAAAAACCACAAGGCTTGTTTAGAGGAGTAACGGCAAGAGATAAGTAAAGGGATATTCCTTAGGGTCGGTAATATAGCCACTGTTGTTTACATCCTGCATTAAGAACTCAATTTCAGAAATACAACACGTTTAAACTTACTAGCAAAATCAATCCAGTAAGGGCAAAAGAAACTGAATGAACCAGCTCAGAAATGTGAATAGTATAAACACTTTAGCTATCTTCAACATTGGAGCAAATCTTGATTTGTGGTCAGTTGGTAATGGTGGCGAAAGGAATTCGAGGGATGGTAATTTTGAATTCATAACTTATTGCAGGAAGCATATCAGATTAAGAATGCTGTCTTCAAACATGCAAGTAAAAATTATGAAAAGCCATAAGTGAGAATGAATGGCAGAAATTATGATTTTAGTGCATATAGTATTTTTTCCCAATATTGGAGAATCAAGAACTAGAAGACATAGGTTTAAGGTGAGAGAGAAAATAATTAAGAACCTGAGGGAAAACATTTTCATACAGAGGGTGGTAGGTATAAAGGAATAAACTGCCAGAGTAAGTAATTGAGGCAGGCACACCAACATTAAAAGACTTTTGGACAGGGACATGGATAGGAAATGTTTAAAGGGATATGGACCAAACATGGGCAAATGGGACTAGCTTAGATGGGGCATCTTGATTGTCATGGATGAATTGGGCCAAAGGACCTGTTTCTGTGCTGTTTGATTCAAAGACTAAATATACTTTTTATTGGAACTGAGACATTAACTATGTTTTTGATTAAGATGATTAAGGATACAAAGGTGGTGCAGGAAGGAGATGGTGAGGTAAAAGATCAGTTCTGATCATATTGTATCTGATCATTTGATCATTCTGATCATATCTGTCCATATTGAATGTTAAAGCATAAACAGGGTGTTGAATGGCTGAAGGCTGCTTCTGTTCACAGATACTGTCCTGATCTGCTGAGTATTTCCACGAATCTCTGGTTTATTTCAGATTTCATGACCATCTCTTCCTTGGGTTAATTTTAAGCAGCTCCCTGGTGTCTCCATCCAATCACCACCCTTTTCCAAAACACACCCATTTACCATCCATGAAGTAGCTTCAGAAATTCTGGATGTCATGATCTTTATTTACTTCCTTTGCAAATAGAAATTGAGAATAAGATCAGGTCAGAAACTCACTACCTTCTGTAATTAAATGTTTGAAGTCTATTATCAACGATTGTTTTCATACTAATTAAAACCAAACACCTTTTTTTTCTTTTAACTTCTTTAAACTGAAGACAAATTGATTATATTTATATGTTTTCCCCACAGATTAGTTCACTTAACATGGTTTAAAATAAATAACAGATATTAAAGTGCAGGAGATAAGGGAGGGAATTGAAATGTAGGCAACAAATGCTCTGAATGTAAAGTAATATTAAGAAGGAACACAGGTTACAAAGCAAAGGTTTCAGAGAACTTTAATTAGAAGTCTGAAATATTACTTCCAATTCCTAACGATTTGGGGAATAGGTTTGTGTTCTAGCCAAAATCATTTTCAAAACCAGGGTATATTATCCAATCTGTAATATACAAATATCTATCTACAATCTCTTAGAAACGCTCTGTCTTATAATTTCATCATTACCTCAAGTGATTAATCAGTGTGATTGTGGCAGAAAATTGTCAGAAAGGCCAATTATATGGCATAATTATGACTACTGCCAATGTTATGCCAATCACTCAAGAGAATGTTCAATTATCTTGTGAAATAAATACACCCTTTTACACAATGTCCTGGGAATTGTCTCAGCCGATAGACGAACAAAGGCCCGGAAATTGATTTTATATTGCTTTTATCATACAAAGAGGTGGGTGGCGGATGCAAATGTGTGCACTACTAGAAATTTACCTCCCGTTGTATTTATAATGGTAGAAAAAGAAAAGTCCAATGGGAAAAAAAAGTCCAAGGCCAACATCTGAAAGAGGTGTTAAGAAATGAGGAGAAATTATCTAAGATAGTCAATAATTGCACAGTGGTATTATGCGTGTCAGAAGCAGATTCAGTTGCAGCTTTCGGCAGAGAATGGGGTGATACCTGAAAAACAGGCATTGAGAGGCTAAAGGGAGTAGGACTAATTGAGCAGGTTTGTCCAGGAAAGAGCAGAGTTACAATGTGCTGAATGGTATGTCTCAATGCTGCAAGATTCAAAGCCATGAACTGGTAGTTACAGGAGAAGGTGATTTATAAGCAGCCGACAAAGCACTCTTTAAAGGAATCATTGGAGGTGGGCAGGTGGGACTAGTGTCAATGGGGCATCTTGGTCAGCATGGGCAAGTTGGGCCAAAGGGCATATTTCCATGCTGCATGACTATGACTCTATAAAATATAAAGCAAGTAAGTTTACAAAATTTAATTATTTCAATGTGGAATAAAAACAAAAATGCTGAAAGCACACAGCAGTTTAGGTGGTATCTATAGAAAGAGAAATAGGGTCAATTTATCACATTGAGAACTCTTTGGTGTGAAACATTAATTCTATTTTCTTTCCACATGTGCTGTCTGACTTGCTGAGTGTTTCCAGCATTTTTCTGTTTTTCCTTCAGATTTTTGGCATTGGCAGTTCTTTGCTTTTTGTGATCTGGTTGTGGAGTGGGGGATCAGGTGCTCTTTCCTGACCACCCACTTATTTCGACCCATTCTAGCAAAGTATCTTTCGCTATTTGGATAGGTCTGTGCACCTGACATGCCTTGACATATTTCTTTCAAGGGAATGATTTAGGAATTACATATTTAAATGGTTTGCTTTATTGTAAAGTAATTTTCCACAGGCCATGAGTGACAGGTGTTTATTAGAGCCAGGTGAACCAGTTTGTGGACGATTGCAGTTCCCATCCACTTCAAATATAGAAAAGGACTTGCTTTTTCATCATACACTTGTGATCCAATTATCATCTTCTTTATTTGATGAATAACAGGAAATGACATTGAGCCATCAGGCTATTAAACGCTACAATCTCAAACTAAGCTCTGAACTACATAGTCTTACGAGGCATTGTTTTTGGTTTACACTATTATTGTTTTTTTTATAGACTGTATGTTTTGTTGTTTATTATGGTGTTTATAAAGTACTATGTTTACATTTCTGTTGTGCTGCTGCAAGTAAGAATTTCATTGTTCATTTTGCAACATACTGTATGCCACAAAAACACTCTTGACTTATTCTCTTGAGTTCCACAACTCAAGATAGGGGAACAGAGAGCAAGATATATTCACAACCCTATTGGTAATCCCAAATAATTTAAAAGATATGCAGGGTTTGTTAATCAACAAGATTATCTAGATTGAAGATAGACACAAAATTCTGGAGTAACTCAGCAGGTCAGGCAGCATTGCTGGAAAAAAGAACAGCTAATCTTTTTCTCCAGAGTTGCCTGACCACTGAGTTACACCAGCATTTTGTGTCTATCTAACCAGCATCTGCATTTCCTTCCTACACAAGAATGTCTAAGTGTTGGTCTTCAAAGATGCAGAGTCAGACATCTGTAATATTGTTAATCTGAAAATAAAGGCCATTCAGCCCCTCGTCCATGCCAGCTCCTACTGGAGGAGTGCATTTTCTTACTCTTTTTATGCAGCTCTGCAGGTTAATTTCTACTTGACTGCCTATCTGTTTGCATTTAGATGGTCCGTGTTGATATTTTTTTCCTTAGGGGTGAATTTCATATCATAAACACATTCTGTGTGCAGGTATTTTTCCCTAACATGCCTCTCCCCTTTATCTTTTGTTCACATTCTGTAAAAAATTAGGCAAATAAATTTATGCTAGATTCTATTCTAGATTTCTTTAAGAAAGAGATATGATGGACTAAATAATTTTTGACCATACAATAGTTCTAAGAACTTTCCGCCAATCCGAAAGATAATCAAGGAATTTAAAAAAAATGTTTATCCTTTCCCTAATCTTCACTGTTAAACTTAATATTAAAGGAGGCATTTTTAGTTGTGTCCAGATGTTTAACTCATCAGTAGCTGTGTGGTTGATTTTTGAACAGCCAAATTCATTTCATAGAGTAACTATTCCAGTCCCACCTGATCTTAAGTACAGGAACTAAGTAATAAAGAGAGTGCTGCTGGAAGGTCAACTATCTGTCAATTTCCATTATCTTCAGGAGAAGTGGGAAGGAAATGTCCTTCATGATCGTAACTGAACCTGGCTTTCAATAAAACCGTCCTTTTATTCCCATTTTCTGAATAAACTAGAGATATGGCATAATCTTATTCATCATCTCTGAAAATCAATTTATAGATCTACAAAGTTAATGATCACCTCATGAATGTTGAAACATTTTGCGTTATATTTTCTGAAGTTATTCCTCAACTTGACAAAGTGTGAACATTATATGGTGACAGATGAAAAATAGTTTATTGTGTGCCGAATCTCAAGAGGAATGAATCAAAACACTCCATTGCTAATAATGCAACATGTTTTTTGTCAAACACAGTTTTAGATGCAAGTGTGAAATCTGGCACTACGTGCAGATCTGGGTGTAGATTTCACCTATACTTGGCAGTACATAAATAAGATACTGAACTTGTTTATTTTACATATTTCTTTCAAAATGTTACATTGAACAATCATAGGTATAAAAATGTCATGTCCTGTTTCATGTCACTAACCATCAGAGAGGTGATTGGTTATCAATGTTGTTTTCTTTTTCATTTCATTTCATGCATAGTATTGATGCTATGGCGTTGCTTCACAGCTTGGTTTGGGAGCAATTATGCCCAAGACCGCAACAATTACTGAGAGTTGATTGCAGATGTAGCCCAGTCAAACACACAGACCAGACTTTCCACCATTTACTCCATCTACGCTTCATGCTGCCATGGAAAAGCTGTCAACATAATCACAGACTTGATATAGACACAAAGTGTAACTCAGCAGGTCAGACAGCATCTCTGGATAAAAAAAGTCCTAACCCGAAATGTCCCCCATCCATTTTTCTCCAGAGATGCTGCCTGACCCGCTGAATTACTCCAGCACTTTGTGTCTATCTCTGGTATAAATCAGTGTCAGCAGTTCTTTGTTTCTCTATAATCATAGACTTGTCCCATCCCAGACATTCCTTCTTCTCCCTGTTCCCTTCAGGCAAAAGACATAGAAACCAGAAAGTACGCATTGCTGGACTTAGGAATAGCTTATTTTCCTCTGTTATCAGGCTTATGAACGGCCCTTCCATAACCTAGGATACTGTCTCATTTACCTCCATCCCATTGCAGACATTGGATCTTGTCTATGGAAGTAATGCTGAGAACAATATTTTGCACTCTGTATCTTCCCCTTTGCTCTAGCTACTGCACTTGAGTTTGATGTAATTGTATTCATGTGTGATGTTATCTGATCTGTTTGGATAGCATGCAAAACAAACCTTTTCACTGTACTTCGGTGACATGTGACAATAAAAACCATATACCTGATGAAAATAATGTGGTTATGGTAAAAACAGGTAATACTAGTTGTTCAATAGTTGGTTTATTATTATCATGATTTACTTATTGTGACAGAGAAGGAAACCATTAGGTGCACAGAGCCCATGCCAGCAAAGCAGTCCCACCAGTTGCTTTCTCCCTTTTCCTATTTCCCTGTAGCCCTGTAAATATTTCCTCGCTCAACTGCTCTTGTTTTTATTCGTTTGCCTCTTATTTAGGGATATTTACAGTAGTAATTAACATACCATCTTTGGGATGTACAGGCTGGTTCATTGATTTGCTGCAGGCAACACCTGAAGCCAGGAATGAATCCGATCCTTGAAGCTGTTCCACTGTGCCCCCCACTGAAAGCACCAAAACACGTTAATTTGAAAATTATAAATGACATAAACATCAGAATTTTCATTTTACTGGTTTCATTTCTTATTCTCTCTTTCCTAGTGGCGCAGCGATAGAGTTGCTGGCTTGCAGCGCCAGAGTCCTAGGATTCGATCCTGACTACGGATGCTATCCCTGTGGAGTTTCGACGTTCTTTCTGTGACTGCGTGGGTTTTCTCCGGGTGCTCCGGTTTCCTCCCACATTCCAAAGATGTGAGGGTTTGTAGGTTAATTGGTTTCTGTAAGTTTCCGGAGCGTGTAGGATGCAAAACTGGTGTAAAATAGAACTAGTGTACAGGTGATCTTTGGTCGACATGGACTCAGTGGGCCAAAGAGCCTGTTTCCATACTGTATCTCTAAACGAAACTAAACATGCTAAATCTGTCCTGAGTTGTTGGCCTCCCAACTATGATCTGTTCATTCATTGGCTCTGAGGGCTGCTTCCTCAGTCAATTGCAAGCTGAGACTTGGAAATTTGGCAACTTGCAGGCTAATCGTTGGCGTGAATGATAGTAAACTAGGAAGAGGGTTGTCAAACGTATTTGATTTCCCTTCAGCAGCCCCTGGATCCTGGTAGACCCAGGAAAACTGGAAAACAGGAAAGCTTATTGCATTCTAATCAGATTTTCAGGCAATACTACGCAAAGTAGGGCAACTGAGCCCCAGAGGCACAGCTTGAGAATTACAACGCAAATTAGACAGAATAAGCAGAACAGGAAAATCTGAAATTCATTTTGAAGGCGTATAAAGTTGCCCACACGGGAATAAAAAAATGAGCAAAATGTTGACCGCCAATTGTATCGAATTAGATGACATTGAAGATGAAAGGATTTTTAGAGATTTTAGTATTTGCAGTCAAATTTCTTTCCTTTTCCCTATGAGACTTAACCCGGCCTGAACCCAACTGTATTTCCAAGTTTAGATCAAATCATGGCCACACTTTCCCGTGGTACAGGAAGATTATTGTGTTTAGAAGCAAGACAAGCAGGGAAATTATCGCTTTGGGTCTCTTAGTTCAGCAGGTTGTTTTTGATTGACAACTATATGAAACAGTTTGGTAAAATGTTATAGTCTATGATAAAGCTATTAGATATGTTGTCTGAGCTGCTTTAAATTAAGTACTCCATTTTACCAGATGTTGCCATTTCAGTATGGCTGGGAATCTTCAAGAATTCAGTCAATATTCACCACTTTTGAGGAAACTAAAATTTGTTTTTTTCTGTTACTCATCTCTGATGATTACTTCCTTTTAGAATGTGACTCGAAGCATTTTCCACTTTAGTTGAAAATAGTTGTAAATAATATTTCTGGATAACAAACCTCAATAACAAAAACTTCAGACTGTGAAACCAACAGCTCCAATGATAAATTTACTACTGAGCCAAGAATTGAAAGTTTTCATCCCTGTCCTGTGCTTGGTTAGCGATTTTCAGTGATACCAGGATTGACCAATATCTTCAGGCTAGGGAGAGCCAAGAAATTATCCAGGACTGTAACTCCTGTTTACTGTGCTGTGACACAAGGCGTAAAGTGTTTGAATATAGATGTTGTAAGTGGAAAGTATTTAACTGACTACAAAGCTGTGGCTGTAAATATTTGTAACTTGGTTTAAAAGTGAAAGAGAAGTACTGGATGGCCAGTGGTAGCTTATACCAAAGCAACACTAAAAGTATTGACTTGCATTAAACATGAAACCTTAGACGAGACTTTTGCAACTATTAAGCAATTAACCCAGGTGTGATGGTACTGGAGCATCAGCCTTGAATCCATGACTTGGGTCGTATCAAAATACTCTCCGACTGATCAACAATCAGATTTGGAACACAAACCCTTATCATTTGCAAATTAAAGCTACAAGAGCTCTAGAGATATAAAAGCTTCTTTCTTCAAGGCCTTCCTCATGTTTTAAGGCTTTAAAAAAATGTAGCTTCTGTACCTTCTGGCATTTTCGGTCTGCTTCTAATCTTTGCTCTGTTTAGTTTCACACTGACATAGTTTCCTAGGCATGAAAAAAAAAATTCCATCTCCTTTTCCTTCCCCCATTGCGATTTGTGTTTTTTCCAGTTTGGCTGATGTAAATCGGGTAGGATCTGTTTCCTGGACCATTTGTTCAAGTCGTTCTTGCTTAGATTTACTGCTGTAGAATGGATTATAGTGCAGCGACTCTGGGAATATGAGAACACATGCAACTGCATGTGAGCTGAAGCTTTAAAGACTCTTCCATTCCTATTGCAGCCATTGTTAAACATAAATTATATCGTTGAAATATATGTCATCAGTTTTAAAACTCATGATTTATTGCAGCTCAGAAACATTTATTGTGAATTAAAAATATAATGTTTGAAACTGAGATGAGATTAGATTTCAATCTAAAAGGTCAACATTATTGATATAAATCCCTTAAAAAATACTATGTGTTTTCATGTTATTAAAATCCTCACTTTTATGGCTGAGAATATCAGTCATACAAACCTACAGTCTTCATTTGTGGTATGCCCAATTTTTCAATGTTATATTAAATTAATAAAGGTGCTGCGCTAAACTTTTCTCACTTCAATGAATTGGCTATTGTTAAATTGTGAACCAAATAAATTTCATAGAGGCTTCATATTTTGCGGTATATTTGTTGTTACAGCTGCTGTTTTCTTTCCTTTGTTGGCCTTGATAGCTATTCAACTTCTGAAATGCATATCTTGCACATTTTTATTTTCTTCGATATTTCTGTCATATTTTTAAAATCACATTTCAAAGCAACAGGGTCCTCTCAGTCAGCAACGGGGTACATGCGCCATTTAGGTCAGTGTGTTTTATTCATATCTGTAGAAAACATATAAGCAGAATCATAGGAACTAATTCCTACGAAATGAAATTATTACTTTGAAGCATAAAGAAGTAGACACGGTTGCCAAAACGTCAAGTAATCTACACAAAACCATCTTGAATACAGACAAGGAAAGTAGAAACATCACACACCATTTTCCAGTATTTTTTTACAGCAGGAATCTGGGTCATAAATCAACTCACATTTCCTTTCGGCAGATGAAAAAAAAACTATTAAAATGAACACCCCACGGTTCCTCCATTATTTGAAGTCTTTAGAGAATAAATAATTAGATTATCAGGAGAACAAGATAACATTTTACAGCTGTGCTGATGAGACCAATGCCATTGCCTGAAGAAATATGTATCACAACATGGATTTAGATGCATTGTTTGGGACACTCAAGTAATGTTTTCTTCTATAGACAAGGAAAAGCATCCAAAAACATTTTTTGTTCCTCCAAAGAAGATTGCCATTAGAACATGTTTTAGCCTATTTCCTTATTTATTGCATGACTTCAATCTGAGAAGAAAGAGATAAATGAAGTGAGAAGCATGTGGAACTATGGCCTTCCGAACCACATGACTGACAACAGTGCCGAATTATAGAAAACCTTCTGAAACATGGCTATCCCCCAAAATTTGTTACCATTCTACATCGGTAATGAGATGGCAAGCAAACCATGATCCGCAATAAACAGTTCACCACGTACCCAGTCCCAGTGCAGATTGGTAAAGCAAGTCTGTGCACCAGTCCTCTTCTCAATTCTTCCTCTCTGTAATACTTCTTTTAGCCTCTAAGAAACTTTCTGCTAGACTGTCTAACCTATGGGATGAAAAGAAAACTGCCCAATCTTTGTCATCTCATTTCCACACTAAAATTATACCAATCGTGGTCTTCAATTTACATTTTGCAGATGACTTTTGCATGTCTGCACATGTGAAGGTCAGGATTACTTTTTATTCCTTCACTGAAGCATATGTGAGGATGGGTCTAGACTAAACCAACCAGGCCCACTACATGATGCAAAGCATAAATCATTTCCCATACCTTGGAGGTGTCCTCCAGTGTCCAGATACTGGCAGCACAATTCACCAGTGACTCCAGTGCATCACCATTGCCTCTGGCTAACTAAGGAAAACTATGTTTGATGACTACAGCAGCAAAGCCATGGTTTACCTACCTGCAATGGTTCCGTCCCCTCTTTAAGATCTGAAGACAATCTACCAAACACACCACAAAGCATTGGAGGAGTACCCCCAGTATTGCTTCAGAACAATATTCCAAATTAGGATAGGGAAACCTCTGTCAATGTCATCTTCCAGGTCTACATTTCTAGTACTGACGTCTGATCACTCCCAGCTGGCTCACAAATGTACTCATGCATGGTATGAGTTGCCGAGATAGCATGCAAAACATTGTTTTTCTCCATATCTTGGTACATGTAACAAAAGTAAAGCAATACCAATACCAAAACAAGAGTGAAATAAAATCCCAAATGTTCTCAAATTCTCCTTGAGAAATTGTGATATCCTCACTGGTCATGACACAATGGCTCACTGCATGTTACTGCAGGTTATTATGAAAGAAAAGTTTTCATTTTTACAGGTTTAAATCTGATTGGCGTTGCTGCATCTAACACTCTCTCTTTTATTTCAGACAAGATAGAGGAACATCCAAAGAGATTCAACAGGTATAGTAGAAGCAAATGGGAACTAAGGAAAGAATTGGCACCCTTAATGATCGACATGGTTGTCTGTGTCGAACCGCAAGGGATGGGCCAAGAGTTAAAGGAACACTTCTCATCTGTATTTGTGAAGAGAGAGTGAAGAGAAGATTCTGGAAGCAAAGTATTTAGAAGAAGTTATGGATTTTTTTTTGATCAATGCAACCATCGATGAACAATGATTGCCTGAAATTAAAGCAGCAACTTTGAAAGTTTGAAATTAAAATGCTTTCATCTTGATCTAACATCTTTCATCGTACTCTGCTGCAACGGCAATTCCCTCACATTTGTAATTGATCCCAATCCCAAGGAGCAGCCAAGGACAGGCACACAAGCAATGGAAGTGCTCTTTTTAGGGAGACACATGGCACTATGGCTGATGAATAAAATTGGCTCTTGAATGCATCTTGAAGCTACTAAGTAATTTTGGCCCCAGTGGTATAAATTAAGGAAGCAAGCTTGGAAGAGTACTAACAAGTGGGAAGCAAAAGCTCAGAGCAATCGTGTTCAGTCAGTTGGAAAATTAACCAAGTTATTGACTTTAATTATTGCAAATGTGCAGTTCCCTTGTGAGAAGAAGAATTTTTAACATTAAAACAATAATGTAGGAAGTGAGTCAATCCGGTTAGATTGTAGAAATTAATACAGTGGATTTTTACAAATTTGCAGTTCCACAATCTCCAAGGATACACTTGGTCAGGCCCTGGGGGTTTGCCCACCTTAACATTCTTTAAGACTTCCTTTTTAATAATTCAGATATGATCAAACACATTGTTACTCATTTCTCTCAATTCCTTCGCTTCCATGATCTTCTCTTCTGTAAATACAGATGAGAAGTGTTCACCTGGTCCTTCTCCTGTGGCTCAACACAGGTTACCATATTGATCCTTATCAGATTCAAACCAATAAAGCTTTAATCAAACTATCAGACTTTATCTTGTACTAAGTGTTATTGTACCCTTTAACCTTTACCTGTGCACTTTGTACGGTTTGTAAAATTGTAAAATTAACAGATCTCATCCCATAAAGAACCTGGTAAAGTTATACTGTAGCGGCGCCACCTAGCACACGCAGATATCGAACCCGGCGTTCGGAAGCCACGGTCACGTGATCCTAGAGGGGGCCGTTGTTTTCGCACGGTTTTCCCTTGGCGCGAGTTAGTTCAGTGCTGACCACCGATGTGGTCAGACGTGTTTGACAAACCTGTGTACTGCAACTTACTTTCGAATAAAGTTTTTGGTTGAAACGCCAGTAGTCGTTTCTCAAACTGCTAAATTGGTGACCCCGACCTGTCTAGCCGTCGTTAGACAGAAGAATTATGCAGGAAGAAGGTCCTTCTGCAGATTGGGCCAGCACGAGGCAAGGCTTACCGGCTTTCAAACTGACAGCCTTTTGGACTGATCAACCTCAAGTGTGGTTCGCCCATGTGGAAGCGCAATTCCACCCTCATCGTATCGACCACGATGAGACCATGTATTTCCATGTAGTAGGAGCGTTACCGCAGGACTGTGCCTCGAGGCTGTTGCCCTTTATCAGAGACCCTCCGTCCAGCGGCAAGTATGAAGGGTTGAAGGCTCTGTTGTTTCATGCTTACGGTCTGACCCGTAGAGACAGGGCGGCAAGACTGCTGCATATGGACTGCATCGGCGACCGAAGGCCATCGACGATCATGGCCAAAATGTTGGCCCTGATGGACGGGCATCGACCTTGCTTGCTTTTCGAACAGGCGTTCTTAGAGCAGATGCCTGACGAAGTGCAGCTGATGTTAACAGGAGCTGATTTCAGGGACCCGCAGCACTCGCGGAAAGAGCAGACGAGCTCTGAGCGCTCAGACGGCGGGACGTACACGCCGTCGCACGCCCCATGGTCACGCAACGGGTGCAGCCACTCCGACAACGAGAGGAAGAGACTCAGCCCAGCGTCGAAGACGAAGTGCCGTGGACAGCGATCTACGGCCAACGGAGATGGTGCTACTACCACCAGCGATACGGGCTCGGAGCCCGAAGATGCCGAAGCCCTTGCTCGTTTCCGGGAAACGCCTCCGCCGAACATCTGTAGAGGCGAATGTGATCAGCCCCAACACACGCCTCTTCGTCCGTGATCGCCATTCCGGCCACCGTTTCCTGGTAGATTCAGGTGCCCATGTCAGTATCCTGCCTCCAAACACCCGGGACCTCCGTGTGGGTAAGGTGGGACCTGTCCTCTCAGCCGTAAACGGGAGCGATATTCGCACCTATGGTACGCAGACCGCGAAACAAAATTTCAACTCCAACCAGTACAGGTGGAAGTTTATCGTTGCTGACGTCGCCCAACCAATCCTGGGCGCTGATTTCTTGCGCGTGTTCTCCCTGTTAGTCGATGTACGGGGTGGTCGAATGATCCCTGCGTCGGGCCCACGCCCTGACACACCGCGCAACCCGTCAACGCCCTCGCAGCAACTATTCGAGGTAGCTGAGATCCAGAAACCTTTCACGACCCTGCTCGCCGATTTTCCAGGGTTGCTCACGTCCCGGTTCGACAGAGCCGCGTCCCGTCATGGCGTGGTCCATCACATTCCCACCGAGGATGCGCCAGTGCACACCCGCGTGCGACGTCTCCCGTCCGATAAACTGCGCATCGCATGAGACGAGTTCCAGCTCATGGAGGACATGGGATTGTCCGGCGGTCGGATAGCCCCTGAACTTCCCCGTTACACATGGTACCAAAAGCATCCGGGGGTTGGAGGCCTTGCGGCGACTATCGACGTTTAAACGCGATAACCACGGCCGACCGGTATCCGGTCCCAAACATTCAGGATTTCTCGGCCCATTTGGAAGGGGCGACCGTCTTCTCGAAGGTCGACCTCATCCGCGGGTATAACCAAATCCAGCCCTGACGACATCTCTAAGACGGCCACCATTACCCCGTTCGGCCTTTTCGAGTGGCTCAGAATGCCTTTTGGCCTGAAGAACGCAGCCCAGGCGTTCCAAAGGTTAATGGATCAGGTCGGCCGGGGTTTGCCGTTCATTTTCATCTACCTGGATGACATCCTGGTAGCCAGCCGCTCGGAGGCAGAACATACCAAACACCTCCGCTTACTTTTCGAACGGCTGCACGAACACGGGTTGGTAATCAACCCCGAGAAGTGCCAGTTCGGGCTGCGCTCTATCTCGTTCTTAGGGCATAGTATCACTTCCCAGGGAGCGCAACCCCTGCCCGAGAAAGTCAACGCCATTCGGCAATTCCCCAGGCCATTGTCGATTAAGGGTCTCCAGGAGTTACATAGATACATAGATACATAGAAAATAGGTGCAGGAGTAGCCCATTCGGCCCTTCGAGCCTGCACCGCCATTCAATATGATCATGGCTGATCATCCAACTCAGTATCCCGTACCTGCCTTCTCTCCATACCCCCTGATCCCTTTAGCCACAAGGGCCACATCTAACTCCCTCTTAAATATAGCCAATGAACTGGCCTCAACTACCCTCTGTGGCAGAGAGTTCCAGAGATTCACCACTCTCTGTGTGAAAAAGTTTTTCCTCATCTCGGTCTTAAAGGATTTCCCCCTTATCCTTAAGCTGTGACCCCTTGTCCTGGACTTCCCCAACATCGGGAACAATCTTCCTGCATCTAGCCTGTCCAACCCCATAAGAATTTTGTACGTTTCTATAAGATCCCCTCTCAATCTCCTAAATTCTAGCGAGTATAAGCCAAGTCTATCCAGTCTTTCTTCATATGAAAGTCCTGACATCCCAGGAATCAGTCTGGTGAACCTTCTTTGCACTCCCTCTATGGCTATAATGTCCTTCCTCAGATTTGGAGACCAAAACTGTACGCAATACTCCACGTGTGGTCTCACCAAGACCCTGTACAACTGCAGTAGAACCTCCCTGCTCCTATACTCAAATCCTCTTGCTATGAAGGCCAACATACCATTCGCTTTCTTCACTGCCTGCTGCACCTGCATGCCTACTTTCAATGACTGGTGTACCATAACACCCAGGTCTCTCTCCCTCCCTTCTTAAAAAGTGGGGTTACGTTTGCTACCCTCCAATCCTCAGGAACTACTTTATCAGGATGGTTAACTTCTATCACCGTTTCATCCCGTCGGCAGCCGCTATCATGCGGCCACTATTCCAATGGCTGGCCGGTAAGCCCAAGGACCTAGTTTGGTCTAAGGAGGCACAGAAAGCTTTTGCAGGGGCCAAGACGGCATTGGCCAACGCCGCTATGCTAGTACACCCCAGGGCTTCGGCCCAAACGGCACTAACCGTAGACGCCTCCGATGTCGCGGTGGGGGCCGTCCTTGAGCAGCGGGTAGGCAGTCGCTGGGTGCCGCTGCCGATTTTCAGCAGGCAACTGCGAACCCCGGAAATTAAATACAGCGCTTTCGACAGGGAGCTCCTTGCGCTTTACCTAGCAATCCGCCATTTCCGCTATTTCCTAGAAGGGCAAGCTTTCACCGCATTCACCGATCACAAGCCACTAACGTTCGCTTTGACCAAGGTTTGTGACCCATGGTCTGCTAGGCAGCCAAAGGCACCTTGCCTACATTTCAGAATTCACGTCTGACATTCGACATGTGGCAGGAAAGCTGAATGTCGTGGCCGATGCATTATCCCGTCCAGCGCTGCCCGAGGTCTCCGCGCTTAGTCTAGGTATCGATTACCAGGAGTTAGCAGCTGCCCACTGAATCTGGGCTGAAGCTGGTTGAAGTGCCTTGCGGCGCCTCCGGCGCGCGAGTCCTTTGTGATGTTTCCGCCAGTAAAGCCCGACCAATTGTCCCGGTCGCTTGGCGACGCCGGATCTTCGACACCATCCATAGTTTAGCACACCCGTCAATTCGAGCTACCTCTGTCCTAGTCGCAGCGAAGTTCGTCTGGCATGGCCTGAGGAAGCAAGTCGCTGCATGGGCTCGTTCCTGTATCCCATGCCAGACCTCCAAAGTGCAGAGACATGTACACCAGCCGGTCCAGGATTTCGATGTCCCGGAGGCCGGTTCTTGCACATCCATGTAGACCTGGTAGGTCCCTTACCTTGTTCGCGCGGGGCTACCCACTTACTGACTATCGTGGACAGGTTTACCAGGTGGGCGGAGGCCATCCCGTTAGTGGATACCTCCACCGAGGCATGCGCGAGGGCCATAGTCTCAAATAGGGTCGCTCGTTTCGGGGTCCCCTCAGATATGGGCCCAGTTCACATCTTCCCTATGGGGTGGTATGGCGCAGATGTACGGCTCTAAGTTACATCAAACTACTGCTTACCACCCCGAGTCTAACGGGCTGGTCGAGCGATTCCACAGACATCTTAAGTCGGCGTTAAAGGCACGACTCACCGGCCCTGATTGGGTCGACCAGTTACCTTGGGTCCTCCTGGGCATCAGGACAACGCCCAAGGAAGACTTCAAAGCCTCCTCGGCCGAGTTAGTTTATGGCTCGGTTTTGCGGGTTCCCGGGGATTTCTTGCCTGCCCCCCGGGATCAGGAGAATTCTACCTCGCAGGTGTTGGAGGACCTTCGCGAGCGGGCGCGCGCTTTGGTCCCAGTTCCAACTTCCCGGCATGGTTCGTCTTCGGTTCATGTGCCTTCTGTGTTATGGGATTGTGCTTATGTTTTTCTCCGTAGAGACGCTCATCGCTCGCCGTTACAGCGGGTGTATGAGGGTCCGTACAAGGTGCTCAATGCGGGGGTTGTGCCGGTCCCAAATGTTACGCTCGCCCCGCGACCGCGGACTACACTTTCCGGTCGCACCATCCGTTTACCCGCGCGTTTCCGTACCGCGGATTCTGGGGGGGGGGGGCCATGTAACCGCGCCACCTAGCGCACGCAGATATCGAACCCGGCGTTCGGAAGCCTCGGTCACGTGATCCGGGTCAGACGGGTCAGATGTGGTCAGACGTGTTTGACAAACCTGTGTACTGCAACTTACTTTCGAATAAAGTTTTTGGTTGAAACTCCAGTAGTCGTTTCTCAAACCGCTAAAATACGTTGCTTAAAAGTTCAACTGAACAAATAAAGAATTCAGGGACATTTTTTTCCAGCTATTATTAGGCAACAGAATTGTCCTCTCATCAGCTTGAGTGTGGTCCTGACCTCCCATCTACTTCATGGGACAGCTTTGAACTATTTTTAATTATTAACAGGAACACATTTCTAATTGACAACATTTATTGATGTTGCTTTCCAGAGCTCAAGAATTTTGCTTGCAGTTTGAAATCACATTCAATGCCTCGACTAACTGCATCAGCAACAATAAGATTTGGATATGAGCCATTGAATAATGTTGATCTGAGAAAAAAAGAGGAAGAGAAAAGGGCAGACAATGGACTGAAAGGTGGAATTTGGTGTTGGTGTGAAATGGGGCAGCAGAATAATGTGTGTAGAAAGGAACTGCAGGTGCTGTTAAATATTGAAGTTAGGCACAAAGTGCTGGAGTAACTCAATGGGTTAGACAGCATCTCTGGAGAAAAAGGGTGGGTGAAGGTCTGAAGAAGGATCCTGACCAGAAATGTCACCCTTCCTTTTTCTCCAGAGATGCTGCCTGACCCGCTGAGTTACTCCAGCACTTTGTGTCTCCATTGGCAGAATAGAGTCCCTGTATTGGAGTTGTTAGTTAGTAGTTAGTACCAGCTACCAATGTTAGAGGTGAGAAAAACATGCATCTAGGAGTAGGAGTAGGAGTATTAGTACGGGTTGAAAGTGAAGTGAAATCAAGAAGATTTCTTTCTATCGCAAGAAACCAGAAAAGTGTGACATAGAGCGGCACAGTGACACAACTGGTAGATCTGCAGTCTCACAGCACCAGAGACCAAGGTTCGATTCTGACCTCAGGTGCTGCTTTTCTGCAGTTGACACTTTCTCACTGTGACTACATGGGTTTCCTCTGGGTGCTCCGATTGCCTCCCATATTCCAAAGATGTGCGGGTTTTCTAGGTTAGTTGGCCTCTGCAAATTGGGCTTAGTGTGTAGGGAATGGATGCAATAGTGAGATAACATAGAACTAGTATGAACAGGAGATATATGGGTGGTGTGGACTCAGTGGATCGAAAGGTCTGTTTCCATACTGCATCTCTAAAAATCTAAAAAAAGACAGTGGTAGAATGAAATGGACTGGTGGAAAGGAGAGTATTAGTGTATATGGGAGAAAGGAAAAAGAGAATGTTTCCATAAACTGGGAATAGAGAAAGATTCCATCACCGAGGTGCATCATTGGCCCAGGAAGTATTGCCAAAAAAACCGAATATTTTTATACATCTTTCTTGTCTGACTCAGGATTTCCTTTCTATTCAGTGAAATTTAGTTACTGTTGTAAAGTAGTATAATTTAATGAATGCAGGCTCCAATGACCAAACAACGTGACCATATAATCTGATTTTCTTTAAGTTATATTAGTTCACTCATGTGCTCTCTTCCAGAATAGCATCATGGGATTCTTCAACTACACCTGAGAAAGCAGAGTGCTGGTCTAACATCACTTCATGAAGTTATCCAAATTGTTATTGTATATTTGTCAGCCAAGTTCTTTAGGTTGCTCTCTAACCCTAATTCACAGTTTATAGATTTATAGAGAGTAGCTCTTCAAGTACTGGGGTACCAAATTAAAGCCCAATCTGAATTGTGCACCCATGACCAATCTTGAAATTGACTATTTCAAACATTTCCCAAATTGAAGCCAATCGTCACTGCAATATAACAACAATATTCTTATGGACTTTGCCAGGACCCTACAAGCTAATGATCGATCAACCTCCCCATGGTGCAACTCCTGACGAGCTGCAAATGTCCCCAACTGCTACTTGATAATTGACTGAATCAATCAAATTGCCGTGCTTATCATTTCAAGGAAAGGTTGGAAAACCCTCAGTCATTTGAGGATAGGCCAGAAACAATGAGCCCCCCTGCTCCACAAATGAAACATGAGGAAAAACTGAAAATTGTGTCTTTGGCCATTCATAACCAGACCATTGCCCATATACTGAAGTCTTGCCCTTAGAGATCCATTTCTGGTGGAATCACAATCATTCACTCTCCTTCACATGAAGCTGTTGAATAGGTTGTAAACCTTTGCAACAAACTTTAATATATATACATCTCCAAATAGCTGCTTCCAGTCCACTTATGCTTAATTATATCAAAAGCTTAGTCTGTCATAGGCTTGTCATTTATTTCCATCTAGTTCATCTGCATGGTCTGCTGCACCAGGAAGGCTGGAAATATCATGACCAGAAGATCAAAGGCCAAAAGTGCAGGATTAGGCCATTTGGCCCATCGAGTCTGCTCCACCGTTCGATCATGGCTGATCTATTTTTCCCTCTCAACCCCATTCTCACTACTTGAGCACTTTGTCATGTCATTTTGTTAACCAGCACCTATGGTTCCTTGTATTGCCTCTCTTTATCAATATTACTTCATGTTGAACATCTCAGAAGAAGCCCTGAAGGTAGCACTTCACAGAATTTACCATGTGTGGAGGATTTCGTGGCCATCATCAAATGTAACTTGACAGCCCCAAAGTCCCATTGCAGGAAAAAAGGAAACCAAAAGATGAGAGAATCCTATTTTTTCATCAATCTGATAGATTAATTTGTTACAGATGCATTTGTCCATGTCATGATAGGTGAGACTAATTATCATATACTTATGGAAACAAAATCTCATTGTGTTGTGAAGTATTGCCACAATAATAAATAAGATAAAGAAAATAGAAGCTATGGAATATAGACCAGTGCAGTACAATAACAAGCACTTCAGCCCACAATGTCTGTGCTGGACATGTCAAGGCCAATTCTTATCTGACTGCATGTAATCCATATTCCTCTGTTCCTTGTATATCCATATGCCTATCCAATAGTATCCTAAATGCTACCATTATATCTGCCTCAACCAGCAACCATGGCAGCACATTGAAGCATCCACCATCCTGTGTGCAAAATAAAATTGCCCTGTACATCTCCTTTAAACTTTGCCCCTCTCACCTTAAGGTTATGCCCTCTAATATTTGATATTTTCTATAAAGAGGTAAAAAAGGTTCTGACTGTCTGTCCTATCTATGCCTCGCTTCTTCGGAACAAATCTGGCAGATCAATAATGTTGTGGCTCTCCAGCACCAGTCAAAAATTAAAATAAAATTGAAGTCAATGGAAATTACGGGAAAACTCTCTATTGGCTGGAGTCAAACCTGGCACAAAAGGAAGATATAGGTTTTTTTTAAGGAATCATCCTATTCACAGGACACCTCTGCAGAAGAAAAATGTTCTTGATCTAACCATCTCCAGCCATTTCTTCAAAATATTCGCTCTGTCATGGTAAAAATAACTTCATTGTTCAATTCCTCAAGCATCATATCATTCTCTTGACCAGATTTGTTGCAAGTAATTTGATGTGGCAGAAGTTACAAGTCAATGACTATCACCAACAAAAGAGAGTGTAACCCTCTCCCCTTGACACCCAGTGACATTACCGTCAGCAAATTCCCCTGCCATCAGCACCTCAAGGCATACCTGGTCCAGCTACAATTGAATACTATTTGATATATTTTTGTTTAGTTTAGCTTATTACTATTGTCATGTGTACAGTGAAAAGCTTTTGTTTGTGTGCTATCCAGTCAAAGAAAAGACTCTCAGTCTGAAGAAGGGTCTCAACCCGAACATCCACCTATTCCTTTACTCCAGAGTTGTTGCCTGACCCAATGATTTACTCCAGCTTTTTGTGTCTATCTTCAAAGAAAAGACTGTACATGATTACAATTAAGCCATCCATGGTGCACAGATAAAGGATAAAGAGTCCAGCATTTAGTGCAAGATAAAGTCTGATTAAAGATGGTTCAATGAGGTAGCCTCAATGAGGTAGATGGGAGGTCAGATCCAGACTCTAGCTGATGAGACGACTATTCAGTTGCCCCGACCGCTTTATTTCTTCAGTTGAACATTTCTACTTGTATAACTTTATTAGGTTCCTTTTGGGGTAAGGTGGTCAATTTGGCAAAAAGAACATTCTGCCATAATTTACCTCTATTGAACAAGTAATGCCAATCAACTGAAACATAAACCATATATTGCAGAAATACATTTATCTAACAATCAACAATTTCACATGTCACCTCAAATGTCCTAGTAAGAGATGACTGAAAGAATACAAAAATCACAAGGCAAAAAATGCTGCTGTTAGCCATCCAAACCACCTCAATCTCATTGTGAGTATTCCTTTTCTTTCAAGAGAAATAAATTAAATCTACAGATATTTACCTGTAAAGATCAGTTTATTTTCTGATTATTTATAACGTTTTATTTTTTAAAGAAGGAGCAATAATGCCAATAGAATGACTTCCATGTAAAATATTCTCCCAGATGTTTTTTTCTTTTGGCAGGAGAATTATGAAATATTTTCCCTACCTGTTTGGAAAAATCTTTTCTCCCTCATCAGCAGCCTGCTGGAAACGCGCCACAGCAGATTTGTCCATGTTTTTGCCAAGTATTAGCTAATAGTCAGCAAAGAGTAGGAAAAAATGCAAGGTTCATTCCCCATTGGTCTTTACCAGAAATTAAGCCCTCCTTTCTATGAAACAGGCGTACTGAAGGGAATCCCCCGTATGATGTCATCTGAACAGAATTGCACCCGGAATACGGCCTGACACAAGTGTTTATGAGGCTCCAAAGATGACTATAAATTTGAAAAAATTAGGTCAATGGCCGGGTCCTATAGTACAATACAATATCAGTGTAGGAAGGAACTGCAGATGTGTATTTACACCAAAGATTGGCACAAAATACTGGAGTAACTCAGAGGGTCAGGCAGCATTTCTGGAGAAAAGGAATAGTTGACATTTCGGGTTGAGACTCTTCTTCAGATGAAGAAGGGTCTCGACCCGAAACATCAACTATTCCTTTTCTCCAGAGATGCTGCCTGACCCGTTGAGTTACTCCAGAATTATGTGTCTGTCTTCAATACAATATAATTGTTGCAAAGAACACAGGCGGCTAGATTAGTAATATTGAGTGCCTTCTCTAGCTGCTCATTGAAGAGTGCATGACCACAATCTTCTGCTCAATTATAATGCAATCTTCCCATCCCTCACCTGGTCTGGATTTAGTTGTCTCCAATGTCAGAGGTTGGGTTACGGCCTGCAGTAGGAAGCCACTAAGCCAGTCCCCTGCTCATTGAACCTGACAGGCCATCGGCCCAGGAGGGAGAAGCCACCGTGTCAGCCCCAAAGACCAAAGACCAGGAGGATGTAGCCAGTGGCAATTGATGCGATGGTAAGAGAGGAGAGGGAACTGGGATCTGGTCTACCACGCCCTGGGAACAAAGGTGGGCGGGCGAGGAGAGGGAAATGGCGTCCTAGGAAGGAGATGTCTGGAGGCCCATAACAGCCTAGGTCTTGCCAGAAACAACTACCGCTCATAAGAACTAGAACATGCACTTTGAAAATAACGCCAAGAAATGGCGCCTCTTGCATGCGGGCTCATTTCTATATAGACTATTTCTGTACACTTCCTAATCAAGGATTTGGGTGATGGCAATACTCTACCCGACTGTTTATACGAAAAATAATTTCACTGCATTAGCACTTTGCACGTGTGACAATAAAACCACCATTGAACCATTGAATTATTGTGTGAAGTACTTTTCCAATATAATTTACTGCCTTGGTAAGCTATCTAAAACAATAGATAGAAACAGTGGTGGAGCTGCTAGGACTGCTGCCTCACAGCATCAGAGATTCGGGTTCAATCCTGATCTTGGGTGCTGTCTGAGTGGGGTTTGCGTGTCTCCTTGTGCAAACGTCTCTCCCGAAGACATGTAGGCTTGTGGGTTAATTGTTCTCTGTAAATTGTCTCTAGTGTATAGGAAATGGATGAGAAAATAGAATCACATAGAGCTAATGTGAACGATGATTGATGATTGATGATTGGTGACTTAAATTAGAGCACATGGTATTGGGGGTAGGGTGTTGACATGGATAGAAAATTGGTTGGCAGACCAGAAGCAAAGAGTAGGAGTGAACAGGTCCTTTTCAGAATGGCAGGCAGTGGCGAGTGGAGTGCCGCAAGGCTCGGTGCTGGGGCCGCAACTGTTTACCATATATATTAATGATTTGGAAGAGGGAATTAGGAGCAACACTAGCATGTTTGCGGATGACACAAAGCTGGGTGGCAGTGTGAACTATGAAGAGGATGTTAGGAGGTTGCAGGGTGACCTGGACAGGTTGAGTGAGTGGACAGATGTGTGGCAGATGCAGTATAATATAGATAAATGTGAGGTTATCCACTTTGGCGGCAAAAACAAGGGGGCAGATTATTATCTCAATGGGGTTAGGTTAGGTAAGGGGGAGGTGCAGCGAGACCTGGGCGTCCTTGTACACCGGTCACTGAAAGTTGGCTTACAGGTACAGCAGGCAATGAAGAAAGCTAATGGAATGTTGGCCTTCATAACAAGAGGATTTCAGTATAGAAGTAAAGAGGTTCTCCTGCAGTTGTATAGGGCTCTGGTGAGACCACATCTGGAGTATTGTGTACAGTTTTGGTCTCCTAATTTGAGGAAGGACATCCTTGTGATTGAGGCAGTGCAGCGTAGGTTCACGAGATTGATCCCTGGGATGGCGGGACTGTCATATGAGGAAAGATTGAAAAGACTAGGCTTGTATTCACTGGAGTTTAGAAGGATGAGAGGGCATCTTAATAGAAACATATAAAATTATAAAAGGACTGAACAAGCTAGATGCAGGAAAAATGTTCCCAATGTCGAGCGGGTCCAGAACCAGGGGCCACAGTCTTAGAATAAAGGGGAGGTCATTTAAGACCGAGGTGAAAACAAACTTTTTCACCCAGAGAGTTGTGAATTTATGGAATTCCCTGCCACAGAGGGCAGTGGAGGCCAAGTCACTGGATGGATTTAAGAGAGAGTTAGATAGAGCTCTAGGGGCTAGTGGAGTCAAGGGATATGGGGAGAAGGCAGGCACGGGTTATTGATAGGGGACGATCAGCCATGATCACAATGAATGGTGGTGCTGGCTCAAAGGGCCGAATGGCCTCCTCCTGCATCTATTTTCTATGTTTCTATGTTTCTATGACACTAGTGGATTCAGAGGGCTAAAGGGCCTGTTTCCAACTATACTAAACTAATCTAAACTAAATTAAATTAACTCAGTATTTTCTCCCATCCAATCCTCACTGTAAGTCTATATCAACATTAACAAGACTAAGGAACTGAACATTGCTTTCAGAAAGGGATAGTTAGGAGACCATGCACCAGTTTACATTGGTGGATTGGCAGTAGAGAAAGTAAGCAGCTACAAATTTCTGGACTTTGACATATCAGTTGGGCCCAGCACATAGATGCAATCACATAGAAACTTAAAGAGATTCAGCATGTCTCTGAATACTCTAACAAACTTCTACAGAACTTCTTCTTCTTCTTGCGTTTGAGGCAGCAGATGTTATGTAACACCCTCTAGGCGCTGTAGCCAGTTAGGCCTTCCGCATTCAGCTGCAGCAGGGTGATGCCATCCATTTCGACATCCATAGGTGCCCGCCCTAAAAAGGGCGCATGCTCCGGGCTGGCGCCAAGCCGCGGCGACTGAGGTTACATTAGGGTTGCTAGCTGCGACGACTGACGTTGTATTATTTCTGGTGCTGTCTCTGGTTGTTGTCGTTCACCTGACTGAAGTCAGTTGACAGGGCTCACCACGGGGAGGTCGACAACATGAGCCCTCCAGATGAACTGTAGAAAGTATCTTGACTGGTTGCATCATGGCTAAGGAGAACAAATCCAACACACAGGAACGCAAGAGGCTGCAGAGAATGGCGGACTCAGCCATCCATCATGGCCGCATGCCACTCTCTGGAATTGGGGATGTTAGCTACAAGGTTGGACAAATTTGGATTGTTTTCTCTGGAATGCCGGAGATTGAAGGAAGGCATGATATGTATAAAATAATGATAGGGTAGACAATCAGAACCTTTATCCCAAGGTGGACATTTTAAAGACCAGGGGGCATAGCTTTAGGGTGAGAGGGATGTTTTTTTTATACAGAGTATGGTAGGTGCCTGCAATGTGCTGCCAAGGTGTGGTGGCGGAGGTGGATACGAAAGTGGCGTTTAAGACGCTTTTAAATAGTCCCATTGATATGAAGGGAATGGAGGGATATGGATCGTATGCATGTAGGTGAGATTAGTTTATTTTGGCATCATGTTGGGCACGGACATTGTGGGCTGAAGAGCCTGATCCTGTGGTGTACTGTAAAATGTTCTACAAAATGCAGGTACTGTATATCCAATAAAATAGAAAAATAGATGAATTGACCTGAATATGTAGTGTATGTAGTTCTCAACATTAAGGCATGTTTTTTATTATAATCCAGGCATTTAGTGTACTGTTTAGCATATTATAAAGAGCAACAGAGTACTGCAGTAAACCTTTCGGACAAGGTTGTCCGTTCCTTTGGATGAGTATCTGTTAATATCACTCCCCATTTCAAAAACATAATCGGTAGGTATTGAAGATGCAAACCTGCTGGCAGGGAGGTTTACCAAGATTATTAAAATTCCAGAACCTATCCCTGTAACCACATACCTTCGCACCCATATCAGTGCACTGATCTCAAGATATTCCCCCTGGCTTTTCAGAGACACTGTAATTTCAAATTTCTTATCAGTCCTTTCCAGTATTCTTTTACTTTACTGATCTCCCAACAATCAGCGATAGCGAGAGTTTAGACTTTGATCTTTCTCCATTTTAACAGAATGCTGTCTGGATTGTCATATAGCATATCAGCTATAAGGAAAGTTTAGTAAAGCGTATCTTTTTCGCTGGAATGTCAGGTTGAGGAGAGACCAAATAGAAGTATATAAAATTATGAGAGGCATAGATAGGGTGAACAGTCAGAACCTATTTCCCAGGGTGGAAATATCATAAACTAGAGGTCATAGCTTTAAGGTGAGAGGAGCAAAGTTTAAAGGAAATGTGCAGAGCCAGTTTTTTAAACAGAGGGTGGTGGATGCCTGGGTGGTTGTCAGGGGTGGTTGTGGAGGCAGGTATGATATGAGCATTTAAGAGGCTTTTACATAAGCACATAGATATGTAGGAATAGAGGGATTTGAACCATGTACAAGTAGAGGAGATTAGTTTAATTTGTCATCATGTTCGACATGAACATTGTGTTCCTGTACTTTATTGGTCTATGCTTTCTCATCTACCTGTTCCTAATATCCAAAGCCATCGCAGTTATCTCCAGCCATAGGTGATTATGGCCAGTCCTACTTCACAATCACTATCCTGGATACTAACTACCCTGTCGCTACAGTATCAAATGCTGCGCTGAGGTCAAGAAGGAGCAGGATTGCACAGTCGCCGGAGTCAACGGTGAGCAGTAGGTCATTATGTACCTTCAACAAGGCAGACTCTGTGCTGTGGTGAGTTCTGAAACCTGATTGGAAAGTTTCCAAGATCAACAACATCCAGATTATCATCAGACTTTATTCAAATGTATTCTTGGGCAATCTCCCTCAACCTATATTCTACGAACATGAAACTATCTAAAGTTTTGCTGCCCATGTCTTAACTTCCACCCTGCTCCTATCAATCTTCATCCCTGTGCATACATATTTGCATTGCCAACCTTTTAGCACCCATTTACACTAATTCTATGTTATCTCATTTTCTCATCCACTCCCTACACATTAGGGGCAATTTTCACTGAGGCTAATTAACCCACAAATTTGCATGTCTTTGGGATGTGGGAAGAAAGTGGTGCACCCAGAAAAGCCATTTTATTTTGTTATAATTTTATTACAGTCCATTGTTTCTCCTCCAATACCTCTTCAGGCAGATTGTTCTGGATATTTCAACACTCTCTTCTTTAAATTTCTTCTCTCTCACCTTAAACATCTGCCCTCTAATTCGAGACTCCCCAGCCTTGTGAAAATAGATTCCGTACTTATTCGATCTATGACCCTCATAATTTTATAAACCTGTACAAGGTCACCCTCAGCCTCCTAATTTGCAATAACAATAAACCCGGTCTATCCAATCTCGTCTTAGAACTACATCATTTCATTCCTGGTAATGTTCTGGTGAATCTCTTTTCCTTTAGAGTGTTGACTAGAAGTGTTCACTATACTCTGAATTATTTGATTTTAGTTATGATTTTACTGATGTTGAAATTTAAATTTTCATTCATTTGTTTTCAAAACTCTTTCATTGAGCTCATCCCACCAATTTCCTCAAGCTCTGTAATTCTCTCCATTGCAATAACCTTCGCAGAATCTCCACAAACCTTCAGTTCTAGAGTCTTGATCATCTACAAAACAAATTACTCTATCATTTCCAGCTGTACCTTCCTTTGCCAAAGCCACTACTTCTGGAATTTCTCCCAAACTGGTCTGTCTATCTTTTTTTCTTTTAAAACTCTCTTTAAATTACAACTCTTTAGCCAGTTTTTGGTCCTATGACAATAATGTTTGCTTACATGGCTCAGTGCCAAATATTGTTTGCTAATGGTCTCAAGAAATGCATTGAGAATTTTTGTTAGGTTAAAATTACCACATCAATTCGTCTGAAGAAGGGATCCATCCCAAAATATCATCTATTTTTTTCTCCAGAGATGCTGCTTTTGCCCGCTGAGTTACTCCAACATTTTGGTCTATTTTTGGTATAAACCAGCAACTGCAGTTCCTTCCTACTCAATTCAAGTTGTTCTTGCCACTATCATTTACACATACCCAGATTACCTACTCACAGAGGTACAAATTGAACATGAATTATGAAAGCTATTGAGAAAAGTTTTAATATAAATCCCCCACCCCCACCAGCAACACTGTCTACCTTTCGAGGCTCCTGCCCCTCAAGGCATCATTTGTTCTTTATTGAATATTGTCCAAACCTGAGCTGCTGCCTGATAAGAAGCAAAGTGCCCTGCCAGATGACAACGATTCCAAAAGTCCATCAAGCTTATATATTGAGGCACTTGGGTCCCACTCCCAACACCTTTGGCAAGCTTTGACTCATTATCCACTAGTGCCAATGCAACAGGTCCCACTGGGCTATGCAATTTTTCAATGTAGGGATTTCCATTTTGAGCTCTGATCCTACACATTAGAAATTAATTGTTGGGAATAGGTATACATTTTGTTTCCACCAGGCCACATGGATCATTGGATCAGACATGTTAGATCAATGGGCTATCTTAGAGTCAAAGCTATTCAGCATGGAAAAAAAAACCTTGACCTAACTTGTCCATACTGACCAAGTTGCTTAAGCTAGTCCCACTTGCCTGTGCCTAGTCCATGCCCCTCCATATCTTTTTCTTCAATGTACCTGACTAAGTCTCTTTAAAATGTTGTAATTGCCTCCAACACTTCCTCTGGTAGCTAATTCCATATATGCAACATCCTCTGTATGAAAAAAGTTGTCCCTCAGGTTCCTATTAAACCTTTCCCCTCACCTTAAACCAAAGCCCTCTCATTGTTATAGAAACTAGGAACTATAGATGCTGGTTTACAAAATTGCTAACTCCTCTTCCTATTCCCCTACTGATCATTCTGTCCTTGGCCTCCTCCATTGCTAGAATAAGGCCACATGCAAACTGGAGGAACAGCACTTCATATTCCACTTGGGTAGCATACTACCCAATGGTATGAACGTTGAATTTTCCAATTTTAGGAAACTATCCCTCCCCTGCCCCCAACACCCCCCACACACACCTTCTTTGCCTACTACCCTGTGCCCCACTTTGACTTGCATCTATTTCTTCCTCCAGTTTCACAATTTGCAGTTCTTCAATCCCTTTGTCTCAAACCTGTTTTTTCAGCTGTCTATAAAAAATCCCCCCTCACTAGTATCCACCTATTAACTGCCAGGTATTCTTCTGCTCCTCCTGCTTTCTTCCTCTTGACAATCGGTCTGAAGGGTCCTGACCCAAAATGCACAGATCCAAATTTTCCAGAGATGCTGACAGACCCATTGAGTTACTCCAGCAGCTTATGTCTTTTTTTCCGCTCTAATTTTTGACTCCACTACCCTGATGAAAAGTATGGCTGTTCACCTTATTTATGGTCCTCATGATTTGATATACTTCTGTATATCAGCCTCTTGAGCTCTAGGGAAAAATGATGACCACTCTCCTTATAGCTCAAATCATCCAAACCTAGTAACATTCTTGTAAATCCTTCTGCACCTTTGCTAGTTTAATGACATTCTTCTTACAGCAGGGCAACCAGAATTGTATAAAGTACATTTTGTGGCTTTACCAACTTCTTGTACAGCTCTAACATGATGCGCCATCTCATGTACTCAGTACCCGAGCGATGAGGGCAACTGTGCTAAACATCTTCATCACCCTTTCTATCTGTGTTGTAACTTTCATGGAACTATGTGCCTGCACCTCTTGGTCTCTCTATTTCACAACACTCTCCAATACCTTACTATTTACTGTGTAAAACCCGCCCTGATGTATCCTACAGAAATGCAACATCTCATATTTATCCGGATTAAACTTCATCTTCTATTCCTCAGCCTATTTGATCAAAATTTTGTAATAATCTTAGATGACCTTTTTCCACTGCCCACCAGTTAATTTGAGTGTCATCTGCAAACTTACTAACCCCATGTCATCTACATTCAAAATCATATCATATAAATAACAAACAACCGTGGACCCACCACCAATGCCTGTGGTACACTACTTGTTACAGACTTCCAGTCTGAAAACCCTCCACTCCCATCCTCTGTTTCCTACCTTCAAACCAATTTTGTATCCAATTGGTTAGCTCACCCTGAATCCCATGTGATCTATTCTTCTAGATCAGCCGACCATGTGGTATTTTGTCAAAGGCCTTGTTAAACATGTAAAAAACTTCTATGGCACTGCTCTCATCAATCCCCTTGGTCACCTCTTCAAAAAACTTGAATTGGTGAGAATGATTTCCCATGCCATACTATCACTAAATAGTCTTTGCATTTCCAAATATAGGTAGATCCTATCTCACAGAATCCTCTCCAGTAACTTACCCATCACATATAAAGCTCACAATCTGTGGTTCCCAGGGTTTTCCATGCCCATTTCCTTGACCTCTCCCGATTCCTAACATAGACAGTTTTATTAATCTTTAAGGGGCCCTATTCTCTCTCGAGTTACTCTTTTACCCATGATATACTTGGAGAATCTCCTTCAAAGAAGGCTTGCATCAAAAAGGCAGCCAGTTTCATCAAAGACCCATACTACCCTGGCCACACTCTCATTTCATTCCTACCATCGGGAAGAAGGTATAAGAGTTTGCAAACCATGATCACCAGGTTCAAGAATAGCTTTTTCCCCAACAACCATCAGGCTCTTCATCAACACACAACGCTAACCTCAAATATGAACTAGGGACTGCCTTTGATTGCACTAAGGACTTTAGGTTTCTTTTGCACATATTGGGGTTATTAATTTATTGTTTTTTTTGTTTATTATATATTATCTATGTGTATGGTGCTTACAGGCCTGTTATGCTGCAGCAAGTAAGAATTTCATTGTTCCATTTTTCAGTACATATGACAATCAAACACTCTTGACTACCTTATCTGTCAAAGCTATCTCACATCCCCTATTTACCCTCCTAATTTCCTTTTTAAGTTTACTCCCACACCCCTTATACTCCTCAAAGTATTCATTTGATTCCAGCTCATGCCACCTTCTTTATCTTGACTGGAACCTTGTCATCCAGGGTTCCTTATTTCTCTAAGTCGTGCCCTCCAATCAAACAGGAACATGCAGGTTCTGAACTGTCACTGTTTTATATTTAAAAGTCTGCCACTTACCAGATGTCCCATTACTTACAAACAATCTCTTCCAATCAACTTCTGTTTGTTCCTGTCTAATACCATAAAAAATTGGCCTTGCCCCTTCAAAGTTTGATCATTTTCCACGACTACTTAAAAATCAATAGAATTAAGGTGACTGGTCGCAAAGTGCTCCCCACTTACAGTTCAGTCACCAGCCAGCCTTATTTCCTAAGAGGAATTCAGGTTTTGCCCCTTCTCTAGTAGGGACATCTGCATATTGATAGAAAAATATTATTGAACACACTTAACAAATTTCATCCCATCCAAGCTCTTAGCACTACAGTATGACAGCCCCAATTGATATTTGGAATGTTAAAACTCTCCCACGATTACAAACTTATTATTCTTGCAGCTTTATGTGATCTCCCGACATATTTCCTCCTCATTCCAAAAGTGACAACACTATCCAAAGGAACAGGCCTTTTGAGAACTTTAAAAAAAAAAATTGATGTTTTTTTTAAATCCAGTGAACATCTCCAGTCCCAATTAATTTCTCAGCTGTTCCCTTATTCCTTTGAAGTTAGGTCTTTTACAATACTGCACTAAATTGTATACCATGCTCTTAATTGGTAACAACTATACCCCTGTATTTAATAAGATATGGCACTCGTCATCTAGTCATCAGTTCAGAAGTTAAATAATGATCACAATTATTAGGTAGTGAATGAAGCATACAGTAATACATGAAAAGTGACAGAATAGGCAAATGTTATTTTTTAATCAGGATTTTGTTGTAAGATGCAGATGTAAAGACAAGAACTTGTTTACTTAAACCTTCAAAATGACACGAAAAAAATTGTGTGGAAGTTTTCAAGACAGTTTAGACAAATCTTGCTTTTTATGTTTAGCACATAGTATAAACCTGTGATAATTTTACCCATGCAACAATTCCTTTTTGTATAAAAAACCCCCACTTCCTCACTCATAATCCATATTAATCTGTCTTGGGTCCAATACCTTAGTACCTCAAATTACATTGGTGATTCTTTATGTGTAAATCTCATCAGAGCTTCATTGATCTTGGACTCCCTCTATTCCTACAATATATTAATTCCAAATAATTGTCTTTATCTCTGGTCTCTCCCCTTTCTTTCACCCCTCTCTTAACACCTGTGTTATGGCAGTTTGTTATTTTCCCCTTTGTCTCCCTGTCTCCTTCAGGCCCCATTTGAAATTGGACAGTTTATCCTTACTAAACGGAACTATTGAGCTCAGAAATCATTGTGCAACCCAGCTTTTGGTTGATTTTTCTTCTAAATATTGTACTGAGTTCTGGTGCCTTCCATTCTTTCATTTTTCATGTCATTCTTAACCATCTCCACAATGCACAATAACAATAGAATTCCAAACAGCAAACTAAGTTCTTTTTAACTACGGACAGATCGCTATGTTTCAACATTCATTCCTTTATTTGCTCCTCTCCTACAACTTCTGAATATTGTAATTGATTTTTCAGGTTAATTATTGTGGCAGACACCTTCCTCTTTAACCTTAAAATCACTTCTTATTCGCAGCACCTCATAGGTTCAGCATCATCACATTGCATGAATTTCAGCCCAGATGTTATTCCATTTCTGTCTCACTTTTCACCCTCTGTTTTGATTCCTGATTTTGGGTGCCAGACTGACTAGTCCCAGCACATTATAAGATCCAGGAGTGGATAAAAGCTCATGGAACACTTGTTTCTTTTTTATCTTCATTTAGTGGATGTCAGTGTCATAGCAAAATCACTGGAGGGAATAATAACAGTCACTTTAAGAGCAGAATTTCTATGAAAGGCAAGCCATTGTTTAGCTAATTCTGAAGACACATTTAACCACAAAGGCTCTCATTTTGTTTTCATCCGCCACACCTTTAATGAAAGAAATCTTTGATTTTAAAAAAAATGAGTACAAAAATATAAGTAAACAGTCTTATCAACATTAAGATAAGGAATGTTAAATATATCTGTTACAATAGTCTCCCTATGTTGTTTCTTTATACAAGAACTCTCAATAATAAAGATCATTTGTTCATTTGACATGTCTTTTATTTGCAGGAAATGCTAGGGAAAAAAAATGTTATAAAGTGCAGTGTAACCCTTACTTTATCTAGATTAAATATTTCATTAAGGTTCCTTTGGTTGCACACGCATTGATTGTGTAGATTTTCCCTTTGTTGATGATTGATAAGTCTGCCAATAGGTGGGGCAGATGAACTGTGCTTTTATGCACCTATGGTAATATGCTAATTCTTTCAACACATGTTGAAACTGGAGTTATTGTATAACCAGTAGTCATCAAATTTCAGTTTCAGATTTTGAAAGAAAGAAGCACAGAATTCTCACTGAAGCATTTTCTGCTAGGAGTCAGCTTCCTTGTTGTTCAGAGGATAATGATACAAAATAAGAAGCTTGAGTAATCAACCTCTCACTCAGCATACACACCAATAATGCCCACTGATCTAAAGGTTATTGTAGCCTATTTCTCTGCATTTTAAATACTTATTAGAACATAGAACAGTAGAGTCTAAAGCGTCTCGACCCGAAACATCACCCATCCCTTCTATCCAGAGTTGCTGCCTATCCTGCTGAGTTTCTCCAGCATTTTGTGTATTCCCTGTAAACCAGCATCTGCAGTTCCCTCCTTCACATTTCAGCATCAAGGCACTTTAATCCACAAAGTCAAATTGCATGCTTATTGCATGATCAGTTTCGTGAAATTAAATAAAAGTAAAATCTGCTGGAAGTAATATTAGGACATCATGTCAGAAATCAGTAGAATTACAGTATATTGGACTTGTTGTGGTAAGTTCCAGCTCCTGAATTTGAATACATTCTTGGCAGGGTTTGAGCCTTAAGGGCCTGTCCCACTGTACGAGGTAATTCAAGAGTAACAATTTTTTTCATCACGAGTACTTTTTTTACTCATGGACATTTTTCAGTGTTGAAAAAACGTCACGAATTTACCGGATTTCCCGAGTACCTACCGTTACTTGTACGAGCCGCTACGTGACATCCACGAGCTCCTATGTACCCGCTACATACATTACACGAGCTCGAATCAGGGGAGAGCTCGGGAGAACTCTTGAATTACTTCGTACAATTGGACAGGCCCTTAAGCCAAGGAATAAGTGCAAAACCTTGAAGAATATCTCAATTACATTGCTTCTTAATAACTTTTTTGTCAAAATTAAAGTTTGTGTCTACTTCAATGTAAGTATCCATGTAAGTTAACCATTTATAAAGTCTTGTAGCTTTTTCTGTAATCACAGAATACAAAACTAGATGAGGCGATTCTAACTATCATGCCCATGCTCCTGATACTTTAATCATTGCTCCACGAGCATTGAAGAACAGCAAATCCAATGCAGAGATAAGAAACTCGCCTGTGGCCAAGTATGGAACAGTGCAGTTCAGTTTCCATTTTGAAGATACTCTGTGATGCACGTGCAAGATGGTTGCTGTCTAGAACCTCAAGGACTTTCTTTTGAGGATGTCTTGAAGCAATACCCAATTCAAAGTTAATACCATATCTCAATTTGGCATCGGATGCGGAAAACAGCTCTCTATGGTAAACCACACCAGCCTCATGTATAAATGGGGTCTGTGACAAAGGACATGGCTGACAAAATCTAAGGTAATGGTACTGAGAAAGAAAACCTGATATTTCAGCCAGTTGTTGAAGCATTGGAGAATCACATGTCTTCTCTTTGGTGGCAGGAAAGAGGATATGCAGCACCTGATGTAGATTTGCAAAAGATTGTCCTGTTTGGCACTGTTCCAGGGAATTAAGAAATGCAATTAAACTGAGAGAAGTTGGTGATTGGACCGGTGCCTGAGAACACATGCAGAGGAAGACAGGAAGCAGACATATCAAAGCCCGGTGACTAAGTTAAGTCTCTTCTACCCATATTTATCATTGCAGATCGAATTTAATTTAGAAAATGTGTGGAAATATATTTTGGGGAGTAAAGATGAAAAATAATTCAATGGAAACATTAAATAAGTGGAGAGAGTGACATAAGGGTTTAAATATACAAACATAGAAAATGAAATTGCCTAGAAATAAAGAGATAAAGTCAATAACATTTATAATAGTTTTGAGAAGCATACAGTGTAATGAAAAACATAAAAGTGGCTCTGTGGCACTATGTAGAAGAGATATGATGCAGAGAAAATAAGTATTTTACCGCTCCATATTTTCTGAGCTCACACCAATATGCATTTAAGATGTTATTGATACTTATGAGTTGATTTTCAGAACTTACATGATCCCATTTCTAATACCACATTGCCTAATCTCATTCATGTAAAAAATATAACTAAAATGAATGATTTATAATTGGAATTTGTTTATTAATTATCTTTGTTTCATCGGATATATGTGACCATTTTTTAAAACAATGTAGTCAGAGTACCCGCAGGTTATTATGCACTTTTGGGGGCAGTTCAGAGTGTGGGTATTCTGCAGTGGGCGACACGGCTCCTGATTTCTCAAGGACTTACCGACATCTTAGATTTAGGTTTATTGTCACGTGTTATCAAGGCACAGTGAAAAGCTTTGTTTTGCATGCTATCCAAACAGATCAGATATGCCATACATAAATACAATCACATCAAACTCAGGTACAAACAAGCAAGAGTATTACGGATTACTCTCTACATGCCTGGTAAGTCTAACATCAATGATCTCAATAAACTCATTAATACCCAGGATAAAGCAGCCCCCTTGATTACCACCCCATTCACCACACATACATTCATCCCACCACCACTGCACTGACATCTTTGTAGGTATCAGCCACAAAATGCATTGCATTCACTGAATCCAATTGCATTGCATTCACTGCAACTCCAACAGCGCCTCTCACAGATCTGCAACCTCTACCATCAAGAAGTCAAGGGCAGCGAGCTCATGCATATTCCTATGAAATATACACAGGATCCCGACTTAGATATACTTGTTCATCCTTGATCGTCACTGGGTCGAATTCCTGGAGCTTCCTCCCTAACAGTTCAGTGTGGGTACCTGGATCATAAGGACAACAGTGATTGAAGAAGATGGCTCCCTATCACATTTTCAGGGGAAATTAGAGATGGGCAATAAATGCTGATCTCGCCAGTGATTATGCCCAGATCCCAAAAAAGATTAAAACAAAACAATCAGCTCCTCGTGTTTGCTCCACCATTCAAAAAGATCATGGTTACATGGAATTATCATAGCCGTGCCTATCCAGGACGTTCAATGTCATCCATACATTGAACATTTCAAACTTAATAAATAAACGTGAGACTGCTTAGCTAACTTTGTGGTGCCGAGATAGCAATGGAGTAGAGGGGTTGGTGCGGACATTGCAGTTGAGTAAAGGGTTGGTGAGGAGATTGTAGTGGAGTATGATGGTTGGTGCCGAGGTTACAGTGGAATTAGACTTCATCAACTCCGGCTCCCTGCCCTCCCAAGCCTCCAACCTCATCGTTCCCTAGCCCCGCACGGTCCGATTTTACCTTTTACCCAAAATCCACAAACCTGACTGTCCTGGCAGACCCATTGTTTCTGCCTGTTCGTGTCCTACTGAACTTATTCCCACATACCTCGACCCCATCCTATCCCCCCTGGGTAAATCCCTCCCTACCTATGTTCAAGACATCTCACACGCTCTTCGTCGACTCCAGGAATCCCATTTTCTAGGCCCCCATTCCCTCATCTTCACCATGGATGTCCAGTCACTCTACACCTCCATCCCCCACCAGGAAGGTCTCAAAGCCCTGTTTCTTCCTCGACCGGAGAACTAACCAAACCCCGTCTACTGATACTCTCCTCCGCCTAGCGGAGCTGGTCCTTACCCTTAATAACTTTTTGTTTGACTCCTCCCATTTCCTCCAAATACAAGTCACGCGCATGGGCCCTAGCTATGCCTGCCTCTTTGTAGGGTACGTCGAACAATCCTTGTTCGAGACGTACCCCTGGCCCTATCCCCGAATTCTACCTCCGCTACATCGACGACTGCATTGGTGCTACCTCCTGCACCCACACACAACTCATTGACTTCATCCATTTCACCACTAACTTCCATCCGGCACTCAAATACACCTGGACCATTTCCGACATTTCCCTACCATTTCTTGACCTATCTCCATCGCAGGTGATAGACTCCTGACCGACACCCACTATAAACCCACTGACTCCCATGGCTATGACTACACTTCTTCCCACCCTGCTTCCTGTAAGGACTCCATCCCCTACTCCCAATTCCTCCGTCTATGCCGCACCTGCATCCAGGATGAGGTGTTCCACACCAGGACATCAAAGATGTCCTCATTCTTCAGGGAACGGGGGTTCCCCTCTTCTACCATAGATGAGGCTCTCACCAGGGTCTCTTCTATACCCCGTGACTCTACTCTCACTCCCCATCCCCCCACTCGTAACAAGGGCAGAGTCCCCCTTGTCCTCACCTTCCACCCTACCAGCCGTCACGTACAACAAATAATCCTCCTTCATTTTCGTCACCTCCAACGGGATCCCACCACTGGCCACATCTTATTTCGTTCAGACCGAAAGGTCTGAATGACAAATAAAGGAATCTCTAATCTCTCTCTCCTCCCCTGTCTGCTTTCCGCAGAGACCGCTCCCTCCGTAACTCCCTGGTCAATTAGTTCCTTCCCACCCGTACCACCCCCTCTCCGGGCACTTTCCCTTGCAACCGCAGGAAATGCTACACTTGTCGCTTTACCGCCCCCCTTGACTCCATTCAAGGACCCAGGCAGTCTTTCCAGGTGCGGCAGAGGTTCACCTGCACCTCCAACCTCATCTATTGCATCCGCTGCTCTAGATGTCAGCTGCTCTACATCGGTGAGACCAAGCGTAGGCTTGGCGATCGCTTTGCCGAACACCTCTGCTCGGTTCGCAATAACCCTGATCTCCCGGTGGCTCAGCACTTCAACTCCCCCTCCCATTCCGAATCCGACCTTTCTGTCCTGGGCCTCCTCCATGGCCAGAGTGAGGACCACCGTAAATTGGAGGAGCAGCACCTCATATTTCGCTTGGGCAGTTTGCACCCCAGCGGTATGAACGTTGACTTCTGTAATTTTAGGTAGTCCTTACTTTCTTCTCCCCTTCTCAGCTCTCCCTCAGCCCACTGGCTCCACCTCTTCCTTTCTTCTTCCTGCCCTCCCACCCTCACATCAGTCTGAAGCAAAGATCCTATAGCAAGCAAAATAGATCACTCGACGAAAAAGGCATAGTACGGTCATGGGCAGATTCATGGGTAATCTTCAGCCCCATTTCCGTAACCGGCTTCCGTCTCCGCACCAAAGATCCCATAGGATACTAGTGCGGAGACAGAAGCCAGTTACGGAAACATCCTCGTAAAAATAAAAGTTATTTGGTAAAAATCTCCTCCTCATTTTCAGATTTTAAATTTATTAACACAAACTGTTCCCCCGCAATGTTGATTACACTGCGCGTCGGGTTACTGAAATGGATGAAAAAAAGGCCCACGTTGCGTACTACACGTCAGCCCATTGCATTTAGGAGTGATCTATCTATAGGATCTTTGGTCTGAAGAAGGGTTTCGGCCCGAAACGTTGCCTATTTCCTTTGCTCCATAGATGCTGCCTCACCCGCTGAATTTCTCCATCATTTTTGTCTACAGTGGAATAGGGAGGTTGTTGTAGATATTGCAGTGTAGGGAGGTTGGTATGAAGATTGCAGTAGCATAGGGGGGTTGATGCCGAGTTTGCAGTGGAGTAGGTGTCGATGCGGAAATTGTAGGGCAGTAGAAACATTGAACATAGAAAATAGGAGCAGGAGTAGGCCATTCGACCTTTCGAACTAGCACCGCCATTCAATATGATCATCCAAAATCAGTACCCCATTCCGGCTTTTTCCACATATCCCTTGTTACCCTCAGCCCTCAGAGCTAAATCTAACTCTCTCGTGAGTAGTTGGGCTAGTGACGAGACTGCAGTGGAGCGGGTACCGAGACTGCAGTGAAGCAGGCGGGCTGGTGCCGAGACAGCAGGGGAGTAAGAGGGTTGGTGCCGAGACAGCAGGGGAGTAAGAGGGTTGGTGTCGAGACAGCAGGGGAGTAAGAGGGTTGGTGTCGAGACTGCAGGGGAGCAGGTGCCGAGACTGCAGGGGAACAGGCGGGCTGGTGCCGAGACTGCAGGGGGGGCTGGCGGTGAGAGTAAGACTACAATACCCAGAAGGCACTGGGTCAAGCCGGCTTCCCCGCTGCGCAGTAGTGCACTGAGGCGGGGTGAACGGTGGCCGTCGAGGCGAAGGCGGAGCGCGAGCGTGTTTTTCTTTCAGCTCGAGTTTCGAAAGGGGAGGGAGAGGAAAAAAAATCGTGTGGCTGATTGACGAAGCTCTCTCTCTTGCAGCAAAGGAAGCTGAGGCGGCGCGGGTTCCCCCGAGCGTGAAGCGGCGCGCCGTGTGTCCCATGGACAGGACAGCTGGAGGAATTTAAACTGAAAGAGACGGCAGCAGCAGAGGCAGCGGGCGAGGCAGAGCGGCGGCAGCAGAAGGCTGGAGCCGGAGCGGACCGAGGGCTCCCTGCGACTCGCGCGATGGACGGTTTCGCCGGCAGTTTGGGTGAGTTGTTTGAAAAGAGCGAGGCGCCGCTCGCGGAGGAATGGCCGATGCGAAGCACTGAGAGCGTGGAGGCGGCGGCGCTGAGACAACCACCCGAACACCGCCTCCCGGGACCGGCTGAATTTGTGGGCTGTGTGTGTGTGTGTGTGTGTGAGAGAGAGAGAGAGAGAGAGAGATACGGTTAAATCCACGGAGTCTGCCACCGACCCAGCTCGGAGAAGGGCTGACAGCTGGCGCTCCGGGTGAAGTGATGTGGGTTGCATGTGCTCCGCGTCCCGTCCTCCACCCCCCCCCCCCCACCCGGGCCGCTGGTGTCCGGGCGGCCGCTCGACGACCGCAGCAGCGCCCCCGGGTCCTAGCGCCGGACAGGAGCTGCTGTCCGCCCCTAGCCCGCCTTTGCTGCTGCTGCTATCTCTGCTGCAGCTCCGCAGGTTCATGCATTCGCAGGCACCTTCCTAAACCGCCTCCTCATTCCCTTGCACGGCGCAATGGTGGATTCAGATTCAGACTGATCCAACCCTGCCTGTCCGTGTGAAGTTGCACTCGCAATCAGAGTTGGGGAACGACCTGTAGCGAAGCAGTAGCCGATGTCCCTCGCCAAATGAATTGCCGCGGATCCCAGTTGCACAGCCACCGCTGTCATCCCGGCTGATGGTTTAACGTGGATCTCTACGTGGCTGAAACGTTCGTTAGATAAACTACACGAACTGTGGAGGGAAGTACAAAGTTAGATTAGATGATTCGATTGATGGTCTCTAGTATCTTTGATTACAACAGCCGTGCCAGAGACATAATTCAGCCCTCTTCGTGGGTGGCAGAAGGTTTCCACACAAGGGGACGAGCAAACCTAGCGACCCGCCACCACCAGATTACATTAGTCACTAGGTAATATGGAGACTTGAAACTCCCGTACCCATTGAATGGAGAGAAGGTGAAACTTGCTGCCGTAGAGAGTAGTTGAGGTAGAGAGCCTAAGCATTTTAGGCGGAAAGGAACATCTGATTATTTTTATAATTGGATGAGGAACAACAGTAGCAGTATAGATTGGGTGGGACCAAATGGCTTATTTCTGTGAAATGTTTTCTCATGTTTACAAATGGTGTGTAAGCGGACCATAATGAGTTTATTTAAGAGTAACACACCGGCATTACTTAAAAAATCCAATAACAATAATGCATCTGGAAATCAATTAATATTGAGTTTGATATCGGGTATGAGAGGAAGAGATAAACTAGAGGTAACTGTTAAGTAAGGTAAATTTGGCTGATGAGTCAAGTAAGTATTATGTATGAAACAAAACTGCCATATAGCCCTAACGACAATATTTAATCTCAAGGTTCAGACAGTATTAAACAAAAAGGAAAGGCTTTCAAGTATGTAAATACTGATATATCCAGCATATTGAAGTGAACAAAATAGGAAACAAAGTATGTGCATATTTTGTAATTAAAAAATCTTAAGGATATAAAAAACTAATAATATCAAAGACATTTAAAAGAAATAGAAGAAAAGAATTGTAATGAAAATATGGAATTATTGATGATAGATGGTGGTGAGAGTAAATGGAAGAGTTAAATGAGTACCATGTATTTTTGCATGAGAAAAGGACTAGGGAAAAAAAGCTGCATAAGAGTTTTATAAAAATGATAATAGGGGAATTTAAGAAATAAATCTCTAGGACCAGTTGTAATCCATGCTGTAAGAAAATTACAGATGCGCTGATTGTAATTTTTGGAAATGCGCAACAGTTGGAGTTCAGAATGGAAAATTGCAAATATCCAAATCGGGGAGAGAGGTTACACATTGATATAGATTTGCTAACAGCAAGACTGAGTGAGCAGTCGGAACGTTGTCAGTTAGAGCAATATTTGTGAAAGGAATTTTGTTTTTGACTACTCTGGTATGCATTTGGATCTTGAAAGGCAATTAGGAATAATAATTGTGAGGTGCTAGGAGATGCCGAAGAGCAAGGAAACGTAGGTGTTCATCGCCAGGATTTTTTTAATCATACGCACAACAAAAAATGCTAATTAAATGTTTTGCCTTTTATCTCAAGAGGATTGGATTGCAAAGGTGAGAAAGTGATTGTTCAGTCATATAGAACTTTTGTCAGAAAGTATAGGGGTACTCCATTCCATTATGAGAACTGAGACTGTTGAAATATGTACTGGTGTTGAAAGTGGAGCAATGTAGATTTGGTATGATGTTTTGAAAAGAGAATTTATGAGGAATGGTTCCACAATTTGTAATCTTTGACTCGAGGTTGATGAGTGATCTAATTGAATTTTTTGATTAGGGTAAAAACAAAGAAACAATTCCTCTGCTATGGGAATCCAGAACAAGAGGAGGTGGCAGAAATAAGTAAATGAGATAATAACAGACAACATTGTTTTAAAGTAATTTCATTTGGAATTGATGTCTTTAGAATCTAGACTTTGCCTTTGTGCCTCCATTCTTCCAATTATTTATTTACGAGTAAAATATTATAGCAGCTTTAGTTTTAAAATCTTCAGTTTTTATCATGTATCCATAGGTTTTAGTTACATTTTTAGTTCTGGTAATGTCTTATGTGTGTAGTGATAGTGGACAGAATGGAGTAATGCTTCTGAGTATTTGGGCTAATGTAAACAATATTTCTGATGAAATAATTGTAATTGTTGAATACTTATGACCATAATTTAGTTGTAATTGAAATGTGCTCTTGCTCAAGTTATTGTTGCACATTTCCTTGTCTTCTCCCATGATAAACCAATATTGGAACAGTGATAGCAATCATTCATACATTTTTTTGAGTTTTCATTAGGTTGCTGCCAATCCAGTCATTTGGTGCAATTTAATAGGATAGTGCAGATATACTACCCATAGCTGTTTGTTTACCCACCCACCAACGTGCATTTCTAATTAAGGGAATATTATAATAGCTAATAGACAAGAGGTGCAGGAGTAGGCTATTCGGCCCTTCGAGCCAGCACCGCCATTCAATGTGATCATGGCTGATCATCCCTAATCAGTACTCCATTCCTGCCTTCTCCCCATATCCCCTGACTCCGCTATCTTTAAGAGCCCTATCTAGCTCTCTCTTGAAAGTATCCAGAGAACTGGCCTCCACCGCCCTCTGAGGCAGAGAATTCCACAGAGTCACAACTCTCTGTGAGAAAAAGTGTTTCCTCGTCTCCATTCTAAATGGCTTGCCCCTTATTCTTAAACTGTGGCCCCTGGTTCTGGACTCCCCCAACATCGGGAACATGTTTCCTGCCTCTAGCATGTCCAAACCCTTAATAATCTTATGTTTCAATAAGATCCCCTCTCATTTTTCTAAACTCAAGAGTATTCAAGCCCAGCCGCTCCATTCTCTCAGCATATGACAGTCCCGCTATCCCGGGAATTAACCTTGTAAACCTACGCTGCACTCCCTCAATAGCAAGAATGTCCTTCCTCAAATTAGGGGACCAAAACTGCACACAATACTCCAGGTGTGGTCTCACTTGGGCCTTATACAACTGCAGAAGGACCTATTTGCTCCTATACTCAACTCCTCTTGTTATAAAGGCCAACATGCCATTCACTTTCTTCACTGCCTGCTGCACCTGCATGCTTACTTTCATAGACTGATGAACAAGGACCCGCAGATCCTGTTGTACCTCTCCTTTTCCCAAGTTGACACTATTTAGATAGTAATTTGCCTTCCTGTTTTTGCTACCAAAGTGGATAACCTCACATTTATCCACATTAAAGTGCATCTGCCATGAATCTGCCCACTCACCCAACCTGTCCAAGTCACCCTGCATTCTCATAGCATCTTCCTCACAGTTCACACTGCCACCCAGCTTTGGGTCATCTGCAAATTTGCTCATGTTACTTTGAATCCCTTCATCTAAATCATTGATGTATATTGTAAATAGCTGCGGTCCCAGCACTGAGTTTTGCGGTACCCCACTAGTCATTGCCTGCCATTCTGAAAGGGACCCATTAATCCCTACTCTTCGTTTCCTGTCTGCCAACCAATGTTCTATCCATGTCAGCCCTCTCCCCAGCACTTGCCCTAATTTTGCCCACTAATCTGCTATGTGGGACCTTATCAAATGCTTTCTGAAAGTCCAGGTGCACTACATCCACTGGCTCTCCCTTGTTCATTTTCCTAGTTACATCCTCAAAAAATTCCAGAAGATTAGTCGAGCATGATTTCCCCTTTGTAAATCCATCCTGTTACTGCTATCCAAATGTGCCGCTATTTCATCTTTTATAATTGACTCCAGCATCTTCCCCACCACCGTTGTCAGGCTAACTGGTCTATAATTCCCTGTTTTCTCTCTCCTGCCTTTCTTAAAAAGTGGGATACCATTAGCTACCCTCCAATCCACAGGAACTGACCCTGAATCTATAGCATCTATGATAGCAACAGTAATATTTGTTTATAATCCTTGTTCTTTAAAATATATTGTGCATTAATGCAGAATTGCTGCAATATTCTCCGAAATGGCATGTTGCCAAATGGTTGGATGATCTTATCGCTCAATAAACCATTGACTTGTATTTTTAATGACATTGTAATGGTGCTGTGGACATTTAAATATACTTTCTTCAACTTCTATGTAATATTTTGAAATACTATGAATGGATCTTGTGACATTGTTGTATGCTTGCATATCCTTGCTGTGAGGAAAAGAGCTCCATGTATCAAATGCTCACTGGTCCCTTATTGGCAAAATTTAAAATCAAAGCTGATGGAAGTGTCTCTGCAATTATTGAAAATGTTTCTTACTTTAGGGAAGGTCTGGCGTTACAAGTTTCAAAAACAAAATGGCCTTTCTTGAACTCGTACAGCAAGTTTCAAAATGCATACTTCCAGTTTCAAGGACAGTTTCTTCCCAGCTGTTATCAGGCAACTGAACTGCCCTCTCACTAGCTATAATGAGGTCCTGGCCTCTCATCTACACCTCTCATCTACCTCATTGGAGATCTTCTAACTATCATTAATGGGACTTGCAGTAAATGTTATACCCTTTTTCCTGTATGCTGTGGACATATTGATTGTAATGTATAGACTTTTCTTTGACTGGAGAGCATGTAACAAAAAGCTTTTCACTGTAGCGACAATAATAAACTAAGCATCTGAAGTAAAATTTAAATTTGGCTGTGTTTTGATTTATATTTTGCCACAGAATGACATCTGTGAAAAATTGTTAAAATGCGCACACTAATTGGTTCCCGAGTGGTAAGGCACGATATTGCAAAATACTTCCACGTTGAAACTATTGAAAGCTTCATTCTCAATTATTATCCAGCACAATGTATAATTTATTTGAAAGTTAATGTTCAACAGTCATTGGAGGAAGTGGGTTTCTCAATGCAATAGCTGTGCTGGTTTTGGCTGTCACTGGGGTTGTTTTAACTTTATTACGGGTGTGGTATGCATTATGGATGGTAGTAAGGAGCAATGATGTTACAAATTTTAATGTCAGAGTTCACTTGACCTCGATGTTGCACTTACGGAGTTTTGGTTGTTTGATTTATGATGTCACTTGAAACCAGGGAGTAAATTACCAAGCCAATAAATGGTGTCTAGGAGTATGCCACAAAGCAATAACCCAGCTTGCTTGCAGTAGTTGCATAAAAGTAATTCTACCATTTAAATGTTGGCAAAGCCCTTTAAGTCTGTAAATATTTTGAATTTCCTCTTTAAAGAAATCCTATGGTGAAGTTTTTTGAGTTTTGGATTTGTTGCTTCAATTTTGTATGTCTCAACATTTATAGCTTTAATTTGACATGACTCCAGTTTTCATGTCTTTGTCTAATCAAAAGCTGCAGTCTCGTATATTTCTGATAATGATGTGCTTAGTTATTTGTGTCGTTACATTCTTGGCTTCAGTATAGGCTTATGATCACTTAAAACTTACATGGTTTCCTTTGCTAAATTTGCACCAAGAAAATACATGTTACTGGAGTTTACAAATTACTCTAAACATAATGGACAGGAACTTATTCAGATTATCGTCAATTAAAGAATGGATTTTGACCAAGCTGTAACAAGACACATGACTCGAGGCTTTGTCTAAACCTTAGTTTAAAGTTACTTTGTGAAGGAGGGAAAGGTTGAGGGAAACAATTTGAAACCTTGGATCCAAAATGCATGCATGGATGGAACTTGAAAGGAGAATAAGGATTTATAATTGTGATGCATAACCTTATGTAGGGTTGAATATGGGTGACAAGCTACGAATGGAATACTTTAGAATAGTTTAAAAGTACTAAAATCATGTTGGGAATAAATATTAAATAACCAGTGAGACATGGGAAGGTGGGTAATGTATTGTAGGTGGGTAGTTATAAAAATGGAGCAGATATGTGAACAAATACTTTGCCCTTTTGTTGATCACACCTCTCAAAGTTGCAAATGGTCTGGCTTGTCTTCATGGGATAAACTATGAGATGAATACTGACCACAGATTTGAGTTTCTAACAGTGATGATATTTACTCTTATTTGTAGGACGTTTTATATTAATCAAATATAAATGTAATGTACAACATAAATACACAGTCTACAGCGTAGATCCCTATTCCAGCCAACTGTCAGTCTCTTGCTTTCATTAACCATGTCACCCTAAACTATTTTATTGCAGTATTTCGTCTATCGAAGTCTGTATCATTTATTGCTCCTTTGATATATCTGCTTGTCTCTTGTAATTTTTGTGGTGTCCCAGTTAATGTGACTTAGCCCTGCACCTTGACTTGTACGTGTGTCATCTGCTACAATGAAGTAATGGTCCTTGTTAAAATATTTTGCATTTTTTCCTAGAGGTTAAGTTTTTACAGAAAAACATTTGTGTACATTAAAGTGAGACATATCTATACTTTTTTGCTGCAAATACTGAAATTCACAGCTGGTGAGCATGGAGTGAAGATGGGGGTCACAAATCTCAAGATCTTCAACAGGACATAGTTTGTGCTTAAACTTGTCATAATTTCTGCCTTAATGTGAAATAGCATGTGGTTGCTCCACAAATGGTGTTATGTATCAAGTTGGTCATATGGTGTTTTTAGTTGCAATTGCACAGCTTGAGCAGGAGACCAAAGTGCTTGTGAAACCTTGTTTTTAAAAAAAAAAGTGTTTTTGTGTTGGAGGTTAATGTGTCAGACTTTAGAAACTAAAGGCTCTGTCTTACCTGTTTGCGGTCATCGGCGGTGAAGCGCGGCGTCGCCGGTAGCGGGGACCGCGCGGCAACGGCGAGAGCGCCGAGCCTATCCACCGGAGCGCCGCACGGATGCTGCGCGGGGGCCGAGTAATTCAAACACGGCGGGTCCCACGTGCTTGCGGTAAGTAAAAAAAAGGGCGGGCCGACTGCGATGAGGTAGGCCCGCCGCACGTGACTCACGAGCGGCGGCTGTGGCGGCGGCCATCCTGATCGCGGCGCTGTAGCGGTGGCTGTGCCTGCGGCCGTGCCGCACACGTGCCTCACTGGTGGAGGCACGTGCCTCACTGGCGGAGGCTGTGGCAGTGGAGGTTTGATGCACGCCGCTCGAGCCACACTGGCGGCGGCCCGTGCGGGCGGCCATGCCGCACTCGTGCATCACTGGTGGAGGTTGTGCGGTGAGTATATAGTTTTCGACATTGTCGGTTTTATTTTAGCACCGTGCGGTGTTGGGAACACCGCCGCACGGCCCCGGAATTGTACGTTCTCACGAGTGCGCGGTCTATGGCGGCAGATTCTTCCCGTTTTGCCGCCAATGACCGCAGACTCGTGAGACAGGCCTTTAAGCTCCTCTGAAAAACAATGTTGTTGAGCTTATTGTCGAGAATATACTCTGTAATCCATAACAAAAGATTATCAACTGAACCTCCAATAACCAGATTTCATCAGTCAAATGAAAACATGCTTAGATATGTTATATTGTTATCTAAGAAAGGCAGCAGAGACAAGCCAGGCTGGTAAGGCTGACGTCAGCAGTAGGAACCTTGTTTAGTTTATTTTCATGTGTACCGAGGTACAGTGAAAAGCCTTTTGTTGTGTGTTAACCAGTTAAAAGAAAGATTATACATGATTACAATCGAGCCATCCATAATGTACAGATACATGATAAAGGGTGTGACGTTTAGCGCAAATTAATGTCCGATTAAAGACTTTGCCAGCATTTGATTAGGCATGGTCTGATTAGGGATAGCACGTGGGAAATCGTCCTTCAAATCAGATAGATTTTTATTTTTGAAGTGGTCAAGAGAATTAATGAGGGCAGGGATGTGGTCATTATCTTTGGACCTTTGACAGGGTCCTGCATGGTATACTAGACTGGAAGTTTAGAACGCATGAAATCCAAGGTGAGCATGCTATTGGGCCTGTAGGAAGGAGTCAAAGAGAAGTTGTAGAGGGATCGTTTTTTTTTATTTGGAGGCCTGTGAAATGTCGCAGAGATTGGTATTGCGTCCACTGCTGTTAGTTAAATGCACTAATCATTTGCGTGACATCATCATTAGCTTTGTCGGTAAATTTGCAGATGACTTGATTGGTCGTATAGTGGTGAGTGAGGAAGAATATCTAAATTTACAAAAGAATCTAGATCAGTTAGGAAGGTGGGGCAAGGAATGAATAGTGGAATTTTGGTTTGATAAGTGTGAGATGTTGCATTTTAGTATGTCAAACCAGGGCCGGACTTATGTAGTGAATGATAGAGCAATGGAGAATGATTCAGAACAGAGAGATCTGGGAGTATGGTTCTCTAAAAGTGGCGAGTCAGGTGGACAGTGTGGCGAAGAAAGTATTGGAATGTTTGCCTACATTGGGATGGGTATTGAATACAAATGTTTGCGTGACCATACCTGGATCACTGTGCCATTCTGGTCGCCCAGCTATACGAAGGATGTTTTTAGGCTGGAAAGGGTGCAGACAAGATTTGCATGTTATGGAGGGAAGTTGGATAGGCTGGGAATATTTCTTTGGAATGTAGTACATTGAGGCCCATGGATAAAGTAAACTCTCAATGTCCTACATTCCTGGGATTTAAGAGGGATCTCGGAGGCATATTGTTCCCTCTGAGGATATTCTGTACCTGGAAGCATCTGCCAGAGGAAGCTTTTGTAGCAATGTTACAAAATTTTGAGATTTTAAAAATAAAGTCTGTAATTTATCCCATCAGATAAAGCATAACAAGACGTTTAATTTGACACCTAATTCACTTTCATATCTTCAGTATTAAAAAAGGTATGGCCATTTTCATACTCGGAAATTAGAATCTTGTCCCCTATTGCTTTTCCATTGACTTAACACAAAAGCTGTGATCGAGGACAGTCAAAAGCCCATAACTTTCTTAAAAATTAAGAGAACTGAAAGAAATTTTCAGTTATTATAGATTGAAGCATTCTGAAACAAATATGAAACAATCTTACTTGGATGACATGAAATTAAAGCATATAATTAGTTAGTTACCTAATTGTAGCTAATTACAAAATTCAATTACTAGATCTAAACATCTATCAATTTCTTAAGAATAGATTAACATTTTTAAATAGCCTAAGTGTCCAAATAACATTCACCCAAGAATTCACAATATAACATAATTTTAAAATCTCATTGTCATGGATTTATAGGCCAAATGGAAGGAATTTAATGTTTAATACCTGTAAATTAATGGGCATTTAAATCATCTTGCGAGTGGGGTTTTCTGGAGCGCGATCAATTGGAACGTTGCATTTGCGGTGAATTTAACCCCGTATCGGCATGAAAAATACTGCCGGTTCGTTCGGGGGAAAAAAATCACCGTTTCGCAATTTAAAATGTGAATTAAAGGCCTCTTAAGATGCACCTTTATACATAAAATAAACGGCTTTCGTTTACCTGTCCCGTGCGTGAAAATAGTCCCCGTTGTCGGCGTTGATGGCTTTAGAAGCTGATTTAAAAATAACTCCAGCGCTGAAATTGTCGGGCGAATAAAAATAAAAATACACAAAACGCCTGTCGGAACGATTCTTCAGCTGCGTTTTAACCGTGCCCCCCCCCCTCAAAGGCGCCAAAATCGCGCACACAGCCAGTGGCAGAATTGCAGCGCCGCTGAAGGTAAGTATTGTAACATACCTAGCTTTTGAAGCGGATTCAATAGATAGGAAAGCTTTAGAGGGCTCTGGACCGAATGCAGGCGAGTGGGACTAGCCCAATATGCCAACTTGGTTAGCATGCACAAGATGGGTCGAAGGGTCTGATTCTATACTGGATAACTCTGATTCTACGTTAATGCATTTATAAAGAAATAGGGAACCAGAGACAAGTGCATGAGCAACCCGTAAAAACATGGGGGATATTAGTCTTCCTTTTTAAAATTTAAAACAGTATTTAAACACATTGGGAAATGAAAGCACCTTTTAACTTTAGAATTTGCGGTTCATTACACTTTTACTCATTTATAATTCAATATTTCTTACACAACCACACTACATTAAAATATCAATTAAAGAGAATAGCTATTGACCATTAAATGAGGGAGGAGAGATACAATCCTGGTATCTCGTGACTTCTGGTAACGCTCAACTGTGGTTATACATAAACTGTCAACCATTATGTATTCTATTTATAATATTATCCCATGCCCATATGAATACATTTTAATGTACATTCTGACCAGTTTAAATCTTGCATGTAATTTGTGGACAGCTTGTTGATTATAGGAGCAGATTCTGGAAATGCTTTGTGCCTACATGGAATAAAAGTAGCGTGGAAATTGTTGCATCTTACTCCTATTGCAATGCAAATAACCTCGATAGACTATCTGACCAAGTGTCCTTTTAAATGTCTAATTATATTTGGTGAACACCACGGAACAACAATTGGTCCTTTATGACAATACCTGTAATCCAGTGAAACTTGAATTATTTTTGGCTCTTTCTTTGTAACTGCAATCTTATTGAAAATTATTTTATTCTTGTATTGTTCCAAAATACTGAGTAAAATTGTATTGCATTGTATGTTACCTTATCGATAACAACTGAAGTGTTGTTGGGATCAAATATTAAGACTTCATACATTGTTAGAGTTGAGAGATGTTTGTTGAGTAGAGTTTATGCTCTATTGTCTCATAGGTGAACTTGCGATAGTAAAAATCAAAATCAACAAAGAAAACATGAACCAGTAAATGAAACTTAACTTTGAGAATAAAAAACAGAAAAAAGATTAATATGATGAAATGTTTAATAAAAAGAGGAATTGCAATAGATTTTTGGATTAGAGATACAACGCATGAACAGGCCCTTTGGCCCACAGAGTGTGCGCCAACCAGAGACCCCAGCACACAAACACTATCCTACATACACAAGGGACAATTTACAATTATACCAAGCCAATTAACCTACAGAAGATATACACAAAATGCAGGAGTAACTCAGCGGGACTGGCAGCATCTCTGGAGAGAAGGAACGGATGACATTTCGGGTTGAGACCCATCCGAAGAAGAAGGGTCTCGATCAGAAACGTCACCAATTCCTTCTCTCCAGAAATGCTGTCTGCCCCGCTGAGTTACTCCAGCATCCTTCCTACAAAATTAACCTAAAAACCTGTATGTTATGGAGTATGTGAGGAAACTGGAGATCCCGGAGAAAGCCCACACAGTTATGGGGAGAACGAACAAACTATGTACAGACGGCACCCATAGTTAGGATTGAACCTGGGTCTCTGGTGCTGTAAGGCAGCAACTCTACCGCTGTGCCACCAGGTCGCCCTTTACACAATTAATTATAAATGACCTTGGAGCTTAGCCATTAAAATCAGGCTAACTAGGCATAGAGCATGGAAACAGGCCCTTCGAGCCAACAAGTCCACACAGACCATCGATGCACTAGATCTACAGTGCATTCAAGTATTCACACCACTTTTTCCACATTTTGTTACATTACAGCCTTATTCTAAAAAGGATTAAATTCATTTTTTTTATCATCAATACCCCATAATAAAAAAGAGAAAACAGGTGTTTAGAATTTTTTGCAATGTAATTAAAAAGAAATAACTGAAATATCACATTTACATAAGTATTCAGATCCTTTACTCAGTACTTTGTTGAGGCACCTTTGGCAGCGATTACATCCTCAATCGTCTTGGGTATGACGCTACAAGCTTGGCACACCTGTATTTGGGTAATTTCTCCCAATTCTTCACTGCAGATCCTCTCAAGCTCTGTCAGGTTGGACGAGATTAATCCACAACTATTTTCAGGTCCTCCCAATGATGTTTGATCGGGTTCAAGTCCGGGCTCTGGCTGGGCCACTCTGGGACATTCACAGACTCGTCACAAAGCCTCTCCAGCGTTGTCTTGGCTGTGTGCTTAGGGTCGTTGTCCTGTTGGAAGGTGAACCTCCGCCCCAGTCTGAGGTCCAGAACGCTCTGGAGCAGGTTTTCATCAAGGATCTCTGTACTTTGCTCTGTTCATCTTTCCCTCGATCCTGACTAGTCTCCCAGTTCCTGCTGCTGAAAAACATCCCCACAGCATGATGCTGCCACCACCATGTTTCACCATAGGTATGGTATTGGCCAGGTGATGAGCAGTGCTTGGTTTACTCCAGACATGATGCTTGGCATTCAGGCCAAAGAGTTCAATCTTGGTTTCATCAGACCAGAGAATCTTGTTTCACATGGTCTGAGAGTCCTTTAGGTGCCTTTTGGCAAACTCCAAGCAGGCTGTTATGTGCCTTTTACTGAGGAGTGGCTTCCGTCTGGCCACTCTACCATAAAGGCTTGATTGGTGGAGTGCTGCAGATATAGTTGTCCTTCTGGAAGGTTCTCCCATCTCCACAGAGCAACTCTGGAGCTCTGTCAGAGTGACCATCGGGTTCTTGGTCATCTCCCTGACCAAGGCCCTTCTCCCCCGATTGCTCAGTTTGGCCGGGTGGCCAGCTCTATGAAGAGTCCTGGTGGTTCCAAAGTTCTTCCATTTAAGAATGACGGAGGCCACTGTGCTCTTTGGGACCTGCAATGCTGCAGAAATTTATTCCCTTCCCCAGATCTGTGTCTTGACACAATCATGTCTCGGAGGTCTATGGACAATTCCTTCGTCTTCATGGCTTGGTTTTTGCCCTGACATGCACTGTCAACTGTGGGATCTTATATAGACGTGTGTGTCTTTCCAAATCATGTCCAAACAATTTAATTTACCACTGGTGGACTCCAAGTTGTAGAAACATCTTATGGATAAGCAATGGAAACAGGATGAACCTAAGCTCAATTTTGAGTGTCATAGTAAAGGGTCTGAGTACTTATGTAAATGTGATATTTCAGTTATTTCTTTTGAATTAGTTTGCAAACATTTCTCAACACCTGTTTTCGCTTCTTCATTCTGGGGTATTGTGTGTAGATTGATGATAAAAAAAATGAATTTAATCAATTTTAGAATAAGGCTGTAACGTAACAAAATGTGGAAAAAGTGAAGGGGTCTGAATACTTTCTGAATGCACTGTATGTCCTTCACACGAGGGGCAATTTACAGAAGCCAATTAACCTACAAGCCTGCATGTCTTTGGAATGTAGGAGAAAATTGGAGTTGCCTGAGAAATCCCACACGGTCACAGTGAGAATGTACAGACTCCGCACAGACAGCAGCTACAGTCAGGATCGAACCCGTGTCTCTGACGCTGTGAGACAGGCACACTATTGTGCCACCCTTATGGAATGGCTTCAGGATGCACCAGGGAAAATCCTAACTTGGCTTCATATGTGTGCTCTTACTGGATGATTTGTTAACTATTGTCACTGCCACTTTATGAAACATAGTAACTTAATTTAAATTAACATAATTTGCAGATGTTCAAAAATATTGTGAAATAATGCTGCCTTTTCTGTAAAATTCTGTTTCAGTTAAACCTAAAGCAGAATAAAAATAGCAAAAAGCTGGAAATAGATTAGGCAGCTTCTATGCACAGTGAGATAATTAATGTTTAATTTGCAGATCCTATGCAGAACTGGGAAAAGGGGAAGTGAAGTTGTCTAAGTTAACATTTTCTATTTTACCCAGTTCTGACAAAAGATCTTTGACTTGAAATGCCAATTCTGTCTCTCTTTTCACACATGCCACCAGACCTAGAATCATAGAAATGTATAGCATTCACCCCACCACATCTAGGCCAACCTTTGTGCCCATCTACACTAATCCCCTTTTCCTACATTTTAGTCAGTGTTCCCTTACTATCCATTTATGCGTTGTCTGTCTAAATGGCTCTTGAACATACTGATTGCATCTGATAGCACCACTACCTCCTCTGGCAGTGAGTTCCAGATATCAACCGCACTCTTTGTAAAGAAACAAAATGTTCCAAAATCCCTTTTAAAACTCCCTCTTCTTATCATAAACCAATGCCTCGTTGTTTTGACGTGTCTAACTTGGAATGCCTTTTTATTGTCATTAAAACAGGCAAGGTTTGAACGAAATTTCATTCCTACAGTCATGACATTACAAAAAAAACCAAGGCACACACTTAACAAAATTTACACAAACATCCATCACAGTGAATCTCCAACACCTCCTCACTGTGATGGAAGGCAAAAGTCGTATCTCTTCCCTTTGTTCTTCTCCCGCGGTCCAGCAGTCCAACAGTCGAGGCGACTGGGGCTCACGATGTTAAAGCCCCCGTCGGGCGATGGTAAGTCCCGCTCCGAGTCATTTAAACCCTGCGATTCCGGCGGGAGAAGTGAGCTCTGAAAAGCGGTCTCCCACCAGGGACCTGCGAGCTCCCGATGTCCCTGTCCACCGGGCATGTGGCCGAAGCTCCGAAGTCGGGTTGCAGCCGCATGCCACCACAGCTCTCCCTGCTCCTAAGTCGGCCAGTGAGTACGCATGCTCTGCGACTGGAGCCCTCTGGTTGGTTCCGGTTGGAGGCCGCCGCTGGCATCACGATGTTAGGCTCAACGACACCGGAGACCCTACAGGGAAAAAGTCTGGTCCCTGTACAGGGAAGAGATTAAACAGTTCCCCACCCCACATATACACAGCTAAAAAATAATAAAAATTAGAACCAAAAACTTACATCTAACGGGACAATTAAAAAAAAAAAAGACAGACGGACTGCAGTCTAGCCGCTGCTGTTAGGCACCGCCACTTCGACTTGAGTGTTTCCAACATTTACATGTGACAAAGTTATCCTCCTTTTCCATTCGTCTAGGCAAGGAGTTCCAGATTCTGATCATGGTTTGGATAGAAAAATAAATTCATCTTTTCCCCTTTTGTAATCCTTTTACCAAAAACTTTACATCTGTATCTCTTGGGATTTGACCCATTTGTTAAAGTAAATACGGGTTTGCCATTTATCTTGGCCACAAATTATTGAAGTCGTCTTTTAGCTTCCCTGTTTCAAGCATGATGACCATCCTCCCTTATCCAATTTTTCTTCATAGAAAACAATCATTACCTTGAGAGAATTTAGTGTGGTATTTTGAATCTCTTTGTTAAAGTGATGGTGACCGTCCCAGTAAGCCTTTCCCTTCTGCAAGGTTAATCTAATGACGTTATTTATAGGAAGGAACTTGGAGCTTGACACTATAGCGACGCAACAGAATGATTGATCTGTGACGTGCTTCTGAGCAGCCTCACCCCCAAGACAGATTATAGACAGATTTAGAATATAGATGACCTTGCTTACTGCATTGCTACTCCTGCATAATGCTTTGATTTGTAGTAGCATCTTATTACTCCATGTAGTAAAGCTGCTTTGGATTACATAGGACATTTCCTATTGCATTTGGAAAACTAACAGAGATTCTACTTGAGTTCCCATGGCAGCGATATTGCAAATTTATTTTTAAAGCAGGGATTTTTGATCTGAATATTGTACTGTTACATCTTACACTGAGCCAAATGTATCATTTGATATTTTATAATGTGATGCATAGGAATCGGGTTAGTCGACTCGACCCTCTGTATCTAACCTTGCAACCAATGAGATCATGGCTGGGTTCACCTCTGCTGTTATGTTCTATGCTTTTGGGAGATAAAGTTCAAGGTGTCTAAACTAAGGGGAATTTAAATTAAGTTTAGAAGTTTTGTCTTAATTTTGTTCTGTGATTCAAACACATACCTTTTCAAAAATGGGAATAGCACAGGGAATAAATAGCATAGCATAGGTGTGCTTTGATCAAAGCATATTTAATTAAAGCATTGCTTCCTGACTTTCGTATGCCAGTCTGCAGAAATAAATGTCAGAATTCTTCTATTTTTTAACTGCTTATTATGCCTCTGAACTAGGTTTCCCAAATGCTTTTTTTAAAATTAAATTCTGAATGTTGTGGAATAATTATAAAGTGTTGATTTAAAAGTTTTGAGTTAAAAAAAAATTGAATTCACATTTCCCCCCATTATGCTTAATTTTTCATACACTACTCATTTAACCAATATATAACTTCCAGCTCCCATTTACACAGTTATTGTCCCAGTTACAATATCTTCAAATCTCTTCATTATTAATTAAATATTTGAAATGTTTATGGCCGGAACATGACATCCCATCAAAGTATACTTTCATCTTCACACTAACATCCCCCATTCCTGCTAATTTACAGCGTGTTTGCGCACCCTCACATTTACTAATCATCTCGTATGGAGCAACATCAAATGCTTTTCGGATGCCCAGGTAAGTAATATTAAAGAACACTATCTCCCTTTCTTTTAAGTATCTTCAGAAATGTAATGGGTTGGTCAGAGAAATGTTAATTTCAACAAAATTATGTCATGGGTCTTTCTGATTGGGTTATTTGAGTCCTCTGGACTTCCTGTTAATTTTTCATCACAAAATCAGTTTTAATTAAATTCTAAATGTATCTAGATTTGCTGATATCAAATTTTACATGGGCAAATAGTGTTAAATCATTTCATCCCTGGTAATAAAATTTCCGATAGCTTTCCAGCAACTGGTCAAGAAAAAAGAACTATGCTGGCATTACTTGCAATATTTGGAGCAGTCTGAGTACAGAAATGCTACTGATTAGACAGCTGCAGGAAGTGGAAGGTGGGAGCACATAAAATTTTGCGGCATCCCTAGTCAGTTTGGTTCTAATGGCTAAAGGCCAATGGCTGGAAGGGGCCTTCATAACAGCAGTTAAGCAGGCATGCAATATTGGAATGAGGAATGAAACTTAATAAAAGATGTACTTAAAATTATTCCTTTCTTTTCACTGTTGAACACCCATGGCAAGTATAAATAGATGGTGCCTCGGTCAATCATGTGATCTGATAAATCTGTCTGCAAGTTAACCAGTCAGCTTCACTTGTGGACAGATTTATCATATCACGTGTGATCGGCGAAAGGCTATTTATACCCCTGGTAGTGTTTTTTTTAATCAATTTGGGTAGGTGGGATTGGGATGGGTAGGAAATTCAGTATATATTTTTTAAGAAAAGCAAAAATATGAGGTAAAATCTTTCTCTTTTTGTTCTTATGGAGCTAGGTTTTTTTATTTCTGTTTTTTAGTGTAAGGTTTTAAAGATGCAGCGTCATTGTGGAGAAATAGTGATTGGTTAGATTCCAACAGACTATTCTTTAAGTCTGCTGTTCATTCTTTATTTCATAATTGATTTTAGTTGAATTATGTAATGCCTAAAATTGTTGATACCCAATTTTGCAGAAGGGCAAGTTGTGTTTCATATTGAGAATGATCTTGGCATAAAGGCAGCTGATTGACAAATGACCTTTAGTGCTGGTAAATACTAAGGTAATATACTTTGGCATGAAGCTCAATTTGCAGCAGGCAATTTCATTTGAGAGTACTGCAACATTAAATATGTCTACATGAGGAGATCAAATCTCTATTAAACAAGGGGTTAAAGTGCATTTACACTGTTGTGTTGACCATTAAATTGTCACTTATACCAAGGTTCCAGTTAGGAAATTTCAATCTAGTTAGGACTGAATATACTATTGTGCTTTGAGAAGAGTTAATCATCTTGTGTTGCATGGTTCTGTATTCCCTGTCAATCTGGTATATTGTTTATTATTGTATTGTATACTAATAACCATTTCTAAAATAAGTTTTCCCCAACTTAAGCATTTTCTACAGGAAATCTTTAAAATATGTACTGAAATTCCACAAAAGCTATTTTTTCCTTTTGTATTAATTAAATGGAGAATATCGGTCCAGAAAGTGTCATTGTTCTCTGCTTGGAATGGTGACAATATCTGGCACGAAGTAAAGATGTGTTTTGATTTGTGTTGTATTCAGCAATGAAGTGATAAACCAACCCATTTAGAACTTTTTCTAATGTAAAATAAAACAAGTAGGCACATCAGCAGGTCAGGCAGCATATGTGGAGAGGGAGACAGTGTTAATGATTCAGGTTGATGACCTTTCATTAGAACTAGAAAAAATCTCTGAGCATGTTTCAAGTTGCAGAGAAGAAAGATCAATTATGTTGATAGTTGACTTTGTTTTCCCTGTAAATTCCCTTTCCATCACACGTATTCTTCCAAAATCATCTTGTGTCATATGAGACACAAAAAGCTGGAGTAACTCAGCGGGACAGGCAGCATCGCTGGAGAAAAGGAGGAATGCGTGATGTTTCCGGTCGAGACCCTTCTTCAGACTGGCTGGGGATAAGGGAAACGAGAGATATAGATGGAGATGTGGAGAGATAAAAAACAATGAATGAAAGTAACGATGATAAAGGGAACAGGCCATTATTAGCTGTGTATGGTGAAAACGAGAAGCTAGTGTGACTTGGGTGAGGGAGGGAGAGAGAGAGAGGGGGAATGTTGGGGTTTATCTGAAGTGAGAGAAATCAATATTCATATGAGGACTGGTCTCCAACCAAACCATCACATCTGTCACACTGACCACTGCCTATTACAAGCAAATCTTTAAATCCATTTCATCACATCTCCAGACTTTGACACTTTTGAGTTGAGTCTTTGCATTTGGGGACATTGTCTAGAATTTCCATCTTAAAAAGATTTACACACATTTAACTGTGATCCTCTTGCCACTGACAACTTATACAGTGCAATTGAGAATAAAATGTTTGTGTATAAAATCATGAAGGGAATACACATTGTCCTCCATAATATTTAGAACAAAGACCCATTTATTTATTTCTCTCTGTAGTCCACAATTTTAGATTTGTAATAGAAAAAAATCACATGTGGTTAAAATACACATTGTCAGATTTTATTAAAGGGCATTTTTATACATTTTGGTTTCACCATGTAGAAATTACAGCTGTGTTTATACATAGTCCCCCCATTTCAGGGTGCCATAATGTTTGGGACACATGGCTTCACAGGCGTTTGTAATTGCTCAGGTGTGTTTAATTGGCTCCTTAATGCAGGTATAAGAGAGCTCTAAGCACATAGTCTTTCCTCCAGTCTTTTCATCACCTTTGCAACATTTTATTGCTGTTTATCAACATGAGGACCAAAGTTGTGCCAATGAAAGTCAAAAGAATCCAGAGACTGAGAAACAAGAATAGAACTGTTTGAGACACCAACCAAACCTTAGGCTTACCAAAATCAACAGTTTGGAACATCATTAATGCAACAAAGGAGTTTTTCAAAGCAAACAAATGGTCAATTCTTGAGTGGCCAAGTCAATCACCTGATCTGAACCCAATTGAGCATGCCTTTTATATGCTGAAGAGAAAACTGAAGGGGACTAGCCCTCAAAACAAGCATAAGCTAAAGATGGCTGCAATACAGGCCTGGCAGAGCATCACCAGAGAAGACACCCAGCAACTGGTGATATTCATGAATCACAGACTTAAGCAGTCATTGCATGCAAAGGATATGCAACAAAATACTAAACATGACTACTTTCATTTACATTACATTGCTGTGTCCCAAACATTATGGTGCTCTGAAATGGGGGCACTATGTATGAACACTGCTGTAATTTCTACACGGTGAAACCAAAATATATAAAAATGGCCTTTATTAAAATCTGACAATGTGCACTTTAACCACATGTAATTTTCTTCTATTATAATTATGGAGTACAGAGGCAAATAAATAAATGATGGGTCTTTGTCCCTAACATTATGGAGGGCACTGTATAGGGCAAATGCACAATCTTTTACCCAGGGTTGGGAATCAAGAACTAGAGGACATAGGTTTAAGCAGAAGGGGGTAGGATTTAATAGGAATCTAGAAACAAGGAACTGCAGATGCTGGTTTATACCAAAGATAGAAAAAGGGTAGGTGACATTATGGGTCTGCAGAAGGGTCCTGACCCGAAACGTCACCTATCCTTTTTCTCCAGAGATGCTGCCTGACCTGCTGAGTTACTCCAGCACTTTGTCAATTTTTAGTAGGAACCTTAGGGGGCAGCATTTTCTTACAGAGGGGTGGTTAGTATATGGAGTGAGCTGCCAGATGAGATAGTTGAGGCAGGTATTATACCAACATTTAAAAGGCACTTGGATAGGAAAGGTTGAGAGGGATATGGGCCAATCACAAATGGGACTAGTTTAGATGGGACATCTTGGTCGGCATGGACAAGTTGAGCCAAAGGACCTGTTTCTGCACTCTACAACTCTATGACAAATCATTTGTATATCGTGATTAGTAGTCTTCTAAACCTTGAATATGAGAGAAGGAGTTTTGCACCAGTTAGCACTTTCTAATGAAGACATAATCTTCAGAGTGGTTTGTCTGGGACAATTATTGATTTCATAATTACATGAATGCCTTTCAGTGGTAAAAAAGACAAAATTATCGATAAGAACATGATCTTAATTTGAAAGGGCTGCATCAAAAGCCATACAGCTATTCTGCTAATAAGATTTGGGTGAAATAGTCCCCTTCTGTCAAATGAAGGAAAAAAATGAGATTGCTCAGCTGCTTTAGCTTTTATAATGTACTAGACCAAGGGGGATCTGTTGGGTCCCGTCCCTTCAACGCGCGGGGGAGGCTGCCTGCGGCCTCACACACAATAAGAGAAAGAGAGAGAGAGAGAGACACACACATACACACGCACACGCATACTCTATTATATTAATATTATTCATTGGCTCCTTTTACCCCACCCCCGCCCTATCTCGAGGATCAGAGAGAGGGGGTGGAGATAGGGGGAGGAGAGGGGGGAGGGGGTGGCCGACTGCGAACGGGCGGCGCGCCTCGGCAGCTCTCTGGACCTCGCGGGACCTATGAAGCCCAACCAAATTACTGATTGTTCAGCGGCTTCAATCCAGAGCCCTGTCGAGGGCCTGCGGTCGGCCGGCCAAGTGCGAGTTACACGGGAGGGCGGGTTATGTTACTCGCAGCTCGTGGAAAACTGGCAAGCAGGCTGCGCGTTGAAAACTCTGCGCAACTGGCCATGAGGAGCAGTGCCATTGTGACATCATCAGCTCGCTTCAGCTCGTTAGATTTTTTAAAAAGATCTCAGATTGGTAAAGAATTTGAAGGAATAACTCAAGAAATAATGAATCAATTTTTCAGATGAGGCGATTTTTGAGATCATGTGGTAATTCTCTACCGGAATATGTAAAAATGTCACCGTTAGTGCGTCGGGTTTTCAAGGAGATGTGAATCACAGAAAAAGAGAATCAAACACACAAGTAAACAAACAAGTACATAAACATCCAAGATCAGAGTTTTATAATAGTATAATGATAATCAAAGCAGTAGTTAGTTTTGATTTACAACATTATTACAAATTAAATTCATTTGAGCCATTTTAGCTTTGTAGTTTAGAGGAAATTTATGATTTCCCTTCCTCAATCGCAGCATTTCAATTAATTTAATTCAGGGCATCATGCTAAATGTTGATCAGCATTTGACCCACGTTGGGAGATTAATCAAGATATACAAATTACATGTTCTAGAGTCATAGAGCATGGAAATGGGCCTTTTGGCCCAATTCGTTAATGCTGACTAAGATGCCCCATCTAAACTAGTCCCATTTGCCTGCAGTTGACCCATATCCCACGAAACCTTTCCTCTCCATTTCTCCGTCCAAGTGTCTTTCTGCTAGCTATCTCTACTCTCGGGTCCCGATCCAAATTGTCGTTTGTCCATTTCCTTCTATGAATGCTGAGTTCATCCAGCAGTTTGTTTTTTTACTTGACATTCCAGCATCCCCATTCTCCGGTGTCTGTGTTGAACTATTACTTGTCAGTATAACTGTTACACATTGGGAATGTTAAGTTATGAACTTTCTGCAATGATGCTACTATTATTTTTGCAGGGTTCTTTCTTTAGCTGAACATCCAACAATGCACATTCAACATGATTCTTTAACAGTTATATCCTTTTCCTTTGACAAGTATTTGGTTCCAGGGTTATTCTTCAACGTCAAAGATTTACTATTATCTTTGATGATTTATGGCTATTCATACTAAAGAGTTGATAGCCATTGTATATTTGCCACTTTTATTGACATTATGGAAAATATAATTTACATTGTATATGTTTGGACTAAGTAGGGCTTAGCTCTGATGTATGTTGTTGCATGGCATTTTAATATGCAGCGCCTTAATGGATTTTGGAATCGTAGAGAATTAGTATGCCCAAATATGTAGATAATTTATTTTTTCAAACTTTAAGTTCTGTTGAAAGTTGAGAGAGAAATTATTGCATTTATCTAGGTATGTTACAATACTTACCCTCAGCGGCGCTGTAATTCTGCCACTGGCCGTGTGCGCGATTTTGACGCCTTTATAGGGGGGGGGGGGTGGGGTTAAAACGCGGGTTTCTCCTACCATGTCCTGTGTTATATTTCGTTGGAGTACAAGCGTTTGCTGAAAAATCATTCCTAGGGGCGTTTTGTGTATTTTTTATTTTTATTAAATCGACAATGTCAGCGCTGGAGTCATTTTAAAATCAGCTTCTGAAGCCGACAACGGGGACGGATTTCACACACGGGACAGGTAAACGAAAGTGGTTTATTTTAATGTATAAAAGTGCTTCTTAAGAAGCCTTTAATTAATATTTTTTCATGCGAAACGGTGAATTTATTCCCCGAACTAACGGCAGAATTTTTCATGCCGATACTGGGTTAAATTCACCGCGAATCAACGTTCCAATTGATCGCGTTCCAGAAAACCTCACTCGCAAGATGATTTAAATGCCCATTAATTTGCAGGTATTAAGCATTCAATTCCTTCCATTTGGCCTGCAAATCCATGACAATGAGATTTAAAAATTATGTTATATTGTGAATTCTTGTGTGAATGTTATTTGGACACTTAGGCTTTTAAAAAATGTTAATCTATTCTTAAGAAATTGATAGATGTTTAGATCTAGTAATTGAATTTTGTAATTAGCTACAATTAGGTAACTAACTAATTATATGCTTTAATTTCATGTCTTCTAAGTAAGATTGTTTCATATTTGTTTCAGAATGCTTCAATCTATAATAACTGAAAATTTCTTTCAGTTCTCTTAATTTTTAAGAAAGTTATGGGCTTTTGACTGTCCTCGATCACAGCTTTTGTGTTAAGTCAATGGAAAAGCAATAGGCAACAAGATGCTAATTTCCGAGTATGAAAATGGCCATAACTTTTTTAATATTGAAGATATGAAAGGGAATTAGGTGTCAAATTAAACTTCTTTTTATGCTTTATCTGATGGGATAAATTGCAGACTTTATTTTTAAAATCTCAAAATTTTGTAACATTGCTAATTTTTTTTTGTTTTGTTTTGTTTATTTTATTAGAAGTTAATACAATACAAAACAATACAGTGGCACCTAATTTTATGTGCCAACTATGTCATAACGTAATGCATTCTATGTACAACCTCTAGTTTTATGTTTTTGAAAAGGAGGTAAAAAATAATTTTAAAAAAAGAAAGAAAAAAAATAGAGAAAAGAAAGAGGAAAAATAAATAGTAGAAAATAGAAAAACGTGAAGTGTGTATATAAGAAAAAAAAAATAGAAAGTAGAAATAGTAGAAAAAGACCCTTAAAAAAGAAATTTTCAAATCTTTGTTTGGAGATGTAAATCTATCCACGACCTGAAATCAGTAATCTTTACGGTACTGCTGCATCACATGATTCCAAAAAGTCGATGAAAGGTGACCAACTCTTTAAGAATTGGTCATATTTATCTATTAGGCGGAGTCTCATTTCTTCTAGGTGTGCTATGTCCGTCATATTTCTAATCCACATTTTAATAGTTGGTATAGGTGTATTTTTCCAAAATTTAAGTATCAATTTCTTTCCAATTATTAACCCATAATTAAAGAATACTTTTTGGTCTTTGTTTAAATTGATATCTTCTAATATTATTCCAAATATAATCCATTCCATATTAGGTTCTATTCTTGACTTGAAGAGCTTTGTAAATATATCAAATATATCACTCCAAAATGTATTCAACTTTGTACATCCTACAAATGAATGTGTTATAGAGACATTTGGGTAAAATTTATTCAACCTCGTTTTTGAATAATATAGTCTATGTAATAATTTAAATTGAATTAAATTACGTCTTGCATTAGTGGAACAATTATGTGTATTCATCATAAGGGAACAATTATGTGTATAACATTGCTAATTTATCAGTAATTTGTACAAAATGTACCGACAGGGCAGGATAATTGTTTTGTGGGTCAAGGAATCATATCTGTTGATTGAAAGGAACAAAATAATGTTGTCAACACCTTTCTTTAAACAGTAACTTCTATTGTCGTTGGACAATTTTTATTAAGGCATGTTTTTTTTTTAAGTGAAAATTTGAATTTCTTTCAGATAATATATCAGTGGTTTGTTTTTATGATTTTCTAACATTGTGGATTTGTTATCTGTCTTAGATCATAGCTTTTTCACGCACTTACTTTCGCTGCACCATCTATCTCTATTTTCCCAAATCATGATGTTGGCATTTTAAAATGCGTGAAGCATAACTTGCTGGAATGTGCTTTAAATGGAATACTCCAAGATTCCAAATGTCTGCACCATTTCTTTTCCCTTTTTTGTTTTTGAGTGACAACGATGTTTTTATAACTCATTGTACTATTTTGATACCTGACAAATTCTCACTAATGGACAGGGAGAGCTAACTTTGAAATTGGCCAAACAGCTGAATGCATGGTTTTGTTGTGCCATTTTGATTAGGTTTCAATTTTTGTTTGTAATTTTATTAATGTTCCGTTCAAAATTACTGTCCATCCGTTCAGGCTCTTGCTCTGTGGTATGTGTTTTGAATAAACTTTTATTGCATAATATGTTGAATATGGAAATACTTTTTGTTAAATTATTTATTAGTTAAATCGGCTTACTTTTACAATTGTGGCAACATAGGTTTATGTACGTTTATGGTTTTTTAAACTGTAAACGGTTGCTGAGTGTTTTGATTTATGTTAATATTTAAGTTTAATCACTTCAAGTATAATCGTTACCCCAAACAAATTCATTCCTCTTTTGTGTTTGTTATAAATCCATGTTCAAACGATATTTTTTACCAAAAGCTATTTACTTGTCCTTCTTCAGAAAATGTATTGGGTACAATCAGGAAATTTGAGTGTATTTTTCAGTTTGTTAGTGTTTTTTCAAATGTAGGCATGTCCTCAAAAACACAGATATTAATGAAATAATACACCAGAATTGCAGTATGGGATGAGCTACCCACTATTACTGCTGACCTGCATGCCGAGTCTCCATTTAAATAGATTTCCATTGGGGATTTCCTACCTTAAGTTATCCAATATTCAAGATTCTGTACTGCGACAAGATTTTCAGCAAAGTATCCATCGTCGGGAAAGTGGTAGAGAACAAGCCGAGCTGGAAAAGATTTTTGACCCTATGGTAAACCATGTCTTGGTGTCAAAGCAGTCAAAATTTTTTAATCTATTCAAGGATATTTAAAAACAGTTTTAAAAAAAGGTTTTAAAAATTGAATAATTATATGAGCGAATGAGTTAAAAGAAGTTGTAGCTGGGAAATGCAAGTGCGGGCATTTTCATTGGAATAAGTAGTAATTTTTTGCAAAATCCAAGCCATAATCTTGGTTAACACTAGGTGGCATTACCAAAACACATTTTTAGTTTTATGCTGTAATTTATAAACTCAAAAATGATATTTTGAAACAACTTATATTTTGCAAATCATAATGATGTTTAGATGCTGAACCAAAACATATTTGTTGATCTGTTTACATTGGGAAGACAGATCTAGTTAAATTTAAAAAAAAGTGGACATGAAATTCTATTTACTGAATAATGGTAGCTAGTTCCGTATTAGGATATAATAGGTACATTAATTCATCATCATCTTATTTTGTTTCATAGATAGACACAGAGTGCTGGAGTAACTCCATAACTCTGGTTCATTCATCCCTTCTCACCCATGCTACGACCTGCCCAGATACTTTACCCTGCAATGCAGGAGATGCAACATCTGTTGTAGTAGCCATTTGTTATGTTATAATTATAACCAGTTACCTTTAATTTTATCTGCCTGTAATTATGTGGGTGAGATATATACGTAGTCTGGGGCGTGTTCGGGATTCTGGCGCAGACGCCCAGATGTTTTAGTTTAGTTCGGCGAAGACTATGGGAAGATATAGTTTTCGACCATTAACACGAGCATGAACATGACATGATCTCGAGCATGATTGAAACTTATATATGCTGGAAGACGATGTACTTATACAAGAAGAAGTTTTTAGAGTTATTTTGCTGTTTTGTACTACTACAATAAAGAGACTATTAATCAAGAGACTGTTTCTGGAATATTTTCGACGGCTTTGAATGTCTCGTGAAGAGCTCGTGGATTACCTTCTGACCCATAGTCAACACATGGTGACTATCGAGGACTAAATCCTTGAGACGTCGTAAAGACTGTCACTACACCTGTCCTTTAACTTCCCCCCACAACTTCATCCAGGGACCCCAACAGTCCTTTCAGGTTAGTCAGAGATTCACATGTACCTCCTCTAACCTCATCTACTGCAACCAGTATTCCTCGAGGTGGGCTCCTGTAAATCGGCGAGACCAAATGTAGACTCGGCGACCATTTCGCTGAATCCTTATTCTTGGTCAGCCTAGGCCTATATGATCTCCCAATTCCCAACCTTTTCAACTCGCCTTCCCATTCTAATACTGACTTTTCTGTCCTGGGCCGCCTCCACTGCCAGAATGAGGCCACACGGAAATTGGAGGAACAGCGCCTTGTATTTCACTAGGGTCGCTTACAACCCAGTTGTATGAACATTGAATTCTCTAATTCAAGTAATTTCATCTCTTATTCCCCTGTCCTCCCCCTTCCTCCTCCTGCGTCATTTTAAAAGTTCAACAGTTCTCTGCTTTGTTTCTCTTGAGATTGCACCTTCCCAAGCTAACAATGGACCTATCAGGCAACACCCCACCCAAGGTTATTTGTGGCTGCTAATCATCAAAATCAAAGGAAAATGGTTCATTCTACAGTGATTACAGTTCCAGAACCAAGGTCAACCTAACTTCAGTAGTCAACCTAACTTCAGTGGTCGAGTTTCAGCACCAAGCTTGCATACTTGACAATGTTTGCCTCCCAAGTGTATCATTGGGTTAGGCTCATTCACTGAAGGATATGTGAGAAGTGTAATCATCATCTGTAAGGCAAATGTCCTCCCCCAAACTTTTCCCACTGTTAAAATTGGCCAATAATAAAGGGTCACGGAGATGTCCTAGAAATCGTAGACCACTCCTCATATCTCAGGAGTCATTTACCTCAATCATATCCCTTCTTAACCGCCATTATTCCGCGTAATTGAAATACTCTATTCCAGGCAATCGTCTTTCTTCAGCTATTAAGTTCCTCTGCATCCTCTCCAAGGCTAACGCATCTTTCCCGTAGAGGTATTAGATGTTATATTCAATGATCTTGTAGAGGTATGTAAAATCATGAGGGGTACAGATAGGATGAATGCACAGTCTTTTTCCCAGGGTAGGGCATTCAAAAACCAGAAGGTGTAGGTTTAAGGTGAGATGGGAAAGATTTATTGTGAATCTGAGGGGCAACTTTTTTATACAGAGGGTGTTGGGGTTATGGAACAAATTGCCAGAGGAAGTACTTGAGGTATTCAAAATACATTTGGACAGGTACATGGATTGGGATGATTTAGAGGGACATGGGCCAAACTGTTAAATGGGCATCTTAGTATGGGCGAGTTGGACCAAAGAGCCCGTTTCTGTACTGTGTTGCAGTATAGTGTGGTGACTAGAACTGGTTGTCATTTAGGTCTTGATGTAGAGACATTCCAAATGCTTAGGAGCTCACTCTGAATATTGCAAATAAATTACGCTCATAAATTGAATTAGGTCCACCACTTGATTGAAGGAATCCCATCCCTTCATATTTAATGACAGGAGTTGCTTGCTGTGAGAAAATATAAGCCATGGACTCAAATAGTTGCAATATATTTACAGCTGCCATTGTTTATTTTTTCAGCATGTAGGGCCATGACTGCATACATTTTATGGTATTTCAGAAATTCTGGTATTTTTAGAGTTGCTTAGCTGTCGTGTTTGGGCTTGTAATTTCATGAATTGTTGAAAATGTACCTGTTAGTTGTAATGGAAGTGGAGTTTGATTGGGGTAGAGTCCCATTTAGTTTTAAAATCTGTCAATTGTTGTGATATTTTAACAGAGCCTCGTTTCTCAAGCTGTGGACCTCATGGACTTGACCACATTTTGGTTGTATACCTTATTTTGCTTGCATGTTCCAGACGAAAGAAAACTAAAAGTTGACAACTCAATTCTTGCATATTTTTCAGTATGAAATTAGTTCATCATCATCATCGTTAAAAACATTAGGGACAAAGTGGTGCTGGTTTCCGATTGTGACGGACGCACCACACATCTCTGTCCTCCAGTTCCTGCGGACTTCCGCCGCTGGAAGTATAGGATTTTGGTGTGTGTGCTTTATCATCATTCCTTACAATGCTATGTACGACAGTGATTGCAACTTCTACTGAAGTGTGATGGCCGTTAGCTCGCTAGAAGCTCATCCGCCCTTTGACAGGTCTTGTCCACAGCCCCCTCCTCACCTGGCAAACCAGGTGGGGGAGATGGATTAGTCGCAGACTATCCGACCATGGAGCAGGTAGTACAGGATTACATGGTACCTGTGGTGGGGAGACCTGACCTGAGTTAGTCACTGAAGTTTTGGGGAAAATTAGTGAAATGTACTTAACTTGTTCAGTGCCATCCCCGAGTATACTCGGATCAGGGCCAATAGTGGAAAAAGAAACTTGGCAATGAATTGGTTAATCTTGTATAGTCTGGCATAATTTGGTACAAAGCTGACAGTTACATTCAGAGCATTTATGTATGAGCAAAAAAATGCTAGCACTATTATTTGAGCTACGTCCAGATCCTGGAAGTGAATATTTAAAAAATAATTGGGAAATTGCCATTGAAAATAATGAGGCGTGCATTAAGCTCTACACATCACACAGTAGATATAGGAAGTTCACAGAAAATGCAAATTAAATCCTAGACAATTCCTGATTAAGCATCTATCATCGTTATCTTTTCTGGGGCCCTTTGTTCAGTAAAACTAGAACATTCAATGAAACAAATAAATATTCTATTTTATAGGGGGAAATTTGACTTGTCCTTTTTGAATTTGCTGTGGGAGAGAGAGAGAGGCCGAGAATTTTTTTTTTTTAGCCAGCAGGAAGTTGGCTGGAGTCATCTTGGAATAATGAAAGGTGATCATTAGCCAAACTGATTAGCCAATCATCTCTTCCAAGGATATTTCTGGAGCAGTTCTTTGGTTCAGTGTGTCCTCTACCAACCTTATAATCCATTTAATGCTTATAATGCTATTTAATAATAGCTTGTCATAAACAATGTTACTTCCATGATGAAGTCAGCTCTGAGGATGTCCACGCACAAATGTATTATTTTTCAATTCCATTTGCAACCGATAATGAAGTAGTGCAGGCCTCATGCTGTTCGAGATGGATGGCATTCACGCTTGAGATGGTAGGTGTCAATTAATGGTGCCACACTAGAAACATAATGCACCCATCGCCAGTAAGATGATGGCCTTCATCTTGATATAACATTCTATTACTGCAAAATCTACGGAAATTAGCATTGCTGTAGTCATTGCTGATCAGACGCTGAACTAAACCAGTCACAAACATTATGGCTTCAAGAGCAGGGTGAGGGTATTTGTGGCAACTGTCCATCTTCCCGACTCTCAAAGCTTTTCCACCAATGTGACACCAATGTGACACTGCCTGCATGAATGCTGTGCTGATAGCACTCATCAGACTTGATAGCAACCAGGGCAAAGCAGCCAATCTGGATAGCACCCCTTTGATCATCTTGTGCATTTACTTTCTCTGCATAGGCATTATGTTATGTCACATAGAATAATAAAGCCAGCAGGTGGCTGAAATGCTACTGATTTAATGTTAAATATCTGTCATCTGGTCAAAACCACTGGCTGCCAGCTGAGCATAAATTGTGTTTTATGAAGGTTCAACGTACCTTCCCAGTTTTCTTTTTGTATTCTGTATTTCTATTTCTGAAGCTCAGACCCATATTTGTGTAGGAAGGAACTGCAGATGCTGGTTTAAATCTAAGGTAGATACAACCTTCTATGCACGTGTACTGCATTGGAGATAGATACAAAAAGCTGGAGTAACTCAGCAGGACAGGCAGCATCTCTGGAGAGAAGGAATGGGTGACATTTTGGGTTGAGTCTGAAGAAGGATCTCGACCCGACACATTACCCATTCCTTCTCCCCAGAGATGTTGCCTGTCCCGCTGAGTGCCTCCAGCATTTTGTGTCTAACGCCCATATACTTTCCCTGTTCTTTCTAAATATGTCCCATTATTTTCAATGTTAAGCTTCTGTACGATCATGTCCCTCTGTTATTGGTGTTGGTTTATTGTCACATGTACCCGGATACAGTGAAAAACTTTTGCTTGCTCGCTATCCAATTTAATCAGATAATACTATACATGAATACTATCAAGCCGTGCACAAGAAAAACAGGTAAAGCGAAGGGAAAAATACCAGTGTACATAATATAATTTCTCAGCTCGTAGCACATGAGTTCAAGAGAAAAATTCCAATGTTTATAATGAGGTAGGTTGGAAACTCGAGACTAACTCATGAAGAAGTGGAAGTGTTTCCTTCGCTCCATAGATGCTGCTGCACCCGCTGAGTTTCTCCAGCATTTTTGTGTACCTTCGATTTTCCAGCATCTGCAGTTCCTTCTTTAACAAGAAGTGGAAGTGTTGGTGTGCTGTTTTAGTCATAGCTTCAATGTGCTTGGTCCAGGACAGGTTGATGGTGATATTTACACTTAATGACTCATGGGAATATTGTTGTCTATCATCCTGCAGTCGGAATGTCAATCATTTATTTACCTTGAGTCTCTGTCGTCTGTCTTTAAGCCAGTGTTTATTCATGCTGTCACTAGCTCTTTCATTCTATGGATCTCAACTAGAGCATAATTTCACCATATCGCCAATATTGGCTTACTACACTTAATGTTTTTTTTTGCGTGGTATTTGCCCCAATTAAATTATTCTTGGCTAACAGATTTGTTTCTCATGATATCTTCTGGAAGATCTTGCAATTACGTCAAAAACGTGCTTGCATAATGCAGCACGTGATAATACATTAAGTTGTGGTAAAAGCAGTTGATGAAAATACATGTTTAAGAAGGAACTGCAGATGCTGGAAAATCGAAGATAGACAAAAATGTTGGAGAAACTCAGCGGGTGAGGCAGCATCAATGGAGCGAAGGAAATAGGCAACGTTTCGGGTCGAGACCCAAGAAGGGTTTTGACCCGAAATGTTGCCTATTTCCTTTGCTCCATAGATGATGAAGATACATGTTTGTAACCAGGGGCGGAAAACCCGGGGGTGGGCCAGAGGGGACACGTCTCCCCCATGTTTTGAGAGGTGGGGGATATCCCCCCCAAGTTTTTGTCATCTGGATTTTAAAATCTCCGCTTTCTGCGAGACAGTGGAGGTGGGACTGCTGATCGAGGGCGCCTATTGGACGAGAGAGACGTCGGTCAGCAGGCAATGGGGGCGGGACATGATTCAGCGCGATGATTGGAGGAGGGAGTAGTGGGGGGGGTGGGACTGAGGATAGAGTGCGGTGATTGGAGGAGGGAGACGTGGCACAGACCTGCGCCTCATCCGCAGCCAGGGTCGATCCCGGCCGGGTCTCCGGCGCTGTCCCGTCCCCACCCGAGTGCCCCCCCCCCCCACGGGTGGCTAGAGAAGTCGGGAGTCAGATGGGCGCGGCGCCCCCAGGCCCACAGCCAGCGCAGAGAAGCAACGCTAAACCCAGCTCAACTCAGCCTGTCCCAGCCAGGTTAACCTGCCTGGGCCTGCGGGAAATATGGCCAGCGCGGAGAAGCAGCGCCGGTGTCCCGTCAGTCCAGTCAGGGTTGTAGGTTAACCTGGCGAGATAGGCAGAGTTGAGCTGCATTTAGCGTTGGATTGAGCCTCCGAAGCCTCGCGCGTGTGTGTGTGAGTGTGCGCATGCGAGCGCGACCGCCAAAAAATTGTGTCCACCCTGTCCCCCGGTCCCCTCCGTATTTTGACAGCGAGTTCCATGCCTGTTTGTAACTGCCATTGTAGTCATTGCTTGGACAAGCCTTTCGTGCAGGCTTTGTTGTTTTGATGAAAAAGATGAGGGACAATGATATTTTGGTGCTTACTACTTTAATGCAGCATTCAATCATATTCTGCTGTAGTTAGAGGCTAGGAAAGTTTGAGTCCTGAATTGGTTAAGTTATCTTCTAGGCAATTATAGTTGTAAGGAATCTGTCTGACTATTTGAATAGTAATAATGGTGATAATTATCCTCCCTTAAAGGAAAGGAACTCTCTTTATTTTGTTTTTATGCCCTGCCAAGTAGTGCTCTCGGGAGTGTTATAGAGGGATTTAGGTGTGCAGGTATATAGATCCTTGAAAATGTTGGCGTCACAATTGGCAGCCCTGCCAACAGTGTCTGTTTTTTCGTCTTTTTAGTGTGTGTTAAAAGTTTGTGTAAATGTTCTCCGATTTGTTTTATGTGGGGGGAGGGGGAAGCTTTTTTTCAGTTTCTTACCTTGCCGGAGATGCGATTATTTTCCGGATCACATCTCCAGTCGCTCTACGGCCTAACATCGATGGTGCTGGAGGCCTCCTCGTACTGACTTTGAGCTCCACCGCGAGGCGTGGACTTAATATCGGAGCCGATCCCTTGCCTGGGATCGCTCCAACCATCGAGACTTCACCATCGAGAGCTCGCAGTCTCGGGAGAGGCCGAGTCGGGAAGCTCCAACGACGCAGAGGCTCGACCAACCCCGACGCAGGGTCCGATCGACGGCGCGGGGGAGCTGACATCACCCCCGATGCAGGAGCTGATCGCCCTGACGCAGAGGGCCCATACGCCGCCGGCTACGGGAGTCAAGATTGTCCCGTCAACGGAGGGCTCGAGGCCCCCGACTGCGGGAGAGCAAAGAAGGGAAGAGATTTGAGCTTGTTTTCGCCTTCCATCACAGTGAGGAATGTGGAGGAGTCACTGTGTTGGATGGTTATGTTAAAATGTATTTTGTGTGTTCCGTTGCTTTTTATTTGTATGACTGACTTGGCAAATGAAATACCTCGTATGTTGTAAAACGTACTTGGCTAATAAAGTATTATTGTGATTGTGATATTGTGATTGTGATAGGGTGGTCAAAAAGGCTTTCGGCACATTGGCCTTCATCAGTCAGAGTAAAAACGCTGTGTTTTTTGGCCATTTTACTCGGAGTCTCCCTCTGCTGGTCAGGACAAGAGGATTTTTCCCATCGATGAAAAATAAAGGACTTATTAATGTTTTAAAAATGTTGAGATTCTCTCTCCTGAAGGCCACGCCCCTTCCGGAGGGACTATAAAACCTGGAAGTGCGGAGGTGCCTCATTTCTCTGCAAGATGGGGGAGCGAGAGGTCGCAATTCTCAGTCTGAGCTGTGAATAACACTGAACACACGTCTACTAAACTCTGAGTGGTTTTACTGACCTGTCAGTGCCCTTAATGTGGTTTGAAAATATAGTTTGAAAATGCAAAATCTTTTTTTGGTTTGAAGATGCAAAAGTGTTTTTTGGTTTGAGAAAGCAAAGGTTGCCTTGCCTAATTGAAAAGTTGGTTTGAGAATGCTAAAGTTGCCTTGCCTAATTGAAAAGTTGATTTGAGAATGCTAAAGTTGCCTTGCCTAATTGAAAAGTTGGTTTGAAAATGCAAAAGTTGCCTTGCCGTCTATATAATTAAAAGTCTAATCTTGACCACTTCCTGTTTGCGCTGTATATTGATTTGAGGAAAAACGCTACCACGTACGGCTGTGATTTTTGGCCATCTTACTCAGTCCCCCTCCGCTCATCAGGTGCCGAGGATTTTTCCCATCGATGAAAAATAAAAGAGTTATTAGTGTTTAAAAAATGTTGAGATTCTCCCTCCTGTCAATCACGCCATGAAGGCCATGCCCCTTCTGGTGGGAGGGACTCTAAATCCTGGACGTGTGGGCGTGGCTCAGTCTCTGCAAGAAGGGGAGGGAGGGGTCACGACTCTCTGTCTTTAGTGGCCTTGCACCTGCTTGAAATGGGATGAAACTGCATTTGAATTTTGTGGCCTTGCACCCTGCTTGAAATGGTATGAAACTGCACTTGAATTTGGTGACCTTGCACCCTGCTTGAAATGGTATGTAACTGCATTTGAATTTGGTGGCCTTGCACCCTGCTTGAAATGGTAGGAAACTACACTCGAATTTGGTGGCCTTGCACTCTGCTTGAAATGGTAGGAAACCACTCGAATTTGGTGGCCTTGCACCCTGCTTGAAGTGGCATTTCAAGGAATAGCCGTGAGTCAACTACCAGCCCACCAGACTTGAGTGAGTGAGCTGCCAGCCCAAGAATCCATTCGACCCACAATGTCCATACTTGCCCTCTGGAAAGCAGTCCCTTTAGCCCACAACACCCTTACTAGAGCTCCAGAAAGCCCCCCCCCCCCACTGGCCACCAATATCCGGGTCTCTGGCACTTTTAGGCAGCAACTTTATGGCCAATGTACTGCCCCATAGTCGAACAGAATTAAAACATACAGTAGCTGTAATGTGGGACAGCGTGACGTAGAGATTTAAGACTGAAAATGGATAGTTTTTTTTAGTAACCAAAGTTATCAACGTATAATTTTGTGTGTGTTGGAAAACAAAATATAGTGGCGCAGCTGGTAGACTTGCTGCCTCACATGCCAGAGATATGTGTTCGATCCTGTCCTCGGGCACTGTCTGTGTTGAATTTGAACAATCTCCCTGCAAGGGTGTGGGTTTCCTCCCACATCCCAAAGACGCATTGGCTTTGTAGGTTAACTTGTCTCTGTAAAATTTCCCCTAATGTGTAGGGAGTGGGTGAGGAAAGTGGAATAACTGAACTTGTGTGAATGGGTAGACAAAAAAGCTAGAGAAAATCAACAGGTGAGGCAGCATCTATGGAGTGAAGGAATAGGCGACATTTCGGGTCGAGACCCTTCTTCAGACTGATGTCGGGGGGGAGGCGGGAAAAAGAAAGGAAGAGGCGGAGACAGTAGGCTGTGGGAGAGCTGGGAATGGGAGGGGAAGGAGGGAGAAAGCAAGGACTACCTGAAATTGGAGAAGCCAATGTTCATGCCGCTGGGGTGTAAACTACCCAAGCAAAATAGGAGGTGCTGTTCCTCCAATTTGCGGTGGGCTTCACTCTGGCCATGGAGGAGGCCCAGGACAGAAAGGTCGGATTTGGAATGGGAGGGGAGTTGAAGTGCTGAGCCACCGGAAGATTAGGTTGGTTACTGCGAACTGAGTGGAGGTGTTGTGCGAAGCGATTGCCAAGCCTGCGCTTGGTCTCACCGAGGTTGATCTTATACTGAATAATCCAACCACATTTTTGCTTGGAAATGGAAAGAAATAATAGAAATTGCATTCATAGTGTAAAAAGAGGAGATACTGTATTATAATTTTGCTGCATGTCATTGTGGCATATATCATGTCTTGATTGGTGAATATGTTTAGTTTGTGACTATTTAAAGCAGAAATAATATGTGAATGCTTCATTGAGCATAATTCCGACTGGTAACTACGCACTTCGTCCAAGCACATTATCGCAACCTAAAAAGCTGCCTAGGTTGGCCGGCTGGAAACAGAAAAAAAAGTTAAGTGAGAGCCCTGGAATAGTGACTATTCTGGGTCACGAGTGACATTCCTAGCACATAGTCTCATAAATTAGAAAATATATGCTAAAAATGGTCGTGATCACACCGTTAATGGTGCAGTCAGTATTGTTATTCTTGCTGGTTTCATATTTTGTGATGGTGAGAAACCTGATCGTCAGTGATGATCAATTTTAGAATAGGTGCCTAGGTTGTGTTTAAAACTTAATTCATTTCCATACAGATAACTGCTTCAGAAAATGTACCATTTGATTTGCAAGTGAAATTAATTAAATTAAAACTCATACTCCATGAATTCTGAAAAAGGTCTTGGTTTTGTTGGTTTTGTGTATATCAACTATATGTTTCCAATTTTTCTAAAGAAGGCTTAAAAAGCCATTGAATATATTCCAAATGCTAAGCATTTTTTTGGACACTCGGGAGCTCTTCTACTGTTACGTTATTGTGGGGCAATGTGACCTCTGACGAAGACTTATTCAGTTCTACTGTTCCAGAATTTAACTAATGGATTGTGTTCTGAGGAAAGTTCACTTGACTGAATATTTAAATGATTACAACTATGTCTGCTATTTTTTTCATTTTGTGTAGCTTGTAGCTAGAGAAAATAAGCAGTGAGAAAATGTGGCATTATCTATTGAAATTTCTGCTGATGGGTTACAACTTTTAGTTTCTTCAGCTATTGTGGATAAGTAATTCATCTCAATAATTTTCATTTGTTTTGCAAAGTCAGTTCTAATATGAAAGCAAAAACTTGGAACTGACTTGTCATGCACATTTAATTTACTTCTAATCTGATGAAGCATCTTGGATGGTTTTGAACATGTTGCTTAAATATAAGCTGCAATGCTTGATGGCATGAGACATCACAATCAAATCATCCTAACCTAAAGTGCTCTGGGCTTCCTAATTTTCATACCATGGACCTAAGTAATAACTAAATATCTTTCCCTGTATAATTGTGGTCTAATTAATGTAAAAGCAGTATAAATAATGAAAACGATAGACACATTCATAATGTATTAATTGTATTACACGTGTAGATTTTAATTCTATAAATCAATCAACTTTCCTTATTTTGAAGCAAATACTCTTTTAATGTGGATGTAAAATTAAACCTCAGTCTGATTTGACCTTGGCCATGAGTCTGGTTCAAGCCCATGAACCTAGCACTCGCCTGCTTAAAGCAGCACTGGGCCTCCTAATCCATGTGTTTATTTGTCCAGCCTTTAAAACTTGCTCTCTGATTCTAACATGAATTTAAGTCAAGTCAAGTCAATTTTATTTCTATAGCACATATAAAAACAACTCTTGTTGACCAAAGTGCTTTACATCAGTGCGGGTACTAACGTGTGACATACAATGGTACATAGATCTAACAATACATACATAAATACATACATACAGCGCTTACTCAGAGGACCTCAAGAAACGCTTGTGAGTAGAGATAGGTTTTAAGTCTAGACTTAAAGGAATCGATGGAGGGGGAAGTTCTGATGAGAAGAGGGATGCTGTTCCACAGTCTAGGTGCTGCAACTGCAAAAGCGCGGTCACCCCTGAGCTTAAACCTGGACCGCAGGATAGTCAGATGCCCCAAGTCGGCCGACCTGAGGGACCTGGAGGTGGAATGGTGGGTTAGGAGATTTTTGATATAGGTGGGGGCAAGCCCGTTAAGGGCTTTGTATACATATAGGAGGAGCTTGAAATTGATTCTGTACCATACTGGGAGCCAGTGGAGAGAGGCCAGAATCGGGGTGATGTGGTCCCTTTTACGGGTACCCGTCAGAAGTCTTGCTGCAGCGTTTTGGACCAATTGCAGTCGGGACAGGGATGATTGGCTGATGCCAGTGTATATGGAGTTGCAGTAATCAAGGCGGGAGGAGATAAATGCGTGGATGATCTTTTCAAGGTCGTCGAATTGGAGGAATGGTTTGATTTTAGCTATCGTGCGAATCTGGAAGAAGCTAGCTTTTACCACAGCATTGACTTGTTAGTCAAGCTTTAATGCAGAGTCAAATATCACGCCAAGGTTTTTGACGTGTAGTTTTAGTAAGGAGGTTAGGCTTAATAAGAACTTGAGGGGTATCTTTTTCACACAAAAGGTGGTGGGTCTATGGAACGAGCAGCAGGAGGAGGTAGTTGAGGCAGGTACTATTGCAATGTTTAAGAAACATTTAGACAAGTACATGGATGGGACAGGTTTAGAGAGATATGGGCCAAACGCAGACAGGTGGGACTAGTCGAGATGGGACTAGTCAAGATGGGACATGTTGGGCTTAAGGGCCTGTATACACGCTGTATGACTCTGACTATGAGCACATTTATTTATTGAGAAGGCTGCCAGTTCAGCCTGAGAACGTACAAATTTGTTTGAACTATTTTGTTTGAATGGCGATTCAACTCAAATTCAATACATGTTTACACTTGGGTAAGGTAGTCAGGCACAAGTTAAAACACCCAAAATATTTTTGAATTTCCTCCATTTTTTTGAAAAAGTACGCTTGGATGTACCCTTGGATTTATTTTTTGTTAGGTTTGTTAGGTTTTTAGGGATGTACTTGGACAAGATAAGATTGGAGGGATACAGACTTAAAGCCCTGTCCCACTTTACGAGTTCATTCAAAGAGTTCTCCCGAGTTTGCCCTGATTCGAACTCGGAGATTTACGGTAATGGCTGCTCGCAGGTACTCGGGGCTCTCGTGGACATTTTTCAACATGTTGAAAAATCTTCCCGAGCTTACCGCATTTCCCAGAGTATCTACCGTTAGCGTTACGAACCACTAAGAGACGTCCCTGAGCTCCGACGTACCCGCTACGTACATTCTACGTGCTTACCACGAGTTTGAATTTTTTTTTAAACTCGGGAGAGCACTTGAATGAACTCGTACAGTGGGACAGGGCCATTAATGTGGATAAATGGGATTAGCACGGATTGACATCACTCAGCCTGGGTGTGATTGGCTATAAAGGACAAAGGACATTTATTGTCACATACACCAAATGGTGTAGTGAAATTTGTTCTTGCCATGCAGCACAAATAGACACAACATTAAAGAAATTTAACATAAAACATAAAAACAGCCCCCACAATGGATCCCACTGTGGGGGAAGGCACAGTGGGATCCAGTCCATATCCCCTTGTCCACCCATAGTCTGGCCTATATAGGCCTCCACAGTCGCCGCTACGGGGGCCAATGTTAGGCCCTTCTTCGCCGGGTGATGGTGCTCCGGCGTCGGGAGAACCCTCTCAGCAGCTTGGGACACCTGGAACGGCCGTCTCCCTACTGGAGTCCGCGGCTTCCGAAGCCGACAGGCAGCGCTCGATGGAGCTCCACTGGCGATCTCGTCGCGAGATCCCAGGCTCCTGATGTAAAGTTCAGCGCCGCCGCCCGCAGCTGACCGCTCCACAGACCTGCAGCTCCGCTATGTTCACCGGTGGTCCCAGCTCACCGGAGTTCCAGCGTGGCGACCCGGGCAAGGCATCGCCCGCTCCGCTCCGCGATAGCGCTCCAGCGCTGTGCCGCCGCCGAAGCTGAGGTTCTGGGCGGTCCCCTCAGGAAACGCCGCTCCAGGCCCGCTGGTAGGCCGCGAGGACAGGTCGAAAGTGCAGCCCGGAGAAAAGCTGCCTCTCCGACCAGGTATGGACCCTAGAAAGTAGTTTCCCCCTCCCCCCCCCCCCCACCCCCCACATAAAAAAGAATAGAACTCCTAAAAAACAAAACAACTAACTAACTAAAAATACTGCAGGCTGGGCAGCCATACCACACAGGACGGCGCCCCCTAGATAGAGACCTATAAGGGTCTGTTTATGTGCCATACTTGTTTAGACTATGATTTAAAAATCCACACTGACTGATTTCAGGATAGACTAAGAAAATGGATGTGATTTGGCAAATTGTTGGTTGAAAGTTGTCACATTGTTTGTGAAAATATCCTTTGCAAGGTCCTTAAGGTTTTCAAATTTATTTTCCTCTGGCAGCATTTCCATTGTTGTTCCAGAAAATATGTTATTGGAGTTGACCGATCGAATTAAGGGGTGTGTAGGAAGGAACTGCAGTTGCTGATTTAAACCAGATAGACACAAAATGCTGGCGTAACTGAAGAAGGGTCTCGATCCGAAAATGCATTCCGAAGAAGGGTCTCGATCCGAAACGTCACCCATTCCTTCTCTCCGGAGATGCTGCCTGTTCCGCTGAGTTACCTCAGCATTTTGTGTCTATCTTCGTATTAGGGGATGTTTGGTTCAGTCGTTTGCACCTATCATGACACAAATAATACGAGTGTCCTTGCAGCCTCTCTCTTGGTTGGTGTACACAACAAACAGATGCCGTTGCTTTGATCAAGAGTTTTGCTATTGGGCATTGTACATGTTTCTCACCTAGAAACATTCTAGCCATCGGACAAAATTTCCACAGTTTTGGAGTTCAATTAAGACATTGCTTGTGGGTTTACTAAGGCATTTGAGAAGATGTTGAATTAAAGGCTATTCCAGAAAGTAAAAGCTCATGGTGTAAGGAGTAACTTATTTTTTGATGTGAATAGATAGGTTGAGTGACAGGAAACATAAACTAAATATTAACAAATCTTTTTCTAATTGACAATGTGCAACAGGTAGTGAGCCATAAGGATTGATGTTAGAGTCTAATTTTAGATAAATGTCAGATGAAGACTACAAAGATCGGTTATGTATTTTGACAGAAGGTGGATTCACTTGGAGTTGACTTTTCTTACACCTTCCTTGGAATGATATTCATCTAAATGTATTGACTGTAAATAGTAATTAGGAAGTTTGATTAGTCAGGTTTAATTTGGTTCATGGTTGTCATGGGTCACAGCACAAAATGGATGATAGATTCTCAAAAATTCTCATATTTCTAAGTTTCTCAGGAATAATTTCTTCCTGATTTCTGAACTGTCCTTTCACAAGCTAGGGTACTGTCTGATTCACTTTTACCCCATTGCGAACATTGGACTTTGTCTCTAGAACTCATGCGCTGCAATGCTGAGAACTATATTCTGCACTCTCTATCATGCCCTTTGCTCTCCTATAGTTCTTGAGTTTGGTTTAATTGAATTTATATAGAGTATTGAGTAAGTATTATAGAGCATTATCTGATTTGATTGAATAGCATGCCAAAACAAATCTTTTCATTGTACCTGAGTGTGAGGATTCGAGGTTTGCTTGGATATAAACTTTTTAATACCTGATCCAACCTTGGTGAATTCAATCCCAGCCCATGCTTGAATACTTATTTTTTTCCATACTTGATTTGCCCTGACATGGAAACATTTGCAGACAGGCTGAATAAAACGGCTTACTTTTTTGCACATCTGTTGCTGCGGATTAAGACTAGAGGATTCACGTGCTAATACTAAACAAATCTGGATTATCGTGGCTGTGGTGGCAATGTGTAGCCTGAGCCAATCTGAACACCAATGTTTTGTCTAAATATACTCCTTGGTCTATCCTGAAAAACATGGCTCATGCATTTAGCAATTATGCACTCACTCTGGTATCAACAGTGCCAGGTATCATCTTCAAGAACAGGATAGATTGTCAAATGCAGCATTTAATTGTAATTTGAAGTGTTTGACAACTAATTTATAAATACCTTACAGATGTCTGAAATCACTACTCAGAACAAACACATCTGAATGTTTAAATTTGAATTTGAGAATGATAATCAGAAAAGGAAGTGGGAATGCTGGGTTTTTTTCTTGTCTATCCCACTGACTGAGGGGCGGGTGTAGAATTTGCACTGATTTCCTGTTTGGGATCACTAATTCTTATTTGTGAAGTTTTCTATACATGGGTCTTCTGTTCAAGTCACATGGTCTGTGGAATATTTTACACTTTGCAAATCCAGAGGATCATCTGTGTTTAGTCGTGATTTTCTATTTTTGAAGTTCATTGTGAAAACCTCCCTCTTCACCAAATATCACATTGCAAACGCAGGCCAGAGATTATCTTAAATCTTCATGGAGGCGATCAAATTCTATAACCACATGTCTTGAACACTGTGGTGTTGACCTCTACCCCATATAACCATATAATATAACCATATAACAATTACAGCACGGAAACAGGCCATCTCGACCCTTCTAGTCCGTGCCGAACACGTATTCTCCCCTAGTCCCATATACCTGCGCTCAGACCATAACCCTCAGACCATAACCCCCCATGCTGCTTGGTTTGTATGTTGATTAGAGCAAGAAGGTACCAGGACTGCAGTAAAATGCCACAAAATATGTGGTACTTGCACATGTGCACGGCCGTGGGTACGGGTTGGGGGTTTAAAATGCAATTCTTTGAATTGGGTAATGTGTTTTATTGGTTCATTACCAATAACCAATTTTCAATTTCTGGTATGTACTGATTTGAATTGTACTTAAACCACGTTCGCGAGAAAGCTTGTTTGTCCTGTCAGTCAGAAGTGCTTGCTGACCAACTGCGAAATTAGTTATTCCAGTGCCAATTGACCTTGCTCTTGTGGGAGTACTCTTTGTTGGAGTACAGACCATGTTGCTCTCAGTCTTGCTGGCAACAACATACAAGATCTGCTGATGTTGCAGCAGATGGACTTTTACTATTTTAACCAGTTGATTATGTTCCTGGTGACAGCGTCGGGCCTTACTTTTGCCCGATGGGCACCGGGCCTCGCTTTCATGGCCTTTAAGGTGCTTCATGGTGTCTGGAAAAGAGCAACATCAAATGCCACTAAAGAGGAATCCTGTGAAAGCTGTGCCAGTATGTGGATCTTTGTGATGCTTTAAATAATATGAAAAAAGTGGTAAACAGTTCCTTTTTATTTATCACCATGATAACTATGTTCTAAGCATGAGGCTCCACATTGTACTTAAATTGGCAGGTTTCAGTTAAAACTTGTTTGGAGGTGAAATAACAGCCCTAACCTTTTTTGGCAAAAGCCATTTAAGCAACAAAAAAAACCCTGACCTTTTTATCTGAATGTAGAGCCAAACGTGGAATGCAAATATGTAACCACTGTTTAATGTGGCTTTAAAAAGACAGTTTTTCTCTACGGTGTGTCTACTTCTCTGGGATGGGTGGCGCTGAAGTAATTTAAATTAATCCTTGAAAAGGATAATTTTAGGTTTGTGACCTGCAATTTTAACAAGGTAAAATTAACAATTTCATGCGTTACTTCACGTGTTAAACCTGAACTGTGATCATGTTTGCAGCTTATTTTAATGCATAGACAGTAATGATTAAAAGTTGGTTACAAACCTATGCCTAATGGGAAATAGAGCCGTTAAAACAATCTTTATTTAATAAGTAATTTGAGGCAAGTAAGTCTGGGTATGATATTTCAAAATCTAAATGATGATCTTCTGAGGGTATTGCACACCAGTGTATTGTTGGTAGATTAACTGCACAAATCAGTGAACTTCTTGATTCACAAGCTGATTACAATGCTCCTACTATTTTCTCAGACAGAGTGCAGTTTTCGTGAGACTGCGATCTATGATGGAGCTTGATATTTAGTTATGAATCAGATCAACTGGCTCATTATTAGGAGAACTTTGAATTGGATTAGAATTAAAGTATCACAAACTTGTGGGAATCGAAATGCACTTTTTAGAATGAGTTAGTTTGCTAGACTTAGTACTCCATTAAAAGACTTTATCCTGTTACCCAGTTAATATTGGTAAATTGTGTTTATAATGAAAATAATCAGTAAAAGTCTACAGTTAACAAGGAAATTTCCAGCTCTGTGTTTTAAGGGGTGGATCTTAGAAATCTGAAATTAAAGGGGATTGAAAAAGGAAGGACAAGGCTATGATAGGAATTTAAAACAAGGATGAACGTTTTAAGAGCAAAGCCATTGTACGCCAACGAGTACAGTGGGCTTTGACTGCAGCTTTTTGATACAAACATCCAAGTTATCCTATATTAATGCATCTCTTCCATTTTCTATCTTAGAGAGTTTGAAACACTTGCAATTTCCTTTTGCAATGCAAGCAACATTTGCAATTGAATCTAGCTTGCTTTGTTCAAAATGTAATTGTTTGCTACCACAGCCTTAAGGGCCTGTCCCACTTGGGCGTCATTTGCCACCACGTCTCACCACGCGCTATGCTCGCGTAATGCACGCCATGCGCGTGCATGACGCGTAAACGATCGTGCGTCGTGACGCGTAAATTATGTCACTTAAATGACGCGCAAATAATGCCCAAATGGGACAGGCCCTTTAGGCCATCTGCTGCTCCTATAGTGGAGGATTCAAGATCCCATGGTGGGGGAATCAAGAACTGGAGGGAATAGGTTTTAAATGAGAGAGGAGACATTTAACAGGAATTTGAGGGGCAACTTTTTCCAGTTAGACTGGAATGGGTATATGGAAGAAACTGCCAGAGGAAGTATATGTAGGAAAGAACTGCAGATGCTGGTTTAAATTGAAGGTAGACACAAAATGCTGGAGTAACTCAGCGGGACAGGCAGTATCTCTGGATTGAAGGAATGGGTGACGTTTCGGGCCGAGACCCTTCTTCAGACTGATGAAGGGTCTCAACCCAAAACGTCACCCATTCCTTCTCTCCTGAGACGCTGCCTGTCCCGCTGAGTTACTCCAGCATTTTGTGTCTGCCAGAGGAAGTAGTTGAGGCAGATACAATAACAATATTTAAAATATATTTGGACAGGTACATGGACAGGAACGGTTTGGAGGGATATGGATCAAACACTGGCAAATGGGACTACCTTAGATGCAGGCACATGCCGTCAGGGTAGACAAGGTAGGCACTGCCTACCCTGACTAAAATTATAAAATGGTCATTATTAAATATAAATAGTAATGGCATGGGAGAATAATGCCTACCTAAGAGATCGATCTCTAAGGTAGGCAGAATTCTCCGTGCCTTTCATCTGCAGTGCATGTAACACGCGAAGGTCTGTGCAGCCCACGTGCCGTTGACGATGCTTCAAGCCGTCAATTTCCAGGTGACTGAAGGCAGCTGAAATTCTGCCTTTTACAGTACTGCGCATGCGCAGCAGCATCCTGTGCAGCGCAAGTTTCTTGGTGGGTTTTTCAAACATGGATTGCCATTTTCTTAAGAATATCTTAAGAAACAAAGAGAGAAGAATGGAGTTTGTGTACAAATGATGTGGTAAGTAGATTTCTTGGTGCTATATGTTTTTAAATACCGTATTTCCCAGCAATGAAGACGCTATTTTTTTACCCAAAAATAAGGCACGAAAATTTACATGTGTCTTGGAAGCCGAAGTTGGAAGGTTGTTAGCCAAGAAAGGTAGACTTGGCTATCCCTCAGTACAGCAACATCAAGAACGATATTGTTGTACTGAGGGATAGCCAAGTCTATCCCTCATTGCTGGCAGCTGATGGGAAGCGGCTGTAAACAGACAGCGCCGCTGGGGAGGGGAGAAGGAGGGGGTTGGGGATCATGCCAGTAACTCACTTGCCGCGACGCTCCGGGCGCGGAGCCACCGCATTGTGGCCGGGGAGAGAAGTAGTTCGGGTGGCTGCGAGCGGCCGCCGGGACCGTACAGCTCGGGTGGCTGTGAGCGGCCGCCACCTCAGCTCCTTCTGCAGGCCCCCGCTCACCTCTGGCAGTGCTCTCCATCTGAAAACCTCTCTCCTGCCACTCGCCGGTCTCACTCATGTCAGCCGCTTCCCGCAAATCCTTAAATTCCAACATCGCGATCAAGGGACCAATTGAGGTTACTCGACTGTCGGAATTTAAGCATTTGCAGGAAGCAGCTGACATGAGCAAAGCCGGCGAGCGGCAGGTGAGCGATGTTCAGACGGAGAGCACTGCCAGAGGTGAGCGGGCTGGCTGAAGGCGCTGAGGTGGCGTCCGCTGTCTGGTCTCCGCAGCCACCCGAGCTATTTCCCTCCCCGGCCACAATGCGGTGGCTCCGCGCCCGGAGCGCTGCGGCAGCGGTGAGTGAGTGAGTTACTGGCTCCCGACCTCCTCCTTCTCAATGCTCCTGCCCTCCCCGCAACTTTGCCCCTGACCAGACTCCCCACACGCTGTGAAAGGAACTCTCTACCCAATTGGTCCCTTGAACAAGTATTGTCATTCAATAAGATCACAACTGATTCAACTTGTCCCTGTGCTCCCGTTTTTCCCACCATCTCTCCACCTGCCATCACCCTCCACCCCCCACCCATTCAGTAATTCAGAATGAAGGAGATTTGGAAGCCTTGGGCAAATTACTTTCTTTATTTTTATTTTTTTGAGCGTGAGAAAATCTATGTGTCACCAGCCTTCTTTCAAAATTTAGCAACTCAAAATGGGGGGTGCTTTTTCATTGCCGGGAAATACGGTACTTTATTAAGAGATTTGGCTTTTGAAGACATTATAAAAGTTGACTGACAGCTTACGGAGAGAACAATCTGCGCATGCGCGGTTTAAGATTGTTTTAAAGCTGACTGACTGCCTACCCTGAGTAATTACTCACGGCACGTGCCTGCTTAGATGGGATAACTTTGTCAGCATGGATGAGTAATGTTTGAAGGGCCTGTGATGTGTGATTCTATGACATTCTCATCAACACATTATTAAATTCAACATTCATCGTGGCAACAATCTGCGTTGGCATCAAGTCATCCAAAATTCTGCTTCAATTCCTTGGCTGCAACTTTATTGTCATTTTTGTATTTACTGATCTATGTGGATGCTGGTTCCCAATGTAGCTAGCTTGAAATGTGCATCTTTGTTGAAAATCTTTCCAATGCGAGTCCTCCCCCTGACCTCCAGTGAGTTCCCCTTTCCTTTGCACTCCTTCTGCTGTTGTAGTTTAGCCATTCTCTGAAATTGCTTTCCTTTCCTCCTCTAAAATGTCGCTTAAAAAAAATTTGCTTAAGCATACTTTTCATTATTCCTTCCATACCAATTTTAACTTGTTGTGCATGTCCAAATAAACATTTGAATATTTTTTGCATAAATGTAACTGCTTGAAAGAGATATGAAGTAGTTTATTTTTAAATTACCAAAGCAGAGAAACATGCTTAGTTTGGAAATGTTGTGGCTACACAAACACTGAAAGCCCAGTGATGCTATTTTGGGCATGTTTCCATACCTGGGTGAACATTATTAATCACAGTAGTTTATTTTAATCCCAATGGTTCGTAGCAAAACCAAATTAATGTTAAATATTGCTATTTTCTTTCAATCTTACAAGTGTCCAAAATGATTTTTCTCTTTATTTAACTGAATTTGTGAAGGAATTAGTTTGTAAATTAAATTATTTTAATAGGTTGCTTCTTCACCCATATCTGCTACGAAATTTTTAACCACTAAATTATGGGACTAGAATGAGTAATTTACGGGACCAGGAGATAGTTTATCAGATAGTTGTGTAATCTGCTACAACCGGGTTTTCTCATGGTAATGTTATCCTTTGCTTCTCATGCATGAAAAATGGGTTAGAGCCATAACTAATCCTTCAGCAACTTTGTTTCAAAATGCAGAAATAAACCGTAATCAGTAAATTCTGTTTTTTCACAAAGTTATCATAAATTATATGATAACCCTGTAAGAAGTGCAAATATCTGGGCATGTGTATGAATTGGAAATATTTATTTATGTACAACACGTCTCTCTGAGGATCCTTCAGTGCTTCTACTCTGGGGCTGTAGAAGGCATATTGTCCGGCAACATCTCAATCTGGTTTGGGAACAGCTCTGCCCAGGACAGGAAGGCTCTGCAGAGAGTAGTGCGTTCGGCCGAAAGCACTATGGGAACAACACTCACCCCCTGCAGGACCTATGCACCAGGAGGTGCAGATCCAGAGCCAGCAACATAATGAGGGACCCCTACCACCCCAGCAACGGACTGTTCCAGCTGCTACGGTCAGGCAAGCGCCTCCGTTGTCACGCTGTCAAAACAGAGAGGATGAGACTGAGTTTCTTCCCACAGGCCATCAGGACTGTAAACTCTTATCTCACCAGGGACTAATTTACCAATTTACTGTTATGTTGTGTCTTTTTTTTTTTTTTTTTCTAAAATGTAAATACTGATTCTGTTCTGTTCTGTTGTTCTGTTGTTTTTGCACAATCCGCAGGCATTGCCACTTTAATTTCACTGCACATCTTGTATGTGTATGTGACAAATAAACTTCACTTGACTTGACTTGACGACATGTTTGTAGGGCATGCGAATAGCAATTCACAAGTAAAAAAGTTATTTAGTTTTACTGGTACGTCAACTTACAATAAATTTCAGCTCAATGCTTTAGGCATATATATGATACCAATACAAAAGGTTGTTCCTCCTGATTTTGTGTGGAGGATGTAAAATGAGGAAAACATTTGGTAGAGTTTTTGCTTTTCTTTTAAAATGCACAGTGACACTGTAAAGAGAACCACCTATTCTCGCGAAGCTTGCAGAAATCCAAGTTTAAGGAGAAAGTAGTGGTGTTTTTAGTTAACATGAATGCATACAGTCCCATGGTTACATAATTAATCTATTCCCGAGAATGAGTTTCCTCTGGGTGCTCCAGTTTCTTACCACATCCTAAAGATATGTGGGTTTAAGTTAATTGGCCTCTATAAATTGTCCTTGGTGTGTAGGAAGTGCTTGATAATGTGGGATAACATTGAATTGGTGCAAACGCGTGATCAATGGTTGATGTGGTACGTCAACTTACGATAAATAAGCACAGGGCCTGTTTCCGACGCGTATCTTTAAACTAAACTGTCCATGATTTTCATTTGATTAATATAAACATTTAGTTATTGTCTTCCCCCGTGTGGCTACAATGGTAGATAATCAGATAGTTCCATATACAATCGTCTTAAAACATCAATTGATGTTGCATTATTTGATAAAATAATTTACAAGTGTCATTAGAAGAAATTACCTTGTCGGTTTCCAAAGCAAATCTATTCAGAGGCCTCCCACTGTGAAAAGGTAGTATGCACTTTTGGAGATAATGGTGTCTGCTTGATTACGGGAAGTTCACATGTAAATAGTTTTATTTTTTGAAGTGCATTTACATAAAATGATACATTTTGTAAATATTTTCGTAAGACCATTTGAAAATTAAGAAATAAATATTTAGATGCTGGAAATCCTGAAATTAAAAACAGAAAATGCTGACATTTGTGGAAAGAGAAACAATTAATCCTTCATCAGAACTGTGAAAATAAATAAGTTAGTTTTGAGTAGCAGAAAAGTTAGGGGGGGGGATGGAAAGGACAAAGGGAATATCTCTAATAGGATGAGCCCAGGGTTATGTGGTAATTACAGGAAGAACAGAGCTGTTCTTCTATTTTGTTCTGGACCTGGGCAGCACTTCATTCTGTGGGAATCTAACTTTACTCCAGTGAAGTTTCCCTTTTGCACTAGGTTAAATATGTTTGATCACTCCAATTCAAGAAGTCAACAACTTGAGCATCTGCATGGCTTGTTTTTTTTTGGTGATAGGGACATGTCGTTGAGGGGAAAATGACAGAATGCTGAATCACAATAGATAATCTTGTATACAAGTCTACGTGACTAACTTCACATTTCGGCTATTAAAAATGCTGCATGGAATGAGTCTGAAGAGCAGTCTTTTGATTGACTGTTCTCCTCGACTGACGAGTTATTGCTTGCTTGTTACGCGAATCAGGTTAATTGTCACTCATGTCTTATGTAAATTATTCTGGCAGTTATTGTGGAAATTCGCTGCAGTTGGAGACGTTGATAGAGAAGTTGTAAAAGAGAACATGATCTAAGGAACATAAAAGCTATGAAATGTAGAGCTGTTTCAACTGCACGGCACTCGTGGCGTTACGGGGAAGTGAGAAAACGTAGCCAACATTGCGGTGGATGATCTACAGCAGAACTGCCCCATTCCAATGTGAACAGATACATTCAAAGAATCATAGAGATTTACTGCACAGCAATGGACCCTTGCAACCATCTCGTCCATGCTAACAGTGACATCAACTATGATGCCTAATTACCCCATGATACCATTTGCCTGCATCCTGCCATTCATAACTAGGTTCTGCTCTAATGCCTTCTAAATGTAATAACATCTGCCTCTATCTCTGGCACCTTGTTCCAAATATTTACCACCGCTATGTGGGCAAAAAGATACCCCTCTGATTTCCTTTAAATTTCTCTCACTCGCAGCTTGGAGAAAAGGATACTGAATATCTGTCCTATCTATGCCCCTCGTACATTTGTGATCTTCAAACCTAACCTTGTAGGGCGGCACAGTGGCGCAACTAGTGGAATTACTGCCTTACAACGCAAGAGACCTGGGTTTGATACAGCTGCTGTCTGTGCGGAGTTTGCACATTCTCCTTGTGGCAACATAGGTTTTTTCCGGGTGCTCCAGTTTCCTCCCACATCCCAAAGACGTGCAGGTTTGTAGTTTAATTGGCCTCTGTAAATTGCCCTTAGTGTCTAGGGAGTGGATGCAAAAATGGGATAGCATAAAACTAGTGCGAGCAGGTGTTAGATAATCAACGTGGACTTGGTGGCTCGAACGGCCTATTCCCTTGCTGTATGTTTCAATCAGTCAAACCTCACCAAGTTGCAGAATTTGTTATTGAGTCCAAAAGACTAATTGGCCCTGACAAGAAGGGATGGTATTTTGCAAACTTCTATTGGGATTTATTGGAGCAGTGCAGGAGGCTTTGACAGTGTAAGATTGGAAGTAGGGTGGAGAATTACAATGGTGAGTAACTTGAGGCTGTTCATGTGGAATGACTACAAATGTTTCACAATCTTTGTTTGGTTGCTGCAACATAGGGTACACCACATTGTGAGCACTAGATCAGACAAAGTTCAAGTGAATGAATCACTGCTTCATTTGAAATAACTTTTTTTTGAGTCCTTGGAGTCTTTGCATGGGAAGTGTAGAGGTCCAAGGACAGATGTTGCATCTCCTGTATTTGCATGGGAAACTGCTGAAAGATGTAAAACGATTGATGGAGACAGAAGAGCAGACCATGGAGTCACAAAGGAAATAATCCCTTTGAAATGCTGAGAGGAATGGAGGCATAGATAATGTATGAATGTCTTTTTGATGACTGTATTGTTACTGCTTCTTGCAATCAGACAAAAATGAAAAATGAAACACTCACTTTGATACAGTCTATCTCGAACTCTTTCCATCCTTTTCTGCATCCTTGTTGCCTGGCACTTTAATTCCCCACCACACTTCCACTCTATTGGCTTATGGATTTCTTAACAATCGAATAAGGGCCATCATAAGCTCGAAGAGCAGTACCTCATCTTCTACCCAGCCACATTGCAGCCTTTTGGTCTCAACATTGAATTCTGTAATTTCTGGTAACACTTTTTCTATATCAGAATTGTCCATATTTGATGTAGAATTATACATTTGTGACATTGGCTGTTTTTTCTCAATTAGCAGCTGGCATGCTGGGTGCTCCCTATAGTTCTGCATTTGCAGCCTTCACTTTTTCACAAACTTCCCTCTTTAACCTATTAATTAGATGACTCCATCCACCGCTTATCCCTACAGCAACACTTGCCTCATCCCATTAGAGAGATTCTATTGACCTATCGATCCATCCCATAGCTTTTCTACAGCATAACTGACTTGTTTTCTCTCTCTCCCATTCTGCAAAAGGTCTTTGAAAAAAAAAGAAAACTTTGTATTTCTATCCACAGATCCTGCTCAGTTTCCAGCATTTCTGCTTTTTTTTATTTCCTAGATCATTCAGTTCACTTAGTGATTAGAAAAAAAGTTCATTTGGAGGTGGAAAGATGTAGAATTCAGTTAAAGAATTGATGACTGGTTTAGTTATAGTTTTAGTTTAGAATTACAGTGCGGAAAAAGGCCCTTTGGCCCTCCCCCCTGTGCCGACCAGCAATCCCCGTACACTAGTGCCATCCTACAAAAATGGGAGAACGTACAAATTGGTGGAATTCAGCAGGTCAGGCAGTCACTGTGGGGGGGAATTAGACATTTTTCGGTCAATGTAAAGGATGGTCCCGACGTCTATATCCATCTGCTGCCGAACTCACTGAGTTCTTGCAAAATATGTGTTATTTTGCTTTTTTCTAAAATCTTTTCTATGTACAACCTAGATTAGCACATTTCACTTGAATATAGTGCACAAGTAATGAACTGGCTCTGAAGTGCATAGTAGTTTATGAATGCAATATTTATTTTCCTTTTGTATATGTTATGCATGATATCCAAGAACTAGTTACTTGCAATCAATTAGAATCTAAGTATTTTTTGTGATTTAAAGGTCCCAGACTAGTCTATTTATTTTTCAGTTTTCAGTTTCACTAATGTATATTGTCATTCATCTTTCTGGAATTAAAATGATGGATCTTATCTCATACTAATACAATTAAGCATAGAGGAAGTGAAAAAAAAATACAATGCATTTTATAAATCAACCATTTCCTATTCCAGACATTCATCATAAAATAAAACACTAATTGTATTTCAAAAATACATCATTGGCTGTAAAAACGTTTGTTATCCTGATATCATGAAAAGCGATTTAGAAATGCATTTTTTTCCCTTTCATCAGTTCAAAATACGATGTCGTATAGCTTCGCAATGCATTTTGTAATCTGCCATGTACATGAAATTATTTTTGGCTCTTGTAGAAAAACATTAGCTCAGGGATACAGAATCAGTCTGTCTAATGCTAAATCTTTAAGTGAAATTGACAAGGAATTTTGTGTTGGAGGTATTTAGTCATAGTCAAAGATATCATTGGATATTTAAGAATACCAAGCAGAATGAAGCCATGCAATTTTCAGGATTACGTTAGTCTTAAACTATTTAAAATAGCTGAACAAAATCTAATTGAAAATATAACTGAAGTAAAAAAGTATAGTTGTAACATTTAATGGTCTCTTTATTTTAATAAATCAACAGTTTAATCAACATCTTTTCACAATCTTCAACTGTTTCCAGAAGTCCACTTTAACTGTTTTATCCTTTCAATTAAAATGTAATTAAATATACACTTTCTGCAGCCTGTCCTAATGAGCTTCACAATCTATATTTCTGCACAATCTTCAATGGAAATGGGCAATAAATTACTTTGTTCTTACTGGTATTTGAAAGATGAGGTTTGTTTAATCTGAATGACATATGACTAATAGTTAACTGCTCATTGTTAATTCTTACAATTTCTTTTGCACACTTCTCGTATTACATGGTGAGATCGTGCCGGAGCTGGTGGAGCTGCTGCCTCACAACGCTGGAGACCTGGGTTCAATCCTGATCTCAGGTGCTGTCTGTGGAGTATGCATATTCACCCTGTGATCACATGGGGTTCCTCTGGGTGCTCCAGTTTCCTCCCACATTTCAGACGTGTGGGTTTGTAGGTTAATTAATCTTGTGCAATACTGAAGTTGTGCAAAATTACTGAAAAAGAAAATGAGCGCTTTGCAAAGATGTTAATTCTAAGGATTTCTTGCCAAGGGCTTTGTTATCAGGCAGAATTTGTTGTCATTCTCCTCCCAAGTGCATAACCAAACAGTTGCAATAATCACCCTTACTGCTAAGGTAGACAAAAATGCTGGAGAAACACAGGGGGTGAGGCAGCATCTATGGAGCGAAGGAAATAGGCAATGTTTCGGATCGAGACCCTTCAGACGTGTCACCTATTGCTTAACTCATTTTATGGCAGATTGCAAAGGTGGTTCACGTCAGCCTCTAGATTTGACAACGCATCAACAATGTCAAAATCTACTACCCATTAAAAGTATAGTTAAGGTCAGTCTTCAGCTTTGTCAGAAAGGCAGAATCCACTACATCCTTTAAAAGTGGTTAATGCAAGCGCATTGTATTTCTATCAATTTGAAGGGATCTTGTATTTGTAGTGCTGTAAAACCAGACCAAGTAGATTTCAAGTGTGTAAGAAGGAACTGCAGATGCTAGTTTAAACCAATGAGAGACACAAAATGCTAGAGTAACTCAGCGGGAGAGGCAGCATCTCTGGAGAGAAGGAATGGGAATCACCCATTCCTTCTCTCCAGAAATGCTGCCTGTCCTGCTGAGTTACTCCAGCATTTTGTGCTTCTCTTAAGTAGATTTCAAGTAGCTTTACCTATATCAGTAATAACTTTGTTATTATTTTGACATATTTTCATGTAAAGATTAAAAACCTAAGCATTCAATTAATTTGATTAAAATTAGTGCAGGTAACCTTTGCTTTATGGAGAGGATGCAGTCCTAGAAAAACATTCTGTTTCTTGAATCCAGTCCTGATGCAGGACCTCGACCTGAAATATCGACAGTTCCTTTCCCCCTCCCCCCCCCCCCCCCCTGCCCAGAAGCAGCCTGACCCACTGAGTTCCTCCAGCGGTTCCTCCAGCGGTTTGTTTTTATTTTGCTCCAATCCCAGCACCTGCAGTCTCTTGTCTCTATATCTCAGTTTTCCATAAAGCGAGGCCGCATCGTCTGTGCACGTGTCCAGAAACGAGAGATCGAAATAAAAATTAATATCATCGATTTTCCTTTTCCACAGATATTGACAGC
>CM075978.1:141783407-141792811 GCA_038087875.1 Malacoraja senta
GGTGATTGGCCTCATCAGCAACAACGATGAGTCGGCCTATAGGGAGGAGGTCCAGCTCCTAGCAGCATTGTGCGCTGACAACCTGTCCCTTAACTCCAAGAAGTCCAAGGAGCTCATTGTAGACTTCAGGAAGTCTAGGGGCGGCACGCACCCCCGCATCCACATTAACAGGACGGAGGTGGAACGTGTTTCCAGCTTCAGGTTCCTGGGGGTCAACATCTCCGATGACCTCTCTTGGACCCACAATACCTCAACTCTGGTCAAGAAGGCTCACCAGCGTCTCTTCTTCCTGAGGAGACTAAAGAAGGTCCATCTGTCTCCTCAGATTCTGGTGAACCTCTACCGCTGCACCATCGAGAGCATCCTTACCAACTGCATCACAGTATGGTATGGCAACTGCTCTATCTCCGACCGGAAAGCACTGCAGAGGGTGGTGAAAATTGCCCAACGCATCACCGGTTCCTCACTCCCCACCATTGAGTCTGTCCAAAGCAAGCGTTGTCTGCGAAGGGCGCTCAGCATCGCCAAGGACTGCTCTCACCCCAACCACAGACTATTTACCCTCCTATCATCAAGATCAAGATGCCCCATGTAAACTAGTCCGATTTATCTGCATTTGGCCCATATCCCTTTAAACCTTGTGTGTCCCGTGCCATATTCCTGTACTTACTTCTAATAAAATTAAAAAAAATAAAATTAAAAAAACGTGTGTGTGCCAGTGTGTGTGTCAGTTTGTGTTAGGCTGTGTGTGTGAGTGTGTGTCAGTGAAGCGGCGACAACACCCGGAGTGAGCAGACATTCGGATACTTGGCCATGTACGGGGAGCGTTTCCTCTCCCCCCCCCCCCCCCCCCCGTCTCTATCCCCTGTCTCTATCCCTCCGGGAATGCGGACCAGCCCAGATGCTCTGTGTCCAGCTGAGGTCCGGGGAAGGTGAGTGTCAGTGACCTGGGGGTCGGGCATCGGAGCGGAGCCTTAGCCCCGTGGCTCTCGAGGCGGCACCGACGCCGCCACTCGCCACCCTGGGCCTGGGTTAAAACTCCATGGGGTGTGGACAGAACGGCCGACGGACACAGAGCCGCCGGAGGTGAGGGTGGGAGGCGTGAGCGGTGCCTCAGGGGTCGGTACTGGGACCACCGCCGTGTCTCACCTTTTGATTCTAAACTAAACTTTTTTTCGCAAATCATCCGCGGGCCGGTAGTTTGACAGCCCTGCTTTAAACCAATGCCCTCTAGTTCTTGAATCACATATCCCGGGAAAAAGACTATGCATTCACCTTATATGTTCCCCTCGTGGTTTTTACTCACCTCTAAAACTATTTTTGCTTTAATTTGAATTTTCAGCAGCTGAATGTCAAATGGAATCATTAGCACTGCAAAATTTGCCATTTTAAATAGTGTGCGGTGGGCTTAAACCAATCAAATTGTTCGTTATTTACGGGCAACCCGCTGACAGAAAGCTATTCTCATTAGTGAGTGTGGAGGACTGTGAAATTTTGGGCGAATTGAATTTTTCGTGACTTTCTTAATTAAAAAAAAAATTTGAGCGTGAGAAATACTGTGATCAGTGTGAGAGCGTGAGAATCGAGTGAAATGGGTGATTCTCACGCTCAATGCGTGAGAGTTAGCAGCCCTGACCATTGTTCCTTCTGTGCACAGCTCATTCCATTTGCTTTACAGTTTAATGAGAGCTTTGAGAGAATGGGGGACCTTTGTCTAATTAAAGTGAGGATTACTTTATGCAAAAGATTGATATCATTTAACATGGATCTTTGTAAAATATTGAGCAGGATTAGGTTATAAGTGTAGGACAATTATTTCACCATATGTCTGGAGTTGATATTTAATGTTGTTTTCACCTCTCCTGCGAGATTATGGCACGATGGATATGTGATTATAGCATCATGGATGTGGCATCACCACCAGATCAGGCGATCTGGGTGGCTCAGCGATTTGGACTTTTAACCAAATTGTTATTTTTATGCATAGACATTTTAATAATAGTCTTGCAGAACAAAAATGAAAATCTCTAAATCACTCATCTCAGATGCGTTTTAAAATGATCCTTCTGAAGTGCCTTAGGACATTTCACTGTCTTAAATATACTTTGTACCATTCATTATTCTGCACCTGGGAAGAGAGCTGGCATTGGTCTGAGGCATGTGATTTTATCACTGTACTGCTGTTTTATTGGAGGACTTCCTGTAGATCCTGCTTGAGAAGTTTGTGGAATTGTTTATATATTGTAAACATTTACAATGGATAAAATATGTGCATTTTTTGTATATTTTAAACACTTAAGTGCAGACAACCACCCCTGCTTCTCATCTCTGCTCCCTATTCACAAAGTGGGGATGCCCCAATCTGTAAGTTCAAGAGGGAAGAATAATTTTCATACTGCCATTTGATGCATATTAATTGTACAAAATGGAGCATATTCATACACAATCAGCTACACAATTTTGCATAAATCTAACTGATAGCTTTAAACTGTTAGAGTAAAAAAACAGTCTAATTTTGAGCACAAGAAAACTTTGTTTGCCAAAGCTCTAATTACATGATGAGAGTGAGTCATGTTTGAGTTGCCGCACCTGTTGGAACTGCAGATGCTGGTTTGCCAAGGAAAGGCACAAAATGCTGGAGAAACTCAGTGGGTCAGGCAGCTGAACACCTTTGCTCAGTCCGCCTGGGCCTATGTGATCTCCCGGTTGCCAAACACTAAAGCCCCTGTCCCACTTACGTGTCCTTGGCACGCTAATTACGCGACCTCGTGGTCGCTTGAGGCGCGACGGTCCCACGAAGGTCGCGAGCGACTTCATGCGTCCGCACAGCCGTCTGGAGCACGTGACGTCATTTGAAGATGGACACAAAATGCAGGAGTAACTCAGCGGGTCTCGACCCGAAACGTCACCCATTGCTTCTCTCCAGAGATGCTGCCTGTTCCGCTGAGTTACTCCAGCATTTTGTGTCTACCTTCAATTTTCTTGGCCCCGCTCTGGGAGTAGAAGTGGGGGCGGACCGGATCCGCAACGGCCGTGAGCCCCCAGGCTGAGCTCAACGATCGTTTGCCTGCTTCTGCTGCTTTTGGAGGTGAGACGTTGTGTCGCGCCAGGGTCTTGGGCCTGTCCCACTTTGGCTGTCAGTGGCGCGCTAAGATTTTGTTCGCTACAAAATTTCGGAATTTGGTGACTTGTATGAAACTGGAAAATTACTTTCATTTCAACAATTACAAATAAAATATAAACTCGGAAATAATCAATATTTTAAATATTTTCAAATATGCGACTATTTGAAAAAATATACAAAAGATCATTATAATAACCCAGTATTGGACGAGGCAATGCAGATAAAAGCGGAATCAGCAAACTTAATATCATATTTGTATAATATTATCTTAAATGTACAAATACCATCTACGGAGGGTATCAGAAGAGACTGGGAACAAGTTAGCTATTAAAATTTCAAAGGAAAGTTGGAATGAATACATTAAACGTGCATAAATGCTCGATTAATGTAAGACACACTTTAATACAATTTAAAATTTTACATAGATTATATTATTCGAAAACTAAAATTCATAAAATTTTCCCAAATGTATCATCTATTTGTGATAAATGTCAATCCCAAGAAGCGCACTCATTCCTTTTCTGTACAAAAATTCAAAAATTTTGGAATTAAATTTTTGAAATCTTTACAAAGTTATTTAAAACAAGACTGATACCCAAAGCAGAATGGATTATCTTCGGAATAACGGAAGATGGTCCAGAACTAAATGTGTTTCAAAAGAAACTAATGGACTATGGGTTAATAACTGGAAAAAAGCTAATTCTAAAATTTTGGAAGAAGGCTCCAATACCAACTATAAATATGTGGATTTCAAATATGTTTGAAACATTACACCTTGAAGAGATAAGACTCCTCCTAGCAGGTAAACCAGATCACTTCCACCTGACGTGGTCTGCATTTATAGAATTATTACAAATATAGGGTGCAAAAGTACTTTAAAAACAAAAAAAAGTTGAGGTCAGGTAAGGGGGGATGATAGTTGAAGAGTTGGTATGTCCCATTTACGTAATGCTCATAAAAATATTTGTTTCTCTCTTTTTCCTCTTTCTCTTTCTTTTCTAGGGCCTATTTCTTAACTCTTTTTCTTTTGTTTTTAATTTTGCTCTTATAGGGTCTTCGTCCTTTTTTGTTGTCACATTTTCTACACTTTCACTTTTTCCTTCACTTTCTTCTTTCTTTCAATCTTTTCCTTTTCTAGTGCAAAAAATAAATGGAGTACATTAATTGTAAGAAGATATAAATGACGAGTACTCATGTATGCGGTTGTAATGTAATGTACTTCTCAGTGGGACCGCCCCCACGTGGCCACACGATGCCCGTGCGCCTCAACGCGACGACGAGGTTGCGTAATTTGCGTGCCAAGGACACGTAAGTGGGACAGGGCCTTAACTCCCTCTCCCATTCCCATGCTGACCTTTCTGTCCTGGACCTCCTCCATTTTCAGAGTGAGGCTAAACACAGTTGGACTGCACTTCATAGTTTGGGCATCTTACAACCCATCGGTATATTGATTTTTCTAACTTCTAGTAATCCTTCAAGCATCCCCTCTCTCTTCCTCCTTCCCCCACCCAAGGGAGAAAGGACAAAGGACAAGGACAAAGGACATTTATTGTCACATACACCAATTGGTGTAGTGAAATTCGACTTGCCAATGCAGCACATGAATAAAGATAATACACAACATTAAAGAATTTAACAGAATTTAACAATAAACATAAAAACACCCCCCCACAATGGTTCCCACTGACGGGGAAGGCAGCAAAGTCCAGTCCCAAGTCATTGCGCTAGTTTCACTGGCTTCCAGGTGAGTTTCATCGGGTAAAGTACTAAATAACCAAACAAAGTAAATCAGGCTGCTTAATCCGGCTGCTTTGCGAAACTGACCAGATCACCCTGATTGTGAGGTACATTTTCACTCTTCCCCAGTTCTTGACTGAGGGTCTCTTGCACACGGCTCCTCCATTTAAGAATATATTTTGCTTTCCAGCATTTGATCGATGTTCAGATGAGCATTTAAAATTCATTATTAATTAAGAATTATAGTATGTAGATTTTCTTTTGGGAGATCTTGGAGTACAAGTCCATAACTCCCTGAAAATGGCAACACAAGTACGAAGAGAGGTTTAAAAAAAAAAGGGGCGTACTGCATTCTTAGCTTTATTGGTTGCGGCGTTGAGTATAACAGTCATGTTGTAGCTGTATGACGCTTTGGATATAAGTTCATAAGTTATAGGAGCAGAATTAGCTGCATTAATCAGTTATAATTCTAGAGGTTTTACAATTAAAAAAAAGATTTAAGTGGCCAGATCTCTGCAGAGTGAAAGGAAAACAGCAGAGGGTGCTACAATATTTTAATGATGACTTAGCTGAGGAAAAAAAAAATGTATATCATTGATTTAAATTAGTAAAATAAATTCACATTTTTGTGAGAATTCTTGGTTTGGAATAAAGCTAATTTATTGTTTACCTTGTGGAAGCATGTGAGCGCACACATTCTTTTTGAGCTGGCGAGCATACCAGTTGCAATGCAGTTGTATCAGGTTTTTTTCATTCTTAAAGTCAACGCCAAGACTGTTTTGATCTGTAAATTTGTCAAAAACTAAAGAAGCAACACTGGTATATAATTAACTGACCACTAGTAAATGAGGACAAGAATTGATACTTACCCTTGCTATTCTGGATAGTACCCAATGCCCCCTTGTATGTTCCCTGTCAAGCTGTGTTTCTTCCTTTACAATGAGCCTTAATTTTTCATGAGTTAACACCCCACCGATGTGATTCCTAGCTTCTATGCTGCACTTTTAAATGAGGACAAGAATTGATACTTACCCTTGCTATTCTGGATAGTACCCAATGCCCCCTTGTATGTTCCCTGTCAAGCTGTGTTTCTTCCTTTACAATGAGTCTTCATTTTTCATGAGTTAACACCCCACCGATGTGATTCCTAGCTTCTATGCTGCACTTTATAGTGCAAACTTGTTTTATGTGCTTGGAAGCAAAGCTAAGAAAATGCAGACTTCTTTCTGGTCTCCTTCAGAGCCAATTCAATGCTTATCTCATTTCCTGTGCCACGGACAGATAATGGACATCCTGTTTGGCAATTTATTTAATAAAATATTTATCTTCTGATACTATAAAGGAACATGGCAGGAAGTTAAAACAATCCTGTTTTGATTGGTGCAGGTTTGGGTGCCTCTATAATATTGGCAATCTAAGGATAACACCTTGTACAATATTGTTGCCCTGTCTGCTTGCTCTGGATTCCACAAAAATATTGGTCCAAAAATATTTTGCCTCACGTGCCCAATATTCTAAGTCATTTTATCAATTTCTCGAAGATAGACATAAAATGCCGAAGTAACTCAGCGGGACAGGCAGCATCTCTGGAGAGAAGGAATGGGTGACATCTCGGGTCGCCGTTCCTTCTCTCCAGAGCTGCTGCCTGTCCCGCTGAGTTACTCCAGCATTTTTTGTTCTTTCCCACACAATCAATTTCTTGATATTTATATTGCCTATGGCAACTTAACTGACTTGCAATCCTCCAAAAACAACATACATATGTTCATGTGCACATAGGATTGGACATTTCTGTTTTGGTACTGTGGAAAAAAATGTGTGGCTGATCAATTGAGACAAAGGTGCTGAATAGGCCATCCCAGACTGAGGAAGGGTCTCGAGCCGAAACGTCACCCATTCCTTCTCTCCAGAGCTGCTGCCTGTCCTGCTGAGATACTCCAGCATTTTGTGTCTACCTGGTGGGGAATGATGTCTGTTAATGCCAATTGTCTGTTATAACTGAGTAAGCTATTATTGTATTTAGTTGAAACAAAGAACTGCAGATGATGGTTAATACACAAAAGGGACACAAAGTGCTGGAGTAACTCAGCGAGTCAGGCAGCATCACTGAAGAACATGGATAGGTGATGTTGGGACCCTTCGGACTGATTCAGTCTGCTGAGTTCAGCACTTTTGTGTCATTTCATCTTAAAACGGCGCCGATGCCACTCGTCTGCACTAAGGAGCCCTTCACCAGTTAACACGGCTGTTGTTGCGGCTTACATTGTCGACCTTGGGACAGCGTTTTCTTCAGGCCGCCGCCTCGACAAGATGCATTTGGGCATCGTGGGGCTCCCTCCCCTCTTGCCTGCTGCCGCTTCCAAGGTGGAGTACGTCGCTGACTTCAGGGGGGGTGAAGACATCGGCGAGACCACGCGTAGTCTCGTTGACCATTTCGCGGAATACTTGCGCCTGGTCAGCCATGGCCTGGGGATCTCCTAGTTGCGAATCATTATAACTCCCTTCTCATTCCCATAATGACCTTTCTGTCCTGGGTCTCCTCCATTACCAGAGTGAAGCCACACACAAACGGAAGGAACAGGTCCTCTTATTCTGCTTGGGTAACTTACAACCTAACCGTATGCACATTGAATTCTCCAAAATGTTGGTAACCTTAAACAACCCCCCTCCTCCTCCTCCCCTTTCTTTCTCTCCCCCCCCTGTTTCCCAACAGGACTCGTACCTATTTCTCCCCTCCGCCTCCACCTACATTCCTTTCTCTAGCTTCACAATTCGCAACTCTTCAATCCTTTTGTCTCACACCTGTTTTTTTTTTCATCTCTGGCCTTTGACCAACCATCTGCCTATCAAAACCCTTGCCTCGTCTGTGTTCATCTATTACCTGCCACGCTTTGTCCTAGTCATCCTCTTTTCCAGCTATCTATTTCTGCCCCCACCCCGTCACCTATTCATGTTTTCCAGAAATGCTGCCTGACCCGCTGAATTATTCCAGCACTTTGACCCTTTACAGTTTGCTGGTTTTTTTTTTTGCATAATGTTTGGCCAGGTGTGTGAAAAAAATGACATTTTTTGTTATGTATACTGGGAAATTGATCATAAGCAGAACGTGGACATGTTTGCAGCGTTCAAAGACGAATCCAGAGCTTTCAGAAGAAGGGAACTGAAATATTATTCATAAATTTGCCTGTCTAAGAAGGTTCCACTCAACAATTTACTCAACAAAAATAAATCTTTTCAGATGCTGCAAATCTCACATAAAAACAAAAAAGCTGGAAGTGCTGATATATGGCTGTATATGTGGAAAGAGAAACAGAGCTTCGACCTGAAACATTAAGTTTATTTCTCTTTCAGTGGATAATGCCTGATCTAGTGCAAGTTTCTATCATTTTCTGTTTCAATATATATTTTACGTGTTCATTGTACGTCATGCTTTTAGGGGGTAGAATCTGACTTGACTTGGGGGTAATTTATTCACCACTCACTTGCTATTGTCACAGCTCTGAGATGAAGCAACTCTTCTTTGCAATTGACAGACCTTGATGGCCCACTGACACACTAACTTTCAGGCTATTCAGGACCTGCAACAGCCTGTGCCTTACCTGGATTGGGGGCACTCCAGTACTTTCAGCAGGTGGACTTTTTCTTTGTAAACGGTGCCTATATATGGCAAATGCACATTTGTGGGCTGTGCAAAAGAAATTGACTGAGCTGTGCATACGTGACAATAAAGAACCATTGAACTGTGGAAGATTTCTTTAAAGGCTCCCATGCTTCCTTTGAAGGTAAGGGTTGCCGGGTTCCTGCACTCCCTTTAAACTTACCAGGACTACAGTTCCTTTTCCTTTTCTCTGGAGATGCTGTCTGACCCGCTGAATTACTCCGGCTCTTTGTGTCTATCTCCAGTTGTTGTGTTCCCTTGAAACTCGCCTTGTTCTGTATCCTGCTGTCCTTTATAAACCGCCTGAGCGTTGTTTTCTGAGCATCCTATTAAAAAGGTTTACTGAAAAAAAATAAAAATTCTATTGTAACATCTAAAATAAGTGAATTAAAAGTGGACTGGAGTATTAATAAGGAATAACAGTTGTTCAGAAGGTACATTGACCTTCTTTTTCAGAAATTGAAAGCCAGCAATCTCAATTCAGCATGATCTCGTTCTTGCTAGAAGTTGCTGGGTGATTTACATATTAATAATAGTGTGCATTATTTTTCATTCTGGCTGCTAAATGCAGGCAAATATTTGGATGATGTATTTGATCAAAATTAGGTTACAGTTTGATAATATTTCTACTAATGTTTTTTCAAAAATGATAAATATTTTACAATAGTTTAATGTGTTCCCTGATTCTCAACTTTGTTCTCAACAAGAGGAAAAGATTCAGTACACGGCCAGTTTATACTTGAATACTCCCATAGGATTATAGTTGTTATATTTTGTATTGGGCTTCAAATACATTCTGGATTTATTTTGGTTTGGTTTCCTTGTTAAGGAACTGGAAGATCTAATATTGTATGAAAGTCAAGTCTCAACCACTACTTGTTTTTC